>CM053788.1:269116839-270316839 GCA_028749045.1 Cupressus sempervirens | reverse complement strand
AAGTGGTTCTGTTTTCAAAAATGTTTGAAACCATCACTACAATCCATAGATTGTCTCCTCCCTCTTTAGTTCTCCGTGAATGTCCCAACTCATCTCCTTTATTCCTGTTCATGAGTTGAGCGGGATTGTCAAGGCAAATATGTATAGACAGTACATTAGCACAACTTGGATTACCCTTATGGGGAATCATCCATCGAAGATGGCCATTTACATTGAGCACTACGTAAATATTCAGGCCACGATCATTGTTCGCCCCTGGAACCTCACTTGTAGTTGGACCCATGCCCTTCGCATCACTTTGCGCTGTTTTAGGGTGGTCTCACATCAGCTTCACATTTAGATAGGCCATCAGATTGCCAGAGAGGATAAGATGTGCCGCCTCTACCCTCTTGGGGAGGTGGAGTCTGAGACACATTTTGTCCTTCGGTGTGCCATTTATTACGAGATCAGGGGGAGATTTTATTGCCTATTTAGAGGGTGTGGGAGCCTATTCTCCTTTTTCAGATACACTGACCAGCAGTGCCTTGCACTTTATTTGCAGGAAGCCATGTAGCTACGGGCCCACACTTTTGAGTCTTAGTGCCCCCTCTGGGATAGGACTCCGACCAGCTCATCACCTCCTTCACACCTGTGCCTCCTTCTCGGGGGACAAAGAGTTTGCTTGGTTGCCCCTCAACTTTTCATAGCCACACCAAATATGTGAGCTCTACCTGCAATTGTTCTTCAAGGCAGTCCAGGACATGTACTTGTCTTCGCCTCTGGCCTTATACTTCGGTTCTTAGCTACTTCTCACTTGTGGGAAGCACTTAGTCTCTTCTTGTCTCTTGTTCTGTCTCCTTTCCTTTTGCTTTCTTCTTTTGTTCTTTTTGTGGACACTGTTTGGTGTTCCTGCTCCTGGCTGCAGTCTTGTTGTACTTTGCAATCCCTTAGATCTGTTTTTGGTCTCGTGTTGGACATTAATAACTTATCCTATCTTATCTTAGAGTCCACAAAGCAAGTGCTTGGACTGGAAGAGACAACATACATAGCTGTTAGCTTGCCCGTGCTTACAAAATGATGAAACTATTGGTTGTTGTTTACCGTACTGGTAAAGGAATCAACGCATACAGACAACAGAACATGAACAGCAGAATTATATTCGCATATGCCAGACATACATTATGTTTGATAAGATTTGCAATAGTAGATGATAGATGATTTACAATGATCCCAGACGGGATATAAATACTACCGCCGAACCTTCCTGAAGGAGTCCGTTGGCCGCAACATTACATCCACTACAAACTATTTACTCGTCGGCTACAAAGTACAAAACACTGACGACAGTCAATCCGTCGGCTACAGAAACACCGCCGGACCCATCCAGTCGGCTAACACCATCCCCCCCCAAAAAACAGTCGTCTCCTGACGACTAACAAAATGAGGAGACAACTTACAGACAACAGAAGAAATACTAGAGAGAAGGGGGCGTTCGAGAAGTGTGCTGCTGGCGACGTAACTCATACACCTGCTCTGTCCTGATGTGGAGATCTGTGTGAATCTGAGAATTAACCTCGATGGCCTCTTTTAGAAGAAGCGCTGCATCCATAGCCTGCCTCCTAGCTAACTGCATCTCGTGCTTAGCTGCATCCTTATCTCGAACCGTCGCCTCTATACCTTGCCTAGCCACGTCTCTCTCCTGTACTGCTGCTGCCCTATCTACTAGTAGTGCTGCCCGCTCTGCAGCCCATGCTGCCTGCTGGTCGGCCAAGTCGGCGGCTATCTTTTGTCTAGCCTCACTCTCAGCTACCAATGATCTCTCTGCTGCAACCCTGTCTGCCTCTGCACGCCGACGACCATAGTAAACATCCTTGTACAATCCCACAATCTCATGTGCTAGCTTCATCATAGGGGTGTCACTGGGTCCCAACTCCGGCTCAGTGGCCCAATCTGCCAACATCTCAGCTGTCTCCGTCGCCGGCCAGCTCCTGTCTACAAAGCAAGTCTGAAATCGCCGAGGACAAATCCTATGGATATATGCTCTGATCAATTGCCACTCCCTCCGCCGAGTCAGGGCCTGAATTGCCACATCGTGTCCCTTCTTCAATGCAGACTTCATAGTCCTGAGGTAATCCTGGCACCTGTCCTCATCTGACCCATAGTCCTCCTTGGTGAAGTCCTCTAATGACCATTCCACATCACTGTTCTCCTCCTCATTAGCGGGAGCCATGCCTACATCCGGTGCCGCCTTCTCTGCTGTTGGCGCAACCACGGCATGTGGCATTCCCTCCTCCTGAAGATGAGGCTCTGGTACTGTTGGTGATGTTCCTGAACACCTAGGAGACTGAATGGACGGACCCCGCTTCGTCGGAGTGAGTCGGAATTGCTGCCTTAGAAACTCAATAGCTCTATCCATCACCTCCGGTTGATTGGACTGCGCAAGCTCCATGTTCTCCTCCGGTACTGGTTGGGCTGACTCGGCCTCTGCTAAAAAAGATGACGAAACGGTGACAACTGCATCACAATCAATGACCTCCAACTGAACCTACGGCTCAGGCTCTGACGGTGGCAATTGTGCTCTTGGTGAGACGGCGACGGTGACATCTGCTAGTGCAACTGGAATCACCTCCGCTATAGCCGTCGGCAATATCTCGGCGACTGTCCGTGGGACAACATCTGTCGTTGCCTGTGGGACCATCTTCGTCATTGTTCGTGGGACATCTGCTTCCGCTGGAGGAGTCATAAGGACCGGGGCATGGCGCTGACCAAACGCCGGAATGACTGTCGGAAAGGTAGTCAAGTGCGCCGAAGTTGACAGCTGAGGAGGGGTAAAGAATGTGGCCCCACTACCCGCTGCCTCACCGTCAACTTCCGCCAATGTGCTCACCTCTTCTTCCACGGACTCAGCCCCGTCACTCATCGAAGTGCCCTCTCATCCGCTATCTGTCTCTCTGGAAGCAGCTAATCCACGGAGTACTTTCTTGTGACCTGCTGCTGATCCTCCTGTATCCAAGTGTCGCCAGTAGAATATGGGAGGCTCCCCGTCTACCAACTTGCCCCTTGGAGGAGCCTCAAAGCCATCCATTGGAATCTGGCAAGCTGCAGCCTCTAGAAACAGCCCGATGGCATGGTGTGGCATAAAAAATGTTCGGTGCTGAAGCGTCATGAATTCCTCCATCCTGTTGGCAAGCTCTGAGGCCCAATCATATACCACTCCCTGCATGATACCATTCATAAACACAATTTGTGGCAATGCTATATCCGAAGCTCGGGTGGCGCCTGTCAACCTGCTCTTGATGACGTCCATGATACACCGCCAATGACCCTCCTGAATAAAGTCCCTGCGAAGCCCTCTGCACTTTGTCCCTTGAATTGCTGTCTCCCTCTCCACGGGTGTAAGGTCCCTGCACACTAAATCTATCCAATTCTCCTTCCGTTCCCGTGACAGTTTATGATTCTTGATTTCCACTTTCCTCCCATCGGGCCGAGGGATGCCGAAAACCCTAGTGAAATCCCTAGGTTTAAAAGACACTGTCATCTGATGCTGCTTGTACAGGAATGTACTCGTTCTGCTCCGGGCGCTATATGTCTTTATCATGGTGCGCAATACTGATTCGAACAACCGGATGGAAAAGATGGGAAGCTGGATGGCCCAATGCACTTGTGCTCGCATCAAAATCTGTTTAATCTGGTCTACCTCCGGGGTCTCTTGCCACCACTTCCGGCATTCGCTCCCATTGAGACTCTCAAACTGGATGGTGAGATAAGTGAGTTCCTTCTTGGTCTTCTGTTTCTTGCTATTGGAACTGGAGGGGCTTGCAACTCGAATCCCCGATGCGAAAACTCTTGAATTATTTTCCATATTAGCTGCCAACTGACTCTTCCACGGCTTCTGCTTGCCCGCTGACTCCATGCAAAAATGGTTTATTTCTCCTTATATAGTATATGGTTCCTCCTATTGCATGCAGGGCGAACAAATGAAGTGCTCGCTAAATAACCATCTGTGGAAGAATTAAAAACACTCCGCACAATACCATCCGTGGAAGAGAAAAAGCTAGCCGCGGGAGAGCTTCAATCTGAGGGAAATAGGAGACGTAGGTAAAGCCGTAGGAACCCCACACCACACACCGGCTCTGCAACAAAGGCAACACAATCCCCCGAACTTGCAAGCAACCCACACAAGATATAACGCTTTGTTGGAACAGGGTGAAGCCGTGGAGAATAGACTGTGGAGCTAGGCGAGAATGTCCTCCAAAGCCCGCGGAAACGAAGGAGAATAGTCGACCTGCTGCAGTGCTGGTGGGACTTGGTGCCTTCAAGAAGACTCTTCTCTGAGACTTGCGTTCAGATTCTTGCCCCCGATGCTTTGTTCAGATGCTCAGTGCCTCCTCATCCCGACAGATCCGTCTCAAAATCCTGTGCAATCTTCTTTTGTGAGGACTCCTTTGTTTCTTTCTCCTGCATTATCCTGGCAGCGAATGGCAGTAGGAAATTGTCTTTTCCCTCTTGCGTGGGACGCTTTTTGGCGGAGGAGAGTTTTTTGTTTTGAGATTTTAGAGCCCGTGGACAGGCTGCCCGTGGGGCTTTTTATTTACCCGTGGAGAGTTTGTCCGCGGGGCCTTTGGTGTCCAAGCCCGCGGACTGTCAGTTGCCCACAGGGCTCTGTCTTTAACGCCCGCGGACAGACTGTGCCCGTAGGGCTATCCTGTCCGTGGGGCCCTCAACATTTTTTTTTTTTTTTTTTTTTTAGAAAAATAATTTATATACTGAAGGTACCTTCAGTTGCCGGTGTCGCCTCACCGTCCTGTACTGAAGGATTCGTGTGAGTACTGGGCGACCAAGATATCCTTCTTGCGCGGTATATTTTCAATTTAGATCCGTTAACTGACTGAGCCATCTCCTGTCCGTCCAAGGTCGCCAGTTTAATTGCTCCATTGTCGCCAACCTCCTGGATCTGATATGGTCCAACCCATCGCACCTTAAGTTTTCCCGGCTTAATTTCATTACGGCCATCATACTTCAATACTAACTGTCCTGGCTGGAATCTGCCATGTTTCAGATGCTTATCATGCCAAACCTTGTGTCTGTTTTGTGCCACTTCCGTCGCCCACTGTGCCAACAACCGTTTTTCGTCCAACTTATTCAAATTATTTAACCGCTCTTGTAAGCTTCTGTCGTCATCCAACTTGTTTTCCAACGCTATTCGAAGACTCGGGATCATGAATTCTGCTGGGACTATTGCTTCCTGTCCAAACATTAACTAGAATGGTGTGTGCCCTGTCGTCACCTTGTACGCCGTGCGATAAGCCCACAGGGCAGCGGGTAAGTTTTCCTCCCAATCAGCACCTTTCACCGCGCAGGATTTGTAGATGATGGACACTAGGATTTTATTGGTGGCCTCTGCCTGTCCGTTTGCTCTTGGATAGTACGGAGTCGATAGTGAATGATAAATCTTAAACTGAGTGGTGAGCAGTCGAATAACATGATTAACAAAATGACCTCCCCTATCACTTGTTAATTGTAACAGGATTCCATACCTGGTGATGATCTGTTCATAAATAAATTTCGTAGTGCTGACGGCTGAGTTATCTGGTAACGCACGTGCCTCCACCCACTTGGTCAAGTACTCAGTTGCAACAATGATGTATCGGCACCGTCGAGTCTTGCTCACCCTCAGTGGTCCAATGAAATCTAGTCCCCATCTCTCAAAAAGTTCCTGTCGTGTGAGGGATGAAGTGGCATGAAATCTCTCTTCAGCGGCTTCCTGGCCCGTTGGCAAGTGTCACATCCGACAACCATTCCTGCGTGTCATTGTACACCATCAGCCACCAGAGTTTAAATTCTGCCAGGAACTCCTTTTTAATGTTATCCCAGGTATTCAGCTTTTGTGGATCTGTATCCGAAAACTAGTCAATCGCCACACCCCGTAGGGTTGCTGGAAATTGCCTGACCCATTCGTTGGCATCTGTGATTCCATTTGCCCGCCAGATCGTCTCACATGTCTTACAATGTCGGATGGGGTCGGCTGTACCATCACCTTCAAATTTCGGCAGCTTTTTTTTGGGTCCTGCCATAACACTGGAGGTCTGCACTCCCACAACGAAGGTCTGCACTCCTACACCGGCGGTCGGCACTCCCACACCGACGGTCAGCACTCCCACACCAGCGGTTTGCACTCCCGCACCGGCGGTTTGCACTCCCGCACTGGAGGTGTCGACAGCTGTGAACCTTGGTGAAGAAGAAGGATCCTTTGAAATTGTTTTCCGCGAAAGTCTATCCTGGACGAAGAGGTCACTCCACGCTCGTGCTCCTTCGGCACTGCGAGCCGTGTGAGTTGATGCTCTTCCGTCTGAGTTTTCCTCCCTCGGCGAACACAAATTCAAGAACTCCTCCCGTGCTTCTTCCACCAATTCCACCCGCTGCCGAGTCTCCTCCAACAATTCCTCCACGATTCGGTTTCCGTCGGCAATTTTCTGAAATCTCCGTCGGCGTTCGGCTTGCTGTGCCAGAATTAAATTCTCTTGCGCAGTACGGATTCCATCTTTTCCTCTCACTTTATTTCGATCCTTGTTAAGCTGATTTGGCATTAATCTTCATTCCTCCCACCTTCCAGATTCATAAGGCAACGACGCCAAATGTTTACCGTACTGGTAAAGGAATCAACGCATACAGACAACAAAACATGAACAGCAGAATTATATTCGCATATGCCAGACATACATTATGCTTGATAAGATTTTGTAATAGTCGATGATAGATGATTTACAATGATCCCAGACGGGATATAAATACTACCGCCGAACCTTACCGAAGGAGTCCGTTGGCCACAACATTACATCCGCTACAAACTATTTACCTGTCGGCTACAAAGTACAAAACACCGACGACAGTCAATCCGTCGGCTACAAAAACACCGCCGGACCCATCCAGTCGGCTAATAGTTGTTGCAGAATGGTGGTTACATATTTGTTGGGATGCATATGAAATTGCTTAGTTAAGATAAAAGCACTTCCAGATTGAATTCAACGACTCCACCACGTGGCTTGTCTTTCAGTGACTCCAGCACACACATGAAAGAATCCCAACAATGAAGGCTTGAACAAGTAGACAAAAAGCCAAAGAATTTTAATGAACACTATCTCCAACCCTTAGTCTTCTTTTCTAGCTGATTTGGAAGAGCGTCTACGTCACTTTTAAACCACCACAAAACTTTGACATTCACCATGACAGTTCTAAAATTGTTGCGACAGAAACAAAACAGCAACCATGGTGCTTATGGAATACTCATCATTGACAAAACTATTCTCTGTGTCTGTTCTGTGTCTGAAGAATCTGCTTCAGATATGTTTGGATCCAAGATCTCTGGATATTCCCGAACCATATGCAACCTTTGCCAATCCCTGCTTGAATATTTGTACTTCTTTTTTACAAGCATTCATCATGTTATGAATGGTTTAGAGTGTTTCCAAGTTTCCTTAGTGCAATTTGGATCAGTCATGAACACTTTGGTCTGTTATGTTTTCATGAATTGCATGGCAGTATCAGATAACTGCCTTGTTGTATTAGTCAGCCTGGATTTGGTGTTGAATTACTTTGTCTCAAGAGTGTCATCGGAATCATTTGATTTATTCATTGGCTTGGAGGTGATTGCTTATTTGGGTCCTCTTAAATGTTGACATTACTCGCTGTTCAACATTTGTCGTCTCGTCCAATCTATTATTTATTTGGACCAAATTCCTCATTTAAAGAAACCTTATCCGCTTCTCATAACCTCCTTCAAAAGAAAAAAGTGCTCATATGATATGTTAGAGGACATTTACTGTTGATACATTTCTGTTTGTTCGACAATAACTGTTAGGTTTAATGAGATAAAAATGAGAAGGCTTTGGCCTTCTATAGTTGTTCAATTACAATGAAATGCCAAGATCAATTCGAGATCAAGGGCCAAGGTTTATCCAAAAAATATCCTTAGTCCAACTAATAGTTAAAATCATTAAATGCTCATCCGATTACATAAAGGCAGCACCTTGTGGGCCAATGAGAGAATTTCATTGCTTTTATTAACCACTGAGAAAAGGGATTATTTAGAGCCATTAGATGCCTTCCACATGTTTACTTGGCAGGATTTGATTGGTTGATCTGACATGTGCAACTTGAATTTTCTGATTGGCTGAAGATGAGTGGGCACCACCTCAGTATGCATGTAAATTGTTTCAGCTTCACAAACTTTTTATCCTTGATCAAAACTTGTAATTGAAATCTTGGCATTCAAAAACAATGAAGTACTTCATGTAGCTGGATCCTTGAAAGTGAACTTGGACTTCCAAAAGAAATTCAAATTTTGATAATCTTCTCTACATATAGACTAGTAAATTTGTTCACTCTCCTCCATATTGGTTTCTCTCTTTGAGTTTACATTTTCAGTTGGATCCTGGACCTCAAACCATGCTCCTACTTGAAATCTTGAGCTTGATCTCAGTCATACTCCTGTCGATTTTGAGCGCCATCTCACTTAGCAAAACAAAGAAATGATTGCTTTAAGTTCATAAAATGGATGGGTATGAACAAAATTAAAATATTATTAAGATCATACTGCCCTTTCGGATTAAATGATTTCAGCATGATGCCTAAATGAAAGAAATTTTATTTGCAAAGATTCCTAACAGCAACCAAGCATTGGCATTACAGCTCTAGATTCTGATTCAAGCTACGATTCGCTATGTTGTCAAACTCTTGTAGAACATGCCCAGAGAACTACTTACTTCAACCTCTGATTTTTACCCTTTTTTCATTTATCCTGCTCATTTCTTCATTCAGATTTCATGTTTCTTTACAATTTCTAGTCCAGTTTGTATTTAGTTTCACCATCTTTTCTTCAAACAACTTCACTCCTCCATTGTGATGTCCTTGGTCTTGATTTTACTTCAGAATACTGGATTTTACCATGTCTTTTCTTCTTGATCGTAGGTTTGATCATGATGGTCTCACGAGGAATCTGATCTTCACATTTAAAAATCTAACCTGTTTGATGAAAGAAATCCTTATTCATACCTTGGAATCCCAAGATTTCAATGTTAGAAGCCACATGTAATTGAAATCCAACCAGAAAAGAGGGGTGGAATTTGCTCCTACAGAATTTTGAGGCCTGTTGAGACAAAAGTCCCGGGACCAGGTTGGATTACAACCTACTCTCGGGGTTGGAGTTATCAACACAATGTTGGATTCTGACCTCTTGTCAGGACAATTGCAAGATCTTTCTTTGGTTTGCAATTTGTTTTCTTAGTCTTCCCAAATTCATTTCTTTTTTGTGATTTCAAACTCATTTTAAAAGCTCATCTTTATGTTTTCATTCTGTTGGCCTTTTGTTGGACATCAATAAATTCATCTTAGCTCATCTGATATCCACCCTTTGCTGATTGAAGTCCATTCCAAATTCTGATTTTCACTCACATTTATCTCGAAGCTTAATTGCTTTCTTTGAAGATTTCTTTTGATTTTGATTTTTAATTTCCTTTACCTTTTATCAACTCGGAGTTGGACTTTTCATTGAAATGCCCATAGACTTTGGCAGAATTTGGCTGCCTGTCAAGATTTTATATTTTGAAAATGGTACTGAATTTTTTGGTCACTTGGGATTTAGAGTGCTGAGAGTTCGTCGGATTCTGACCTCCACTAACTCAAATGTCTCATACACTCGATCCTTTCTACTTGCTTTTCACTCTTTGATCCCTTTTCCATGATTTTCTTTCATCGTCATCTGATTTTAATTGGATTTCGTGAAGGATCTTCACCTTGAAATGTGTTTGCAAGTTCTACATTGTTATTTGATTCATCTTCTCGTCCACTCGCTTAGTTCTTTTCATTAGATTGCACATGAATCTCACCTCACAGTTAGTCGGAGACCATCTAGACTTGGGCAGAATTTTGAGGGTTGTTGGGATTGGACAAGGAGAAGAGGGAAGAAATTCATGGCCTGCAATTTCTTATGCTTTATATTAAATTTTATGTATATATTGTCAGGATGTTTGAGATTGGTTTCGGATTCATAGGAGCTATAATAGAGATTTTAGATTTTGGGTAATTCTAACAAGTTTCAGACTTGAAAAAATTTCAGGAATCAACACACCTCCTTTAATGTTCTTTTTCATATGTTGTCCTGACTTTCTAAGATAAATTTAATACTTGGAATAAGGATTTCCCAAGAATTCAATTCTATCACAAATCTTTTGACTTCAATTTCACCTCCTTGACTTTCTTGACCAAGCTCTTGCTCATATCACTGACTTGATGCCCGAGCAAGCTAAGTTTGCTCTAACTCATCTCTTAGACTTGGAGATTTGAAAATTGCCTCTAAACTAAGACTACCAGGGACAACTACCTCACAGCAAACTCAAAATGAGTGGGTCGCCTTTTGCAATGGGGCGATGGTATGAAAACCTCACGATGAGGATCCTTGGTACTTAATTACTACTTTGATTGTTAGAGCTCTCTCTCTTCTCAACATTGAAGACCTTCTCATACTTCCTTTGTAAAAGTAGATCTGAAAGTGAAAGCTTAGGTTACTAATTGTTTTCCTACTAACAATATTTAATTGGTTTTGAATGTTAGGAAAGGTTCTATATAAAATTGATGGCCTCCTTTGATTTAGTGTGACCCCCTTTGACATCGGTGCTCCTGCAGTAATTAATAATAATATCGTTTGCCCTAACATATCTAGGATAATTGATGCTATAAGGATTTTGGTTCCGTGCTTAGGTAATCTTAATTTGTTTCTTAAGTTATTGAGTCATCCACGGGCATGCTCAGACTCAGATCTGATACGAGAGGGAATCCACAGTGGGTTCGTGTTGAAATAAATTGTGATGAATCAAGCAGAACCTGCACAAATAAATAAATATTTTTTTGGTAGATTGAATATTGTTTCATCATGTTTTATTAACATAAAAAATTATAAAATCCCAGCTGCATGTCGTTGTTATTGCTAACAATGGGGGACTTGTAGAAATTATGCCATTTGCAGAGAAATTTAAAATCAAAAGTGAAAAAGTAGATTTCTGTGAGGTGAAAATGGAAAGAGTGGTGCGCAGGTTCCTGCGGGAAGTCCATCACCAGGTTCATGGAAAACTCTTTCGGGTAAAAAAACCATGGCATACAAAACTTACATTAACAAAGAATGGGCATCAAAACATCATGTGAGGACTAACCCTCATCGAAGCACCAATTCCGGTGGTCCGAGGCACCGACCCTAGATGCCAAACTGAATACAAATTTTTGAATGCATAGTACTTCACAATATCGACTCAAAGATAATATTAATCTTCAGAAAAGGGCTCATCACATACACTTCTCGGCATATACACACTCATCTCCACAATCCCTGTTCTTTTAAAAACTTTAGCTGCATATAAATGCTCTGTCCTCATATATATTTTTTAAGCTTCCTTACTATATCTGTATGGTCATCGCAGCCCTTGAAAACCATCTATATCTGAAGTACATGCTCAATTTTTTAATAAATTCTTTTCACACATAAAAGTTAATGCACACTAGTCCCTGCAAGTTGTATTCAATAAAACATACAGTTATCGTTGCTGTTTCAGCATACTACTTATTCGCATCTCATCACATTTAAAAGGGAAGAATCGTCCATAAAAAATGGCACAAATCCATCATTATTGTTACCAATAGTAATGTCTTTACCCAGTATTCTCAGGCATGACTGCAGAGGACCATATCTCTTTTTATTACTCAAGTCATAAAGTATTCTGTCAAAAATGCTGCTTGATTTAATAAAAACATTGCCAAGAAAATATTCAACTCAGCCTGCTTATTCAATGTAGACAGCTGCCTCACATAATTCCAATTATTAAAGAGGGCATTACACGTCACCTCTATATTGCGCACCGACTTTTAATATACCCAGTCTCTATGTAACTCGGATATAGTAAAGAAAATGTAGCCATCCACTCAGATGTTACCAATCTGAGGCTGTCCCACCAAAGGTAGAATAAATCTATTTTAAGAAGAAAACTTTACAAGGAATTTAAAATAATCACTGATTGAGACAAGGCATAATACTACACGTAGAGCCCAAAACAATAAATCGATTTCTTTGCCATGACATCCCATTGTAGCTGCTTTACATATATTGTTTAATTGAAAATCAAAGGCTTGAGATGCCAATATGGATGACATGGTACTTGATCTGACGTTGCAAATGGGTCAACAAGCAACTGACAAGATGCTGACATAGACACACAACCAGCTCAAGCATGTCAAGCACGCAAGGAAGTAGCTTATCCAATTTCCTCTTACTTTGAGTAATCCCCTGAGATTTATATCGCCTTGATAGCCAACCTTTGACATCAATAACAGCTTAATCAACATTAGGGAGTCTGTTGAAATATTACCTAGGTTACTGGGTTTGGACACTGCTGCCTGGATTCAGGTCCGGGTTCGTGCAGGTCCAGATTTGTGCCCAGGTTCGCGGCGGGTCTGGGCAGGGTCTGGATTTCGAACTGCGGGTTCGTCCGGGTCTGCACTGAAGAGTAAAACTGAGCAAAATATCTGGAATTTTTTGTTTTTGAGTTCAAGGAACTTGTAACAGAAGTCAGAAATGACTGTAGCAGCATTCTGAGTATGTCAGATTAATTTCTAAACATTATCAGATATTGGCTGCCGCATGTTTATGACAATTCTATGTGAAGTGACAGTATACTGACAGCTAGAGTAGTCATTATTCTGATTTCTAAGTGACCATATATTTATAAAATTCTGAGATTGGAAGTATTTAGTTTTTTAACAGTTCTTTTGTAAAATTCCATTGCTGTAAAATGTAACACTTATGATTTAAAATCAGTGATGAGTTCTCCTATTTGTGATATCCTTATGGTTGGTTCCTCAAGGATGCTAGGTTGCTTCTCAGGTTCTAGAAAATAGTTTGCATGCTATGTTGGGTCATACAATGAAATGACTTAGTTTTGCAATTATGCATGTTTTTCTTATTTTTTTGTATACACACACAGACCCACCCACGAACCCAAATGGAAATTTTTGTTTTGCCCAAACCCACCAACCCGAACTCGAACCTGAATCCGTCCCCAAACCCAAATAGGTAACTTAGAATATTACTTGCTACATTCATCTTATAAACAAATAATTATTTGTTTCATGTTATTCACATCATCTTCTTTATAATTATGTTACTGTATTTCAAGAGTCCAGTGTTACAAACGTAAATGGCAGAATACTTGATTGATTAAACAGAGATCAAAATGATCTATATATACAAAAGGAGAGTCGAATAGAATAGAAACATTCTATTCGAGACTACACCTAAATATTAGAAACATTCTAATATTTACAATAAGTTACAATAGTGAGCATTAAAAAGAAACATAAAGATTATTCTAATAACCCCCCTTAATGCTCAATCTATTTACTACACCAATAGATCCCTTGAATTTAACAAACTTGTCAGGACCAAGGGGTTTTGTGAAAATATCTGCTGGTTGATTTGAGGTAGGGACATAGAGTAACTGAATAGATCCATCTTCTACTAATTGTCAGATATAATGGCAATGGAGCTTTATGTGCTTGGTTCCTTCATGAAACACTGGGTTCTTGGCAAGGTTGGGTACTCCTTGATTGTCTGAAAATAAAGAAGTTGGACCTGGTTGAGGAATATGCATATCTGCAATCATTTGATGGAGCCAAGCTGCTTCACAAGCTGCCTTGACAGCTCCTCTATATTCTGCTTCTATAGAGGAGAGTGCATGTGCCTGTTACTTCTTATTGGTCAAGGTAATTGCTGCAAATCCGATACTGAACACATAGCCAGAAGTAGATTTCCTGCCATCAACTGAGCCGACCCAATCGAAATCGGTGAATCCACTGAGTTGAGTAGTACTTGTGTAAAGAAGACCATAATCTAAAGTACCATGTACATAGTGTAACACACGTTTCACTGCAATCCAATGTCAGTCTTGGGGTTCATCATGAACCGTGAGATGTAGTTGACTGCAAAACTGTGATTAGGTCTAGTAGTAGTAAGGTAGATGAGACTACCTACTAGTTGCCTGAAGAGTGTTTCATCTATAGGAGGAGAATCAGATTGTGCAGACAATTTCAAACCAATCTCCATAGGAGTGGAGGCAGGTTAGCAATCCTACATTCGAAACCTGTCAAGCAAATTTGTGGCATACTTGGACAAAGACAAAAAAATACTGTTGTCAGTCAGCCAAACCTCAAAACCTAAACAATAATGAAGCAATCCGAGATCGGTCATATCAAAAGTTCTACATAGATCCTATTTGATATCTGAAATCAAATGTTCTAAACTCCCAGTAACGATTAGATCATTCACATAGACAACAAGAAAAAGAATATCATTACTAGAGTGTTTAATATACAAATTACTGTCTTATGGGTTGCGCTGAAATCCCTGATTAACCAAGTACTGATCAATCTTTATGTACCAAGCTCGAGGGGCCTATTTAAGACCATAGATGGCCTTCTCGAGTCTACATACTTTTGGTTCTAAACCGGCAACCTTGAAACCTGAGGGTTGCGTCATGTAGACTTCTTCCTGTAATTCACCATTGAGAAAAGCACTCTTTACATCCATCTGATGAACTTTCCAACCATACTGAGCTGCAATGGCAAGAAGAATGCGAATAGTGCTCATCTTGGTTGTCGGGGCAAAGGTCTCCTCATAGTCAATGCCTTCGCGCTGGGTGAATCCTCGAGCAACAAGTTTGGTTTTGTATTTGTCCAAGGTACCATCGGCATGGTACTTGACCTTATAGACCCATTTACAGCTAATGGGTTTCTTCCTTGGAGGGAGATCTGAAAGAACCCAGGTGTGATTCTTTTGAAGACTTTGAATTCCTTTGGCCTCTGCATATGTCTGGGGCTCAGGGGTACTGTGGATGTTGGCCATAAGTGCAACATCAATTGTCTTGTGCTGAATGCTCTTATTTCTGGAGGTTCTACCCTCAATGAGTTCATCAGGACGAAGATCACTAATCGTTTGAGCCCACCATTTTGGTCGAAGAGTAGAGGAGCCAATATTAGATGCTATCGGAATAGCCAGATGAGGAACAAGAGCAGGAGCTAGATTATCTGGAGGTGGCTGAGGTGGTGTATCAGTAGCATCAAATGACTCATAAAATAGGACTCGAGTTAGAGATTGCTGAAGACTAAATCTTAGAATGCAGTGGGGAGGCAGAGAGCTGAAATGGTCCAAGTTCCTCATCAAACACAGCATCACGACTGAAGATTAAACGATTAGTGTTTACATCAATCAGTTTGTAGGCCTTATGTGGGTGATTGTATCCTGTAAACATTAGTTTCTGGCTTTTGGAATCCAACTTAGAGCATTTGGCATCAGGAATCCATACATATGCTAGAGAGCCAAAAATTTTCAAATGGTGGATCCTAGGTTTGCGACCAGACCAAGCTTCCTCAGGAGTCTTATGGTTAATTGCAAGGGTGGGTGACCGGTTAAGAAGGTAGACAGCTATGGATACTGCTTTTGCCCAATATTTTCTGGGAACATTTCTATGTTCTAGTAGAGCTCTAGCCGTTTCTGTGATGGTACGGTTTCGACGCTCTACAACACCGTTTTGCTGAGGGGTGTGAGGTGTGGTGAACTGACGTCTAATGCCATGAGTAGTACATAAGGCAGAGAAAGCAGAAGAATAGAATTCCCCTCCATTATCGGTCCTAAGAGTACGGATGGGGGAACTAGACTCTTTTTCTACTAGGGCTTTAAACTGCTGAAATATAGGAAAAGCAGTTGATTTTTGTTTAAGAAAATATACCCACATTTTGCGACTGAAATCATCCACAAAGAGTAAGAAGTACCTGTTCCTAGTAACAGGAGGAGAATTCATAGGACCACATACATCAGCGTGGATCAGTTGGAGTACTTTAGATGCCCGCCATGATTCACCATCCTTAAATGTTGTCCTATGTTGCTTCCCTGCTTGGCCAGCTCTGCAAACGTGATTGTTCTGGGTCTGGATATCAGGTAGACCATGGACTAAATTATCCTGAGCAAGTTGTGCTAGATATTGAATGTTCAGGTGACCGTATTGCTGATGCCGGAGGTTGTTGAGAGTGGATGATTTTGCGATGAAGGCACGCTCAAGGGAATCACTTGAATCTACAAGCCTATAAATACCATGATCCTCAAGATCGACAACAAGTGTAGTGTGAGAAGTACGATCAATAATCAAACACTTATTTCCATTGAAAATGACATCCAACTGAGGGGAGTGTTTCATAATCTGACTAACAGATAGAAGATTATGTTTCATGCCAGGAACATAACATACATAAGGCCTACAGACTGATTGATGTAAATACTGATCATTTAATCTTCAGTCGTGATGTTGTGTTTGATGAGGAACTCAGACCATTTCAAGAGTCCAATGCATTAATAGTCAGTTTTGTTTTTGCTTTTTATGCTCTCTGTGGGTTATATGGATTGGAATAAAGCTTTAAATGTTAGCAAGATATGAATTTATAGAATTTTTATGCTTGTTTTATTTTTAAATTTATTCTCTGTTATTATCCCTATCTTTTAGGTTATTATATTTATAAATTTTGTTTTCTTTTCATAAGCAAATGGATGCAATCCTAATTTTATTTTTTTATTTGCCATATTTGCATGCTGGAACTTTGAATCCAAATTTGAGCTGTAACTTGAGCCTAAACCAGCTACTTTGTTTGTTCCTATTGCTTTGCAGAGCCTTTCCCACATTTTTCTACTAATGATTGCATCAGCTTAGGACTCTTTCTTTTAGGTTAACCCTTTTTTGGATTCTTTTAGCCATTTTATTCTTTTTAACTTATTGCTTCATTTCAACGTCCCCTTTGCCATGATGCTTTGTTATTGTGGCTGCTTTATATTCCAAACCCTTGATTTACTTAAGTCATTCTTGAATACTAATATGATTTCTGACTACTTTTGCTGACTATCCCAAAATTTACAAATCTTTTTTTTTGTGGATATCTACTCATTTAGTTTTCTTTCTGAGGTGGAATTCACACGATGTTATTGTATTGTTTTGAAAGAACATTGAGAAGCTCAGGATTATCTCAAAAAATTGTGAAAATACCAGGATGTCCTTGAAACAACAGTGTTTCATTAGTCATCTTTGAACATCAAACCAAATGAAGGGGTCTTGTGGCTCCACCATGCTGCATGGCTTGAATTGAATATCTTCTGTGTCTGCGTCTGTAACTGCTTTTGTAAAGTTCTTATCTTTTGGAACACCTTGGTGACATTTTACAGAAGAATGAATACATGTAGGGTTCAAGTGCTTTTTTTAAGCTTTTAAATGTCACTATAATTTGGCTCAATTTTAATCTTATTTTATTTTGTCTTCTAATTTTTCTGCAAACTTATAAAAAGCTCTTTACTCTATGAAAATATACCTAATTCAGTATTCTTGTTAGGCACCTTGATATTAGGTTTTATACAAAACAAAGTGCATCTTATCTACATGGGTTCTGCTTCTCAATCTTTTGAATGAAGGGTGTTAAAAATTTGTTCAGACTGTCTACAACTATAGTTTAATCTTTAAGATAAAATACATTTCATTATTAGCACTATATATAGGTGTGTGTGTGTTATTGAATGTACTCTTATCTGATTTAGACTGTGTTATAAATTCCCTGTTATATGTATACAGCTAGTTTATATGCTTAACTGGTATATCCTTATCACTGGTATTTATCTTACTCGATTGTATTCTTTTTCTTATATATACTCTAGCATAATCAGAGAACTATGTTAAATAAGGTGAAAGGAATACGAACCAACTTGACCTGTATTAGTCACGTCGGTATGTTATGACACATAGTCAAACAGACATGATGTTAAGAGAGGGTTACGGGAGGTCACCGAGCCCGTAACAAATATGAACAGTAATTAGAATAAAACAAGGTTGCATGGGTACTCGTACCCACCGAGTACCCACATACCCAAGTATCGGGTACACGTATCCCACGTACCGGGTACTCGGTGGAGAGCATCATAGCTAAGGACCTTGATTAAGATTCTGATTTTGGTTTTTTATTTTTGTATTAGCTTGTTGTTTATCAAACTTAATTCAATATCAAATCAGTTTGAAACTTTGATACTCATTAACAATAAACTTTATCACCGTTCAGGTCATAAGTTTATCATTTGCAATATGTCATTGTTATATGATTTAGGATCCTCTTGTTCATGCTTGAAGTCTGCCTTCTTTGTTATGCATCTAAGCATTTATCATGTATTATTATTTCAAACATATAGCAAATCTGAAACTGAAAACAATACATTACATTTGCAAACTTTATCACTGTTCTTGTTTTGAAAAACCATTGTCATGACTCATAATTTCAGATTTTTTATAAATATAAAAGTATAATTTTTAAATAAGTTTGACATACCCAAGTACCTCCGTCCCCTACTATGAAAAATACTTTAAACATTAAACATTCAGCAATAGCATATATATATATTTCAAATTTCTTGTTTTGAATGCTCAATGTCATGACTCATGACATATATTTTGATTTTTATATTTTCTATAAAATATTAATAATATAGAGAAAATAGGCATACACATGTACCCCCGTCCCCTATTTTGAAAAATATGCGTACCCGTACCCGTCCCCGTTCCCGTACCCACGTACTCGTGCAACCTTGGAATAAAAACACGATACAATATGTCACGTTGGTAAGGGATGCCATGTTAACGTTAGTTAATAGGGATCATAGTTTATATCATGATTTTAATTGATTACAATTTATAGAAATTACAGTTAATAGAAATCACAACTATCAATTAATTAGTATGATTGGTATTATCATCTCAATATTTATTGAACTTCATTTTATTAATATGATGATTTCACAAATAATTTATTAGTCAATTAAATGAAGAATAATCTGAGTCAACAGAATAATAATTTAATTTAATGTCATTATTTGAGGGATATTTAGTATAAGTTAAATGAGTCAGCCTCCTGACGCTAAAATTTCCAACAAAGGATATTGACAGAGTATACCGAGCAGGACATGTTTCTCATCTTTCAAAAGTTTTAGCCTTTTCATTGATTCAAAGCACATCATGTTGACTATATTCTCTAGGTTTTCTGTTGCATTTTTTAGGATCTCATAAATCTTTTAATGGTCCAAGTGATGACATCCTGAACTTGTATGATGTGATTTCCACATAGCCCGTATACTTAGATTGCAGTGCTGAAATATCCAGACGGATGTTTTCCCGATTTCTTTCTCAAAATATCATTCAGAACATAAACATATGAAGTTGCATTATTAAAACTGAATAATATAAACCATAGGAAATATTCCCAATAGACATTTATCCGGTTTCTTTCTCAAAATGATATTCAGGATTCAAGCATATGAAAATGCATTACAAACCAACAGTATTAAAACAGTAAACTCTCATAAAATTCCTTAAAACATGTTATTGCATTATACAACAGCAATGCAATAACCAACATTCAAAATCCAGTCTTAAACACAATTTTACAGTCAGATTGGAACACTAAGAGAAGACCTTGTAAGCACATGCGAGACACCTGATGTGACGTCTCCATGGACAATGGGTTTGCATACACTATTACCGGCATGAGGGGTTAAGTCTTCACACTGGCTGATAGTTGAAGCTTTCTGAATGATTCTTGCAAGAGAGAAACTGAAATCTGAATCATAAATCAAGCATGTCATGAGTCTCTTCTCCTTTTATCCTCACGGCTGTGACTCTTCGACTCCCTTCTTGGCATTTCGTTTTATCTCTCCTTGTCATTTTTTGTCCACTTTATAATATTAAACTGACCTTTTATAATTTGAATCCACGCTCTCAAAGTCAATTTTAATATTATATGAATATGTCCTTAACTTTTCTAATGTCCCAAAAAGGGGACATTACAAGTGACCCTGCCATTGAGTTCATCTTTCTAAGGTGCTTGCCACCCAAACTGCCATTCTTGTAGTTCATGTCATTAGAGGAGCTTACAATTTGAGTTGGATATTCGTCTAGAAACAATGAAAGAAAAGAAAATAATACTGATCCACAGTATCAAGGTTTCCTCTTCTTTTCCTTTTGAAATCGGATTTCTTTTGATTGAATCATATCTAGACAAGTTATTAGTCGTACACGTGATGTACAAACCAATAATCGTGGAGATCTTTTATATTCTTGATATGCATTAAATTTGTATGGTCGCTATTTTGTTCAACTGATTGAAATGGAAGAAAGGGACATTACATTGTTATGCTGTAAGACAATTCATTGAGACGTTATTACGAAAATCCTAGTAAATGCTACTATGAGAGGATGATGTTGAAGATATTTCCTTAGGTTTGCCAAAAATTGCCAGTGCTGAAGTTAATCCCATTCTGCTAGATGAATTCATCAAACTTGTTTTTTTTGGTGTCAATGTTTGCAGAACCGTGTCTCTATGCTACGTTAGCATCCAGGTTGACGAGTTAATTGGATAAGAATTATTATTCGCACATTGAATAAATAATGTTTAGGACAGGACCTTGTCATTATGCTAGGTTAGGCATCTCAGATAATGTTTATAACATCTACCCACAGAAAGTGGAAAATGGTTAGCATACTCAAGCAGGATTATATAATTAGGAATGTGTAGAGAAACTTCAGAGTGTTTTTATAATGGCAGGGACACAATTTGAATAGGATATAAATTAGAGTTAACCTTGACGAAATGACCAAAGCTTGTTTCTGGCTCATAGAAAGGAGGCATCTGATTCTTTAATTTGAGTATATTATATGTAGTATTTTGTATTGATACATAACAATACATAATATTCCTTTCACTATAAACCTTCTTCTTTAGTTTAGTCTGAATATTGTTTCTATCTTTTGTGTTTTGGTCTGCTAGTATTTCTATATCTAATATTCATTTATATGGATTTGGATGATGACAGCTGTTGGGGATATTTTGTTGGATGTATCTTCAGTTCTGAGTGGAGAGATGACACTTAAGATTCTTTCAAATAATTTTTTTCAAGTAAGTCATCTATATCAATCCTTTTTGTGTATAATTAGTCTACAACATATTCTCATAACACAATTTATTTGGGTCTTGCGCCATGATTTATAATGATGTTGATTGTAATCAGTCTAGATGAAAAAATTGAATAATACTATTTGTGATTTTGTTGAAAGTGGGTAGTGTATATGAGGATTGATAAGTTTCTGTGAAGGCTGGACAGGTCATATCCTTTGTTTGTTCCTGACATTTCTTTGATTATGATTTCTCCTTGTGTGCAATCGCCGGTCACATTTTATCAAAATGCTTGAAACATTCAAGGCATTATCTGTGGACATAAATCTGGATCTTTTCATTAAGTCTTTCTGGATTTGATTTCCATGGTGTTATGGCAAGTAAAATGTTTTGGAGACCATGTTTTTAAATCTTCTATCTCGTTACGGTACTGCATCATACTGAAGTCTCCCTGAATGAGAAGGGAATGATTTCTGCATATTCAAATTTAAGTGGCTGATTGAGGTTTTAAAATTTGTGCTTTAGTGATTATTTTCTAGAGATATAGGAGAGAGATAATGAATTTGTAACTTTCAAGAGAATCTTTATTTTCTCTTTTCACTTTTAAAGTATAAAGAATTGGATTTGGATGCTTGAATTGCCATTGCAGTATTTTTGAAGCGAGTACTGGTTTGAGGGCTGTGCCTGTTTTTGGGAAGCAAGTATAAGAGTAGTTGTAAATATAGGTATGAATTTGTAGGAGCAAATATTTGATCAGAAAATATTATGTGGTAAAAGGTTAAAAAATGTTTTGCAATTTTTATTTCAAAATTTAATGAGGTTTGATTCTTTGCAAGTGTAGCTTTCTGTAACTTACTATTAATTAATAATTTTTGGAGACAAAAAACTTTAAAATATTGTTTTGCAGCTGTAAATGCTGTATTGAATGTGGAATATCTCCATTGTTCTAACCACCTAAGCACTATTTGCTTCGCTTTTTCTTGAATTCAATTTGACTGTTATGTATTAAGATGTTTCATATGTTCACAGTTTATTGTCTTTAAAGAGGCAATGCTCCAAACATAGGGCTTTACTTATTGTCTATGTGGTCAAAGAGCCGATCAAGACATTGTTATCTGTAATGCCCCCATTCTTGAACCGCTCATACTAAACCATTCAGATACTTTATAGCCAAGGAGTGGCAGTCCTAGGACACCAATAGCAAACGAGAATTGGTAGTAGCTGTAATTATCTATTAATAAGAGAATAAGATATTAAAAAACCGTGAACTCTTATAGGTAAGATGTGTTAGCCGACTGGATGGTTCTGGCGGTATTTTGTATTCTGTAGCCGACGGTCCAGCGGTGTTTCTGTATTCTATAGCCGACGGTTCGGCAGTGTTTCGGTATTCCGTAGCTGACGGTCCGGCGGTAAATAGTTTGTAACAGATAGAATAATTGTGGCCGACGGACTCCTTCGAGAAGGTTCGGCAGTAGTATTTATATCCCGTCTGGGATCATTGTAAATCATGATTCATCTACTATTGCGAATATAATTCTGCTGTTCGTGTTCATTGTCTGTATGCGTTCATTTTCTTTACCTATACGGTAAACATTTGGCGCCGTTGCCTTATGAATCTGGAAGGTGGGAGGAATGAAGATTAATGCCAAATCAGCTTAACAAGGATCGGAATAAGGTGAAGGGAAAAGATGGAATCCGTATTGCGCAAGAGAATTTAATTCTAGCACAGCAAGCCAAATGTCGACGAAGATTTCAGAGGATTGCCGACGGAAATCGAAGTGCGGAGGAATTGTTGGAGGAGACTCGGCAGCGGGTGGAATTGGTGGAAGAAGCGCGGGAGGAGTTCTTGAATTTGTGTTCGCCGAGGGAAGAAAATTCAGACGGGAGAGCATCAACTCGCACGGCTTGCAGTGCTGACGGAGCACGAGCGTGGAGTGACCTCTTCGTCCAGGATAGACTTCCGCGGGAAACAATTTCGGAGGATCCTCTGTCTTCACCAAGGGTTGCAGTTGTCGACACCTCCGGTGTGGGAGTGCAGACCGTCGGTGTGGGAGTTCAGATTGCTGGTGTGGGAGTCCAGATTGCCGGTGTGGGAGTGCCGACCACTGTAGGAGTGCAGACCTCCAGAGTTATGGCGGGACCCAAAGAAAAATTACCGAAATTTGAAGGCGATGGTACAGCCGACCCCCTCCGACATTGTAAGACATGTGAGACGATCTTGCGGGCAAATGGAATCACAGATGCCGACGAATGGGCCAGGCAATTTTCGGCAACCCTACGGGGTGTCGCGATTGATTGGTTTTCGGATATGGATCCACAGAAGCTGGATACGTGGGATAACATTAAAAAGGAGTTCCTGGCGAAATTTAAACTCTTGCGGGATGATAATGAAATTGTAGCGGAGATTTTCAATACCAAACAGGGGAAGCACGAAACTGTCCGTGTCTACGCCAGGAGATTAAAAGACTTAATAAACAAAATGGAAAGCAAGCCGGCAGACGGATTGCAGAAAAGATGGTTCGTCGACGGCCTACGCTCGAAGTTGCAGAGGAAAATGAAAATTGTGCCACCATCATCATATGTGGACGCGTATAACAGAGCACTGGACCTTGAAAGTGAGCAGAAGACAAAGAAGAAGAAAACTAGCTCTTCTGATTTGGATGACGACGAGCCTGACAGAGATGATAGTAGCGACAACGAAGGTAGTAGCAAAAAGGTTCGTGCCTTATAGAAGGATATGGTTCGAATGATGGAGTTTAAAAACATGCAGAAGGAGCCAAAAGGTAGTGAACTGTGGTGCACGGAATGTAAGACCGACGGTCATACTAAGGGATCGTGTCCGAAGAACCAATTCTGTGACATCTGTCAGATCATGGGCCATTCGACAAAGGACTGTCCCTTTAACATGAAGACTAGAGGATCTCCTCAGGTGTTTCTCACATAGGAGGCTTCCCCGTCGAGTAGTAGCGGAAACACGAATAGCGCTGGTGCTACATGCGGAGGATACAGGAATAATAACAGAGGGCAAAATAATAACAATAATAACAATAATAACAATAATAATGGGAGCCGGAGTTGAACTCAGTATGATGCAAATGGACGGCCGATCGTTCAATGCCGAGCGTGTAATTTGTGGGGTCATTTTGCGCGAGATTGTACAGTGGCAAACACACTGAAATTATTATGCAGATGGTGCGGACCTGGCGATCACGAAGATTCGAAGTGTCCAAACGCTGGAGTAAACTTGATCACTGTCGACACGGATGTAGAGGAGGTTCTGGCAATTACACGGAGGCAAGCGAAGGAAAAGAGAAAAGTGGGGGAAGTGCAGGCGGACATTGCAAAGGCATCGTCGGCGGAAACATCTCAGTTGAAGGACATCACCGGCACCTTGGCAAAGAACTTCGTAGAACAAAGCATTGTACGACAGATCTTACAAACGGAGATACCGGTCAAGATAAGTGACCTCCTTCTCACAATGCCCCAGTTACGGACGGCTATTCTGAATCATACACCGTTTTCGAACGCACCGGAGGACACAGGAAGGAATAGGAGGGAAGTGATGACAACAGACCCAATGCTGCTGGCACTCACCTCCGGACGGCATCCGGCGGTCGTTGAGATGGGGATTTTGGGAAATGTTTTGACAGAGACAATTGTTGACGGAGGGTCCAGCGTGAATGTCTTATCGGAGGATACTTGGAAGAAGTTGGGAAAGCCGACGCTGTGGCCACCTGCATTTCAGTTGCTCACGGCAGACCAACATGGAATCAAACCGTTGGGAATTCTGAAAGCGCAACCGGTAACAATTGGTACGCAACCATTTTTATTGGATTTTGTGGTCATTCCATTAAAAAGAAAAGGCTATGATGCTATTCTGGGACGGGATTGGTTGGTGCAAGCAAAAGTAAAACATGATTGGAAATGCAATGCCCTATCAATGGAGCGCGGAGGCAAAAGATTCATAATTGACCTGCACACGCAAATGGTTGGCGAGGAGGCAGCATTGTCAGATTCTGACAGTGAAGACGAGAGTGATGACGAAGGAAAGAGGAGAATGGAACCGGATGAAGGAGTATTGAGACTTGATGGAGGATCAAATGACGACGACCTGGACTCGGTAAATGGCCTTTACCACTGGCAGATAGAAGACTACGAACTCTTTCCGAGTTGTAATATGCTAAGGGTCGACGAAGATGAGAAAAAGGAGGAAAACGAATGTTCGGAGGAATGCAGGGAAGTGGAAGAAGGAAAAGCTGCCATGGCTGAAGTTGAGGGGAAGAACATACAGTCTGAACACAGAAAAACGAAAAATCCCACTGTCCGGTACATGGTGAATGGACCGCGCGAAAAGAAAAGGTTACACTGCAGCATAAAATTAGTGGAAGGGCACCAACAACAAGGAAATAATCCAGTTGCGCGACGACCGCAGGCACAGTGGGCGACGGGGTTGGCACAGAACAAATGTAAGGCGTACGACAATCAAAATGAAATCAAAGTGGAAAAGTTTAAGGGCAGTTGGGTTGGACCATATCAGATTCGGAAGGTCGGCGACAATGGAGCGATCAGATTATCAACTCTGGACAGGCAGAAGGTACCTCCGGCAGTCAACAAATCCAAATTCAAAATATATGGTGCTAGGAAGACTCCATCGCTGTCACAAGATGGCCAGCTGACTCCGTCGTCGTTGCAGAATGGCGACGCCTTGAGGCAAAATGGAGGTACCTCTATTATTTGATTTCTTTTAAGAGAAAAAAAAATTTAAAAAAAAAAAATAATTTTTTTTTTTGAAAAAGGGCCGCGGACAGAAGGGCCCGCGGGCTGAAAAGTCCCGCGGGCAGAAAAAGAGGGGCCGCGGACAGACAGACCCGCGGGCTGAAAAGTCCTGCGGGCAACTGTTGTCCGTGGGCAGACAAGCCCCGCGGGCAGACAAAGCCCCGCGGGTAGGGAACCGGAGGTCCCCGCGGACAGTCTGTCCGCAGGTTATTAAAAGCCCCATGGGCAGATGTCTGCGGGCTTACCATTTTATAAACCCTCCCTCAGTTAGCTGCGGGTAGAAAAAGAAAGACCCGCGGGTAGAAAAAGAAAGACCGCGGGTGAAGACGGAAAAGCCGCGGGGAGAACAGAAAGGCCGCGGGGAGAACAGGAAGGCCACGGGCAACGAAGTTGTGGTTGCGTCTGGCGGAGTTTTTTAAATTGCCGCGAAGTGGTTTCTGGCGCAACTTTTCCGTTGTCCAACCAGAGGGTTGTTGTTGTGAGTCATTGCCATGGGAAGAATTGATCTATAGCAGTGGTGCAGGTTTCAATTCATGATTTGCCTTATGCTCATCCGTGGAGGCTGTTTTCATCTCTTGCTGATTGTGAGCATGGTAGCAAACATTATTTTTCGGCGGAGAGTGTGCTTGTAATGAACGGAAGATACTTATTTACCAAATTAAAAAAAAAAAAAACGACGACAGAATCAAGTTGTTCAGAATGAGTGACAGATGATGCCAAAGGAAAAGGGACGCATCCGTGGTTGCCAGAAAGAGTGCAGAATCGGCAGAAAATGACAAAAATGGTGTGATCCGTGCATTTCTGTGTGAGTTGCCCCCTGGACCCCCAATCGTGGCGGATATCAGTTGTGGGAGTTTGACCAGTTGAGAAGAGTTGAAGTTGCTACAGGCATGGACTTTCTGTGTACCAGAGGCAGTTGGAGCAGGTGTTGGCTGTAAGGCTGTCTTGGTGGATGCGTAGAGAGCTCGGGAGGAGCTGATCATCCAGTTGGAGGCAGTGCAGCGACACTTGGCTTAAGGTACCAAGGAATTGAAAACAGAGAAAGCAGCACAGGTGGCTATCAAGGTCAGCTTGAGGAGACAGTATTGTGTTAGCAGAGGCTACAGATGTAACGGGATGAATGTGGAAGTGATGTGACAGAAGCAGATTTCTCTTGTTGTAGTCACTCTGTTAATGTATTTTGTTTGTTAATTTGTCTCAGATATTTTGTCAGTCGTCAGGAGACGACTTTTCTTTTTGGGGGGGGATGGTGTTAGCCGACTGGATGGTTCCGGCGGTATTTTGTATTCTGTAGCCGACGGTCCGGTGATGTTTCTGTAGCCGACGGTCCGGCGGTGTTCCTGTAGCCGACGGTCCGGCGATGTTTCTGTAGCCGACGGTCCGACGGTGTTTCTGTAGCCGACGGTCCAGCGATGTTTCTGTAGCCGACGATCCGACGGTGTTTCGGTATTCCGTAGCTGACAGTCCGGCGGTAAATAGTTTGTAACAGATAGAATAATTGTGGCCGACGGACTCCTTCGGGAAGGTTCGGCAGTAGTATTTATATCCCGTCTGGGATCATTGTAAATCATGATTCATCTACTATTGCGAATATAATTCTGCTGTTCGTGTTCATTGTCTGTATGCGTTCATTTTCTTTACTTGTACGGTAAACAAGATGGTTCCCAAATAGCTTAAGAAAATAAAGAAGTGCCAGAGTCTAGAATGAATAATGGCAATAGCCCGAATATATCAATCATTCTCACAAAGAAGGACCAAATACAATAGTTGACATCCGTCATATACAAAGATGCAAATGAGTTGCAAGTCAGGGTAAGCAATGGACAGAAGGTGCCACGATTAAGTGAAATGCCAAACAAACAGAGATGAGAATTAGAGAACCACACAAATATCATCATCCAGACAAAGTGATAGAAGGATTATATTATAATATCAATATAAGACAGTTAAACATGTTTTTCACAGGATTAACCAAACATCTTTTGACATCAAAAGAGGTATAATAAATGTTGGTGAATTGCTTTAACCACCATAATGATCAAGGATACAAATAACTTACTGATGTATGCAACTGCTGATAAAGTATGTCATAGAGAAGACCAATATTGGCTATCTCATTGAGCGTAAACTATTGAAGGAATTGTCAGATACACAAAAGAGGATAAATTATTGATATTTCATTAAGAAATCAATATATCATAGTTGTGTTTCGGAGGTGCTGAGGTTGGTGCCTTAGTATGATTATGCAATTGGAATTATGGAAGTCAGAAAATAACACATCCACATGGATGATGTCCCATCTCATCTTTGCTAATGTATACGTAGACTTTACAGAAGGTGTTGTTATAATTAGGCAATATGAAGCCTATACTTTTAAAATGTGGACATTGATATCTGTAGAATGAGAGACAGTCTTCAGCGTCAGTGACTTATATCAATTAAACCAAGAAGATATTCACCATCAAGGATATTGACTTGCATATTGAGTGCAAGTATAATATTTAAATGAGGAAGCAATGGAATCAGTCATATCATCAGCATCGGTGGCTTATGACATTGACTAATTCTGCATGACTGAGGCAAATATATATTTAGTGATCGATATTTTAAACTCTAATTGGCATCATAATACTTAAGCAATCAATGATGACATATATAACCATCTACGTTTTAATATCAGACACAAATAAAGTTTAGATAGTGGTTTTAATTGTCAATGATGAGGACAATGATTAGTAAGAAGACTGATTGAGAGTTATGAGATGATTATGTTAGCAATATGGAAAGGTGCGATTAGTTATGTTTGAGAGATTTTGTTTGCTTATTTTGTGGATGCCAAGGTAGGGATACATCCTTTCATTATTCAAGAGGTCAATCCCTTCTCCCTAGAAGGGTATAAAAGGAAGATCAAGATCATTCATTTTCAGTCATCAATAACCTTTTATATACAATCAACTTGGATTTGCTCATATTAAGTGACGTCCTTAAGCATTAGTCGCTTGCAAACTCATAATTTTATATCAAAGACAACACTTATGATTGCAACAAAAGACTATATATATCAGACACATCATCCTTGTAATTGTTGCAAGATTATAGTTCATTATTAAAGACAGCAACTATATCACTGTTAAGTGATATTGATATATTAGAGATGACTGTATATTCTGAAATTATTTCCTCCTCTGTGACTAGGTTATTGTATTCAGTGAGGACATTACATCCCATTTGCTCCAAATTACACGTTGCCTGTAACTTTATCAGAAGTTTTCCCAGTGTCTCTTCTTTGAGGCCCATGAGTCCTTGATATTTGTAGAACAACTCATGGCTTCCTTTTGACACATTGGCAAGTGTATCTTGACCATGTTGCAGACAACTCAACCGTGATTGTTTACCAAGATCAATTTTAGTGAACTTGTAATCTAAACGGTTAAGTTCTTCAGCTAGTTTATCTACGAAAGGTTCAACAATCTCTGCATACTTAGTCTTTTCAGAATCCACCACAATCCTTGAAACAATCTTGTCTTTCAAAGATATAGACTCATTTTTCTTGATAGGAACATTCTCTAAAGGTACGACAACCTTTCTACTTTTCATAGTGATTTTACCCAACCATGCAGGCAAACTCAAACCCTCATCTGTAGAAATAGGGATAGTGGCCACCACAAACATTGATCTTGATTGTATTTCCATTGTGACTGTGCATACTTCAGTTTAGATGGCTGAATTCATGGGTGCTTGATGAGAAGATTCTGTCACGAACAAATCAAAATCAGCCATTGAAATATCAAGTTGGGAAACTTGACCTTCCGTGAGAGTTAGGAAATCTTCAAACACATTTCCCAAATTCTTATACTGCTCACTTGTGAGAATAGGAGGGGCCATGGAGGAGATAGGGAGTGCTGACATATTAACCTCCCAAGCGGGGATGCTAGTTGTAACAACTGTGGATAATGAATCCGCATCATTGTCTATATCATCCAAAAAGGTTGTTTCTTGAATGGATGGACCTTGAGTGTTTGTCAGCCGTGGAGGAGAAATGATCATAATCTCTCCTTCCTCTTCATCTTCCTCATCAGACTCTTCTTCAGATTCCTTCTTAGATTCTTGAGCTTGCATAGATGCTTGAACGGTTTTTGATCTCTTTCCGTCTTTAAGCTTGAACTTGAGAGATTTAACCCATCTTTGCTTGCAATCTCTACTCGGGTTGTCCTTCCAATTGGTCTAAAATTATCACAATCTACCCCGAGCTTAGGATATACTCTTCTGAGTCGATTTATTTTCAGCCACTTGTTAGTATTAGCCAAGATGGATTGAAATCTATAAAAATTAGAAGCACTTCCTTTCTGTTGCCAGTGTATGGGAAAAGGACACTACTTGTCAAAACCAGCCCGGTGATATTCTTGATCAAGAATGTTGCCATCATCTTTAACCTGAAAATTGGGTGGGACCTCAATCATGTTAAGATCAATGATTTGTTGCAATATGAGCTTGAAATAGTACATCTTCATGATAATCCAGCTCTTTGCACAAGTCAATCCATATGTCCTCTATACGATGAACATGGGGGGATGCTCTTTTGATCTTTGAATGCATCCCTCAATAATCAAAATCAAACCTAGCTTTAAACTTATTCAGTGTGATAAGCTGAAGTTCTACCGCCATATTTTTCTCCTTGTAGACTGAATTGATCATATACTGACCAATCACTAAGGGCTTGGCTATAGTGATATCGAGTCCTGGTCTGTGTTGAGTATTCTGATATGTCTGCACCTCCATAAGTTGTCTAACTAACTCCATCAGAATGATCTTGTCGATAGCATATCTTGGCAAGGTATATGGTTCTCCTTTGAAATAACCAACTCTCAAATAAGTGAAAGTTGGAAATTGCAAAAAGATGCACCAAATTGATTCACCCTATTCCAAGCTTCATCAGATAATCTCCTGATTACCAACTGTTTATCAAAATGACACCTGAAATGTCCAAAAAATACATCTTGGACTTTTTGATAGTGATATTTTCTTTGTATCAATGTGATTTGATTAGGTAAGAGTTCATGTAAAATGGTGCTGATGTCCCCACATTGAGCAACTGCTTGCATAGTGTTGTACTGATAAGCTCTCCCCAGAAGATGGGCTCATTGTTTTCAAATCAAAGATTTGAAAGATAAACTTGTACATCCATGGGTCAAAGTCATTAAACTCTTTGAGGCCACATACTGTATTGAGGAAAGTAATCAAATCTTTGCGTTCCGACTTGAAGTTAGATCTGTGAATTGTCTTGGGCCATCTTGAAAAGTTATTTCTTTTGACGTCTAACCAATATGCATTCATAAACCTTTGATAATCTCACTTCTTTTTATTCCATAACTCTTGAGACATCTCGTTTGACAAATCTACTCACTCTGCACTTTTAGGAACTCGAAAGATTTGTTCAATAACCTTTGGATCTAGGCTGACGATGATGTTCATCTGCGTCCTTGATTGTTTTGCTCTTAGGACTGAAATACCGAGCACATCCTAAGGTGAATTCTGGTTCTAGGGTAGCTATAGGGAAAGTAGACACCAAATGAATGTTACTTCTCTTGATGTGTCACGTCTCTCTGTTCGAAGGAGTTTCAACCCTTTGTAAGAAATCAGTCATGTCAACGTGAATCTCTATGTCAGAAACTTGATATAGAGGAGATGAAACATGAGATGCAGTTGCATGAGCTAAGTCCTTGTCATACCAGTACTTCATCTTTCCTCTAGACTTCGTTGATGCTAGCATGTCTTGTGTTGCAACATAAAAATTCCAAAGGGTGATTACATCATCGGAAGATATGGGCTCATGAAGATATTGGCAAAAAATGGATCTCTAAAGAACTGTGTGTTCGGAGTATTGATTAAATACTCATGGAACTTATGCAATGAATTGAATGAGATACGAAAAGTACAAGCAGAGTGCCAAAATGGGACTTAGGAAGATGAAATGCTTGTGGGTAAATATGAGCTTTGTGCAAATGATGACTTTGGTATTTAAAAGTGACTCTCTACCAAAGTTGGATTCGCTGGATGTAATTACATGTAAAGTGATTTACATGTAAGCATGACTTGATGTAAACATGTAATTAGGTTCAGAGGATGGAATTACATGTAAATGAAGATGAATGTATTTGTGTATATTGAAAAATGGATGCAAAGTGCTTTGGCATTTGTTGGTGGAATATGAAATGATGTGATGCACTTGCATGAAAAGGTGGAAAGTGGAATGGTGAAGAACACTCTTGTATTCCTGGGAAAGAATCAAAACAACAAGCAAATAACAAATAAAATTAAGCACAAAACATAAAGATACCTTTGGTTTTTGACTCAAATATGACATCAAGTAGCTTTCCTATGCAATTTTGAAATTGAAATTTGTGGAAATTCCAAGCACCTGAAAATGAAAGTTTTCATCTTATTTAAAGAATATTTGCAAAATACATGGCATATCATTGGACAAATGTACAAGGATGAACCAAAATATGGAATGAAATAGCAAAGGCTTGAAAACTTCAACTTACTTGGTGATCAAAGAGCCAAATGTGGAGGATTGATAGGTTTTAATGATTCACTTTCCTTCAAATTCGGATCTTCAAGCAACTCTCTTGACCTTTTCTATACTTGCAAAAGATGACTTTGGATGAGCAATGTATGAAACGTTTTTGTATATGGATGGCAAAAATGTGTTCTCAAACCTCAATTATGCAAAACATTTTCAAATAACACCACGTATTTGGACGTTTTTGATAAGATCTCCAAAGTCGAGAACATAAAACGTTTTGGCAAGGAATTGCAAAAACGTGACCTCCAATAGCAATAATATGCATCCAAACTAATAAACGACTCTCCATTGATGAAAAATGTGAGCTGGAAATGATCAAATCTGGGTGTTTTTGGGCAAAGCGTGCCCTATTTTTGCCTTCAAATTAATTGATTTGGCAAGGAAATGCAATGCCAAATGCATGGAAACGAAAAAAACGCCTCTTCCTAGATGGATTTCATGCCATGGAATAGACAAATCTGAACATTCTTCTAAAAAACGTGCCCTTGAAAGCCAAGAACATGGACGTTTTTGCTCCTGGAAGCAAAATCGTGGTCTCAAGATGCAAATGCATGGATTAGAAAACCCAAACGCATTATATGAAGGTCTTTGCATGTTTTAAAATGCTAGTCTTTTGGTCTTCTATGCAAATCACACTATCCAAGTGCTTTTGCATGTTTTAAATAACATGTAAATGGAGTCAAGAGGCAAATTGTATTCTCCAGGAGGTTTTACATGTTTAAAAAACTTGCTATTGGAGGTTGAGAGTGTCATGTCCCCATTTTGGAGGCAATTTGATTTAATTAATTTAATTAATTAGGTTGTCCAAAATAATGAATATTTTATGAGGATGACTAATTAATTATTTTAATTAAATAAATAAGTGATATTAAGTTAATTATTTATAAAGTTATCAAATAAATAAATATTAAAAGGTAACTTTATATTTAATTAATTTAATAAAGTGATTTGAATTATAAAATATTTTATAAAGTCACTTAATAGATAAAATAAAATAGTGTTCTAGAAGTTTCTGGAGAAAGTGGAGAAAAAAGAATAAATAGGCACCCCGGGCTTCATTCTGATCATCCAGTTGTTTATTTCTCTCTTGACATCAAATTGTGATTCAGTCACATAGTCTATTGTGGAGCCAAGTGGTTTCAGATAGTCAGTTGATCTTTGGGAACGAAAACTCCCTTGGATTTGTATAACTGAGGAAGTGAAATATCTTCTGAAGGGTTGCACATTTGGAGGTGATACTTTAGTTACTTCAGCTAGGGCATCATTGGGCCTAAGGCCATTTTCAGCATTTCAGCATTTCAGGAGGCAATTTTTGCAGGGCCGAAATTATTGGAGTTCATTTCTAGCAGGTTCGCAGGCTGAAAAAGCAGTCCAAAAAAAAGCAGGCTGAAAAAGCAAAACCGAAAAAAAAAGCAGTCCGAAAAAAGCAGGCTGAAAAAGCAAAACCGAAAAAAAAGAAGGTCAAAAAGGTAGTCCAAAAAAGCAGCTCCGAAAAAAGCAATCCGAAAAGCAGTTCGAAGAAGCAAAAGGCAAATCCGGAAAAAGCAAGTGGAAAAAGCAGATCCGAAAAAAAACAAGCAGAATGGGCAGCATTGAAGGAAAATATTACAGCCATCCACAATCAGGTTCTTCACTTCTCATTTGGCATATTTTCGGAGAAATGTAGGTTTTCAGCTGAGTACAAAATATAGCTTCAGCCCTTCATTATTTCACCTTGTACTTGTCTTTGTTTGCCATTTGGCATTATTGGTATCAAAGGAAGGCTAGGATTTTGCAATTGAAAGAGCGTTGTAATTTTTAGACTATTTATATTGCAAACCTAGAGTTTGATAATCAGCTTATTAGTTTGCATGCCAATTGTTTGACAAAATGTCAATTGGCTGTAAGTTCTCTTTTTGGCATAAATAATGTTATAATTTTGCATACTAAGTGTTTATATTAATGCCACTTGGTTGTAAGTGCATTAATGCCATCTTAGGTTGCATCCAAAGTATTTGTCATAATTACTAATTGCTGTAGCTGCATTTTGCAAGTAGTTTAAGTCACATATGTGTATTGAATATTGCCAAAATTAGTTGCACATTCATATTAGGTCATTGTTTAGACAATCTGGAGTCTTTTTGTAAGCATTCTCTTTGATGCAAATCGAAACAAGAGTCATTGCAGCAATTTGAAAAGTTATATCAGTCATATGACCCCTTGTATGCAAAGTGTTTGACAAAATTCTTCGAGCCTTCAATCAACATTTTAAGGTCGGATTTGAGCAGGACCATTACAGTGCTATCAGAGTTTGCTTGCGAAGTGTTTGACGAAATGTCAAACAACTGAAGCATAAAGATTTTTGGTGTTTGAAGGAGTTATAACCTGTTGGAGTTATTACAGAGAGAACAAATCGCACCCTCGAGGCCCTTTTGCATGTTTCAAAATATGCAATATGTAATATGCATTGAGGAATTTTGGCCTTGGAAAGCAAAATCACTCTCCCTATGCATTTACATATGACACTTAACATATAAAAGACCAAGTTTATGCAGATCACATTCTTGGAGGTTTATTACATGTTTTAAAAACATGTTTTAAGTGTTTAAAAGTGCCTTTCTAGTGCAAATTGTACTCTTGGAGGCCCTTTACACGTAAACATGTAAATGGGTTGAAAGTTGATTTGCACAACTTAAATCAACGAAGCACATGTTTAATTGATTTTTGAGGAAATATCACTTAATTGGGTCAAAAATAACATTTACACTATATAATTAATATATTATATGCAAATATCATTCAAAAAACTATATTTAACTTAAATGTTTTGAAATAAAAAATAAATCAAACTATATAGTTTAATAAGGTCACTTGCGTGAAAAATAAAAAAGCAACTCAACATGAAAATATAACTTAAAGTGCTCTATAGACACTTAAGTGATAGAGTAACTTAAACACATAACATAAAGTTAATTTATGTTATATTTTTCAAAAAGTGAATGCCAAAATTAAAATATTACATGATATTTTAAATATGCAATTGGATCTGGAGAGTCCACGTTTTGGGAACTTAAATGGTCATATCTTTTGACTGCCAAGCGCAACTAAGCCCTAAGATATACCGAATTGAAGGGGAAACTGAAAGCAATGGTTTGAACAAAACCAAAAGACCAAAAGCAAACAAACACACTCAAAAATAGTAAAAAAGACATTGAAGGCTTAAAAAATCAAGCATAGGCTTATTAGAAAGAAAAACAAAAAGGACTTGATGAAAGCCTTTAGTAAAAGGATTCATTAGACCAATTGGGATCAATTGCTTGATCAATGTTATCCAATTAAATAATGAACTAATCTCAGAGAAACGCAAAACTTAGTTGAAAGGTTTCATATTGTTAGCTACATTCTGTGGTGACAAAATGTAGGATAACACATTCTTCATTGATAAATTAGATGAGGCTAATATTCTTGGCATTAGAAAATATAGATAAACTTGCATAATGATTATATTTATAACAGATATAGTAGTGATCAATATCTCAAATATATATATATGTAGGTATGTATGTATGTATGTATTCATGTATGGTGTTCTTGGAAGAATAGCATAATTTTTTCATTTGTAAGTCAAAATTCACATTTTTAATTGAGGATATGAAGGAAATAAGCCTCTTGTGATTTGAATTGCAAGGTAATTGGCCCTATTGCCTGACATGGCCAAAGGGGGACATTACCTTATTGGCCTTCTGAGCATTTTGATTGCTAAAGATAAATTGTTTGCCAGTAACCTCGCAAATTACAGATATATGTACAGAAAGTATCCTCCCAGAATTTTGCAGTTGCACCTCAAAAGTAATCATCAAGTTAGTGCCATCGTATACCTTACCAAACAAAGTATATTTATGCAAGTATAATGGATCATCCTCAATATGGGCTCAATGTAAATGACAAGATATTTAACACGATCCCGCCAAATTGTGAACTTAAATCATTTGATAGTAGGATACTTCATTATTGATCAATGCCAAATGATATAAAATACCAATTGATTGTTCAAACTTTAATAATTACAAAATTTACAGTAAAAAATAGTAATTCTTTTCAATCTTTAATGTAGCACACCAATTGTTGAAAGGATTATCAAAATGATCACGATGTATTGCATTTTTAGTTGTTGCAAATTCAAGACCTGTACCACTTGCACTAGATGCACCATGTGAAGGCATGTCATCATCATTCTCACCCATAGTGACTCTACCCAAAGCTGCTGTACTACATCCTTGTATTGGGTACCCTTTCGCGATAGAAGACAAATTAGAATGAATATAACCAAGTCTTTTGCGCTTTTTGCAGCCAACTGATTATGCTTCACCGTGTGGTTAAAGGAGCATGCACTCCAATTCTGTTGAGCGGCAGAAGAACTTACAACCTGTGGAAAACCAGAAAATAAAAAATGCAAAAATAAATTGAAGTCCTTCAAGTATCAAATTCCTATGAAGTTTGGTTCGCTTGCTTGGGATCCTTGTTCAGACAAGGTTCTAGTCAGTTTTTGGTTGGGGTCCGATTCTCCTGTACCTAGGCAAACTATTAATTTCGGGCCAAACCTAGGTTGAATCAGGGTTGAACTAGGACAGACCCATGCAGACCAAATGTGAACGAGGTACATTGCCACCGAGATACTTTCTATAATTAAGTGCGTGAACAATTATTACAGAATTTGAATAAGATTTGTAACATTACACAACAAAATTTGTTGAAGTTTAGATATTTATTAAATCAGATTGAAATAGAGCTCAAGATTTCTTCTAATAAAATTTTAATATCCAATTGCTGCCAATGAGCCCTGTCCGATTAATTGCAAGCTCTATATAGTGATAATTTATATTTTAAACATTAAAAAAATATCTTCAATAGGTGAAGAGTTTTGCAAGCTGCCTTTTAAACTATATAGGATCTTAATTACAATCAAACAAGTTCTTTGTACAACGAAAAGTAAAAGCATTTGAGGACTTGGAAAGTGAGAATGTAATTGGTGCAGCTGATCCCATTGGCATTGGGATTTTTTGTGAATCAGCTAATGCCTTTGACGAAGAAGAAGAAGAAGAAGAAGATTTAGATAATTTGTTAGATGATTGAAACTTAATATAAAGTTCCAATTGTTGAAAGTCAAAACAATGATGAACTCAATTTAATTATTTTAATATTTTGATGTTGATATATTGCTATGATTACAATTTTATGATGTTTTTGTTGTTTTAATGATACTATGTGACTTTCTAAACTTAATTCATGCTTCTAGGTGATACACCTCTATTGACATAGTTTTTAGATGTTTTTGTACTAACAAATCCAAACGAGTCCAAATCCCATTTCAAAATTTTGTTGTATTACCAAACTTATTCTTCAAAACTGAATTTGAACCTGATCCCAAATCAACAACTTAGCTAAATTCTACAATACAAATGGTTTAAAAAACAAAAAATAACTTGCGAGAGAATTTCGATTTCAAGAGGTTGGAGGTGCATATAATGTTGACCATGGAGGTACCACCATGTAGTAGCATCTGTACAAAGGTAGTCATTAACAACAGCAAGAGTTTGTCTTCTTCCCAAGACAAATAAGTCAAATTCTTCCTTAACATTTTTCTCCAATTCTGGATCTTGGTTGAGTCTATTAAATGCCTGCCTATGCCTTGTAGCAACTTGAAAATCTCTATATGCTGGTAACCTCCCTAGCAAAGAAAGCATATTGTTGCTATGCTAGCTAGAGCATATGCAAGGAGATGTAATGGTATGGCCTTATTGTTCCGAATATGAGGAATGATTGATTCCATCCTTTTGGAAAAGGTTTCTTTGAGGCCATTCTTCTTTTTTAGTATTTATACTCATCCCCCAAATAGGGCACATTTGTACAAGTAAATCAGAGCATAGTCATGATAGGCTCAGTGAAATCCAATATATATTCCATATGAACCCATCAATTGTCATCCATGTTAATAATATTATAAATTTGTATATAGATTAAACATGACATAAATTAAATTACATAAACAAACAAAATTTAAAATTTATCTTCGATGATTCCAATCTAAAGAAAGTTTTGAAAGTTGCTCATGAAATTTGGTGGTTTGTCACATGTCACACCTCGCCAAAGAATCCTTGAGGAACAAAAAACAATACAAGAACTATTATTTTATTTTATTTATTAACAAGCAACATTAACATCCAAATTAACGTGATTGCACTACTAATGACATACAATGCAATTATAAGCGTTACTATTGTTAATACACTCAGTTGCACCCACATGATCATCACTAACATCATCATGGTTTAAGGTCAATGTGTTCCCAAGGGTCCCATGGCCTAACATTATGACTACTTACACAAAGCCACAAGAGTACTTTGATGAACATTCTTGAGTCTCTCAACGCAACATTCTTGAGTCTCTCAACTTGCCTTACACCCCTAACCTCTAATTCCCAACTCAATAGTCTACTCCCGGATGCACCTTGGCAAGGTTCAAGTATGAAGGCAATCATTCGATGTACATAGATAACGATGTCAATCCCCCATTGTAAATATGCTAATGTACTCACAATGATAGTGGATATTCGGAACACAAATTCTTTTTTTAATAGCCTAAGTAGATTGCTCTAGATTGTAAATGTAGAACTCTGGAGAGATAAAATGTACATGAATAGTCCATGGATGTGTAGTATCAGATGTATATATGCATGAAGCAAAAAACCTCAAGTGCAGGAAATTTCTTGCACATATGCGCAGGAGTAGGAAATTCTTGGATATATGTGCATGATGCAAGAAATGGATGCATAGTTTTAGATTCAATGTGTAGGATGTAACGAATGGATTTTTAGTTTTAGAATGAATGCATAGGAAGAATGGGCGAATGCACAAAAAAAATGATTTCATTGCAAAAATAATGATAACTTGGAAAGCTAGGGGTTTCAAAGCTCTATCTCTTTCGTTTGGTCAATTTAAATAAGTATATTCATCACGTCATTTAATGATAATATCATGAAATCTCTATCCATGGCAATATATCATTAATCTCATGAAACATAGTGCACGAAATGTAGATGGATCATCAGTATAACAGAAAAGATAGTGCACTAGGTCATAGGAATATACAAGCATTTTTTGTTCCAAAATCAAAGCATCAGTAAAAAGATATGAATGCATCCAATCATTATCATATACCACCATGGCATCTATTGGCATACACATCATGCATATATGATCACTATTGAATCACCTAAGTAATCAACTACCCACATCAGCAATGACATAATATAAACAAAAAAATATAAGATAAGAAAAATTTATATGTTGAACAAAAGGCCACAAAGAGGGTCCAAGGGACTGCCAAACCAAAACAAGAGGCCAGCACATAGCAGGGACACCAAACGACATCCAAGGAAAGACATCAACAACAATAGAAGCAAACAACAACAAAGAAGTGAGAGAAAGAGCAAGGAGAGAAAGGGGGGCAAAAACGCCAACCCCAATACCCTCCTAGTGGCATCGAGCAAGAGTGAAAAATTCTAGAACACAGGGTTAAGCAATAGAGCTAGCTGGGTTTTGAGGCTACTTCATAGGATAACTATGAGATGAAGAAGGATACTTTTGACATGACTATAGCAGTAATCAAATGTATTACATAGAACTATCTGAAAGTCTAGCTTAGATCAAAAGGATAAATGTTATCACGCGAACACGGTAGGCATTACATGACAAACATCTAGGTATCCACACCCTCTTGTTATATTTCTTTCACCAACTTTATTTGAGTGCGAATTGTTTGCATCACCAAGTTGAGGTAGTGAAAGGTGCATGGTGTCCAAAAAATGTGCTCATATCTTCGCTCTACCAAAGCATCTCCAACCTTACAACTTTTTGCATTGTCTATAATGACGTGAACCACATGTTCATGACGTAGCATATCTATAAACTCAATGAGGATTCTAGAAAAAATTCCACATCTTTAACTTGACCCTCACAATCAATTAACCTCAAAAGCATTATTGGTTTTTACAAATCTTTCCATCTATAAGGAGCAATAGAAACTTGTGATTCAATCCAAGTTTTTCTAATTGGTTTGAATGAGGCATCTACAAATTTCTTCTTTCTTCGCAATAAGCTGGTTTGCACATTTTCATATGTAGCACTCTTGGAAAGAGGAGGTGCACTATTAATTGCTGACACTTACCCTCCAATATGGTGATCTCACCAAATTGAATGGAAGACAATTGATATAGACGTGAAGTGCAATTTTTTGTTCAACAATATCTCTTGATTCCATTTTAATTGTCTTCTCCAATGAACCTCTTTTGTTCATCATCAATTTTTGTAGAGGGTATATGCAAGAAGGGATTTTGGGAGACCGCTATTATGTTAGTGGGTAAGTTCATTTTTGTTTGTTTGTGGAAGGACAGGCTCTTTGTTTTCCTCTTGCAATTATTTTATCAACATCTTGTTCTCTGATTAATGCCACTATTTCGACTACACCTTTCCCACTTCAGCCTGCACATTCCTTTCGTAGAAGGGCCCATAAAGTGAAGTTTCTCTTGATAATACAAGCAATTAGATTGTAGATTAAACAAATTACACTTCTACGTTTACCCCCTAGCCTCTAGAAGTTGTTTACTTCTTGTGGTATGTCTCCGTAAAGGGGTGCCTTTATCAATTTTGAATCTTTGGTTTCCTTTCGTGCTCACAGAATTTTGCCTACTAGCCATTTCTGAAGTCTGATTGTTTTGCTATTAACAGAAATTACGTAATTTTAAATTAGAAAAAATTGACAAATGCAAGCATGCAAGTGCAAAAAGAGGATACAAAAACATTATAACAAAGAGTTAAGCTTGTTTCTTCTTCTCTAAAAAAAAAAAATACTTGAATTTTTTTATCCAAAACTTGAAAAAATTCATCAAAATCTTTAAAAAAGTCGTTAAAAGACTAAATAATAGGGACAAGGGCTTACCCAACATGCTTAAATCTCCTTGGTGGAAGCTATTTAGCACTCCACAAATGACCTACTTAAAGAAAGACCAGTGCCCTTCAAAATGCTAAAATGGAGAGAAAATGAGTTGTGAGCAATACAACAAACATTTAGGTTGAATCACTATTAGCCATATTTGCCCTCCTACCAAAATTTGAGTTTTGCCTATCAAAAATGGCCAACGGTCATATTTTCAAATATTCAAACGGTCCAATATTATAAAAGATATATTTAAAACCTTGGGATATGTTTTATATCCTAAGTCTTCAAGTGGTCGCGTGTTATAAAGATCTCGGTGGGGCCCGCATCTTCTCATCCATCCGATCTTCCAGAATCTATGGTCATCGCGTTGTCGCTATCAAAAGTTGCATGACCATTTTCCATAACGACATAGCGTCAATGTGACACACATCCAGGTGGGGCCTTTTCCTTTTGAGTCATGCGCAGTGATCAGCGAAAGTATTGGAACCGTCGATCAAATCTGAGATCAATGGATATCGTTATGTCGCTAGCAAAAGGTGCACGAAGAATATTCATAGTGACATAGCGACAACGTGCCACGTATCCCAGGTGGGCCTTTCTTCTTTGCAGTTGGCGGAGTTGTCAGACGAGGTGATAGCTGGCGAAGTTTTATTCATACTCTTCAGAAGTAGGCCAGTTTCTTGACGTAATCTTTTCCACAGTTGATTTGGAGATGATCAACGATTTTCGCTTTGTTGCTATGGAAAATTGTACGTTCATTTTTCATACAATTTTCCATAGCGAGATAGCGACAATGTGACATGTGATGTGTGGGACATGTTTCAGTTGTGGGCCGCAAGCAAAACAGATGTCGGAATGAGTTGGCATACGACAAGGTTTTGATTGGTCAGGGTAGTGACAAAGAATGATGCATCTTCAGGATTGTTAGATTAAAGATAGATGTGTAGTGGTCATTATGTCACTAACCAAAGATGTGAGTCCATTATCCATAGCGACAAAGCGATAGACTGACACATGTCTCAGCGGGCCCGGGTGGCAAGTAAGAAGTGGTGGTTAAGTTCATTTTCGCAAGGTCACGGGCATTTTATGTTGCATCAATTTCAAGTTGTGAAGTAGCGATAATCGTTATTTTGAGTTCGTAGTTTCGCAAGATAAAATAGTTAGTTAAGATAAAAGGGGGCGAAGCTGCGACTAGGTTAAAGACGCGAGTCAACACAAGTTTGAATGTTGGGAAAAGGTGGCAAAATGTTTTAATATGACTGGTCCACGCGGCGAAGCCTAAGGACTGACTCTAGTTGACTGATGACATGGCTGACTTGGCGTGCTGATATCAAAAGAAACAACTCTTAAATGACAAATCTGATCTCCATGATCGTCCACAACCACTCTTCGACATTCCCCATGACTGATAAATGTAAAGGGACACTCCCCTCGCTGCCTGATTATCTATCTACTCAGTCAGAACGATAATGGTCGTTGTTTCTGTCTTCTCAAGGTTCTATTGACTTGAAATATATGATTTTCCTACATTTGGATGTGTACCATGATCAGAGCTTTCCCAGATTTGTAGTGATTGTTCTCTGTAAGCTTAAATGCAATTGTTGTGCTTTCTCTTAGGGTAGAAGTTATCTAAGTTATGCTTGAACTATAAAAGCAGATTTTGTAAGCCTTCTTAGGGTCGGTCGTTTCTTCTCTGATTCTATAGCAGTAGTATTCTATACTTTGCTACTGTAATTTCCTTTTGTTTGTGAGTAAATGTAATCCTCTGCTTTACCTTATTCTTCCATCAATATTAGTGCAAAATCTTCTTGCCTTTGTTGGTGTTTTGTCTTCATTCTTCAATCTGCATAACAGTATCTACTCTTGCCTTTGAATGTTATAGAGTGACATTCCTTGTGGCATTTCATTTGGTTTCTGATCTACATGTAACTGTTGGATTAAGACAAAGATTGAATCAACGTATTTTGAGGTTATATTGATGAATAGTGCATTGTTAGGTAGAGATATGACTGAACAAACTATTTTGGTGTATCATCCCCTTTAGATTAGGTTAGGTAGTTTGCTTTCATGCATTCCTTCTCCCTTTTCCTCTCAAAGAGTAGTTAGATGCACCCTGATAGTAAGAAGCCAGCCTTCTCCGGAGACTCAATCTCATAGTTCAAGTCCCACAGCTTGGAGATTGTTTCCATGTTTCACAAGGTTGCTTTTAGTTAAAAATTTTAGGCAAGGGTGCAAGCTTTTGTGACAAAATCACCTCATAAATGGCCGTTTTAGAGCTTTGGCAAAAAAAAGAAATGCAATTTATTAAAATTTAATGTGTTTTAAGTTTCTTTTTGGCCTTAGCCATGCAGGTTCCTTGTGGTTGTGCTCGGATGCACAAGTGCCTCGGGTGCACTTCGGATATGAGAGTTGCATATCCATAGTGCAACTAGTGCCCTCGGTGCACTGCGTGCAGGTGGGTACCCCTCAACATAAGTTTCAACCCATGAATCCTTTATGGTATCAAAGAGTCCTCTACATATTTCACCTCTTTGTCCAATAAGGTTCTACACTTATTTGTTTCACATGGATGTTGGTAAAAACTGCTGTGGGTTTGTTGCAGATGAACCCAGAGTCTTCAAAGTGTCCAATGGATGCATTGTCATTCAACCTGAATTGGTATTTGAGCTGGCTCTGGTATGAACCCACACCCAGCATATACTTCCAGCAAATCAGTAACTTGGTCTCTAGAGAGTGGTCTCCTCGAGCACAGTTTTTCAGATTGATTTTTTTTCTTCTTTTGTTATTTCATTTTATTTCAGGCTAGTCTTTCTGTACCTCTGTGCTCTGTATTCAGAATCGTACGAGTCTTTATCAATGTGAAGCTTGCTCCTTTGGACGCCAAGATCTAGACTGGATTTAGAGGGCTAGTGCTTTTTCTTTCCTCACCATCACACATCCCATCTTTTAAACTATATGTCTGCAAAATATGTCTGAGTCTGTATATAATAATATATGCACAGCCATTTAGTTTTTGAATGGGTCATCTCTTACATGTTTGGGAAAAACTTGTGCACCCGCTCAAGCATGATGATCTCGTTTTGTATATTTACAACACAAGAATGAATTTCCTAGATTTCCTGCTCCTAGATTGGAACATGTCCCTTTTTCAATAGGATGTAATGATTGCATCTAGCAACTGTTTCGTTCCATGTGATTAAGATCTCTCATTCAATATTGAAAATAAGGAACTTGGTATCTTTCAATTTTTTTAACATTACCTGCTACAATCTCAATTCTTCTGCATGTAGAAAATTAACTCAAACAGAGTTATGTGGTCATCATATCATTTGCTTGATGTGGTTAAAATTTTTAGAATGCATGCTGTTTTTCTTCTCCTGGCTGCTACATTTTTTGGAAACTTACACCTGTATTTCAGTGCCTGCTATTGCAAACAATGAATTTAAAAGCTGGACTCATAGCTTTGAAGTATTGTCAATATCGCTGAAATGAATTTCTATAGTTTTGTAAAACATTTAAACATTTCTTTTTCTCTGTCAGTCCCTTAGGTCCTTTGTTGGTCTCTTGTTGGACATCAATAAATTTATCTTATCTTTTGTTTTTTTATAACATTAAAAATGCATAAAATAATAGAGATTCTAATATGATATAACTACATTTTTTCCCGAGTTCTCTTTCCTATCAATTGCATAACATTTGGTTCATCATACTACCAGTGAGCCTTTGGTTTATTGATTTGTCAGGACTATTAAAATAATTTTTCTTATCTTGTTTGTGAAAGGTTTTGTACTTAAGAAATGAGTTAAAAGTATCAGATATTGTAGGATTCTCAGTTTTTCAACTTCTTGATTTGAATCTTTGCTCAACTGAACTTTTGGATTCATACCAGGCATTGTCAAAACTGATTACATGATACAATTTTTGACGTTGTGGTTTAATTGTCTATTTAGGCATTAACAATTTATTAGTCACTTTGTTGACAAATTTGTTCGCAGATGATGCATCATCAACTTTCTTATTAAAACTTAATGACAAAAAATATCAATTTTAAAATTGCGAAACTCAATATATATGGATAATTTCATTTGATGTTTGTAATGATAATCGTTTTAATTTATTTTTCTTAATCATTTAGTTTAATCAAAATGTTGCGTTTTAACTGATATATTTATTTGTGTCTGGTGATTCTTTGGCTTTTAATGTAATTGTGATGCATAACATGCTTGTCTCGATTTTTAAAAATAAATCTTATCTTATACCAAAATGACAGAATAATTAAGTCTCACACAGGAAAGTTATTTTGATGAGGAAGATAGTGTCTGAGGTCCAGGTCATACATTTTTCTGTTTGTATGGTATAATATTTGGTATATTTTTAATGGACCCTTGGTTAGTAGTGAACACAATAGATAAGCATTTCTATAGTTTGTTTAAATTTTGTTGTTCTTCAATAAGTTAAACCATTCAATGTTGAGAACAACAGGCAGGAAGCAATGCTGGGAATGGTGATTCTTGGGATTGGCGATCTGCTGAAGCTGCTTTGTACTGTATTCGAGCAATAGCAAGAGCTGTACCTACATCTGAGGATATTGTATTACCTCAGGTAGCATCTGATTCCAGATATTAATTTCTTAATTGTCAGGTTTCATTATTTGTAGCCCTTTTTATCAAGTTTTGGTTCATTAATAATATCTGATGCTAGCTTCTGGTTTGAAACTCTCAATTTATGTTTTGCGATCTATGAATAAAAACCTAAAGCTTTGATACACTATTCATATTAGAAACTAGCTTCCTATATATGGTGGAGATTTGAATTGAATAAGTTTATGTTATTGTTCTTGCAAGGTCTTTCTTGGGTAATTTTTCAAATTTGGGGTTCAACTTGTATTATTTTTTGTAACTTCAAGCTGGAGAGTTTCAATGTGCAAATAAATTTACAGCAGATCAAAACGAGGAAATAATGGCGTTGGAAGCAAAGTTTGCATTTTGTAACCTTTCAACCTGAAAGTGTATGATTAACTTTTTATGAGGCTAATAATTAAAGAAGGAACAAACGAAGAGATATGAGTATCTTTGAGTGACAAAAACAAACAATGCAAGTGTTTTACTAAAATTTATGTCTGATATTGAGCCTCCCCACTGCAATTTGTGCACAAGAGAATTCCGCCCACATTGAATTATATATAAAAAGCTAAAACCATTGGAAGCATACAGGATAATGCTTTTTAGGCATTGGTAATGTGAAAATGGTCAGGATGTTTCCCTCTGTCAAATTTCAGATTCTTGGAGCATTTTAATGGGTTTTTATTCACTATAGTCATTAGATTTTGTAATGTCCCCTTTTTAGGACATTAAGAATTGTGAAGTCAAATTCATAAAATATTAATTTTGGCTTAAGGGAGTTTAATGAAAAATTATAAAATGGGTCAAATTAATATTATTAAGTGAGTTAAAGGTGACAAAGAAGAATAAGACGAAAAGACAAAAGGTAGTTGAAGAGTCACCAGTTAGGATTAAAAAGAGGGAGTCTTGTTCATTTTTGGCCATGCTTGGATTATTGTTGTTTGGAAATTTGAGTTTCTCTTGGAGAAACATTGGGAGAGTTTATACCTTCCATTCCATACCTGAGGACACAAACCTTCAAGCCATCTCTGGTGGATAGGACATAGCCCCGGTTCATCACTGCAGTGAGTTCAAGTCAAAGTTCATGGTGAGTTCACAGGGTCTTTTATATGTTTCCAATCTGAGTGTTATTGCTGTTTGTAAGATTGGACTCTATGCATGTTATTGTATTGCTGATTTATAATATTTTAATGAGAATTATGAGTTCATTTCCTGGATTACATTGTTGGTTGGGTTTGCATGAGTTATCTATTATATGTTTAAATCTGTTTATGAGAACAATTAGTTGAATATCCATTAGGGATATTACAATGGTATCGGATAATCAAACCTGCCATCCTTTTGGGTATATTCAGAGGTTTTCTTCAGACATTTGCAGAAAAATATCAAAGTCAAATATTTTGGTGAAATATTTCATTCATATATTATGCGGACCTATTTTGTTCCAAGTTTGGCTTTAGCAATAATATAAGTTCGGTAGCTGAACAATATGCTAGATCTGATATATTTGTGGGAAATAAAGTCTCATACTTTTGTAGTAAGCGATTATTGTTACATTGGAGTTGACAATGTTTTGATTATTTTATACATTTCTGGCCTATAGTGGTTTCAACTTATCCGTAATTGTGTATTGGCGGCTCAAATTTTGTTATCATCTATAGTTCGAGGCAAGGATGATATAATCCACTATTTTATCTAGCCATCTTTGGAGTCGACTAATATTATATTGTGAAGACCGTTGAAAAACACATATGAGATGGTTGAAAAACATTTTTGGAAGGAACAATTAGCGAGAAGACAAAAGGCATTGAAGGAGTTCTCACATTTGCATGTGATTAAGGAGGGGACTAAAACAATGGAATCAAACTATCTACATCTTTCAAATCATGATCATCTTCTCAGTCTCACAGAGATCTATTCCGAGGCACTAAGGAAGAAGGAAGAAGAAGTGCACACCCTTTCATGTGAGCTCACAAATACTAAGGACATCCTAGAGGCTTCCTTGACGACATTTTATGAGGCAGAAAATCATATTTTTGAGCTTACTCAAGAATTAAATTTGGGGCACTATACCTTGGCTCAACATTCAGATGTAGGAGTTGAGGAGATTGACAGTGATGATGTGATATCCCCAATCTCAAAAATCAAATTAATTATATGAAGCAATATTTAAATAATAAATATAATATCAAATGATTAATAAATAGTATTAATATGATATAATTTAATATAATAATATATTATTAGTGTAACAATAATATTTATATCTTAATAACTAAATAACAAATAAATAAGAGAAGAAATATAATATAATTATTGAAGTACCAAAAATAATATATATCAATTGATAACGATAATGTGAATATACTAAATATATATTTAACTTGATTGTCCTAGATGAGTTCTTTATCACTATTAAATGTAAATAACTAGGAATAATATATTATTTAATCATTACATTACAATAAAATGATAATAAAAAATTAATATATAATGTGAATACATTAATAGTAATATTAAAAGAATAAAAGAAACAGACAATAATAAGTAATATATGATTCAATTGCTGGGGGCCATTCCAAGCACCATAGTGGCAAGAAAAATGACTTCTACTTGCTAGGAAACATGCATATTTACCTTTGAACATCAAAGCGCTTTACTATCTCCTCTTTAATGTCAGTTTTGGTCTGCATCAGATATATATTGCTGACTAATGACAATAGCCACATATCATTGGCCTAGTTTCTTACAATCTGAAACCTTTCAAGAAGCCACGTTGACATCAAAGCACGTGTTATATTAAAGACAGAGCTGACAACTATTGGGAAGCAATAATACTAATGACTTACGCTTTAAGATGTTTTCAGTATTAAGCTAATTGTGTATATACAACGATGAAGAGTTGCGATAGTAAGAGTTACGTTTATCCAAAAGTCATAGCATAAGACATATAAATCCATCTTTGGAATCTGGACAAGAAGACATATTAAAGGAAAACATTGATGCACAAGTATAAATTCAGGTTGAAATATCATAAGATACAAAAACCGTTGGAAGAATACGAAGAGAGACAGCAATAGTGTCGAGTGAGATAGATATCATAGGTATTAAACAAGGCGTAGAACAAAGGACTAGTATTGACATCAATACAAACAACAATAATTTGTTCCTGTCACCGACGAGGGCGGAGAAGGATACTCAACTAATATAGATATAAATTCCCCGGAGTCATATCTTAATCGAGCATCTTTAATGTAATGTCCCCTTTTTTTTAGCATTCATAGCATGATGTTGTCGTTAGCCTATTTCCCCATTGTCCCGTAGGCTAACCAGGACATTAAAGGGACTTAGAGGCCATTTGGCCTAGATAGTTTCAGTTGCAGGTCTTTCTAAGGGGTTTTGAGGCAACTTTGGGCATACTTACTATTTATAGTAAGTCATCTTGGATATGGTCGGACATCCAGTGGCAGCGGTATGTCGATGGTAATTGTTTAAAATTGACAAGAAGACTTGTTTATCGTTGATAAGATTTATTATGCATTGATAAAGCTATTTTATAAAGTTAAATTTAAATATTTAACTTTATTAATGCATAGACTATAGTTTGTGGGAAATATTTAAATTAAAAGAGTCCCCTTTATTTTATAACACATTAGAGACATAAGTTACATAAAGGGAGTTATCTTTTATCCCACATTGAGAAAACGAAAGATGAAGCTCTTGTGAGAACACTATAAAAGAAATGGAAGAGCTTCTTTTTGGCATGCTTGGAAATATCAAAGAAATTGAAAAATTTGCTGGAGATTATGTCTCAATAGTTTGGAGGACGAAATCCCTTCAAGCTGGAAATTTTGACGCCATTGAAAGATATGGTTTTGAGATTCAACATAGTAGCAGTCCGAAAAAGCGGAACCGAAAAAACAGACTGAAAAAAGCGAGTACGAAAAAGTTGTCCAAAAAAAGCGGAACCGAAAAAGCAGGCTGAAAAAGCGGGTATGAAAAAGCAGGCCGAAAAAGCAGTTTGAAAAAAGCAAAGTAGAAGGGGCAGCATAGAAGAAAATTATTACAGCCATCTACAGCCAGGTTCTTTGTTAGTATTGTTTTTTAGGGTGTTATAAGCTTTCAGCTGTAAGTGTGCATTATACCAGCATTATCATTTTGTAATCCATGTAAATGCCAAAGTCTTGGCCATATTTCATGAGCATTGTAAGGTTCATTGCAATTAAGAAGATAATAGTTGCTGGTGCCATTTAAGCAATTTAATATCATTATTTATCAGCTAGTTAGTTTGCATACCAACTGTTTGTAAAAATGCCAGTTGGCTGTAGGTGTTCATTTCTCATGCTTAGATCATATATATGCACTGAATATTGTCAAAATTAGTAGCACACTCATGTTAGGTCATTGCGTAGTCCATTGTAGTCTTCTAGCACAAGATTCTCATTGATGCAAATCGAAGAAAAAGTCATTTGAAGCTAGCTGAAATACTATATCAGTCATACGTCCCTTGCATGTGAATTGTTTGATGAAATTCCTTGAGCTTTCATCAGCATTTTTTGAGGGCAGATTTGAGGAGGGTCATTACAGTGGTATTAGAGCTTGCTTGCAAAGTGTTTGATGAAATGTCAAACAACTGAAGTATAAAGATTTTTTGGTGTTTGAAGCAGTTATAACCTATTAGGGTTATTACATTTAAAGGAAGAATTTACAAGATCTAAATTTGGAATTTGGAATCTTATTATTAAATTTAGCTAGATTTCTTTAGCCCGAGCATATCTAGAATCCTAAAGGAAATATTAATACGAGTCTTAATAAAGATTATTAAGATACACACTTTATGGTCATAAATTAGGACCAAATATATACAAAGTAATATAATACTATTGAGGATTGAATAGCAAGGTCTCGATGTTCCAAGATAATTGGATAAGGGTCATTACAGTGGTATCCAAGCATAATCTTGCCATCCTGTGAGTGAAGGCTTATGGAAACTTACGAGAGAAGGACAAATAAAACTACAATGAATGACTTAGCAAATGAAGTGAGAACATATATGGAGCAAACCCACCAGACCAACCAAACTATATTGAATCAAATGGAGAAGTCAAATCAGGCTCTCTTGCAAGCATTGTAGAACATGGGAAACTCGATCAATAATTTGAGAAGTCAACCTAAAATAGGGAGAGAAACTAATTCAGTCCATTCTGAAAATAATAATTTAACTTCAAGTTCCAGCCTACCCCAACCCACATTCCTACCTAGAAGAGTAAATCTAAGAGAGGAGGAAGGGATCGAGCAACCCCTAACTAGTACGAAAGATATTGCGAGGGTATATGCTGCTCTAGAACCGAACATTAGAGAAGTGATATCTTTCAGAGAATTTTGTGATGATAAACGAAAGGAAATGTCTTGAAGGATTGTAAATGAAGAACTCAAACATAAAATTAACAAAATTAAGTTTCCAGATTTTGATGGTTCAAAAAAGATTATAGCACGCCAATGGTTAGAAAAATTAAACACATTTTTTATTTTAAATCCCATGATGGAAGAAGATGCATTGCAATTCGCTATAGTGCATATAGAGGGAGTAGCACATGATTGGTGGACCCATGGGCATATCTCATTGGGACATAAAGATGTAAAATCCTATGAAGAATTCTCCCAAAAGCTCATGAATAGATTTCATGATAAGGACATCAAATGGTATTTCCAAGAATTAACTCAACTTACACAAACTAGAACAGTGGAAGTCTATGCTTGCAAATTTCAAGAGTTGTCAGTTATAGTTCCAGACCTTTCCCAAAAGAGACTCACTGATATATTTACAGAAGGATTAAAAGACTCCACTAGGCAGTTTGTTAAACCGCATGAACCACAAAACTTTGAAGAAGCCATTAGAAAAGCAAAAATGGTAGAATCAAATTCATCAAAAGAAAGATCTAAGAATTTCTCGACAAAGGCAGAGCATAGAAATGAAGATTCACGCAAAGACCAAAGAGAGAAAGAATGCTATTTTTGCAAAGCGAAATGGAGCCGAGGACATTGATGCTTGAGTAAGTAAGCCCAAAAACAAAAAGAGGATACATTGAAGAAAGGCATATGTTTTAGATGCAGAGGCACTTGGGAACCTGGACATAAGTGTGACAAGAAAAGTAAACTCCCTAAAATTGAAGCAATGCATGAAATAAATAATGAAGAGACCTCAAACAAAAGTGCCAACGGTGATCAAGAGAGGATATGGGAATAGAGAATTATTGAAGCTTTGAAGAAGTTTGACTTAGGAAATGTAAATATCTAACAATACATATATGTACATATTTTTATGATTATTAATAGAGCTTTAATATTCAATTTAAATGAAAGGAACAAGTGGCAATTAATGGAGAATTTGAGGTTCTGTTCCCGTATTCGCATTCACCAATATCTCTCTGAAATAGACGAAATAGGAAAGGACGTTTTTCTTCAATGTGTGCATAGGGAATGGAGGTTGTACGATTCAAGGGGGTGTACGGTTTGTTGAGGGCAATGAGAAGAGGTGGCCGTACAGATGCCAGAGATTACTGTACGGTGTGCAGAAGATTGTCGTACGGGTGCTACAATGGAAGTGTCTTGGAAATGAGTTAAAGGCCATACAGTGAATGATAGTTTGGCGTGTGGGGAGAGCCAAAATGGCCGTACGAGGGGAATGGGAAGGAAGTATGGCGGTGTGATAGATGGCGTATGGAGTCAAGGTCAGATAGGCCGTACAATCAGTAGACAGAAGGTGCAAGGGGGTACAAGGAGTTGGTGAAAGGTGTGTAGTGGAGTGGAGGCCGTATAGGCAATGAAAGGGCCATATGGAGTTGCCTAGATACCGCACGCATAGTGTTTGAGCCACAATAATAAATGCAACACGTTCATACAGAATACAAGTAGATCAAACACAACGATAGAAAACTTGAATATGAATAATCCCTTCAATAAATGCCGACAGATGATGCTCGGATTTGCCCGATCCGAGCGAAGTGTTACAAGTGATGGAATAGGGTGAGGGTTAAATCCCACCGAAATCGGAATAGCCAAGTAGGGAAGATCTTTTACTTTCGAAATGGTGAACAATCCAAAATTCCAACAGGAATTCGCAGTATAAGAAATAATCCAAAAGCATGATTAAAGACTACCTACAAGCCGTGCTTAAATACCTATTAGGAAACTTTCCGAGGGTGTACAAAGATAGTTGACGACGACACAAACTACGGAAGCAAAAATAAAAATGGGTCTGAGATACATTAAATCAATCGGCCTGATACAAAAATTTGATAAATGATTTATTTTATAACAGGAACATTACAGTCTTCCCGTCCCAAAATTTGCTTGTCCTCAAGCAAATGCAATGCCGAGTGTTGGAGAATGTGCTCACCCTCCCATGTCGCATCGTCCAATGGCAAGTGTTTCTAACGCACCAAATATTCCTTCACAGTGCAGTTTCGCAGAGTCTTCTCACGAACTTCGATGATCTCGACCGGTTCCAATATGAGCTTGCCTTCTTCATTGAGTGGTGGGAGGTCGGTAGCAATTGTGATGTTTTGCCCTAGGGCTTTCTTCAGACAAGAAACATGGAAGACATTATGAATACGGCTACCATCCGGAAGTTCCAGCTCATAGACAACTTCCCCAATGCGGTGAGTTACACGATAGGGGCCATAGAATCGGGGTTTCAGTTTTTCTTTTCCTTTCTCCTTCAATGAGGATTGCTGATAAGGTTGGAGCCGGAGATAGACCAAATCCCTTACTTCGAAACTCCTCTCCATTCTATGTCTTGTCGGTGTACATCTTCTGTTGATTTTCTGCTCTCTGTAGATTGTCCTTCAAGCATTTCAGAATGTCTTGTTTCTCTTGAAGCCAGTCCCTTGCCCTTGGTGCACGATTGTCTCCCAGAACTGTGTCGATGAAGGAAAGGGGTTCAAACTCGTACAAAGCTTTAAATGGTGCCATTCTGATGGACATGTGCTACATGGTATTGTAGCAATATTCCCCCAGATGGATCCATTTGACCCATGCTCGTTGTTGTGCCAAAACGTAGTTTCGAAGGTAACCTTTGAGCCATCTGTTCACAATCTCTGTTTGTCTGTCTGTCTGCGGGTGGTAACTAGTACTTGGTGACAATTCTGTCCTTGCCATCCGAAACAGTTTTGTTTAGAAGATATTGACGAATCGCCCATCTCGATCACTGACAATGTTTCAAGGTAACCTGTGCAGATGAAAAATTTCTCTAAAAACCAACTTGGCGCCTGAAATTCTGAGGGGATGGCGAAGAAATGTGCATACTTTGTCAACCACCACAAAAATACAATCCTTCTTGTTCACCTTGGGAAGCCCCGTTATGAAATCCATCAAGATACTTTCCCACTTATGTTTTGGGATTGGCAGTGGTTGCAGTAACCCGACATGCAGAGTATGTTTGGATTTGTTCTGCTGGCAGACCGTACACTTTCTTATATAGTGCAACATGTCCCCTTTTAATCCTTTCCATGAAAACCTCTTTTGTAGACTTCTATACGTTTTGAGGAAGCCTGGGTGTCTTGCCAAGGGTGAGTCATGTAACTCCTTCAAGATTTTCTGCTTCAATTTAGATTCAGGTACTAGGAATATCAGACTCTTATAGTAAATGATGTCATCTACTACACTATACCTGTCTTCCTTGGCGATGCCATCCATTAGCTCACAGGCAAATGTGTTTTTGGAATATTCTACCAACAATTGTGCTTTCCAATCGGCTGAAATCTAGGTTAGTAAGAAAATGGTGGGCTTTCTGGACAAAGCATTTGCTACCACATTGTTCTTTCCTTTTACATATTCAATGTCAAAATCAAAGGCCTAAACCTTGCTTACCCATTTATGTTGCCTCTTGTTCAAATCCTGTTGCTCCAGAAAATATCTCAAACTATTGAGATCAGTGCACACGAAAAACTTGGCACCTACCAGATACTGCCGGAACTTGGTTAGTACATGTACAATGGCCAACATCTCTTTGTTGTAGATGGAATAGAGGCGTTCTGTCTGTGTAATCTTCTTGCTCTCATTAGCTATGGGGTGTCTATCCTGCATCAGTACTGCACCAATGCCCTCTCCGGACGTGTCGCACTCCAAAATGAATGGTCGAGTGAAGTCAGGTAATGCAAGTATGGGACAAGTGCTCATTGCCTCTTTCAGGTTATCGAAAGTGAGTTTTGCCTTTTTGTTCCATTAGAAAGACCCCTTCTTTGTCAGATCTGTCAAAGGTGCATTGAGCAAAGAATCCTTTGGCGAACCTCCGTTAATAACTGCATAGCCCAAAAAATTCTCGCAAATATGTGAGTGATTTTGGGGGAGGCCAATCAAGGATAGCCTGAATCTTCTCCTGATGCACTTGAACTCAGTATTTACTGACAACATGCCTCAATATTTTTGTCATGTCGCATTCACATTTGGATTGCTTGGTGAACAAAGATTGCTCCTCCATGATCTTTAGGACTTCATCCAGATGCTTTAGGTCCTCCTCCCATGTCTTGTTATAAATAAGATCATCAAAAAATACCAATAAGTACTTACGCAGTTGTTTGTTGAAAATGCGATTCATGCATGATTGGAATGTAGTAGGTGCGTTGGTCAATCTAAATGGCATGACCAGAAACTCATAATGTTTGTAGTGGTAACGGAAGGTCGTCTTTTCTACGTCTTCCTCCCTCATGCGGATCTGATGGTATCCGAAACAAAGATCTATTTTCGAAAAATAGATTGCGCCATGCAACTCATCCAGCAACTCGTCTATCCTTGGAATGGGATATCTATTCTTTATTTATTTTTGTTCAACGCATAGTAGTCCACACACATGCGCATCATCTCATCTTTCTTTTTGACCAAAATGTGATGTCCCCTAGTTTATGGATTTATTTGTATTCTTCTTTTTTATTTCTTGATTCTACACCTGCATGATGGTTAGTATCTTCATGAGTTAGAAAAAATATATATAAACCTATTAAAATAAATAACTTAATGGTCTAATCTAATTATTTTCCTTTCTTAAAGCTGGGCTGTGATCTGATACTTAGTTCATGGGGAATTTTAGCTATTTGTAACTAATTCTCCACTAAGTATTATTCACACAAGACCCCTCTTTAAGCCTTATGGATGTTCGTTACCGAGACATCCATCTTTCCTAGAAGCTTACGCCATCTAGGCCTTATGGATAACCTGTATGGTGTATCCATCCTCTCATATGCATATGAATTAATCCTTTCAGTATACTGACCTTCAGAGCTTTTAAATCTCTGCCTTGCTTCAATCTCTTTTCTTCATAGAGATAGAGTTATTAAAGCCCTTTAGAGAACCTGTGGGTCTCTGCCTTAATTTCAGATAAGGACTAACAGGTTATGAATCATCTGATTTAACAGGTTATGAATCATCTGATTATTCCTTGTCTGCCTGTTAATGATTATCCTTGTGTAGTATATTAAATGATCAAGGTTTGTCCTTTTGGTATGGCAATTCGAAATTCCTGATATATGTTCGTTTTCAACTTATATGGTTGGCCTGGTTATTCACACTTGGAGTTTAGTGTTACGTATCAAAAATCTCATTGTTGTTTTGCGGTGATGAGGATTTTATTATTATTTATTCTTTTATCTGCCACTATGTCTGATCACATTAGTTATCTCTATTTATTTCTGATTGAACCGTGGTATGATCCGCTTCCTATTGAATCGTGGTATGATCTGCTTCCTATTTGCTGCGTCAGATGCTTGTGATGACTATCTTGGAGTATCTTGATTGGCAGTGAATAATTCCTCTATCACATATTCCTCCACTAGGGTGCAATTTCCTACGCTGCCTGAAGACTTCCTTTTCTCGTTGAATACTTCCACCTTCACTTTCTCTGAATGCTATGATCTTTTCTGCCTTCCTCATTTGATGCGATTGAAGTCTTATATGTTTCCTGAGCGCATCAAGCAATCGTGACCTTTGATAGATTTTAGGTTAATTGATTTAATTTTTCGCATCCTCCCTTAATCGCCTATGTTATGTATTATTTGTTTAATTGTGTTATACTTTGATTTCATTATGTAACAATTATATTGTTGAGTGCTTTATAATTTAATAATTAAATGTAATTGCAATTATAAATATAAATATAGATATTTATCATTTATTTATTATTTGGTTATTGAGATTATCCTAGGTTATGGATAATCTTGGCCTTGAGATTTTAACAATGATTAATTAAAGTCAATAATGATATATATATATATATATATATTATATATATATATATATATATATATATATATTATATATATATATATATATATATATATATATATATATATATATATTTTATTGAAATAATTAATTTTATAAAAGACATACTTTCATCTTGGAATAATTTTTAAAAGAATTGGATTTACTATATTAATAATGAAATATAGTTTTTCATGTAAAGCTTCCTGGCTTAGCAGTGAAGGGTTATCACACAAAACCACAGATGACGCGAAAGGGTTGGAACTGGGTCGGATCCATCCTTTCTCTAGCAGTTCCTAAATTGTTTTTTCGATCTCATCTTTGAATTTCTTCGGATGGCGGTCGGTGTGGTTATGACCGGCTTGGCTCCTACTTCCAACTTGATAGGATGCTCAAACCCTCAATGAGGTGGTATGCTAGGAGGAATGTCAATGAAAACTTTATCATGTTTACTCAAAATATTTTGGAGCTCATCATCTTGTGGAGGTGTTCGATGCCCTTTTATATGTTCCACTAAGATAAAACAATGCGCAGCCCACGCAATGTCATCATGCCGAAAAATTTCCTCCATCCGATGCGCAGAAACTTGCTTCGGACCTTCATTTGCCATTCCACGGAGGACAACCTTCTTTCCATCGACAACAAAAGTGAAGTCCATCCATTTGAAACTTTGAGTGTATTCATCAAGTGTCTCCATCCACTATATGCCTAGAATAACTTCCATTTCATCCAGGTCTACTATGAAGAAATCCTCAGTCACTGTGTGATTCACCATTATGATACTTAGCTGAGGAACAAGGTGCGTGCACGGAAAAGAGTCCCTGTAGCAACCTTGACCTGAAAGCCTGCGTGTGTTTCCGTGGGTAGACCTCTTCGCTTCACTAGAGATGAGTTTATGAAATTTAGAGCAGCTCTGCTATCCAACATCACCGTAATCCTCTGTCCCTGAAGGGTACCCTGTACTCGAAAAACTATGCACCTTGGGCTGCCAGCTATGGCAATGGTTCCTCCGCGCCACAACAAAGCTGCAATTGTTTCCATATGATTCAAACTAACCATGTCGGTGTTGTCGTAATGTGGGTGATCTTCGGCGAGCATTTCCTCTTGTTCATCGTTGTCATCGGACACGACCTCAATGTAATGGATCTTTCCCTTTTCGAGGCATCTATGGCTAGGCATCCAAGGTCCCTTGCAATTGAAACACAGTTTCTTCCTTCGGAGTTCTTGTCTAGTACCTTCATCTAACGACGGCTTCCTAGGCGAAGGTTTGTCCCTCGGAAACGTCGGCGGTTTGTAATGTGAGTAACTTTGAGAGGATGACGCTGATGACGATGTCATACTTCGTGCTTTAATGATTGCCTTCGACAGGGTGGCAGGATTAAATCCCTTTACCCAACCTTTTAGAGGTTCTATCAGTCCATCCATGAAGAGCACTACCCGTTTTCTTTCAGAAATGTCCGTGACCAAAACAAAGAGTTTTTGAAATTCTGCATTGAACTGATCGACTGATCTAGTTTGTCTCAGTTGTGCCGAATCTTTGAAATTGAGTTCCAGATCTTTACCATCGAATCGCTCTATCAATCTCTCGGTGAATTCCGCATAAGTATTTATTTGATCATGTCCTAATGTGATGGTGCTGTGATGCCACCACTCATGCACAACTCCCTCCAAGTGCAGCGCCACAAATTTGATTGCTTCTTCTTCAGTCATAGGATTCAGCTGGAAGTAAGTATCGACCTTCATTACCCACGCTTGCGCAGATATGGAATTGGATTCATCAAATGGAGATAGATTGACTTTATTGAACTTTCTTTTGAGATCATCATTAAAATATCCTCTTTTTCCGCCTCCCGAATATCTCATTCTCAAATCCGCGTAATCTTTGTAGTATATATCTTCCTCGAGATTTGCACTCTTCCAGTCTTCTCTTAGTTGTTCTTGCATTTCTTCAAAGGTTGATTGTTTGCCTCTGTGTTGCGCCTTCGTTTGTGGGGGAAAAGTCGGCATGGAAGGTCGAGAGCGTGCTGGATGAGGATTTGATTTACCCAACACTGAGTCCATGCTATGACCATTTTGTTCTCCGGATATTTTATTGTTCGCCAACTTCTTGAGAGTTTCTTCCATGAGTTGTTGAGTATCAATGGTCTAGGCCTAATTCTTGACAAATTCCCTTAGTAGTGCCACGAGTTTGGCCGCTGTTGGTTCTGCTTCGGCAGCCACACAATCAACGGAATGTGTCCGTAGTCTCTTTCGGCTATAAACTCTTATTCACTGTTCACGAGCTGGCAAGATCACCAGCTTTGATAGCAGTGCGAGGTTTCGTTCCCGTACTCGTATTCACCAATATCTCTCTGAAACAGACGGAATAGGAAAGGACATTTTTCTTCAATGTGCGCAGAGGGAATGGAGGCTATACAGTTCAAGGGGGTGTACGGTTTGTTGAGGGCAATTAGAAGAGGTGGCCGTACGGATGCCAAAGATTACTGTACAGTGTGCAAGAGATTGCCGTACGGGTGCTATAGTGGAAGTGTCTTGGAAATGAGTTAAAGGTCATACGGGGAATGATAGTTTGGCGTGTGGGGAGAGCCAAGATGGCTGAGGGGAATGGGAAGGAAGTATGGCAGCGTGGTAGATGGTGTATGGAGTCAAGGCTAGATAGGCCGTATGATTAGTAGACGAAAGGTGCAAGGGGGTACGGGGAGTTGGTGAAAGGTGCGTGGTGGAGTGGAGGCCGTACAGGCAATGAAAGGGCCGTACGGAGTTGCCTAGATACTGCACGGAAAGTGTTTGAGCCACAATAATAAATGCAACACATTCATACAAAATACAAGTAGATCAGACACAACAACAGAAAACTTGAATATGAATAATCCCTTCAATAAATGCTGAAAGATGATGCTTCGATTTGCCAGATCTGAGTGAAGTGTTACAGGCAATAGAATAGGGTGAGGGTTAAATCCCACCGAAATCGAAATAGCCAAGTAGGGAAGATCTTTCACTTCCGAAATGGCGAACAATCCAAAATTCCAACAGGAATTTGCAGTATAAGAAATAATCCAAAAGCATGATTAAAGACTACCTACAAGCCGCGCTTAAATAGCTATCGATAAACTTTCTGAGGGTGTACAAAGATAGCCGACAGCGACACAAACTACGGAAGCAAAAATAAAAATGGGTCCGAGATACATTAAATCAATCAACCCGTTACAAAAATTTGATAAATGATTTATTTTATAATGGGAACATTACAGAGAACTGCTAATGACACCTTGTTGTTAGCACCTTCCTACTTGAGTGCAATTAGGGAGAATAGCTAGGGCACCCTATTGCAGCGGTATTTTAGGGAGTACTACGGTAAGGACACCCTATTGGTTTGTAATTAAGGGAGAACTGCTAGAGCACCCTGTTGCAAAATTAGTTGAGGGAGAATAGCTGAGGGCACCCTATCATAGTGATAGTAAAGGGAGAATGGCTAGCAGGGCACCCTACTACACTGTGGTTATGGGAGAACTACTAAGGCACCCCACTACAGAGAAATTATTATAGAGATCTTGGGATGAGATAAAGTCTCACCTAAGTATTGTAAAGAGAGGAAATCCTAAAGGGATAACCATTGAGACCTAAAAGAAAGATAAAGTCTTCCTTAAGGAAAAAAGGAAGAAAGAAAGAAATACACACTAAAAGAGGATTGATACAAGGAAACACATAACAAGGAGCGTGGGAATACTAAGATAACTTTTCTTCCTTATACTTGAATATTTTAAATGAAATATTACGATTTTTCAATTTATATTGTTATTCTAACTTTACGATGGAATTTTTTTTGTTTTAGGGCCTTGGGATTGAATACATTGAGAGTTTGGATTGCTTGAAGAGAAGCAATTTTGGGTGGGGTGGATTGTGATATCCCCAATCTCAGAAATCAAATTAATTATACGACACAATATTTAAATAATAAATATAATATCAAATGATTAATAAATAGTATTAATATGATATAATGAAATATAATAATATATTATTAGTGTAACAATAATATTTATATCGTAATAACTAAATAACAAATAAATAAAAGAAGAAATATAATATAATTATAGAAGTACCAAACATAATATATATCAATTGATATAATGATAACGTGAATATAGTAAATATATATTTAACTTGATTGAACTAGATGAGTTCTTTATCGGTATTAAATGTAAATAACTAAGAATAATATTATTTAATTATTACATTACAATAAAATGATAATAATAAATTAATATATACTGTGAATACATTAAAAGTAATATTAAAAGAATAAAATAAATAGACAATAATAAGTAATATATGATTTGATTGCTAGGGGTCATTCCAAGCACCATAGTGGCAAGAAAAATGATTTCTACTTGCTAGGAAACATGCATATTTACCTTTGAACATCAAAGTGCTTAAGTATCTCCTCTTTAATGTCAGTTTTGGTCTGCATCAGATATATATTGTCGACTAATGACAATAGCCACATATCATTGGTATAGTTTCTTACAATCTGAAACCTTGCAAGAAGCCACATTGACATCAAAGCACATGTTATATTAAAGATGGAGCTGACAACTATTGGGAAGCGATAATACTAATGACTTAACTTACGCCTTAAGATGTTTTCAGTGTTAAGCTAATTGTGTATATTCAACGATGAATAGTTGTGATAGTAAGAGTTACGTTTATCCAAAATTCGTAGCATAAGACACATATAAATCCATCTTTGGAATCCAGTCAAGAAGGCATATTAAAGGAAAACATTGATGCACAAGTATAAATTCAGGTTGAAATATCATAAGATACAGAAACCGTTGGAAGAATACGAAGAGAGACAACAACAATATCGAGCGAGATAGATATCACAGGTATTAAGCAAGGTGTAGAGCAAAGGACCAGTATTGACATCAATACAGACAACAATAATTTGTTCCTATCATCGATGAGGGAGGAGAAGGATACTCAATTAATATAGATATAAATTCCCCTGAGTCATATCTTAATCGAGCATCTTTAAAGGAAAAATTTACAAGATCTAAATCTGGAATCTTATTATGAAATTTAGCTAGATTTCTTTATCTTGAGCATATCTAGAATCTTAAAGGAAATATTAATACGAGTCTTAATAAAGATTATTTAGATACACACTTAATGGTCATAAATTAGGACCAAATATATACAAAGTAATATAATACTATTGAGGATTGAATAGAAAAGTCCTGATGTTCTAAGATAATTGGATAAGGGTCATTACGAATGATAGTGGGGGGATTGACCAACATGATGACAGTGGGTGGATTGGACAACATGAAGACAGCCATGAGAACTTTGATTTTTATGACAACAGTTATATACCTAGAGAATGACATGTGGAGATGAAACAAATGAAAGTAACTCCAAGATTTCACTTGATGGTGATCACTTCATTGATGGAGATGTTGATTTGAGTGTTGGTACTTATGGTGATGCTCATAATCCGAAATTACCCATAGTGTATGTTGATAGTTTCTACTGATCATCTAGAGACATCACCCAGTCTTCATCAGATGTCAATTATGTATTTTCTAGCTCATGATTTTTTCTTTATACGCACTTCAATTGTTAGTGGGTTCTACATTTGGTCAACTACTATTTTTCCAGATTTGGTTTAGCCTCTAAAGGTTAGTGAGTCGCAGGTTGATTCGTGGAGTAACCTCACCTTGAGACACACACCTTATGAGATGGTTTCCCTTCCAACAATGTCATCTTCTGTATTGCTAGTCTAGTTTATGACATCGATATTTAGTGGACTTATGAGTTGAACTTAATGAATATTCGTAGTTTTGGTTGGGTGATTTGTTTGTTTAGTTGGGTGACCCCAGGATGATTGGTTGTTAGACACCCATTACTCCTCCTAGGCTCCTATTGTTAAGATGGCTGAGGATCTAGGTGTTTATCAGATGTTTGTGTGGCATTTTAAGGATTCTGTTATAGTACTACACAATTTGCGTTTTGATGCAGTTATGATCAGAGGCATGCAACCTACAAATGCAGCGGTACTTTACAGACTGACATGGGATCTAGGGATCATACTAATAGTTGGGTTGCATTCTCACTTTTGGTGCTATTGCATGGCAGGTCCTGACTTTAGAGTTACTAGTATGGGCTACAATGATGCTAGCAGGTGGATATGGGACCCTGGTATTGGCTATGGACTCGTGATTTCTTTAGGGTGAACAATCTTGAGGAGGGAGGACTTGTAATGATCCCTTTTTAGACATTAAAAATTTTGAAGTCATTCATAAAATATTAATTTTGGCTTAAGGGAGTTTAATGAAAACTTATAAAATGGGTCAAATTAATATTAAAGTGAGTTAAAGGTGACAAAGAAGAATAAGACAAAAAGATAAAAGGCAGTTGAAGAGTCACCATTGAGCATTAAAAAGAGGGAGTCTCATTCATTTTCGACCATGCTTGGATTATTGTTGTTTGGAGAATTTGAGTTTCGCTTGGAGAAACATTGGGAGAGTTTACATCTTCCATTTCATACTTGAGGATGCAAACCTTTAGACAATCTTTGGTGGATTAGATGTAGCCCCGGTTCATTAGTGTAGTGGATTCAAGTCAGAGTTCACGCTGGGTTTACAAGCTCTTTTATATGTTTCCAATCTGATTATTATTGCAATTTGTAAGATTGGACTCTATGCATGTTTTGATTAAGTAAAAACAGGTTTTAAAGGACTCAAAACCTTATACAAAGTAGCTAACAATAAAAGCAAAGAAGCCCAGAAGTACTGTGCATCAACACCAAAAAACAACGCTAAGACCATAAGTCTTAATACAAACAGTAGGAAAAGACAACCAAAAGAAAGAAAAAAGCCAACAAAAAGACATCTACAGGGTGTTTCGAACAACAACAGCCTGATCTGCATAGGCCTTCAGATCATCCATTTTTTTGGCTTCCATGACCTCGATCTTCTTAGAATTATCCCTGGTACATTTGTTGGGGCCATGTTCCTCTTTCAAGTCCTTTAAACCTTGGATTCTCCCCTATTCCATTTTGTCCAACAAAGTGTTAATTTTGTCCACCACAGTCTTCAAGATGGAGCAACTCTGATCAGCAAGTTTCTTAACCGCCTTCTTAGTGTTGACCACTCTGTTGTCCATGCAATCCAGCCTTTTCTGCAAATCCTTCATCTTTTGTTCCATAGCTTTGTTATTGGCTTCCAAGGGTGGAATTCTCTTCATCAGATTCTTAACCTTTTCTGCATTACTAATCACCTTAGAAAGTCTATCAAGATGCTGATCAAGAGTTCTCTCACCTCTGGTGGTCCTGCTTAATTGATCAAACTCTCTCCTAATGTCCTGCATCTGCTCCTACATCCTACTGATATCCCTTTTCATCAATCCTGGATTACCAATGATACCCTTCCAATACCCCTGTTCCTCATAGTCCTTGTTATGAGCTAGGTAATCTTCATCTCTTTCCATATTGTCTTTTTTAGAATCCGCCTCCTTAAAACCTTTGTCATCAACCCTCCCTCGAGAAAGCATATTCTTAGCTTTCCGCTCCATCCTCTTGATCAGAGGTTCATCATCAGCGGGAATGTTTGAAACCCTATCGGTTTTCTTCCCCTTATTTCTGGTGGCAATACCAGAATTAACAGTAGTTTTCTTCCTTGTAACCTCCTCGGGCTCCTCTTCATATTCCGTGTCCATCTCAAAATCCCTACAACTCCATGCGTGTTATTGTATTGCTGATTTATAATACAATAGAAAATCTGATGTTTTAAAACTGAATATTTTAATGAGCATTATCGGTTCATTTGCTGATTTACATTGTTTGTTGGGTTTGCATGAGTTATCTATTATATTTTGAAATCTGTTTATGAGAAGAATTAGTAGAATATACATTCGGGATATCACGGATTCTAAGAGGAGAGTGTTATAATAAAAATGAAAGAGAAACCAATATTGTTTGTGTCCAGTAATAATAGATGACTGTTATCATTAAGCCTAGAGGTAACTTCATCTTCATTATAAGTGGAAAAGTTTTGGTAAATCTTTACATATAGATCCTTAACAGGATCATCTCAAAGTGTTCCATTGCTTACCTTTTTTTGTGTTCATTACACATTCAATGCTACAGTTTCTTCATTTCCATTGCATTTATTTGAAGTTTAATTAAGGGATTTAAAATAAAATAAAAATCTAGGTCCTTCTATGCGTTGAAAAAAAGACCTACACAAATTAATAATTCTTTATAGAGACAGGAAGACTGACACAGGCATGACTGTACCCAAGCCTTTCTACTAAGTCATAACCCTAGGGGTACATTATTCAAATATTTATGATTGGAAAGCTCTGATTGAAAGAATTATTGCTTTGTGCAGAAAGAAGGAAGATATAACTGGTGGCAAAAGTCATCTTTAGTTTTGACTAAAGGGTGTACAACTATAGAAATCTAGAACTGTGCAAAACATATACTAAGAAAAAAATTTAAAACCTTATATTTAGTGTTCACCAGTACAAGATTGTTGTCTCAGGATTTAGTCAATGCGAGCAATATTTTGCACATGAAATGAGAGGCACAATGTTGACTGGTTAGCTTCGTAGGGTTTATGAATGTAAAAAGCTCAAAACTTCAAAATATTCAATGATTTATCAGTCAAAGCCTGCCTATCAAAGTCACATAAGATGGACTTATATGATATTGCAAGCCAAAGAGTAGAAGTCTACTTGCAACCTGAATTTCTCTCTCCTAACGACTCAATTTTTAAGAAATCCACAAATATGTATTTGGTAAGGCCACATGCTCATAATGAAATTGGACTCTAGAAATGAATTTCATCTTTTTGTTTGCAAGCCACAAAACATTGTTTAAGAGAAAAGGTAGAAAGAGTTAATTGGAAACTTTATTTTCCCATTCGTATGATTGAACTTGAAGTTGAGAGCATTTACCACCATTGCTAGAGCTTGACAAAAGGTCCACAATCCTTCCTTTTGGAGCAAGAACTCCTTGTTGTAAGGTCTGAACATAGATCGTTTTTTCATACTAATCCCCATTCTCGCTTATATTGAAGTAGATGAACAAGCATTAGGATTAGGATGGTGAACATGGAAAATTGAATCTTGAATGGCTTTGGCCTGTGTCACAAAGTTCACCAAATTTCAAGCCCACCACTCATCATAAAAGTTTAGTGCTTTGAGATTTTCTGTTATGCGTACCTGATTTCCTGCATATACTTAAAATACTGTTGATGATCATAACTCTCAATGTATTTGACACCTCCACAAGTCATCGTAAGATGATAGTTGTGTTGCGAATTGAGTTTCGAAAACCTAACACATTGTAAGAAAAAGAAAAGTAAGACATTAAAGGTAGATGCCACATTAGATATAAACAATTAAAATGTTTATGATGATTAGTCATGAGCATTTGAATCTCCCAACTCTTACTTCTAGATTGCTTTGACCCACTCAATGTCTTTGCCATTTTTTGCAATATCAAATGAGTAACTAGTATAGTTCAAAAAATACACTTTTACTGTAATATCCCTAATCGGGTATTTTCTCAAAACCCGTAACAGAATCACTTTAATTTTAAATAAATATATTTATGCAATGACTTTTCAGATTTCACCAGAAAAACCCTAATAATTATCCAGATAAAAGAAATCTCAAAATATTCTGGCAATAAATCTCCAACAGAAGTGCATTTTCAATAATAATGTTTCATGTAAGTTCAGAAAACTGATCAAGAAATCCAATCATAGATATAGTAACTACAGCAAGATTGGATAACAATAGATATTCACTGAATCCCCATGCTCCTTCTCTCCAAAACCTAGATCCAGGCTTGAGCAAAGGGAACAATTGTTACACACCTTAGACTAAGAGGAAAATATACTCTTACATCCATTAGATTACCTATGTGGAAAATATTACCCCTACATGTCCACTGAATCCCCATGCTCTTTTCTTTATTGACTTGCTTTGAGTTGTTGCTCATGCTCTTTAGACAAACCTTTGATCATGTATGTTGTCACACTAATGCTCTATGCACATTTTCACTTTGCCCATGGCCTTTCAGCATGAAGATGATGAGGGAATACTAGGAAACATTAACTTTGTTATGAATTGTTAGGGTGTTCATTTAGGAAAACTAAAAACACCTCTTAAGATTTAAAATGATATTTAATATTTAATCTAAGATATGCAAATATCATTATTTTTTGATTTAATGCTATACTTTAAAATCTAATACAATTGTAGTCATGATTTTCATAGTTCATATTACTTTTGTGCATAATTTCTCGTTTTGACTGTAAATTTTTTCCTTCAATCAATAAGTGACATTTTGGCTTCATGAAAGATGCACCTAAGCTCATGACAAAATGACTTGCCATGCTTGTTTTCAAATTGTGCAAAATACAACAGATTTTTACAAAAATAATTACCAGTTGATCTTCATGATCAGCTTCCCCACTGCTTTTAAACCACAAAAAATGAAACAAAAAAAAAGTGCATTTTGTACATTTGAAATTTTTCAAAGTTTTTTATGTTACATTTTTGTGAGTTTAGCTGCTGCCCTTCACAAACACCATCTGGAGTAGAGCAAGAAAAGAGAAGATAAATATAAGGTTGTCACCTGACCGAACAAGATAAAGGGGCAATGTCATGGTCCCCATTTAGAACCCAAATTATAGTGTTCTACTTCTGAGAGGAAGGTTTAATGAATAATAAAGGTAAATATATGATATTAAATAACCTGAATATACATTATTGAATACACTATTATTAACTATTGATATAATATAAATAAATATAATATATTAATAAAGTATAATATAATATTATATATTAGTGTAATATAGTATAATCTATGTACCAATATATTGATGGTGTTATAGTAATATAATATATATATATATTTATAAATATAGTATAAAATAGTAATACATAAAATTCTACGATTGAAATGTATAGTTATTAGATGATAAAAAAAAAATGATAAATACTAATTAATAATCAAATAAATAATAACAATTATGGAAAATAAATAATAATATTCGAAATGATAGATTTTATTATGCAATAAACAAATATGATAGTTTAACTATTACTAATTAATAATATAATAAAACTAAAATTAAATGAAGAACATTAATAGAGTCACACCCTTGGAGAAATGACAAATATATAAAGGATTTCAAATGCATTCTTTGGGGATATAGAACATTAAAAACAATAAAAAAATAAAAAAATAAAAATCTACAAGTTGAGAGAATTCCACAAGGGTCATTACAAATGGTATCAGAGCATGTTCCTAGAGTCTTGATGGGAAGAACAGGGAACATGAATGAACAAAAAAATGAAGGATGCAAATGCATATTTTGTATAAAAGGATAGATACGATGGAGAATATAGGAGAAGCATTTAAGATTTGATCAAAGGGAAAAAAATGCATTAAAGCATCTAACCTAGCTTACAATTGACCCAAGAGCAATCTGGAAAATGGTTTGACTATCCAGTCACAAGGAATATAGAGGAACAAATATATTTGGAGCCATTACTTTCTTGATTCATCATTGGAAGACTCTCCAAGCAGTTTAGAAGCGTCTTCAACACGGGTATTTAATAATACATTACACCAATATAGAAATATATTGAACTGCAAGTAGGATTTGTGACCATATAATTGCTTATTCGATATATTTGAGGTACTAACGATGTTTGGAGAGGCTAGAGATTATGATTAATGATAAACGCTATGACTGTTAAGATGTATGTGGTGCTTTGAAAGCATATCTCACATAAGCCAGAATCATGTAGTGACAAATGTTTAGAATTGATGAGATTCATACCACTCACCAATTTCATTGTTTGGGTATGGATAAGATTCTACCATTGCGCAAATAGAGGGAAGGTGAAAAAAGTATCAAGGAATCTATGTACAATAAGAATGAGAAGCAACTGTAACAGTGACACCTATTCAAACAAATCATCATGGCTAGAGTGGTAGAAACGATCAAAAGAAAAAGAAAATGGAAGGGGCATTTATGAAAGTATATCACGTGATATATATCACAGAAGAAAATGCCACACGAGATATTGATAAAAACAAATCACTTATCATTCTGGAATATATCAATAAGGAATAAAGTTCAAGGACCAAGCAAAGAGATAGTTGCAAATAAAGAGGAACACCAAACAGAGTTCATAATAGAAGGAAGCATGCAAAATCTCAAGACCATTAGTATGTAGTGATTGATAGGAGAAAATAAAAAATTAATTATTTTTCTGCTACATTAGAAATTTCCCATTCTAGAGAAGACGATGATGCCTTGATGATGAAAGGAAATAACAAATAAAAAAAGAAATAAAGGAACATTTTGGAAAGGATGACAACTGACTGATCAACACAATTAATATATGATAGTTTATATAAAGAAAAATACTTAGAGGTGGCCATCAAAAGAGGTAAATAATAATATTTTTCTTGTAACACGTGGACAACATAGAGATATATGGAGCGAAAAGGTAGAAATAAAGCAAAAGAAAGGAATATTAAAAACCAACAATTGACCAAGTCTTTTAGCCTTGGCACATAGGTTTAGCAATGAAGATGACGTGGAACAAAGATAATACCATACAATTAGTAGGAAAGATCACATGCCACATAGATGAGGCGGTTCCACCATGCCAATAACCTGGAGAGATAAAGGCGGAAAAAGGACTACCTTGCGATAATTCTCCTGCATGAATTCTGCTAAAAAACAAAATCATCCCTGACAAATGGTGACCTATTACTCATTATACCCAATGAATAGTGCACAATTTATGGTCCATCAAAGAGATATCGACTTGGAATTGAGAAGAAAACCAAGTTGGAGAAATTGATTGCAAGCAAATCTAATTTGAAACCGCTCACATTCATGATTGATTTTTTCCTAAGGCACTCAAAAAGGTTTGTAAATTACATAGGTTATGGCTTATTATATAACATTTAGAATGGCATGTGCATTTGTTTATAGTAATATGAAAAAAGTTAAGTCAAATTTTGCCAAATTAATTAAAATAACATATATATCAATTTAATTAAAAAAAAAAAGATTTTGTTCGAGATTGACTAATATTGAAACATGTTAATAAACAATATTTTAACTGATGTAGAAAAAATGGATCTGGAATTTTAAAGAAAGGTCTCAGAAGGGGACAATATTCAAAATTATTTGTGTTTAAATTCATAGTGGGTAGGGAGTGTGCACTAGGGGAGGAATAAATTGGTCACGTTGGAGCAAGAAAATCCCAATGTGATAAAGCTCAGAGAGAGCCCAAGCTGAGCATGTCCAAACTTGAGTAATAGTCAATCTACCATCCACTATGGAATTAAGCATGTACCTAGTGGATAGGGAGTGTGCACAGGGGGAGGAGTAAATCGGTCGCAATGGGGCAAGAAAATCCCAATATGATAAAGATCTGAGAGAGCCCCAAGTTGAGCGTGTCCAAACTAGAGCAGCAATAAGTTTGCCATCCACTATGAAATTAAGCACGAACCTAGTTGGTAGGGAGTGTGCATAGGTGGAGGAGAAATTGGTCATGTTAGGGCAAGAAAATCCCAATATGATAAAGATGTGAGGGAGCCCCAAGTTGAGCATGCCCAAACTCGAGCAGCAGTAAATCTACCATCCACTATGGAGTCAGGTACATAAGAGAAAGCTTGCAATAAGGAGAGAACTACTAGGACACCCAATTTTAAAACTAACTAAAGGAAATTTGTTAAAATTCACATTCTCAAGAACTTCTGATTTCTAGACAGGGAAAATGAGCACGACATTCACGGTCACGACATTCACGGTCAAAATTGTTTAAACATTTCCTTAACCTTTTCTCATTCAAATCAAGTAACATTTATACTTTTTGTGCATATCGTGTCATCATGCATTAATGTGTTTGCATTGTGTCTTCTTTGTGTTCTCATGCATTCGTGTGTCTACCTCCTGTTTGCATTGTGCCTTCATCCATTAATGTGTCTACTTTGTTTATGCTCTATGTCTGTATTCATTTGTTCTTGCATAGGCTGTGATTAACTAACATGTGTGCTTTTGCAAGTGTTTAACAGATATGTAGGAAAGATAATGAATCTGAGCTACAAATTAATGAAGATCAAATGACAAATTCAAGAGGGGAGGATTGTCATGGCCCCCACTTAGAACCCTAATTATAGTGTTCTCATGATAGGAAGATTAATAAACAATAAAGATAAATATATGATATAAAATAATCTGAATATACATTATTGAATACAATATTATTAACTATTGATATAATAATAAATAAATAAAATTTATTAATAAAGTATAATATAATGATATATATCAATGTAATATAACATAATCTATATACCAATATATTGATGGTGTTATAGTAATATAATAATATAATATATCTATTTATGAATATAATATAACATAGTAATACATAAAAAATTATGATTGAAATGTATAGTTATTAGATGGTAAATGATAAATGATAAACAATAATTAATAATCACATAAAGAATAGCAATTATGGAAAATAAATAATAATATTGAAAATGATATAATATAAATTAACTATGTTATAAACAAGTATGATAGTTTAACTAGTACTTAATAATAATATAGTAAAACTAAATTTTTATCTCCAAATATGATATGATTAGTTTTATCTCTCAATAATCAATATGATAATAATAAACTAATAATGTAATAATATGATTAGTTTTATGTCTCGATAATCAAGTTGATTTTCAGTACAAATTTATGACAAGAAGGGTAGGATCGTAATTATTAATCCTACATTTTGGCTTTCCCATATTCTTTTCTTTTTAGGCGACCTTTCACAATGAGTAGTTGGGTTTCTTCTTTCATTAAATCTAGAATAATTCCAAATTATATTAGCTCGGCTCTGATAATACTCTCAAGTGCTGAATATTGCACTCTGTTCTATATCCTTCATTTAGAGAAATGGACACTGCTATAGTCCTTTTCCATCAGCGGGAGAATAGAACCGTGGCTTTTTTAGGATTAGTGAAACTTGAGAGATGGGGAAGAATCTTGCAACTCTCATATGATTTGGTTTGGTTAGCAGTAGGACGAGTGCTAGGGGAGAAGTATTTTAACTACATCCACCAATAGAGAATGAATAGCGAGATTATTAGAGGTTTCATAGCTTTTTTTCACCAGGCTAGAGTTACATAGTGGGATACTGTACAATTATGTGAATTTATCTTTTAATCCCACTTGGATGAAAGGCCTTCATCATGCAGTTTTTAATATCAACAATAGAATGGAAATTCCATATCCACAAGACTATATGCACTTGCATGTTGGTAGCCTAAAAATGACAAATATACCTTAGCCCAATTTTGATAATTAGGGATCAGACAATATTCAATAGGGCATGGCCTGAAATGGTGTCCAATGTTCACTTCCTTCTTCGGTGGTGCACTATAATCAAGGAAAGGAATAATCACGGGCTGCTTCTACTCTTTAAGAAAGTAAAAATGGAAACCCCTCCATTATCCAATGAAGAAGATCACAATAATTTTAAATTTATTCTACCAAGGCTGAAAAAACCCATTAACCCAAAGAAGGCAAAAGATTCTACTGTGACAAGGCTTGGAATATCGGTGGATGGAGAGAACACTGATGGAAAGTTGATAGTTATTGACCGACTAGAAATGTGAAGAGTACTCCAATGTTAGGTTAGGATGTCAATGTATACAAGGTTTTAGGTTTCTCAGTTTAGTTGTATTTAATATACTCATGTTTTTGGTATGGTTCTCAAATTATGTTTATAAATAGTATCAGTATGTAAAATACTAAAAACCCAGAGTGGTTAAAGTGATACTTTGATAATTAGTTGTTTTAATCAAAGACATATATAAGCTTTATATTTGTTTATTATTTCTGGTATTATTGACGATTTCAACGATTTCCATATCTTGGTTATATTTTTTGGTTAGACGAATTATACATGGGTTAATTTCATGATATTAATTATTGTGCGGTGATCAGGAATATAAAGTTTAACTGGTAATTGTATTCTGGGTAAGGAAATATTAAATGTTCTATTGTTAGGATGCCCATTTATATAGTAATAGGAAAAGATTCAGAGATTAAGAATAGAATAAGATTCTCATTCCTAAAATTGACGTATCTAGATATTATTGTAATTTGGTTAAATCAATTAAGTGCCTTTTTCAATGAAAAATTTGTTAATTACTCATTTAATATATCAGAGTTTGGTTTGTTAGATATGTTGGGTTTAATTGTATTAATAGAAATCAAGATATGCAAAATGAGCCAAAAATTGATTAAGATTTAATTTCTTCTATCAAGTGGAGTTTTTTGCGATTATAGATGAGATAGAGGCAATATGGTTGCAAAGCATGAAACTTAGTATTTTCAATAAATTTTATAAAAAAATTAGATGTAATATTAATGCATATAGGCCTCTGGCTAATCTTAAATCTTATTTTATTATTTCTTGTTCATTTATCTTTTAAGATTTTGATGTTAAGTGTGTTTTATGCTTTATGTGGTTTTGGGATTTTTGGGTTTTTTATTTTTATAGTTTGTTCCTTACAACCTTTTTACCACAATTTGGTCTGGTTGGGTTATCTTTTCCAAATTTACAATTAAGAATTTGAAATTATTTATTAGTTTGGTACATGTCCGATTTGCAGGATTCTCCTTTTCATAGGACCCTTTAACTAGAGGAAGTGTTATCTTCTTGGCTTTTTAAATATAGTAACTTTTGTTTTTTCTCCAATAACCTGGTCATATCGCCAATTGTCAATCTGATCATTACTACTTCCTAAACTCCAGGTTTTGGTCAGAATTTTGATTTACTCATACAGTTGGGTATGGTATGTCATGTCTCTTAAGTTTTACTGGGTGACCCTTCAGCGAACACAATAAATGTTTAAGTTTCTAATATATGTTTATTATATTAGAAGTAAATTAATGCTTTAACCTTTCAGTTCGCATATGCATTGTTTCATCTTCCTCCTTTAGCTAATATGCTCTCTATATATATAATGTTCAAGCCATTATTTAAATATGGGCTCAATCTATCTTAGGTCGAAGTATGGAAACTATGATTAAGTTGTGTGGACCTGCATTTCAAACAGCTTTCAATGGGCCTATAACTGGATTAATAATCAAGACATGTTGATGTCTACACATTTCTTGGTCATTAGAGCGGTTTACAAAATACTAGGAAAGGAGTTCATTTTCAATCAAGATCGATACAAAGGTCCATCTAACGTTGCATCAATGTTTGTTGCAATGGTACATATGGTGGAGACTGAAAAATATGGTATAGAGCTTCTTTGCAGGAGACTCTTTAAGAATATCTATCTAGGAGATTTAGAGAAGGTGCTGATTAACATTAATGAAAATCGAAAGATACCTAGATCCTGCAACTATGATCTTAATATGATGAGAAGGAATAATGTTCCTTTGTTTTCTATTGTCTTCGCATGCAGACCGTAAGAGATTAAAAAAGTGGAAACCAGTCATGAGGAGAAATGTGGATTTCCTTATGCACTTTCTTCATGTTAGATACCCTCCCAGATTTGATTCGATCGATCAGTTTATGAACGATGACCAAGTCAGCTTATGGGAGGATATTAACAACATCAATCTCGAATTTATTAAGCCAAACGATCCCTATGATGAATTGTCTGAATCACATGTTACCCCTTCTCAGTAGTATGGTTTCATGACTTTGTTTCTTTGTATAGAAAAGAATGACCATATTTGTATTATTATCTTTTATTTATATGTAAAGGAAAGAAAGGATGTATGTCTTGAGTAAATTACTGATCAATAAAATCTGATATTTTGTATAATTATGGAAATTTCATATCAATAGTCAAAACTTGAAGAAAACTTTTTATAAATAATTTTTGGTTATTTCTTATACATTACTCCATTTTGGCTAGTAAGAGATAAGTTTTCTATCTAATAATTCTATATTTCAAAATATGGTTAATGCTTCATCTAATCCTCTAACAATTTGATCTTAGCCAAAATTTTGATTTTTCAAGAACAAAAAACAAGGACTTCGAAGGATATAAAGCTATACATTATGGAACCAGAAGTGGGTTTTTATTTGGTTGAATCTGATATGTAAAATTCTGTAAGGGCTAAACCAAGGGTACCTGCCCATCTCTTATCCTTGGTGCTGAACTGAGATGGGTCTTGTAAATTGTTTCAAAGCAATCTATGGCCTCCAGGCCTATTACCTATCCAAAAAAAATGGTGGTTTAACTGTTACTAAATAATAATAAAATAAAACTAAAATAAAACTAACATCAATAGAGTCCCACCCTTTGAGACATGACAAATACATAAGGGATTTCAAATACATTCTCTATGGATATAGAACATTAAGAATATATACATGCGCACACACAAGATTGAGAGAATTACACAAGGGTCATTACAGGGAATGGTGTTAATGTGTATAGAAATCAAGAAGACCAAAATGAAATAAAAAGGAGGCAATCTCAATTATTATTTTTCTAAATTCTGAAGGGGAAAAACCAAATTAATAAGAAAGGATTGAGAACAAAAGAAAAAATAACGATCTGAAAAGGTAAAGAATAAAATTAGTTATATATTATATGAATGTAGAATAAAATAATATATGCATAATAACAATATACTTATAAAATTTTTGTTAGGACAAAAAAGAAGACAACAGAAAGAATTTGAGGAGAAAAAAATGGTACGTACCTGCATGCATGAATACTGGTATGTTTGTATCTATGTGTATGTGCAAATACATCTTCATATGCATGTAGGCACATGTACTCATATACACCTATAAGCACATATATGCATAAACAAATTATTAAAACAATGAGAGTCTAAAAATAGAGAGTAAAAAATAGTTATAAAATATATAACAAATTAGGTAAAGCTACATATAATTATAAAACAGTTTCAAAAATATTAAGTAAATAGGCAATGATATGTGTGCATGGGGGGTGGGGGGTAGCGTCCCTGAGAAGTTTTGCTCAAGTACTCATATTGGGGATGTTTTAGGGACAAGGAAAACTCAGGCATGCTTTCTTATGTTTGAATTACTAAAAAATACATCCTATGAGTAATTTATTGGGGATTCAAGGTAGATATTTAGACTAACTATTCACAAGAATTCATCTAATGTTTGATACCATGAAGTTTATTCTAAAACATTGGAAGATTATTGTGTTTTTAGGATTCTATGATGTATATGTTAATACAATGAATGATTCTATATTGAATACATGTTTTTATGTAGTCGTCCTCTGCCATCCCCAAAATAGTCTTAAAACATCTCGTCCTTGTGTATCAATGTCCCAAAAACTTTGTGAAACATATAATTTTTATTTGTTTTTGTATGCACTGAAAACCTGTCCAACCCCAAAATATTTTTTTGTTGTCCCTGCATACTAGAATACCATATGCAGACCAATAACTGAAATCTATTGGATCGATGATTCTGTGCACTATTCTACTCACATTTGCTTGCAATTCAACATGTGACTTTACTGCTAACCATTTGTTCATACATATGTGATGTCCTATCATGACACTCCTAGATGGAGTCTTATCACCCACAACTCTACATATGTGATGTTCTCTTTTTGAAATAGGATTTAGTAACAAATAATTCTAATAAAATTTAAATAAAATATAATAAAAATAAAATTTAAATTTAAATATAATAAAATTAAAATATAGCATAATTAAATTTATAAAGTTAAAATATAACATAATTAAATTTTAGTTAAGTTAATGAAGCGTTACAATGCATGAAATGAAACGTTGTGATTTCCAAAAACATGAGAAATAAAAGGGGAGGAGAACTTCATTTGAAAGGGGGAGAGTGGAAGGAAAAAGAAAGGTGATAAACAAGGAAGAATCAATAGAAGAGAAAAATGTTGAGAAGAAAATAAGGAAAGTACTCCTTCAAAGGGAAAACGTTATGAAGGGTTGGGACTCAAAAAGGTGGTAATTATGAAGGTTTTCTACTCTTTGAAAGTGGGACAATTATGAATGGTTGTGACTCTTTCAAATGAAATAAATGATAAAGATTTTTAGCTCATCCAAAGAGTGGCAATTTTGGAAGATTGTGACCTCCGCAATGAGCCTCCATAATGAAAAGGTGCGACTCTACTCCACTTTAGAAGATATATAGGGAACAGTGTAGCATTTGAACATATCTAGGCGAGAGGAATTTAGGGATTAATACAGTAAACTCAAAGGAGACATTGAAACTTGTTGGCCCAATTCTAATGAAAGGTGGTCACCCATTCACCAGTAAAGTATAAAAGAGATTTCATTCCAAGCAGGAAAAAAGTAGCAGCAAAGAGTAGCATTCAGATTTTAAGAGTAGAGTAAGCAAACAAATTCCATTTGATAAATGAGCTCAATCTGAGAGATCAACCTGATTTGTGAAATTTGACTTCAGATATCCACACAACTTATCTCATCTTATTCAAGTTAGAATTATGTCAATAATTACCTTTTTTGCTCTTGTTTCATTGTAGATTTGTGAATTTCGGGCAAAGCATAGGGTGATCCCATAGGGGGAGATTACAACATATATGATATCAGTACAAAGATGGCAAGGGAAATGCTATGGATCTTAAGGTTTGTTGCATAAAATACAGGAAGGTGAACTAGTAGTGATTTTATTGAGTAGAATTGGATAAGCATTTCAAGATTAAGTATGATATATAATATTTTATATTATATGGCTGAATTTTTAATTTTTATGTTTACTTCCATTTTATTAGTTTAGTACAATTTTTTAATCTTATTAAGTATTTGAGGCTAGTGTTGTAACAATCCCTATTTATCAACTTTTCCATTTTAAGAAGCATTATATATTTTATGGTATTTACATGTATGCCCAAAATACTTGGCAACTTATTTCTATTTTTAAGCTAAACTATGCATATTTATGTTTTATTATGTATTTTTTTGTATGGATGCCCAAAACACAACAAACCCTAAAATAGTTTTGCCCTTCTTAGGTATTGGAGTATCTATGCCAAGACCAGAACCTTAATCACAACCTTAGATTACAATTATCTATGACACAAGATTGATGTTAGTAAGATATAAGAAGGGACGATAAAATTAACAACAACAAGGTTTTTAGGTTGTATCTTCTCCAGTGTTACACTGGTGCAGGTGGGCATCGGGACAAGTTTCTAGTGAGGTAAGAAAGGGCCTCAATATGGGGACGACGAGGTGTGGTGGTGGGGGGGGGGGGGGAGGTTGCATAGTATACATATAAGACTTGAAATGCTAATTATGAAATGGTACTTCACTATAACATACCAAATATAGTTGAATATAGAAAATTGAAATGCGATTCACGAACCATAAGTTTAAACTTGAAATTTAAAACTTCATAACCAATGACCCACTGAACTTAGTAACATACTCATAGTAAGTTGTAACATTAATAATATTGACATAATGATAAAATCATAAATGAAAAATATAAATCATACATAGTACCATGTAAGTCAATCATTGACTATCAAATGACAAGGATGAAAGATTCAAAATTTATTGTTCAAATATAAAGATGCTCATGATTAGAATGAGAAGAGTAGCATGAAATTGTGAAATGAAATAATGTATCATAGCCATATCAAAGTGAGTACAAACTACAAAATGTCAATAATGAGAATGTAAGGGCGAGAGCTCTCTAATCATCCCCTACACCGAAGTCCTTGTCACTAGAACTACTAGACTTCTCATGGGTACGATCCTCCAAAGGAACACTAACTAGCCCTACATCGACTTCTGCTACATCGTCATCCTCATCATCTGAGTTGGATCCTTTGGCTCTACATCCCATCGTGCTGCTGGTCTCTCCTTGTACTTGTGTTTTTGCGATCTTTGATCCACAAGAAACCATGTACAATAACAAACTTCTTCGCTCTCTTAGACGTAAGTTTGTTCCTCTTAACATAGTGGTGAAGCTATAGGTAGACATAGTTGTGAAATGAAATAATGTATCATAGCCATATCAAAGTGAGTACAAACTAGAAAATGTCAATAATGAGAATGTAAGGGCGGGAGCTCTCTAATCATCCCCTAGACCGAAGTCCTCGTCACTAGAACTACTAGACTTCTCATGGGTATGATCCTCCAAAGGAACACTAACTAGCCCTACATTGACTTCTGCTACATCGTCATCCTCATCATTTGAGTTGGATCCTCTAGCTCTACATCCCATCGTGCTGCTGGTCTCTCCTTGTACTTGTGTTTTTGCTATCTTTGATCCACAAGAAACCATGTACAATAACAAACTTCTTCGCTCTCTTAGACGTAAGTTTGTTCCTCTTAACATAGTGGTGAAGCTATAGGTAGACCGGTTCCTCTTTGCAGTTGAGGAGCTAGAAATCTCATAAAACAAAGTTGAAAGCTACAAACAAATGTTTATTCAAATGTGAAAAAAGATAAATCATAAATGATAGATCAATGAATCATAAATCAATACAGTAAAACTCTTAAAGTCAAGATTATAAAGGAGTGGAACTACAAACCTGAGAAAGGAATCAGATGGCTAGTGAGGTGACCTTTGACTTGTGTAATCCATGACATTTCCACCACAAAATGGGATTCTTCTGTGCCATAGTTTTGAGATCCACCTTTGCAATATTTGAGAATCCTACAAGTTACAACATAATATTAAAATAAGTTATAAGTAATAAATAACTTATAATTATAAAGAACTTAGAACAATGAATAAAGAATTAAGGATTACCTATAAGACAGGCAAATTCCAACCACTCAAAGCAAATCTCACTAGCAGTGTCACTATCATACATCTTGGCAATCCACTGAAAGAACCTAGCCTTCACCTCATCATCTTGAAGTGGTGCGACTCTACCAAGCCTAGGCAAGTACCACTTCAGGTTCAATGCATAAGCAGCCATGTGCAAAGGAGTGTTCAGCTTCTCCCACTTGCAGTGAATGATAGGATAAATGTGCTCTGTATAGAATGCTAGAGTGAGGTCCCTCTCACGCAAAACAACTCTCATTTGCCCAAGAATGTAATCAATGCACTCATAAACCTCTACAAGATTAGGTGTATACGCATCTCCATATCTTATCACCTGGAACATTGGAGTAATGATGGAGACTGTGTATTTTGCATCACTCCAAAATTGATCACTCTTCACTGTCTACTTCACCCTCTTCCCTTGGTCTATTCTGGACATAGGTCATCCATGAGTTGCAATGGCTCTTGCAACTCAATTGTTCTATTGGTTTTAGGAACTACTTCTTTGCGAAGCCCTTGAAAAGTGCATGTGATGTATGGTGATTGCAGATAAACATCTACACCTCTCTCCCATCATTAACCACCTATCTAATCCAATCAGTTACCCCTTGTCTTTGAGTGCATTGTTCTTGGCATGCACACAACATGGCTTCCACAAAATATGCGTATAGGCTGCCTCAACAAGCCTTCCTGCAGCTTTGCACAATTATTGCATCAGTCACAACTTAGACTACATTTAATGGCCTAACCTCCTTAATGTCATCACCAAGCACACGAAATTGAAAATCAAAATCTTTACGATGCCTTGAACAATTAATTGCCCTCAAAAAGTATGGGTCCTCGTTGCATGTGACCATAATGTTGATGAATGGATGATGACTAATGTTTGTGCATCCATCCATGATAATGTTGCAGCCTGACTCAATCCAACATGCCTTCATCTGCTCCATCAAAACTCCGACCCTGTCATAGGTCCTATCCAACATTGTGATTCTCAACTAGTGGTCACCTAGTGGAAAATATGACGGGCCTCCCTCTTTCACCACCATAGACATCATCCTCACAAAATAGGGAGATTGAACCACATGTGTTGGGATGCCATTAGCAAAGAAGAAATCACCAATGACATCATCTAACTGCTGCCTTGTGTGGATGTTAAATAACTGAGCAATGGGGTTACTATCAGTTGGACTTGCACTTGCTTTCCGTTTCCCCCTGTTGCTATCCCTTGCTGAACTATGTATAGATGAAGGAATGGATGGTGTAGGTGACATAGTCCCTGCTCTTTGATGCAAGATACATGTAGATGTATCTCGCTGTCCCTGTAACTGTTGTATATTCTATACTTGTTCCCTAGCAGCCAAAGATTTAGGCACTGGGATAGAACTATCGTTAGGAATGCCCCATAGTTTGTTCACTTCAATTCAGTATTTCACATTCTTAGAATCTTCCAAGAATAGGCATGAGCTCACACCATATGCAGTCCAAGAAAGGTGTGCATTAATTCTCATAATGCTGCCATGCCATTTTGCGCCATAAATATTACACTTCCATTTCTGTGTGCCACCACTTACAGTTGTAGGGAGTGTAATTCTCATAGGAAATTGTTTTAGAGGGGACTTTGGATCAAAAGGATCCGTAACAAACTCTGTCAAAATCTTTGAAGGGCAATCAATAGAAGGCAGCCCTAGTGCAAAATAAGGAGGTTCTGAATCAGATTGAACATCTACGTCAGCGCCATGATCAATTCTCTTGGGCTCATATTCAGATGTACTTACCTCATTAATTTTCATGTCTTCTACACTTTGACTGGATGCCATTTAGAAAGTAGAAACTGCATTTCACAAAATGATAATGATTATGAATCATGATACATTTCAGCTTAATTAATTATTTTAAAAAACATTAAAATAAAGTAGTTTCAGCCTATGTGAAACTTTAGAAATTTAAAAAATAGTAAATTAAATACGTTTCAGCCTATTTTAATAACAAAAATAAAAATAATAGAACAATATTAATAATAAGACTAAAAAACCAATAATATAGAACTATGTAGTATCAACAAGATTCAAGAACCAAGAATGAAACACTGAAAAATTAAATGCAAAGCTGAAAGTAAAAATAAATTCTAGAATCTAAATTTCTCTAACAAAAAGAATAGTAAAATTAAAAAATCTACCTTGAGCTTGATGAATCACTTGCAAATCAAATCTTCTTGTTCCTCTTGCTCCTCTTGCTCCTCTTGATCTTGCAATCCCTTGCAAAATCACTCACTAAGCTCTCCCAAACTCCTCCAATCTCTTTTTCTCACTTTGCTCCTTGCTGCTCCAAAGCAATGAAATGCAAATGTGAAATGAAAATGAGGTGTATTGGCCTTATTAAACCCTAAAAGAGACCTCATGGGACCCACACCCAATTAGGGTTGCCATGTTAAAAAAACAACAATAAAAAATAAATTATTTATTTATTTTGTTTTTTGGACATTTTATTATGGCCACCGGATGCACCCTGTGCGCACGTGTGCTCCCCACGTCTTGTTTGGCTGTGCCGAAGGGTGTGGCTGTGATGCGGCGTCGCTCAGGCGGTGGTGCAGAACGTAGTTGAGCGACGTCCCCTACCCCTGGGATGTACTTGTGCTTGGTGAATCTGGGTTTTATCCCAGGTGCGTGCACTCGTGTAACATTGATCTTCTCATATTTTGAATAGAAGTGCTGGAAGCTGTGTGAACAAGGAATTTGATGATTTGTTTAAAAAAAAAATTGGCTGATTTTTCAGCTCTTATCAATGTTGGTTGATTGTTTTTCAGCCCTTGCCAATCAAAATCATTTTTATGATTTCTGTTAAGCCTGCCAAGTGAGGAGAATCAAAAGTAGCCTTGTTTGTTATTTGTAATTATGTGTAGTACTTGTAGGCACAAGTAGATATTTATTTATAACCAATGTTCCATAATGTTTTGGGGATGACAAGAGATATTTTTCCAAGATGTTTCCTAGAAGGTTAGTTTTAGGGGACGATAGAATAGGATGTATGTGCATGTGCATATAGGTGTGTGTGCATGCATTCATGCACGCATACAAGCCATTGTGTGTTTGTATGTCTATATGCATATATGTAAGGGAAAGAGTGAGAAATATGTCAATAAACAATAACAACAATATCATTATAAATAAATCATTAGTAATGCAATAGCATTATAAATTTCAATAAAGCATAATGAAACCAGTCTCAATCATCAAAAAAACCCTGATCTATCAATATCCAAAAGTGTCAAACATGCTCTAGAAGTCTCAAAGAGAATAATACAGTAGTGTATGAAACTAAACTTCATTCTGGCTATCAATATCCAAGGACTCAGAACCATCTAAGTCACTAACACCCTCCAACAGAAAAGGATCATCCAATGGTAGCCACTATGGTCAGTGCTAAATAGTAAATATTCTCAGAGCATTTAAAGTAAACTCGTACAAAGGAATAAAATAGTGCATTTTTAATTTCAAAACTGAAGAATTGAACCTTTCAAGTAAAGTATCGACTCAGACTTGAGATGACTTAGAAAATTAAACAACTATAATTTTTAATATGTATGTCATTGAGTATTTTGATTTGAATAGATATTGAAATCAGAATAGCTATTTTGATTCTCATACATTTGAAATTTGAATATATTGTTTTGATCCTCATATATAGGTATAAAAGCTAAAATAATTGAAAAGAAAACACTTATATTTCAGTGTTTTTTCATTGCTTGGGGGCATTCCTACCTGTGAGAGACAGCTAGCCATCCTGGAAACATCCCCCAACTTTCCCCAAATGGGCAGGGACACTTCCTGTCATTTTGGAGGGTTGAACAGGCATTGGTGATCGGAGGGTGACTCCCCCTCAGCATCCCACTGTCCCCAAAACAGCTAGGGGAGGGGGACCCCGGGACTTGTGGCAAGGGACACGTCCTTGTGTTTCACAATTTATAACTTATAGCTCTAGTTGTTGGTAGGAAAGTACATTTAATTTCTCATTAATATCATAGTTTTGGATTCAATGTCAGTTTTCTCCGATGTTTAGTGCCATAGTTCTTAAATGCGAGCAGATTGGACATGGAAACTAGTGTATTTCAGCCATGCCTTTTATAATAAGCTTATTATAATGAGTGAAACTGGAGGACTCATACCCCCCTCCAAACATGTAAGTACCCATCTCTGAGACATCCCTGCACCCTGTACTTGGAGTACCTGAGTACCCCCACGTCTGCCATTCCATAACCACTAGGATGGCTACTTGAATTTCTATTTTGATTTTGGATTTTTGAATGTTACTATTGGGTATGTAGTATGTTACTATGTTGAATATTGAATGGTTCTAGTTCATGTTGCAATTTTGCTATGTTCAAGTATTTCAATTTGGTATATTGTACTGAAGTATCATTTCATAGCTAGCATTTCAAGTTCTATATGTATAGAATACAACACCCCTCCCTGCCTCATTGTTTGATATGGCTGAGTTGGATAGAATAATTAAGGGCACAGCATTTTTAAACTCTTTGTAGATATTGATGTAAATGGATAGTTTAAGCTTTGACTGGATGATCTGCCAGCATACACACAAATGTATTCCTCTTCCATGTAAAGTGACATTGACATTGTAGCCTTTTGCAAAGTTGGCATAGGCTTTCATTATATAAATCAATAGCATAATTATATGTTTTCATACAATTGAAAAAAATTATTTTCTTATTATACTGCACAGAAAATATTAAACTTAGATGTTTATGCTACAGGTTATTGGTTTTTTAGTGAAACTACCACTTCAACCTCAGCTTCTTCAGACAGGTAGTTTTTAAAAGATGAGTAATTGACCTTTTATATTGGCACCCATTAACTTAGATATGATCTATATCTCAGAAGGCATTTGCATATAACAATGTATATGCGTGAAGATGAAATAGTAATGTGCAAGTAGTTTAGTATGATCGTATCTGACATACAAGGAACGTGGTTGCAGCCTGTTTAACGATTGGAGCCTATTCAAAGTGGTTGGGTAATGCACCTGGTGCATCATCATTCCTACCATCAGTGATAGAAATTTTAACGAGGGCCATGACTACATCAGAAGATTCTTCAACTGCAGCAGCAATGGCTTTGCGACATGTTTGTGATGGTGAGTTATTATCAAGACCTTTGATTTTCATATGGGTCAACTGGGTGCCCAATAGTGTTTCCTTGAGAATGTCCTTGTTCTGTAATGAGTTTGTTTTGTAACATCTAAAATTATTTTGGAATAGGATAGGAATATAAGAGTAAAATGCTTAGAGAATGACTGGATTTTTCAATAGGGAACATATTGAAGGGGTTACAAATGATTTTGCCAGTAGTTGCTATAAAAACCATAAATCATTTAACTCCTCATTGAGTATAAATTGCAGGTAGAGTAATGAGAAATCTTAGATTTCTTTACCTTAAGAGAGGGACGTCACACCTTGACTTCCACCTCCATTCTTGAGGAGGAGCAATCTTCAATCTACCAAGTTCTTAACAGAATATGTGTGTTTTAAATAAAAAGGGTAAACACTTTTGAACTGAAGCTATAAACTGGTGAGGTCACAAATGGGGGACCTCATCTCCAATATGCTCAAACAACAATAACACCCTGGCGGGGCATGAACCTTGTTGGCAAGAGTTAAAACCATCACACCATGCTAACATCAGAAAACAGAGTACATGTTCTTGATATATGATTCTTTCAAATTCTTGTAGTAGTTAAATAAGTTCTCGAGTATCAGTCATAATTTACCTCTTCATAGCCATTGATAATGAACCATAACTGATGAAATGGTGGTGCTTTTGATAATTATATATATAGTATTACTACAAGGGGATAATAAATATTTTTCTACAGTTATTTTAATATGCGCCTTTGCTGTGTCTTCAAATTCAAGAGGTCTATTTATTCCTCATTTAGCAATTTGTGGCAGTTACCACTTTGCTTCTACATGATATACATATCTCTAATAGCATGGGAAGATGCCATTTTTTGGGGTTGGCTGAAAGTGAACCTCTCTCTCTTTCTGAGTGTGTGTGTGTTTAAGATAAACTGTTTGGAGTTAGCTAGGCCTAACATGAACATCTCTCTCTCCCCCTCCCCCTCCCTCCCTCTCTCTCCCCCTCCCCCTACTTCCCTCTGTGTGTGTGTGTGTGTGTGTGTGTGTGTGTGTGTGTGTGTGAGAGAGAGAGAGAGAGAGAGAGAGAGAGAGAGAGAGAGAGAATTGTTTGGGGGCTGGGTATGCCTAAAGTAAACAAAGAAATAGCTTTTAACTTGAAATTGGCTTTTTTTATTTTGAAGGAAAGTCACTATGCTTTCAATTTAATTTATATACACAAGCACAGGTACACATGCCACAACACTAATGCACCTACACATTATGCACAAACCAACACCCACTGATAGACACAGACACATGAACACTCGCGCATGTAAACCCATACCTTGTTCAAAATTAGCTTTGTCATTTTTTGATGTAAGGATTTTTAATTTGTATATGTAATGGATGCCATTTCTGGGTGGTGGCTTTTGCAGATAGAATGGCTCACTTAAATGCATATTTCAATATGCCACATTTGTACTTGCTATCTAAATATGTAATGACTTAAGTATAGTAAACTGCTTTATATATACACTGTTCATTCATATGAGAATAACAGACAATTGCAGAAGATATAACAGTTCTTTACTTATTCATTCAATCTTTTAATGCACTTACACAAAAATGGGGGAAGTTATCATTTTCCAACAACATAGTCTCCTTTCCTGATCACAAAAGAAGTGTAAACTTGCTGACAGGTTTTAAGGAATTCCAACCATTGGCAACTGTTATGACCCCTTTCTCAAATAGAATTTAAGAAACAATAACATGAAAATATAAAAATGAATAAATAAACAAATAATAAATTATAATATAATTACAGGCATTCTTGTGACACGTGATAGAATTCAGATATACTTGTTGACCAAAATTCGTTTGCCTTAGTAACTATACGTTAATAATATCATAGTGTTCTTGAGCCATGTTACAATTGCCCAGAGCATGTTTTAACAATGAAATTTGATATTGTTGTAGCTTTGTTATGTACTGCTGTGGCTTTACAGTCATATTTTGTAGTTGGGATAGGAGTCTTGAGTGTCAGATCCTAAATGTCTATGTTGAATTTGATCTTGCTAGCCTGAGCGACTATACTTAAAAGTATATTGATCCTGTAGAAGAGCTACGATCAAGTGTGATCCATATAGCTGTTATAGAGCCTTGCAATCAGTGATCAAACAAATATGTTGATAATAAAGTGATCAACGATTATGGACTCTGAACCTTATTCAGTCTTTTTAATACATATGTTTTCCATAGTTTATAGTATTAGCTTGATGTTTCTGATTTTGACTGCATGACCATTTTTCCGTCAATATTTCGGATCATACTCCATTATCCATCATCAGAATGTAGATATCAAGAGAAGATAATTAACTGAAGTTTCAAACAGGGCATTTATCAAGAAGCATGTATTGCAATGCTGCTTGATACGGTCTTCCTTTTTTTGTCTAATCTTATATGTTTCATTTTACCATTGACTGTTTTTCAACTAGGTATAATGTGTTTGCAGTGGATGCCTTCTCTTGGAAAATCTAAAGCCTGTTATACTTTCTTTCATCCTTTCCACTGGTTTGACTGGAAGCTTCAAACAGGGTTTTCATAAAAGAACATGCACAAAGGTGTTGCTTCATCTGGGATTTCTTTTTTGTCTTATCTCATATGTTTGATTATTTCAGTATTTTGATCACTCTATAGTCAGTTATACTATATTTGAAGTGGATGCCTTTTTCTGGAAAATCGAGGGCCTGTTTTTAGTTTGACATTCATCAAAATAATCAATATGTTTACTTTTGTTATTATGCAACCCATGGAGGATATGCGAAGGTTAGGTAAAAAAAAGGAATTCTTTATAATCTATTATGCTTAAAACAAGATTTGTGAAATCTTTATAAAGTTGCAGGATACAATTAACATTTCCATGAGTATGTGCCTAATCAATCATAGCATTTGTCATTTTGAGGAATCATTTTATTATTATTATTTGGCAGCTTGTAGGGATAAGTTAGCAGGATCACTTGATGGTCTTTTTCACATTTATCACAAGGCAGTGAGCCGTGAAAGTGGCTATAAACTGTCTACTGAAGATGCCTTGCAGCTGATTGAAGCCTTGAGGTAACAGTCTCCTAATTCCTTTGGTATTCTACATAATATTTATTAATTAACATATCTTTAGCTTCAATGATTACTTTCATTCAGCACAATGATAAGCTGCAATCACATATATGTGCACTTAGACTTGGCATCTTTAAATAAATTGGGAGGTTTATTGAATGATTCGTTCTTCTAAATACACTGACATTACTAAATGTTGAAATGCAAATTGCAAAGGTATCTGTTAAAGAAAATCAGATAGATGCCAAATTTTTGCATGGTAAATTCTTGGAAAGATCTGACTGTATACCTCATATGACTAGGAAACAAAATTATGAGTAAGAACGATATCTGCAAGACACATTTTTGCTTTATATTACTTGATCCCCATGTAAATAATATGTTTTGAAGGCTAAATAAATAGAGATAGAAAGGAGAACAAATAGGCTGGCCAAAAGATTAGTATCACATCAGCATCTTTATCCTTCATGGCAGACAATTGACAACTCTCACAGGATTGAGGATTCAAATTTACTATTTAGGAGTTTTTTATAAATCCTGGTTTGCTCAACAATTTTGAGAGATTAAACCCTTTCTGTCTGAGGTATTGTACTTACGTTCAATCTTTATGTTTTTTATTATTTCATGTTATGACTTACAAATATTCTTGTTTTAGGAGTTTGTTTTTCTACATGATGGGGTCAAAATGAGGATTGTGTGATAAATCTTTTTGACAGGCTAGGATTTGAATACAGGATGTTCTCACAACCAGTAATTGTTCTACGGGAGTACTTTCGCCCATCTGATCATGTGACTTTCACTTTCCCTCTAGAAGTGTAGATTGTAATTTCTAATATCCATTCAAGTCATGCCTACATTAAGGTACTAGCTAAACACCAACCTCGCTTGGATTCTAATCTACAATGCAGTACCATCAGGTGAGTTGCCCTGCTACTGAGCTTCTTGCTATTTCATTATGTGACTTTTGGGTTCCCCGTAGAACTGTAGATTGCCAATCCTAAAATTGTATCAAGGACATTTGAAAAAGTATAATGTAATGTTCTGTAGTGTATAGGAGTTTGTTAAATGCCTTCTTCTGTGTTCCACACAAACGTGCTGAATCTCATCCAAAGTATACTCTCCATTTTTCTGTCCTGACTCCCAATTTTCCTTTTTATTTGTTTTTAAGTTAGGTTTTTGAATCCTAGAATCATAGTGGAAAATCCTAATTTATGTTTCAGAAAATAATCCTTTGTCACCGCAGAATATTCATCAATGAAATTGAAATATGAACTAAACAGCTGTTGCGTTTATGGCAAAATGTTACAAGCTAGGGTTGCACCAAAAGTTCATGTCAATGTCCAATACAACCTCTAGACTTATAGAACATAGAAGGCGGTTAAGCCATGTCACAGATCTCGAATGGGAATGTTGGCGGTTAGTCCAACATCCCCCCCTCAACATTACCCAAGGAGATTCAAACCTGTGACCAAGCTTTGATACCACTTGTTACAAGCTAGAGTTGTTGCATCAAAAGATCGACTTGTCAATGCCGGATACAATCACTAGAGCTATAGAACACACGAGATCGTTAAGCCATGTCACAAATCCGGAAGGGGAATGTTGGTGGTTAGTCCAACACAAAGTGCAGCCATTTACATACATCACTATGAATCAATTGCAAGCACAAGCTTCCCTCCAATTTGAGTTGAGGAATTTCCCTTGATTTTGTTTTTGCATGATTTAATCTTCATAGAATAGTGACCTTGCAAAATGTAGGTAACCTCTTAACCATATCCTTTTTCTTTTGTAAGTCATCATTCTTGGCAAGACTCTTGAATCCATTTGTAAGAGGTTTCCATCTTTAGAATGTGTATGTTTGGTTTTATGCTCATGCTTTGTTTGACTTATTATCGAGAACCCATTCCCAAAATCTAGCATTCCTTTTTGTGAATAGCTAGCAATTACAGCAAAATGTTTTGTCAGTGAAAGAATATGCTACAGATTGTGCATTAGTTACAGTATTGTTTGGAAATTTCATCCCTCACTTCTATTTTTGACAACCCTACGAAGTTGTGTTATTTTCTATCTTATTAGACTCAGATTTTCTTTATTATAGGTCCAAAATAATTTTCCCTGTACTTTCTTAGACTAAATGTTTTATAATTATTAGATTAGTCCATCACCTACGCATTTGTCAAACATCATATTCTTTAAATATTGCTCACATGGAATTTTTCTTCTCCATTGGAATAAAAGGGGCTTTAAAGTTGGCTTCTTCTGCATCCTAAATATTGCTATCATTTTCATGTCCTTGATCTCACAAGCCATAATTGGTTGTCATTTTTCTTATGAGCTTTTATAAGAGCTGTATAACACACAGAGGTATAGATCCAAAGCATACCTCATCCTTTTCACTCTTACCTCCTCTTTGAAAGCTGACCCTTGTTGTTACTTCCACCTTTGGTGTCGTGACTTTCATCACTATGCCTAGTAATACACTTTCTTTATCTGTATGGATACAAACTATTACCCTTCTAAAATGACTGTTCAGAACCTGTTACCTTTTGCACCTCTGCCTCTACTGTCATTGTTTGTATCAGAAGTAAAGCCATCTAGCCTCATTGTGTTTTGTGTAACGAGGTTGACTATTAGCATGTTTGATTAGTAATCATAGTGCATCATGTTTACTAAAAGGCTTCCACAAAGTTTTATTGTAAAGAGTGGTTGTCGGCTCTATCAAAACTAGGCTTTAGTCTTTTTAATTTATGTTTTCATGTGTTTCTCTTTTAATAGGCTCTTATTGACTTGCCAAGTTTTATGCATCTTCTGGCTATACAACTAGAACATCATGTCTATGTAGTTGTATTGTGGTTATGACTTCCCAACTCTTTCTGATTGAGTCTAAACGTAAGTCTGTGATGTGCATCAGGATTGAATTGTTGCTAATACTTGATTTCTGATTTGAAATGTGGTTTACTGTGCAGAATCTGTGGGAATTGGTGTACGTCCTATCCTCTGTCATGCTTCAAAGATCATTCAGATTTTAAGTTACTTATGCTACATGTTTGCAAAACCAATAGCTTCAAAGGGAAAGAACATCTTAACAGAAAAATTGAAAACCCAGGAGTGTCACTATTGAAGCTTTACTACTGCACTTTGAATGGATTATTTATGTGTAGTTGAATAAGAAAGCTTTTATGGGATATTTAAATAACTCTTTATTCAGCAATGATTTTGTATATTAAGCATTTCATATTGTATTATCATTTATGCGTATGATGAATGGCTTATCAATGTTATTGTATGAATTTGCGAACTACCCAATATTTTAAAAAAAATCCTTGTCTTTGACATTGCCATCCTCTTTGCAGTCACTAATTGTTCCCTAAAATGGCCTCAGAAGAATCCATCCCAAATACATCCCCACCATCCCAATCCCAGAAACTTGGTGGAACATGGGTCTGCACGTTTGTTTCCAAAAATCAAAAGAAAGACAAAATGGTTGAAGAAATAAACTCTGTCCAGTAAAAACCTGTATCTCCTTGAATAAAGCATCCTTGCCTTTATTCCACTGTTACTTCCTTTTTGTCATTAAGCAAATTAACTTCATGAAGAATAGAAAACATGTGAATATTAATATTATGCAGTCAACATTCAAGAATGCTAATTGTTTGAGACTTGAACTTGTTTTAGTTTTATGTCTGCAAACTGTGTGGAGGGACATTTCATTTAAGGTGAGTGGCCGTTGCATTGAAACATAGCAGCTTCAGCTGTAACACTTGTCAGATTTCTCCTTGCTGTTTCTTTTCTGTCCAGCTGACACTTTCTTTTCTGTCTTACATGACATTACCCTGATGGCTGTGCCATTTCTTCTCTATGCATGTGCCCTCTCTTCTTACTTGTGGCCTACCTCTCTCCACTTTGTGATGAGCTCTGTTGGCTCACTCTCTAACCACTCGAAAATTTCACAGTTTCTTGTTTTTTTTTTTTTGCAATATTTGAATATTTCGAGTGTTTGAAGTAATGAGTTTTTGCAAAGAAAGGCTGGCGTATACATGAAATTTAATGTTTGAAACTCTAGTAGTATACCCATTGACATTATTAGTTACATTAATCACATTTGTATTACATAAATATGTTCAATATAAAATCTGGAATTAAATTTGCATCCAAGTAGGGAACCTGGCTGCCCAAATGCTGCCTGATAATTGTGTCAAACCCTTGAAATGCTGATCACAGCTAATTCTCTCTGATGGAATTAGGACACAGCAATCATGAAAGGTCCTCCAAATCCTCAAAATCAACATTCATTCCAATAAATGACTAGATGCCTCTATTTACCGCATAGGTTAATTAAGAATTGCACACAGACAATGAACACGAACACGAACAGCAGAACTCTTATTATTATTCGCATATGCCAACCAGTACATTATGCTATAATGATAAGATGAATACAATGCTTCCCGAAGGGGTTATAAATACTTTCCAAAGAACTTTCCCGAAGGAGTCCATCGGCCACATACAACATGTCGCTACATAACAAAAACCTTTCCGAAGGGACCCATCAGCTGATACACAATTTCTACCGACGACATCATCCCCCCCCAAAAATAAAAGTCGTCTCCTGACGACTACAGAACAAAACTCAAACAACTAATACAACAATATTGATCTGCCACATCACTTTCACATTCATCCCGTTGCATCTATAGCCTTTGCTAACACAATACTGACTCCTCAAGCTGACCTTGATAGCCACCTGTGCTGCTTTCTCTACTTCCAACTCTTCGGTACCCTGAGCCAAGTGTCGCTGCACTACCTCCAACTGGATGATCAGCTCCTCCCGAGCTCTCTACGCATCCACCAAGACAGCCTCATGGCCAACACCTACTCTTAGTGCCTTTGGTACACAAACACTCCATGCCTGCAGCAGTTCCAAGTCTTCTCAACTGGTTAGACTCCCATGACTGATATCTGCAACGACTGGGGGTCTAGGGGGCAACGCCCTCGGCGGGGTCAGCGCTTCGAAACACACACAAAACTGCATGAAACACACTATTTTTGCAATTTCTCCTAATCCCACACTCTTTCTGGCAATCGCTGGTGCTTCCCCATCCCTATGGCATCATCTAATACTCATTCTGAGCATTCTTGATTTGTCGACGTTTTTCTTTTTTTTTTTATATAAGAAAACCTCTTGTGACTCTTCTGTGCTACCAATGTACAGCTACACCATGATGTTGTACTGTGCTTGCTAAACCCCGCGAATCCTAGCGAAATCTGTCTCAGAAAACTGTACAGCAATCTAGAAGAAGTCCGTATGTTGGAAAAAAACTAAATCTGTATGCCAAAATGAATCCTAAAATTCTTTATGCCAGAAATCCATACACCATCCTGAAGACCGTATGCTGAAAGTAGAAGAAAATCCGCATGATATAGGTTCTCCAGATCAATGTCTTCACAAATGCGTACGGTGGTTTAGGCTGGAAAAGCCGTACGTTGAACCGTACTAAAATTGATTTGTTGAAAATTTGTACAGTACACATGCTTTTAACAAGCCATACGATAACTTGGCCTTAGAATTCGTACGATGGTTGGCTCCCAAATCCGTGCATAGCCCTGCAAAGAAATTCCAAATCCGTACGGTGCTTATATGATTGCATCTGAGAAATCCGTACGGTTACATTGCATCTGAAAAGTCCATACGGTAATAGAGACTCAAAAGTCATACGGTGACTGCATAAAACCCGTACATAGCCTGCCTGCTAAACACCGTACAGTAGCTTTTTAAAACCCGTACACTGCATCTTCATTAGAAAATCCGTACAGTGAGCAATTATAAGCCGTACAATGACTTTGAAAAAGCCGTACAATGGAGAGTTGGTCAAAAGCCGTACAGTTACTTGAGAAATCCGTATGGTAGCTTCTCACACTTAATTTTTCTTCTTCTTTTTTTCAGATTTTTTTTCCTTTTTTTTTTCACTTTTTATTTTATTTTATTTTATTTTATTTTGGAACGATTATGTACAATATTTATATATATACACTACTTATAGTCTTCTCTCAGTTGTTCATCCACGGAGGTGTATTATCATGGTAGACATTCAACTTCGACTTCTTCATTGCATCGGCGACTTCCTTTTCGTCTACCATCCATAGTTTTATTGCTCCGTTATCACCCACTTCTCGAAGCTGATATGGCCCGACCCATTTCATTTGAAACTTGCCTGGGTTGATCTCGTTCCATCCGTCATACCTCAACGCCCACTGTCCTAGTTGGAACTTGCTCAATTTCAGATATCTATCGTGCCATGGTTTGCACCTATTCTGTGTCCCATCTGTGGCTCCCTGTGCCTGCAATCGTCGCTCATCAAATTTATTTAAGGTACACGATCTATCACCCAGTTTGTTCCCGAAGCTTTGTACCATGGACTCCATTAGCTGCCTCTTCTGTCTATTGATAAACATTCACACTGTACTGCTACAACTTTTATTTAACCCTTCCGCTTTGTTTCCTGTGCGGACCGTATGATGTGTATTCCTTGCTGCTGGCACCTTTCTGCTATATCTGTGGTTTGACGTAATACTTTCTTCGTGCGCGGTCGTACAGTGGAATCTTTCCTTCTAGGTTTGTATTGTATGTCCTTTCCTTCAGCTTCAGTCACACCTGCACTTCCTTCTTCGGCTTCTCTGTGTTGCTTCGAACATTCATTTCCTCCTTCGGCTTCTCCATGTTCCTTCGGACATTCCTTTCCTTCTTTGGCTTCTCTGTGTTCCTTCGGACATTCATTTCCTTCTTTCTTACCTTTGTCGACTCTTAACATATTACAACTTGGAAAGAGTTCGTAGTCCTCTATTTGCCAGTGGTAAAGACCATTCACTGAATCCAGATCGTCGTTTATCAATCTTCCTTCCAACCGCAGGACTCCCTCCTGATCTGGTTCCATATTTTGCCTCCTTTCATCCTCTTCTTCTTTGGAATCTGATGATAGAGCTTCTTCCCCCACCATTTGAGTGTGTAGATCGATGACGTACTTCCGCCCTTTGCTTTCAAGTGAAAGTATTTTTCTTCCAATCGTGCTTCGCCTTGGCTTGTATCAGCAACCCTCGGCCCAGAATGGCATCATATCCTCTTCGCTTCAGTGGGATCACGACGAAATCCAACAAGAATGGTTGTGTTCCAATCGTCACTGGTTGTGCTGTCAGGACTCCCAATGGCTTGATTCCATGTTGATCGGCCGTTAGCAGCTAGAATGTAGGCGATCATAATGTCGGCTGTCCCAACCTTTTCCAGGTGTCTTCAGGCAACACATTGACACTGGACCCTCCATCCACAATCGTTTCCGTCAATACAGTCCCGAGAATGCCCATTTCAACAACCGCCGGATAGCGTCCGGATGAAAGAGCTAACAGCATCAGATCTTCTGCACTTGCGCCACTCTCCTCCTTTTTGTCCTCTGTACTTGCTCCACTTTCTTGCTCGCTTCCATGTTCTCCTGGGAGTTTAGCAGCGAGAACGATGTTTGTGAGTGCCGATTGGAGCTGAGGCATAGTGAGCAACAGATCATTTATCCTGACGGGTATCTCGGCTTGCAATATTTGCTATACAATGTTCTGTTCTACGCAATTCCGTACGGAGGTACTCGGCGTGTCCTTCAAGTGTGTCGTTTCTATTTGCGTTGCTCTTTGGATCTCTGCCCGTGCTTCCTCCAGTCTCTTCTTTTCCTCCGTCGGATCGGGGTATAGCTTTGCCTACTTCCGAGTGATTGCCAGAACTTCTTTCTTGTCCGTCCCGACGGTAATCAAGTTTACTCTAGACTTCAGGCATTTAGCATCGTCATGATCGCCAGGTCCACACCATCGGCATAGCAACTTCGGTGTGTTTGCCATTGTGCACTCTCGGGTGAAGTGACCCCACAGATTGCATGCGCGGCATTGAACTATCGGCTGACCATTCGCATCATACTGAATTCGACTCCTTCCGCCATTATTGTTGTTGTTGCCATTGTTGTTGTTTTGACTGTGTCGGTTGTTTCTATATCCACCTGATGTGGCACCTTCCGTACTGGTGTTCCCGTTCCCTCCTGACAGGGATGCCTCCTGCGTGAGGAACACTTGTTGTGGTGTTCTTGATTTCAAGTTGAAAGAACATTCCTTTACCGAGTGTCCTAGAATCTGGCAAATCTCACAAAATTGCTCTTTCGGGCAGGATCCCTTCGTATGGCCTTCTTTCTTGCACTCTGTGCACCATAGGTCATTGTCCTTAGTCTCCTTGTTCATGTTCTTGAACTCCATCATCCGAATCATGTCCTTCTAGAGGGCACGGACCTTCTTGTTGCTTCCCTCATCATCGTTGCTATCTTCTCCTGAAGATGCATCGTCATCTGAATCGGACGAGCTGTTCTTCTTCTTCTTTGTTTTCTGGTCACTTTCGAGGTTCATTGCCCGATTGTATGCTTCAATGTATGTTGATGGTGGCACGATCTTCATCTTCTTTCGTAGCTTTGGACGAAGGCCTTCAATGAACCATCTCTTTTGTAGCCCATCAGCCGGCTTATTCTCCATTTTATTGATCAGGTCCTTTAACTTCCTGGCGAAGACTCGGACTGTTTCATTCTTCCCTTGCTTAGTATTGAATATCTCCGCTACAATCTCATTATTGTGTCGCAATATTTGAAATTCTGCAATAAATTCTTTCTTAATATTATCCCAATTTTTTAACTTCTGCGGATCTGTGTCAGTAAACCAATGAATCACAACACCCCGTAGGGTGGCTGAAAACTGTCGAACCCATTCGTTCGTATCTGTTATGCCATTTTCTCTCCAGATCGTTTCACATGTTTTATAATGTCGAATCGGATCGGCAGTTCCTTCACCATCAAATTTAGGCAACTTTTCTTTTGGACCTGCCATTATTACTGTATGTTGAGGGTTTTGTTGTGTACTTGCGTTGTTTTGCACTCCCGCGCTGTTTTGAGCACTCGCGCTGTTCTGAGCTCCCGCGTTGTTTTGAACACCCGCACTGTTCTGCACACCCGCGCTGTTTCCAACACTCGCGCTGTTCTAGACACCCGTGCTGTTCTGCACACCTACGCTATTTCCAACACCCGCACTGTTCTGGACACCCACGCTGTTCTGCACACCCGCACTGTTTTCAACACCCGCGTTGTTTGCAACACCCGCGCTGTTTTTGACTTCCGCGCTGTTTGGTGAAGAAGAGGTTTCGTCAACTGAAACTGTTCGTTCCAGAAGTATATCTCGGACAAAGAGGTCACTCCACGCTCGTGCTCCCTTGACACTTCGAGCCATGCGAGTCGATCTCCTTCCGTCAGGATTCTCTTCCCGTGGCGTATGCAAGTTCAAAAACTCCTCCGTCGCTTCTTCCACCAAATCAAGCCGTTGTCGAGTCTCCTTCAACAATCGTTCCGCGCTCTTGTTTTTGTCGGCAATCTTTTGAAATCTCCTTCAACGCTCTGTCTACTGTGCTAGAATTAAATTTTCTTGTGTGACGCGTATGTCATCCTTTTCCTTCAGCTTATCCTTATTCTTGTTCAATTGATTCGGCATTTAATTTCCATTCGCCTGCCTGCGTACCAGGTCCATCGGGCAACGGCGCCAAATGTTTACCGCATGGGTTAATTAAGAATTGCATACAGACAATGAACACGAACAACAGAACTCTTATTATTATTATTCGCATATGCCAACCAGTACATTATGCTTCAATGATAAGATGAATACAATGCTTCTCGAACGGGTTATAAATACTTTCCGAAGAACTTTCTCGAAGGAGTCCGTCGGCCACATACAACATGTCGCTACATAACAAAAACCTTTCCGAAGGGACCCGTCGGCTGATACACAATTTCTTTTCCGAAGGGACCCGTCGGCTACATAACAAGAACCTTTCCGAAGGGACCCGTCAGCTAAAACACAATTTCTACCGACGACAACCTCTACTATGAGTACGAATGAGCCAAAATGTGGATCAATCAAGTCCAGAGACCTAGTGTTTCTCTCCTGGGAGACACAGGTCTGGTCTGAATATGGTTACCACTTTAGATGCACAAAACCTTCTTTAAATCACTGAAAAATCCACTAGCTGGCCGCCCATGGAAACTTTCTGCTCTTATTCATCAAACTCAAGAGCATAGCTTCCTGTACTATCAAATTGAGGCACAAATATGTCTCTTGGATGAATCCATCACTGATAAGAAAAATTTGATGAATCTCTTACCATCTCAAAAACATTGAAGAATTGTCGCCCTTCAATGCCACAAAAAGAAACACTTGCTTTTGTGTTTTTAAAACATTAAATACATTTGCATTTATCCCCATGTGTTGACTTAGGAAAACATTAAATAGGCTCTCTCATTATTATATTCTTTTAATGCAGTTTTAGAGTCAATTGGGCCCACTTATTAAATAACTTTATAATGGCTTTATTATTAATAAAGTGACTTTACTAGTGATAAATAATATCAATAAGTCCAAATTGTATCATTTGCTAAGTCAACTATGATTTTGAGTCAACCACTGAGTAGACCAGGGGTCTAGCTGCCCTACCAAAATTAGGAACTCCTCAAAATTGAATTAGTATAAATAGTATTTCCCTGATAATTGGACATTACTAAAATAGACACTTACTAAAATTACTGATAACAAACAAAGAGCAATCTTGAACACTCACCTCTGAAATGGGAATCGGCCTCCAGTTCTGCCAATTAGAACCCCCTAACCATCTGACCTAGCCTACGAGGGCCACTAATAGGATAGTCCACACAATGAACCAAGGTGAGCTAAAATGGGGGCATTACACACTTGTACATTCCTTTTCTGTTATTTTACACCTCTCCAACATGGATTCCTTCCTTGAAGCCATGGCCTTTTATCTTGATACGTTGCCTTATTATGTTGAGTAACTTCACCTCTTGCTTACCTATTTTGCTACTCAAATGGTCTTACAAACAATTTTGAACAACAAAAATACTTTCTTTTTGTTAGTTGATTTTTAAACTCTTTGTAGGTTGCAATTTTTTCCATCACCAGCTGTTTCTACTCAATTAATCCTATAATTCATGTAGACACATAAACTGAAAAACTTCAACTCCTTGGAGTCTTGATCAAACTCGTCTCCATATAGCTTCATGAACTATAGTTCTGAGGCTTGATGTGTCCGGAGTAGGGTGATCCTTGGGAGTCTGAGGGTGGCTGACTCTTGGGCAAGACTTCCCAATCTTGCCTATTTTGAGTGAGTTACTCGGCAAGTTTGAATGCTCAAACTTGACGAAAACTGATGTTTTTTGGGTTTACGATTGTAGAATATACATGGATTTAACATTTAACTCCCTATTGCCTTCAAGTCAGTCTCACTTTCTTTAGTTCAATAGATAATATACACGAAATATGACATTTAAGTATAAGTCACATTTCTATGTGTGTTTTTCCTTTCTTATACTTTAGTTATATTTCATGCATATATTGTCAGGTTGTTTGAGAGTGGTTTCAGTTCTCTTGCTTGCTATATCTGACTCTCTATATCTACCTTGAACTCTAGACCTATCTCTCTTCCTCTATCTCTCTCTACCTCTCTCTCACCCTCAAAGCTCCGTAAGGGTTGCTACCCTCAACCTTCTTTTGGTGTTCCCCAAACCCCCATCAAGCTATAAGTCTAAGCAAGTGAAAGGTCAGTGATATATCATGATCTTAAAACTCTACATAATACATATCCCTCGTTGCAAATATTTTCATATTCGTAGTTTAAAAAATATTATAGCTGCAATGTCATCCAAGACCTATGTTAGATGCCTTCATAGGAAGGATTCTTGCTCCTTTGAGTGGCTGAACCATAGACTTGTAGTATTAGTTTTGAAATTTGTTTGGAACATTAGTTGCAATGAATTTCATATTCCATGAGTTTTGTATTTAATTGTGAATATTTATATATTAGGTGTGCTATTTCCTTGAGCTAAAATTTGTGTTTATAGTTTATACTTATGTGATTGATGTAAACCTCAGATACCGATTCGTGGCCCTAGTGCCTAGCTTCCGCATCCGATACGGACGGATGTGGGAAGCCTCCGGATGCGCTGCGGGTGCTGCCCGGAAGCCACCCGCAGGCATCCGGATGCGTGTGGAAGCTGATACTCAGCTTCCACACGCATCCGGATGCTTGGGGTGGCTTCCGGGCAGCATCCGCAGGGAATCCGGGAGCATCCGGACGCATCTGTGGGAGTTAGGCGGAAAACCAATAAAATAATGTATATTTTAACTTAAAACTATGAAAAAACATGTGACTAAAAACATTTTTTAAAGCATTTTTTCACAATAAAACCCTAAAACGACCCTAGAAGACAACATAGAAGCATTCACAAGAGTCATTTTAGAGTTTTGTTTGCACCTACAGCCACTCCTTCATTGTGAAGCTAAGTTTAGCATTTTCGAAGAGGATCGATCGAAGAGGGAGAGATAGCTTTCTCAAAGAAGTTTAAACCATTCAAGGTAAGTGATGAATCCTTTTCTTGAGTATTTAGATGAATTTTTTTGAGTTTTTGATTTTTTTTAAAGTTCTTGAAGATTTTTTTAAAGTTTTTTTTCAATTTTTCTTTTGAAAGATATGTAGAAGCAACTTTGGGTATCTATTTTAGTAGTTTTTCTCACTTCTTTCCACTTGTATGCATGATCATTGATGTTCATTGTTGTTAGGAACTAATTAAAATTTATTTATTTTCTTATAAAATAGGTTGCAAAAAACTAGGCAAGAATGGATACCGGTAGTAGTGCTAGTCAAAGTTCAGTGGGGGGCCAAGGAGGGGAAGGGACTGATAATTTCAAAATTGATGTAGGTTCTCCTTTGTGGAGACATACAACACGGATATCACAGGTTTCAGGAGGTGGCTCATACTATTGAAAGTGCAATTATTGTCAAAGTAACAAAGGAAAACCTTTCAATAGCTCATATTCACGAGTGAAGCTTCATTTTATGGGCCCTGTTGGCAAAGGATTTGGAATGTGCAAAGGCAAAAATGGTACTGGGATGACTAGTGCGGAAATACTTTCATTTGTAAGAGAACAAGAAGTTGCTGATGCATTGATCAATAGATCAAAAAAAAACTGCTATCAAGGTCCTTCCTCAAAGAGCAAGCCAACGACACCCACTGAACCAATGGCATCCTCCCAACACCCATTCTTGCAGGTACCTGTGCCAGAAGAGGATGAGGAAGAAGTGGAAATTTCAACCCGTAAAAGAGGCCCATTGGACACCGCATTTAAAATGGGGGCAAGAGACCCCACTAATGAAGCTATTGCACGTTGCCTCTATGCGAATGGGCTTTCTTTCAACTTGGTGAGATCACCATATTGGAAGGAAATGGTGGCAGCAATCAAAGAATCACCGGCTGACTACACAAGCCCGGGCTATGAAAAGGTGCGTACAACTTTATTGCAACAAGAGAGGGCACATATAGAGAGAGACCTTCAACCAATCAAAAAATCTTGGAAAACTTCAGGTCTAACTATTGTGTCAGATGGTTGGAAGGATACAAGAAACCGACCACTAATTAATGTGATTGCAATTTCCCCCAAAGGGGCAATGTTTTTGAAGGCCATTGATTGTGAAGGGCAAGTGAAGGATTCGAAATTCATTTCTAGAATTCTCATTGAGGCCATCGAGATGGTGGGTAGTGAGAATGTGGTACAGGTGGTCACTGACAATGCCAAAAATTGCAGGGGTGCGGATGCTTTAGTTGAGAGTCGGTATGACCATACTTTTTGGACTCCATGCACTGTTCACTCCCTTAACTTGATCATGCAGAGGATTGGCACTGAAGTAGATTGGGTGAAGAAAATATATGAAGAGGGGGAGGACATACAGATGTTCGTGACCAACCACCACATGTCACAATCCATTTTTAGAACATACTCCAAATTGGAGTTGCTGAAGGTAAATTAATTTTTTAAAATTACTAAGTTTCATGGTTTTGTAATTTAGTTAAAAATTAAAATTTATAATTATATTGTCAATTGACATATTGTTAACTTGCTTAGGTTGCTGAGACTTGTTTTGCATCTCATACAATTGTTATGAGGCGACTCCTCAAGGTAAAAGATGCATTAAATCAAATGGTCATCGGTCATCAATGGGGTGTATGGAAGATCTCAAATTCAAAAAGAGCACAAAGGGTCAAGAATTTGATCTTGAATGAGAGTTGCTGGGCTCATGTGGCATATGTATTGGATTTCACTGAGCCCATCATGACTATGCTCCGTTTTGCTGATACAGATACACCTTGCTTAGGGGATGTGTATGATGGCATGGACACCATGGTTGAGAAGGTAAAACATTCTATACAAGCACATGAGAGTGACCCCACACAATGTGAAGCCTTATGCAAACAAGTGCAAGCAATTATCAACCATCGTTGGAATAAGATGACTACCCCATTGCACCTCCTTGCATATGCCTTATCTCCTAGGTACTATAGTGAGGAGATAGCTGGTATGCCGGGTAGAGTTGCAACATTTGCGGATGAGGAGGTTGCTGCGGGGTGCCACAAAGCCCTTTCAAGACTCTTCCCACTGGAAGAAATGCATGAAAAAGTGAGGGAAGAATTTGGGTTGTTTGCTTCGGGGTTAAAGCATTCTCCATTTGCACTAAAGGACCAAAATAGAATGGGAGCTATCACATGGCGGTACATGTATGGTCAACCTTTCAAGCATCTTCAACCTCTTGCAATCAAAGTCCTATCACAAGTAAGTTTTTTATTTTGTTTTGTAAATTTATTTTAAAATTTTATGTTTACACTTGCATTGTAGAATTTAGTGTTTCACGCATTCTATAAAATTAATTTGCTTTTCATTTGTATGTTTTGTGACAACAATATAGGTTGCTAGTTCTTCTGCTGCTGAAAGGAATTGGAGTACATACTCCTTTATCCATTCGGTGAAGCGCAACCAGTTAGGCTCCAAGAAAGCTGAGGACTTGGTCTTTGTCCACACCCACTTGCGTCTTTTGTCACGTAAGAATGATCATTACAAGGAAGGGGCAACAAAGCTTTGGGATGTAGCCCCTGAGTGTGCAGATTTGGATGCAACACTTCATGATCTTGTTACAGTTGGAGACAGTGATGATGTTAGTGTGGCATGTGGTGCATCTAGTATAAGTGGAACCATGCTTGGTTCAAATGATCTTTCAACAGTTGGAGATGACAATGAGAATGTGGATTTTCTTGCAAATCCCTATGATTCAGAGTCAGACTCCAATCATTTACCATGTTTTTAAATTTTATTTTGTTGGAATCTTGAACATGACCTATTTGAACTTATTGTTTAAGAGTCAAGACTAAACGCTAATGTTGGACAAGCACATATTGATATTGATATATGAATATCATATGAATTTTTAAATATCTTAAATTTTGTTTAAGGGTTCAGTTAACTGTTAAGTATCATAGATTCATAGTCATATTATGCTTTATCAAATGATTTATTTTTGTATATTTCTTGCATTTCTTTGCATATGTTTATATATATATATACATTTCCTCCCGCATCCGCATCAAACCAAAAAAAAATCCCCACATGCGAATCGGTAACTTAGATGTAAACTTGTGTATGTGATCAAATTAACTCTATTTGAAGATATTATTGTGTTTTTAAGCCCTTATTTTGTAAAAGGTGCTTGAAACGAGTATTTTTTTTTAGCTTGAAACAAGTTTTAAATATTTAAAAATCTCTAAATTTCTTTGGGTTTTTCACTTTGTCAAGTCTTGCTGAGTATTTTCTGAGTTTCTTCGCTTGGTCTTGATTCCCATGTCGGATTAGCCTTCCGAGTCCGCGTTGAGTCCAAGTCTTTGAACTATATTATGGACTCATCATTGAAGTCTCAAATTTTGGTTGCGTTGCATAGACACTCATAAAACACCTATGTTACCTAGGGACGCGTTTGTGGAAAAAATTGACCCTATTTCCGGAAACCTTTCCCTTGGCTGTCCCATAAAATTAATGTTTCAGTTTTGATAATTTGTTTGATTTCCACTCTCATGTGAACTCTTAAGTTAAATTATTTAACACAAACATTATATGTTAAGGTTCTATAATTTATATAAGCATGCGTTATTCATGTTTTTATATGAATATTTAAAATTTCCTATATATTTTAAATTTTCCCTACTTTTTATATAGCTGTTCCCACTGCCGTCCCCTGCTGTCCCCTGCTCCGAGAAAAGAAAATCTGTCCCAGAAACCCGTTTCCCCATCCCCAGGTCCCCCCGTCCTGGAAACCTGGGGTAACATAGTAAAACACTTAGGAATGCCCTCCTGAGATTGATTATTTGGACCATTTAATGGGTTTCAGAATTAGAAGAAGTTAAAAAGAAGAGATTCCATAGACAGTTTTCTCTTCATTTATATAAATCAAATTGAGAGATGGTAGTGTAAATGAAAGACCAGCCATTGTGACCTTTTATCTTCCCCTTCCACTCAGAAGTTTTAATATTTCCTATTTTCGAAATGTGAGGGTGGGTCATATGAATCATGTCTCACATTCTCTAAATTATGTTTAAACTGTAAACTATTATATCATTAGTTTGAATCATACATTCCAAAAGTTTTGATGCACAGACCAATTTTTTTATGTTACATAAAGCTTTATTAGAGTTACAGTTTTTCCTTGCAAATTTTATCTCATATACTGTTGGAATATACTATTTCATCAAAGAAAGAAGCTGTCCCACAGTAGATGGTGAAATGCCATATTGTTAATAAATTCATGATGATGAAGTGGATCGTAAAGAGTTGAATTGTGAGTTTTTGAAAGTGTTCTCTTCAACATTAATAGATTAAGCTCTGTAAAATAAAATTAATATTTAGATATTCTTCCATATGAAGAGAAGTCAGAGCACTTTCTTGTATGCATCAATAGTGTACCTGCAGTTTAAAAAACGTGATCATGCTGCTATTGCTTTGTAGAGTCAAATACATTTTTAACTATTTTATTAAATTGAAGTTTTGTGTGTGTAATTATTCTCACTTATTGGGAATCTCTCTACTTGCCTTACAGTATGGTTATCACTGCCCTTCCACCAGAACATGCAAAGAAGGCTCTTGAAGCTTTATGCATTCCTGCAGTAACTCCTCTGCAGGTAAAACTGCCATCAATACATACATGTTGGAGTTTGTATTCTCCAGACACATGTTAACTTTTAACATTTCCATTAATGTTCAGGAAGTTATAGCACAAGCAGCAAGATCTCCTCAGCAACTCAGTGCAAATCAGTATACTATTCCTATTGATCGCCTTTCAAATATTTTCAGGTACAGTGGTAATGGTTTCTGTTCTAACAAATTGGTAATGTATTTTATTGAATGGTTGTTTCTTGCAAAATTGTTTGTGGATGTATTAGACATAAGGATGCATAATATTTATCATGTTAATTGTATTGTTTATTTCTTTACAGATATGTTAGCCATCCTGAAGCTGTGGGAGATGCGTTTCAAAATATTTGGCCAACTTTTAAAATTGTTTTTGACCAGTAAGAATGTGTGAGCTGTCATATTATTCATGTAATTTGGGTTTTAGATTCTGTTGATTTAGCTGATTAACATCTTCCTTTTTTTTTAGACGTGCTTGGGACATGCCAACTATGGAGCGACTATGCAGGGCCTGCAAATATGCTGTGAGACTCCAAATGCACATATTATATAAAGTGGTTACAATTTCAATATTAACAATTTAGTAAATATATGGTACACAAATACTTGACGAGAAAGTCGTCATTCTGGGAGTAGTTTACTTTCGTGCTTTAAAACAAGTCCACATATTCCATTACTTTTTAAAGCTAGGGCATTGGTTATTGTTTTCCATCGTTTTTATCCTATTCAAAAATTCTTTGTTGTATTCTGATTCATTAACATGTTCAACCCTAGATGATAACAGAAACACCCAATATGGTATTTTTTATCAGTTTTACTCTAACAAGTAGGAGATATTTTCCATAGGAAGTCAAATTGTGATGTTGCTATCAGGATTTAACTCTGTAGTTTTTGATTCAAGCTCATTGACCCATGTTTCATGAGTATTGGCTCACAAGAATGCCTCTCTCATGAAAACGAATGGAACACTTAGCACTCATTTCATCTAGGTGATGTTCACAAGGGTGAAGCATCAAGCCCTTCCCAGGAGGTCGCCTATCCCAATATTGCTCTAGCTCAAGCTCCCTCCAAGGTTGAATATCTTCCTCTCATGAGAATGAATGGAACACTTAGTACTTATTGCATAGGGGTGATGCTCACATTGGTGAAACATTGGACCCTTCTTGGGAGGAACTTGGAACTTCATGGCTTAGCAAGCTTGAGCTGGAGCAATACTAGGATGGGTGACCTATAAGTGAGCATCATCTAGATGCAACAAGTGCTAATTGTTCCATTCATTCTCATGAGGGATTCGTGTAAACCACTACTCGTAAAACATAATGAGTTCGACTTGAAAACTACATAGTTGAACCCTGATAGCAATCTCACAGTTTTAATCTTATTTGGTTTAATGATAGGAGAGAGCTAGGTCACAAGATTTGGTGTTAGATGGTAATCAAATACTATTTTTTAATATATTATCTCGAAAATTAAGAACTTAATAAAAGATTACTTGCTCATGGCATGCCAGTGGAAACTCAGATACAACCATGATTGGTGCATTTTTAGTATGCACACGCACAGGGAAAATATTCTTATTGTGATTGTGTTTTCTTATGCTACTTAGATTTAAAAACTTCGATGGTTCTACCTTGAATTCGCTAACACTGGAATATATTTTGTTTTTTGAAATTTTATATATTTTGTGTTTTCTAGAGTTTGTGGCTTTTTTTGATTTTTCAACAATAAAAATTGAAATACAATGCTTGGAATTCAATTGCAAAATTACTAACTATGCATTAACAAAAACTTTATTGACTATGAGCCTTTTTTCATTTTTACCAATGGAATATATACAAGATTATCATGCAGGAGGAATTTATTGAAATAAGAATATTAAAAAACCTGTAATTGCCAACATGCACAAATTGTAAAGTTTCTGCTAATTCCTTATCTCTGAATCAGACTTTTAATCCAGTCTTTAAATGCTGAGAATGGTCTTCTAAGAATTCTGAATATTGATGAAGATAATGCCTATTTTGATGCAGATCCAATAATGAATATTCGACCTTTGATTGTGAGGGAGTATCTCTGATATAATTCGCAGGATATAGATGCTTAGAGGAGCAGACTTCGTTGTAACTGTGTGTCCTCAATCTGCATCGATAACCTCCCTATATATCCTTCCTAAAGGGTATGTCCCTCAAAGGGACATAACCCTTCCTAAACTAGCACTAACTAAATTCCCTCTAAGTCAGCGATCTGGGAAGACAAATTTAATAACACCTAACTATGTTTTAGTTTAGTTAAGCATTATACTATTGCTTCATGAGAAGTCGTTGGCTCCTATAGGAAGAGTTATATATAATATAATGCCAGTTTAGAGATATATTATAATAAGAAGACGAAGTATGGTTTGTAGTATCAGACCTGTAGGTTATTTGTTTAATATTCTTAACACTCCCTCTTAACTTGATAATCCTACAGAGAGATTATATCTAGCAACACCAATACAGATGAATAAGCAAGAATTAATACTCTATATCTATCTGTTTCTTCTTAGTATGTGGTATCATAAAACACATGATACAAAGTCATATTACTAAACCTGTGATATGACAAATCACTGCTACTAGTGATATTATACAGGATAAATCTTAAGAGTAATCTATTCATTTATCCAAGTTGTGATCTCACAGAAACTGGTATTTCTATATCACAACAAGATCCTGAGTTTTAAGATCTACCAGAATATAAGATAAACCCGAAGAATACTAAGATTCTTCCTTTATCCAATTTGTGACTCATGAACATAGCAATGTCAACATCACAATATGATCTAAAACACATCTAGATCTTATAGTAAAATCTACTGTTTAGTACATTATCTAAGAGATCGTCATTTATCATAATGCCTTTTATACAAGTGTTCATTATTTCAGTGATCGTCACCTCTTTAAATAATGAATACACATGGTGGAGCCCATAACAGTCAATAGCCTAACAAAATAAAATTATTTTATTTATTTTCAAAAAAGTACAAATGGATTACAACTCAACCATACCAAGTCTCCTCGTAAAAATTTTCTATCTTCACTCTAGATAGAGGTTTGGTGAGTATGTCTGCTGTCTAAATATATTCCAATTTTACAGAATTCTTGTGTACCATATCTTTTACATAATGGTAAGGAATTTCAATATGCTTGGACTTGTCATGGAAAATGGGATTCACTGAGAGCTTGATGGAACTCTAATTATCACAATGAATAATCGTTGGATTCATAGCTTGCCCAAATAATCTCACAAGGAACTTCCTCAGCTAGACTGCTTCTCGAGAGGCCATCGTCGTTGCAATGTATTCGGCTTCTGTGTAACTTTGTGCTACTGAAGACTACTTTCTTCATATCCAAGATATCATTGCTGATCCTAAACTGAAACAACATCTTGAAGTACTTTTTCTCTCTTTAACACTTCCACCCCAATCTGAATCAGTGAATCCATGTAAGTCTAAAGAAACTTTCTCATATTTGAGTCCAAAATTAAGAGTGCCTTCTAAGTATCTCATAACGTGTTTAACCACAACTAGGTGAATCTCCTTTGGTTCACACATAAACTGACTTAAGGCATTAACTACATAGCAAATATCTGGTCTTGTATTTACTAAGTACATAAGGGACCCAATCATCTGTCTGCAGAGAGTAGAATCTATGGAAGTTGATTTTGTTGTTGCTTCCTTAAGTTTATGTAGATTAGTCTCCATTGAAGAAGACGTAGGTTTACAATTCCACATTCCAAATCTCTTCAAAATGTCTAATGTATACTTTCATTGATTTAGTATAATACTATTAGAATTTTGTCGTACTTCCAGTACTAGGAAGTAATGAAGGAGTCCCAAATCTTTCATTTCGAATTCTCTAGTTAGATCTTTCTTGCATTGATCTATGAGATGATCATCACCTGTTATTAGTAAATCATCAACATATAGTATCAGAATTACCATATCATCTTTATCCCTTTTATAATATAAATTTGGATCAGCTTCATTCTTGGAGAATCCTAAGCTAGTGAGATACTTATCCTAAGCCTATTTAAGCCCATAGAGAGCTTTCTTGAGCCTGCAAACAAAAACGTTAGGATCATGAGTTTCAAATCCTTCAGGTTGCTCTAGATATACTTCTTCTAGAATCTTTCCATTTAGAAATGTTGTTTTCACATCCCTCTGATGTACCTTCCATCCTTTTGATGCGGCAATTGCTAAGACTACTCTTACAGAGGTATATCTAGCAACAGGAGCAAAGGTTTCTTCATAATCAATCCCTTCTTTCTGAGAAAATCCTCTGGCTACAAATCTGGCTTTATACTTCTCAATACTACCGTTAGCAGCATGCTTTATTTTAAATATCCATTTGGAAGAAACAACAGATTTTCCTTTAGGGCTTGGAACAATTTCCCAAACATCATTTTTCATAATAGATTGGTATTCTTTTGTCATAGCTTGTTTCCAAGCTATATGTTTAATAGCATCAAAAGGATTGGTTGGCTCTGTTTTGGATAAATCACTCATGTGTGTTGTATAACCAAAGAATCTTTTAGGTCTTTTGCTTTCTCTGACTGTTCCGGAAGGTGCAACAAAGTCTTGAGCTACTTCAACTGTTTTAATGGCCCAACGTGGTCTTTTCTTTGAATTTTCTTCAAGGTTCATATTTTGAATTTCATCTTCAATTTCTTCTAAGTTCTCCCTCTAGGACCTAGATTCACTATTTCTTTCAGAACTAGGTAAAGGAGAATGTTCATCAAAATTTATGGCTCTTTTGAATGCAAGATCTTCTTCAAAGATTACATCTTTGCTAAGTTCAATATTTTTCTGTCCAGGTATGAAAATCCTATATGCCTTAGATGTTTCACTATAACCTACAAAAATACCTTTCCTCCCAGAGAGTTCTAACTTGGTTCTCTTTTCTTTTGGAACATGTATATATACAGGACACCCAAAAATTCTAAGATGACTTATATTGAGTTTTACTTTAGTAAATACTTCTTCAGGGGTTTTATCTTTAAGATAGGAGTGAGGACTTCTGTTTTGAATATATACAGCAGTACAAGAGGCTTTTGCCCAAAGATAATATTCTAGATTTTGGTCAAAAATCATAGCTCTAGCAACTTCTATAATTGTCCTATTCTTTCTTTTTGCTAACCCGTTTTGCTCTGGATTATAAGGAACAATGTACTCCCTCTTAATCCCTGATTCTTTACAAAACCTTTTAAACAAATCAAAGGTATATTCTCCTCTGTTATCAGTTCTGAGGGTTTTAATTTTATGCCTTGAAAAGTTTTTAGTTAATGTTTTGAATTCTTTAAATCTTTGTAGGATTTCTTTTGATTCCTTGCATTTAAAAAAATAAATCCATGTTGTCTTTGAGTAGTCATCTGTGAACAAGATATAATATCAGAATCCTCCAAGAGAAGGAACATACATAGGTCCACATAAATCTAAATGAATTAATTCTAGTACATTATTTGTTTTTCTAGTACTATCATGAAAGGGACTTCTGGTGTTCTTACCTAGACCACACCCTTTGCAAATACTTGGGTGGTCTTTATCTAGTTTAGGTAATCCAGAAACCATATTCTCCATAATTGATAAAGTATTGAATTTTAGATGCCCTAATCTTTTGTGCCATATTTAATTTATACTTGCAACTTCGTGAACTAGGGCTTGAATAGATCGACTAAATTCTGTATTCAATTCATACAAATATCCTTTTCTTTGACCAATTAACTTTGCTTTCTTGATGGAGGAGTTCTTAGCCCAAGTTAATACTTTGCCATCCACGAATGCAACATTGTGCCCATCATCTTCAAGTGCTGGAATGGAGATTGGGTTTCTTTTATTTCCTGGTACATAGAGTACACCTTTAAGAAGAAGAGTATTTCCTAATTTTAGTTTCAAAGTACAATTTCCAATTCCTTCAACGGAGTGTGCTGAGTTATCACCAATGGTAACTTCACCTTAACCTTCTCTGCTAAAGAATCTAGAGTTTCTTTGTATCCCGTTATATGTCTAGAAGATCCACTATCAATTACCCATGCTTTATTTGAAATTTCATTTGATAGAGAGGAATATAAAACATGGTTCTCATGATCATAAGTATCTTCTTCTCTAATAACATTTGTACAATTTGCTTGTTGTTTGGAGTTTTCAGAACAATTAGATCTATAGTGTCCAAATTTTTCACATTTGAAACACTTTATTTTAGATAGATCTTTCTTGTGTTTTCCATTCTTTTGATTTCCCTTTTTCTTCTTGAAATGCTTTTTTTTGCCCATATAAGAGTTTGTATCAAGGATGTGAAATTATTCATGTTCTGCTTTTGGTTTCCCTCCTTTCTTTAGTTTTCTAGGTTCCTCTTGAAGACAATCGTTCTTGAGTCTGTTAAAGTTCGGAAGATTATCTCTGGCACTTATTCCTTATGCAAATGTCTCCCATGAATCTGGCAATCCATCTATAGCCATAAGCGTTAATTCTGTGTCACTAATAGTGGTTCCTATGCTAGATAGTTCATCTCTAATGCCAGCAACTCTTAGGAAGTAAGAATTTATTGATTCTCCTTTCTTTATCTGAATGTGATTCAGTTGTTTTTTTAGTGCGAGAACCCTAGTTGCATTGTTTACTTCATATGCATTTCATAATGCATTCATCATATCAAAGGCAGTTTGATGTTTTGTAAGCATAGGTATGATATCATTTTTTACTCCATCCAAGATGATTTGAATAGCTTTTCTATTTCCTCTGCTCCAGATAGATTTGTGAGGATCAACTAGAGGTTGTTTGGATGGTCTATCAACAAATTGTTTTAGATCATTCTCTTCAAGAATCATCATTATTTTGAATTTCCAGGCATTAAAATGCTCCTTCCCATCAAACCTATCAGCGGGTTTGATTGTGTATGCCATAGAAGATAGGAGATTGTTGCTTGATGTATACAAGGTCTGATTACTGAAATTTTGCAAAGCCTAGGTTCGATTACCAGAGCTCTGATTGTCAGCCGACTGGATGGTTCCGGCGGTGTTTCTGTAGTCGACGGAATGATGGTCGTTGGTGTTTTATATTCTGTAGCCGACGGGGTGATGTCCGGCGGTGTTTTGTATTCTGTAGCCGACGGGGTGATGTCCGGCAGTGTTTCTGTATTCTGTAGCCGACGGGGTGATGTCCGACGGTGTTTCTGTATTTTGTAGCCGACGTCGTTGGTAAATAGTTTGTAGCGGATAGAATATTTGTGGCTGACGGACTCCTTCAGGAAGGTTCGGCAATAGTATTTATATCCCGTCTGGGATCATTGTAAAGCATCAATCATCTACTATTGCGAATATTATGAAGCATAATGTATGTCTGGCGTATGCAGATATAATTCTGTTGTTCGTGTTCTATTGTCTGTATGCGTTCATTTTCTTTACCTATATGGTAAACACTGATACCATGTAAAATTTCTGCTAATTCCTTATCTCTTAATCAGACTTTTAATCTAGTCTTTAAATGTTGAGAATGGTCTACCAAGAATTCTGAATATAGATGAAGTTAATGCCTATTTTGATGTAGATCCAATAATGAATATTCAACCTTTGATTGTGAGGGAGTATCTCTGATATAATTTGCAGGATATACATGCTTAGAGGAGCAGACTTTGTTGTAACTGTGTGTCCTCAATCTGCATCGACAACCTCCCTATATATCCTTCCTAAAGGGTATGTCCCTCAAAGGGACAGAACCCTTCCTAAACTAGCACTAACTAAACTCCCTCTATGTCGGCAATCTGGGAAGACAAATTTAATAACACCTAACTAACTATGTGTTAGTTCAGTTAAGCATTATACTGTTACTTCATGAGAAGTCGCTGGCTCCTATAGGAAGAGTTATATATAATATAATGCCAGTTTAGAGATATATTATAATAAGAAGAGGAAGTACAGTCTGTACTATCAGACCTGTAGGTTATCTGGTTAATATTCTTAACACAAATGGATACCCAGCTATCGACATTGCTGCTTCTAAGACTATCTGGGAATTATTGCTGAGACTTGAGGATGATTGTAGAAAGCACTCAATGCCAAAACATGCCTTCGAGCCACCAAATCATAGCCCTTAACTATTATCGCTGCTTCCACAAATATGCCCTCCCAAATGAGCTACAACAGCCTCTAGAATTCTAACGCAGCCTCATAAAAAACTTTCACACTGTCCTTAATATTCATACACAGCCCCATATTCATTGGCTGCTGCCTGCAAATGTATAATGGCTGGCTAAATTTCCAAGTGCAGGCCCTCCTTGTGATACACTGGCCCCAAATACATAACACGGATCTTCATAGATTATACAGTCTGAAGTTAATAACAGTCTCCAAACTTTGTCTATTATAACTGCAACCAAACACTGAAACCTCCCCTGAAAACATCCTCAGTTTGTAACAAATGGATGGCTCTGAATGATGCCACCTCCAGGCACAATTTCGCTGGATAGTCTCACATGTTCAAAGTGTGCAATACTCCAAAGAATTCACCATTCTTATAGTATGCAATTACTCAAACCCTAGGCAATACTTCATCACCAAATTCATCAAATAACAATGCTCAATAGATGGTTCGATCTTTGCATTTGGATGCATTTATAAGCAAATCAGTCCGTAGCTTCCAGACTACACTTCGCATAACTTAAAACAAACTTAGCTGTTTGAAAATATTTTCTTTTGTTGCCATGATTTCAAATATGATAGTTTATTATATTTCCCTCCAAACATAAGCACCAAGTCACTTAATAATTTAATAAATATTTAAAGCATGAGCACACCTTATGGCTTATAATATAAACTTAATATTAATCATTGATTAAGTGGAATTTAATTAATGATTATAAATAACTTTAATAGCTCGTTAAATAATTTGAAGCGCTCACTCCAAATCTGGGTGCTCATTGTCTGACTTAGACGGATTGGCATACTTCCTATTTATTATTTATAGTAAGTTGCTATTTTGTGAAAGTCAGGGTTACTATTCTGAGCAGGGCACCTGTACAGTTGCTAGTAGCAAGGAGTAGTGGTGACATCGACAGAGTTTCAAGTTTGGGACTTACTATTTAGAGTAATTCAATTTATGGTCAGTGTTATTTCCTGAAAAACACTGATCACACTGGGATAATAGCCTGACTCGACCGAGACCTAACCAATTTATTAGCCTACAAAGGTGACCGATAGGTTAAGTCTCACTACAACTTGAGGTGAGCTAAAATGGGGACATTACATTATAGATCGTAGTATTGATTTGGGTTAAAGTTTGGTGGTTTGGTTTGTGGGTTTGGTCAAAAAAGTTTATGGGGGTGAGTTGAGCTTATCAAAAAAAAAACAAACTAAAAATAAAATTGTATATATACACGCAGCCAAAATTCAGAAATACTAGAAGCATCTAGTTTTTTAATGTACGAGAATTTCTGTAAGCTTCATGTAGTATGAATGAATTTCTGTAAGTTTCATGTAGTATGAATAAAGTTAATGTATAAATTATTCTTTGTGATAAGCTAGTAGGAATAATTATGAATGTTAATTAAATTTGCAAAATCAAATGTTTGGCTTTACATCTGACAATCATATTTGCTTAAATTTTTGCGAGGCCTTCTCAAAAAATTCTTTTGTGCATATTCTGCAAGCATGAGATTCCAAGAGATGACAAGATATTGAGGCATTCTTTTCAAACAATTCATGTGCTTTTTGTATGCCTCCACACTTGGCACACACAACTATAAGGGCATTGAGAGGTTTTGTTACCTAACAAAAATCCACTTTCAATTTTGTTTTTGTGGATATCCATAATATAACTTATTTATTTGGGCACGACTCGGGCTTGGCAAACCAAAAATTTCTGACATATTAAGTGAGATTTAAATTTTTTTAAACAATAGTAATTATAAAATAGTAGTGAAGGTACTTATGGAATAAAAGACATTGCCATTCTAAAGTGCTTTAGAACACATTTTAACATCTTATCAGTACCCATGAAGTTATAATTCCATTTTAAAAACTATTCTTATCTTGTTTTTATATACCTACTTTATCCTCCTCACACATAAGTTTTGATGCCTTGATTGAGAATGTGTTTGAAAGCAAACCCGATATAATTGCCTTTGGAATAGATTCAATTGAGACTGCAAGTTAGACAGAAATGAATATCTCTGTGCACATAATTTCTTACCTCTTATTTGAAATCTTAAGAGCAAGGAGATTCAAAATATGCAAAATAGGTAGTTTAGAAAAGTTACATATGGTTAAAATAAAAGTGATAGCGGAAAGGGCAATTATTATGGGAATGTCTAGGCTGCTAGTGACCAATTTCCGACTTCCATTTTGTTATTAGAAGTTTCGATCTCACTTTTTTCTCCCTTTAGTGGTTTATATATAAGCTGGAAAATCTTTACTAACCATTACAGAAAAGCTGAGGGTAAGTCTGCTTCTATGGTTCTTGTTTCAGGTGAGGACATGTGGAAAATCCATTGGTGTCACAATAAGTGATATGCTACAGGTGGTCCAGTTGCAATATCAAGTGCATCATCAGTCTTGTTTCCTTTACCTTTCCAGTGAAGTAATAAAGGTATTTCAAATACAATGCCGTTTTTTATTCATAAGATTTGCCTTATTGTGATTTTTATTGTAATGTAAGTTTGATCTTTTTGATTTTTCAATTTACAGATCTTTGGCTCAGATCCATCTTGTGGAAACTATCTAGGAGGTCTAATTAATTCACTCTTTGGCCATACCATAAGCCTTTTAAAGAGTATTCAGGTAGGAGATTAGCATTTGGAACCTTGGAATGTCTTATAGCTTTCTGTTATGGGGAACTCTGTTTAGATCTTTGTTTTAGTGGTTGTTGGTGCATTGCAATATTTTACGCAGGACTTATAGTTATTTCTGTTCATTTCTGAGATCCATTGATTGATAACCAAGGAATTGAACTATTTCTTCGTAAAATCTCTTGCTGAGTCAGGATTTTACATCTAGGCCAGACATTGCCGATGACTGCTTTTTGTTAGCCTCAAGATGCATTAGATACTGTCCCCATTTGTTTGTGCCATCAACTATATTCCCTCCATTAGTTGATTGTTCGATGATTGGCATTACTATACAGCACAGGTAATTTGTTAAACCTTTAAATGTTTTGGAGTATGGTAGATGGTTTTCGCTTCCTAGTCTGGTTTCTATGGGGGTCAGTCTGAATAGATATTATATTTAATTTTTATCACTGGACCTATCTTGTGTTCAACTTTCTTAGTTATGTTGTTTGATTATTAATTGGCATTGAATGTTACCAAGCCTATAAAGAAAACTGATGATGTTTTTATTCTCCAGGGAAGCATGTATCTCAATATTAACATTTTTAAATGATATTTTTGATGTGGCCACATCAATTGGTGGAAAACAATATCGTTCAATCATTGACAATATAATATTACCTCGGGCTACAAGTCTTACAAGAATTCTGATAGGCTCTTTGGCAGGAGCTCTTCCTGAATCTAGACTAGAAGAAGTAAGTTGTATAACATATTGAGTTGAGACTACCTAATATTAATGATTAAATCTAGGGGTTATCTTGTATTTGCATTTTTATTAGTGGAGGACTCTGGTCTAATGCAAATAAATTTATTGTACAGGTCATTTCTGTTCTCATGTCAATGACACGGATATATGGAATTCAAGTTGTTAACTGGGCACAGGAAGCCATTTCTTTGATACCATCAACAGCCATAACAGATGGTGAGAGATCAAGCTTCTTGGGGGCTTTGTCTTCCGCAGCCTCTGGTGTAAATTCTCCAGCCCTTATTGGTTCGCTTGAAGAATTATCAGATGTCTGCCGCCGCAACAAGACAGTTCAAGAGATTGTTCAAGGAGCATTGCAGCCACTTAGACTAACACTCACAACTGCATCATGATTGTTTTCAAATATCAAAGGACATTTTGATTATGTAACCTGTACGAGTATCTTGTATACTGAGAGTTTGAAATGATGGAAGTCAGAGCCCGGTTTTTTTTGTCAGAGCATTGGTTATTGTGATTGTATTATGGACAACAATTTTTCTGAGTACATATTTTTATTACACATTTTAAATCTGGACATTGACTCTTGCAGAGTACACATGATCAATGTCAAGGATTGGCTTACTGTTTTAGTATCAGTTTTAAGCCGTGAAATCATTCCAACTGGAGATGTCCTTATTTAAGTACATATACACAGGAAAAGGAGGAGCAGAAATAGGGATAAGATGGAATTGTTATACCCCTCCTGTGGATTAATATTGAGGCTGTTGTAAATTATCTGGAAATAGTTTGGAAAGAAAATTTCCAGGAGAATATTCACTGATTCCTTTATTTTTTCAGGCTTCGACTGTGAATTTCAGATTAGAAAGATTGAGCCCTTGTATGGATTGTCATGGTATTTATTGGCCTCCCGTCAAAATTTCAGAAATTAATGAGGCGTCAGAGTATTTTTCTAAAATGTCAAAGTTTACCGACAAAAAAAAAATGTCATAAAGTTTTAGTTGTATTCATAAATGTTGTTGCTTTTGGAATAGGCAATCAAGGACTACATTTACAGCGACTATTAAGTTTCTTGTACTCTATTGGCCAAATAATCAAGTGACAAAATTCAGTTAACAATGATGCATAACTATAGTTTTTGCTGTTGATTAATATAAAAAAACAATGATGTAACATGATATGGCAGAGTCAGCATATTCTTTTATGTCTAATATATTGCTTAAATTTCACTTTAAGTACTTGTGAATGTTCTTAGAAGTTTTGAATTCAGCTTGCCTTCTGATACAATTTATAGTGTATCTATTAATAGAAGGTTGTTTCACTTGGTAAGTTTCACTCTACTTGTTGATTTACTCGAGCAATTGATCATTTTCCCCTTACTGAATTTCTTTGAGCGGAATGATATTTTATCAAGACAAGATAGTAAAGCTGCATACACCCATTGGGGACTCTTTGGAATACACATCATAAAATGTGTTTCTATTTGCAACAGGTGTCGACTCCCAAACATAACATAGGCAATAACCAAATATGTTTATTTATGTGTAAGGCAAAGGATGGTTTAGTGTTTTTTCTGGTAAGTTTGTAACAATTAATTTATTTTTATTTCCATCAATATGGGAAAAAGGGAATACGAGCTGATTTTGTAAGGAGGCATTAAATGAAATAAAAACAAGAGGATGCAAAATAAGTGGATGTGAAAGATATGGTGCAATTTTTCATTTTAAAATATTCTGCAATGGCGAACATGGAGTTTGAAGAAAACCAAGAGAACAAATAGAAGAGATCAAATCATCGACTCGAGTATTGAGAGGACCATCAATTACACTAACTGAGTTCATAGAAAAACAAGTAGGTAGTTTTGAGAAGAGAGACACAATTGGAAAACAGGTAAGGACATTTTCGAGAAGGAGAAAGACAAAAATGATAAGGCAGTGCATATCACTTTTAAAGGGTTGAAAGACTAGGGAGAAGGAAAACACAAGATTTGGCAAGAGACTCCCTTAAGGACCATCTAGAGTGGTATAGAATAATTCAATAAGCACAAAGGACTGGTAAATGGACAAAAGATAACATGAGAAAACATATAAGAGGTTCCTCAAAGGTATGCAAATATATCTTGGTGAGGATCTTTCTCATAGAGACACGTGAACAATTACCCTTGAGAAAAGGACATGGAGAAGTTATTTGGACTTGTAGAGGTTACCCATGGAGAAGAAGACCTAGTTTAGATAGTTAAAGGTAAATACATTATCTTTCTTATAGAGACACATGAACATGATGGATGTGAAGTACTAGAGTTTGAGGGACACAAAATACATTTGGCTTCGAATGAAAGAACTGATAGTGGGGAAAGACATGGAGGAATCACTTTTTAAATCAAGAAAAGTTGAGGCAAATTTTTAAGTATAGCGAAAGAAGACTCAAAGAAACAATACATATGGTTGAAAAACATAGAAAATCAAGTTGCAATAAGAGTAGTAGCATGGTACTTTTCTCTCAAGGGATCAAAAGCATACAAAAAGATGAACTTAGATTTGGAAGGCCCCTACAAATTGCCAAAAGAAGACAGCTATGTTTTTAATACTTTGGGTGAAGTTATATCAATATGTGATTCTAATGATTGAACAACTAATAACCAAGCCTTCAATTTGAAAAGAAGTGATCTACTATGGTTAAAAAGGGAGAATGGTCAATTTTGGGAAAGGTCACGATAGGACATCAAAGCAAATTTTAATCATTTTAGGACAAAATTATTGGGTTTATGTAGCTTGTTCAACATGGTCATATGTATCAGTATGTAAGTGTGGCCAAATTAAGGTAACGTTACTTATAAAACATATAATGGACAAAGCATTGTTGATTATGTTATATGAGAGAGAGAGAGAGAGAGAGAGAGAGGGAAGGAGAGCTAAATTCAAACCACAATCTAAATTTTTTAAAATTAGCCTCAAACTTGGATGAGCAATAAAAAGAGCAAACTCATCCTAAGCAAAAGAAGGTACCCCCACATGGCCAGATTCAAATGACCTAGGAATATATATATATATATATATATATATATATATATATATATATATATATATATATATATATATATATATATATATATATATATATATATATATAGAGAGAGAGAGAGAGAGAGAGAGAGAGAGAGAGAGAGAGAGAGAGAGAGAGAGAGAGAGAGAGAGAGAGCAATCTAAATTTTTAAAAATTAGCCTCAAATTGGGAAAAACAACAAAAAGAACAAACTCATCTTAAGCAAAAGAAGGTACCTCATGTGGCCAGATTCTAATGACCTAGGAAAATTAAAAAATATTTAGAGATTTTCTAAAAAGGTTGAGTTCTGAGTTAGAATTTGAACACACAGAGCCACAAAGTGTGTGCAAAGATACCAGAGTTCCTCTAATTCATAGGGCATAGGGGAAGTGTAACAAGCCTTAACCCAAAAAGAGACATACTTTTATGGCAAACCCTTGCTTTGATGAGACTGCAAGCTAGCAAAAGGAAATTTGAGAAAGACTGTGAAATGTTGTTAAGAGGTTAAAAATAAACATATGTTAGAATGAGAAGGATGTAGTTGATTGCTCTTGGAAAACAAAATCTTCTTTTTTGGGAAAGAGTTGCAACATATGAGAAATCAAATAGAAAACAACACCATAGGGCCCCAAAGACTTGAATATGCAATGATGTAATATGAGAGAAGTATATTTTGGTTTATGGTACGACAGATCAAATGGCTTTACCTTATGTACATACACTGATGTAGATTGGGCAAGCAATGTGGATGACAGAAAAAGTACAAGTGGTGGAGCATTTTTCTTAGGAGGAAGATTAGTTATTTGATTTAGCAAGAAATATGATTGTATAAATATTGTAGGGTAAATAGATATTTTCTAATTAACTCTACTTAAGCTAAACTTTAAGCTTATAATAATTAATTTTTTTATTAATTAGTATCATGCAACTTAGGTCAGTTACCTTTTAGGGTTTTGGATCTTCTTTTATAAGGATTGATCTCTCTTTGTAATTTACTGATTGATTCACTTTTGATAATAATAATCTCTCTTTTTGCTCATCAAGAATGTCTCATCTATGAATCTAGGAATGCCAGCCTCCATAGCTTTTGCTTCTCTCTTTTTGTGATAGGTGTTTGCATGCATGTGATTCTTGGGAGTTGTGGGGTTGATTTTTCATTAACTCCAACATGGTATGAAAGCTCTACATCTTCATGCCCCTATTCTGTTTGTAAGAGGTCTGACATGGTTTTCAAATCTATATTTTTTCTTTCAGAGAGTTTTAATTTTGCAAAAGATTTTCTATTGGATCTAGGGGACCTTTATTTTGGGTCACTTTGAGCTCAAACAAACATCACCATTTATCTCAAAGCACCCAAAAATCTCTAGTTTCATACAAAATTTGTCTAGTTTGGACATTGTTGAAATATGAGGCAAAAAAAATTGGCACAAGATTGTACAATCTTGGGCACAATTTTCAAGATGATGATTATTTTTTCCCATATATATATATATATATATATATATATATATATATATATATATATATATATATATTATGAGCAATCTTTTTGTTCAAAAAAAATTGAACAATGCATGTGAAAAGTGCATGATTTTTTTATGTGAAAAAGGACATTTAAAAAAAAAATTATGCAATTTTTTCAATTTGGAAAATTATGCCCCTGTACCTGCGCCTTTTCCCACACATTGACATTTGTCAGCCTTTGTCGATGACATCATCATAGACATTTTTTGTAGCACACATGCAGGCTATGTACAGGTTTGCGCATGAGATTTTTCTCCTATGCTTGGTATACTTTGGGGGCAATACCATACAAAATTTCAGGGCCTCTCTTTTATGGCCACATGACAAACCCATCTCCCATGTCAATCCTTGTGATTTTGACTTTTTTTTTGAGTTTGGCATCACCAATCGGGGTCTTTGTTAGATCTCGGCCCCACTTTTTTTGGTTCATGCGGCACTTGTCTAGCCTCAGCTTTGGCTTCACATGCGGCCCCCCATCAAAACACATGTAGCACATTGTTTTTGGGAGCAATGCCTATTCATTTTACGTTGCATGATTATTTTATTTGGGAGATGTGCAGTTTTTGTGGGAGATGGTTCAGTCAGCCAGTGGGACCCACCTACACCTTTACCATGTAATTAGCGGTTTGGCTACTAATTGGTAGTTTGAGCTAATATCTAGGCTTTTTTTTCTCCTAGAGTGCTTTATGGTGTTTATTTCCCACATGGTGAACTTTTTCGGGTGCTAACAATCTTTACCGACATTAGCCCCTCCATTTTGCCAGTATACTAGATTTTCTTATAGACTAGGTTTTTTTTTTGGCAGGTGATCATTTTTGTGGTATTATTTTTGCCTCGATAGCCATTTGATTGTCAATTTTGGGCTCGTTACTTACTGGCATCGGCAACATGTTAGCACTGCATCAACATACCTTGCAAGTCCTTCTGGCTCTGTTTGGACATACCTTTAGTTTTTTGCTCATATCTTGAGCATACACACTTTGTTTTCTACAAATGAGATATTGTTGGAAAGATGGTTCTGAGCCCATCACAATGGTGTACGTATTTTTATAGTTTTGATGTTTTTTTGTAGCTTTTTTGTTGTCAAAGTCAGAAATTCTATTTTGCACTCTGGGAGACATATCTTGAGCATCCTATATCTTATTTGGGAATTCCTTATATAAATTGAAAAAATGTTTTAGAGATCTTTCCAATTATGCTAGTTATTTTTCTAGATGATGCTAGGGGCTTCTATTGTTTCTTATGCTTCCTTGGTTCATTGGAGCGAGCTATGTATTCAGTATTTGTTCCTATGTACTAGATAGATGCAATGGTTAGGTACCTATCCATTTCGGTGAGACAAATCATTTACCATATAGACACTTTTCTTTTCATTCTTTCTTTGGATGCAAACTTCCATGTTCAATTGATCAACTTTTTAGGCTTTGGTGTTTCATGTCATCTATATCTTCGAGTTCAGTTGTTTTCCTTTGTGTGCCTCATGATTCGAGTAGTGTTTTCTGAGAGCACTCAGACAAACTATAGTCTTCTCTACCTAGTTAGGTTCTATTTTAGTGGAGCTTCTTTAGATCAACAATTACTTTGGATAGAGCTTTGCAACTTCTACATGCTTTAGTGGTGTTCTCTATGATCATCCTTTCATTCCTATCTTTTGGGACATTCTTTAGTTTGGAGACTTCTTTAGTCCTTCAATAGTTATTTCAACATTTTTTCCATCTCTTCTTGGAGTAGGATTTTTTCCATGTGGTTTTCTCTATTTCTCCTCTTTACAAGGATTTGGTTGTGCTTGGTACTTCATCAAACTTTGTTGTTGGGACCCAAATCTACTTACAGTAGTAGTTTTTAGGTTTTTAGCTACTCCCTAAGTTTATCTGGTGGGGGTGTTAGAGTAACTAGATATTTTCTAAATGACTCTATTTTACTTGTCACATTATTATGATTAACCTCTCTTGGGGAAGCTCTTTGGTAGCATGGTTGAATGGAAAATAAACAAATGGGTTGAAACAAAAGGGGAAAAAAAAGATTAGCACTAGGTGGGTTTTAGATAAAAACATTCCACTATCAATCACTAAGTTACGCTTAAATTCTTGGTTCATAAAATGTGGAATACTTAAGGTGAGTAGGTTTTTGGCTACCTTGTTGACTTTAAAAAGGCTAGTAACATTGAATCACATGACAAACATTGGGGTACAATGGGAGAAATAAAATATTCCTATCGAGCTCAAGGTTGTGGTATATAGATTATACGATCAAGTCATGACTAAACTTAGAACTATAGATGGGATGTTAGAACACCTTGACAATGATATTGGTGTTAAACAAGGACACCGCCTTTCACCAACATTGTTTAGGGTATATATCTATAAGTTAATGTAGACAACCAAAATTGATCACCCTTGGGAGTTTGAATTAACTACTAACTCTTCTTCTATTAATTACACGGTTCTTCAATTGTTTGATTAAATACTTTAAAACATCCAAAACTTTTTTCTTTTAATCACTCCCCTAATATTAATTAAATAGGTAATATTACTTAATTGATTGATCGTAAATAATCTTTATTGGTTAATTTTAATTCAGTTTCATAAGTCTTGTAGTTTAATTTTTTTTTTTTTTTTTTGATCGGTAAACGGCCAAGGCCATGATAATTTTTATTAATTAAAATGATAAATTACAATAGCTTACTCCATTCAAATGGGCACTGGTAGGAAAGAACGGAGAAGAAAACCTCCAATCTTGTTCGGGACAAATGTCCTATATTATTACAATTTTAAAAGGGGCATACCCCAGTGAATTGATGACCTACATTATATACACTTAAATACAATCGATAAAGGGGCATACCCCTAATTATTACATCTTCATTTGATTATCCGAAATTGCTACCATATGATATCAGGGCAAAATTCGATAATTCTTTCTGTGGGAAGAATCTGTCATATAGAAGAGACTGCCAACTAGCTAATCATATAAAAAGGTTAGATCACATAGAAGCAAAAAGAAGATAATACATCCAAGGGCTCAAAATGATCAATGCCATCCTTGAATAGTTTACAAGTGAATAATTAACTGGAGCCGTGAAAATTGCTTAGAGATGAAGGAAAACCAAGAGAACTCTAAGAAGAAAAGGATAATAACAAAACTACTATTATATACAACCTACTCATATAATAAATGATAGGAACATTAAAAGGAATTAGCCCTACTTACTAATTCCTAACTGATAAGAATTTCAATCTAGTTAATATCAAGTTTCTATTAACACAGCTAGATAATATCAAATTTATATTAACAAAGCTAGATGTTATTAGAATAGAGTAATGCAAATTTGAAATTACCTTAGAGGATCAATGGAAGATGCCAACTAAAAGTAATCTATGTTACTTAATTAATAATGCCACTGAGACCAATATACAGTTGAAGTAATTAATAAGGAAAAGATTAATTGACACTTCGCAATAACATGAACACAGAGGAAAGGCTTACATACGAGACCAAGATAAGAGACTCACGCCATGGAGCCAAACCAAACCCACGAATTGTAAAAATTAGCAAAGCCATGCCGATCATACACAATCCTAATTAGAAAGGCACACAAAGCATCAATATCTTGTAGATACAAAGCAAAATCTAGAGATACTAGAAAGCTAAGTTGGCCTAACATAATACCATGCACCATGCATCTAAATCGAATGAAACCAATAAGAAAAAATTGAGCAGACATTGAATAGAATAGGAAATAAGCAAAGATCTCAGATCAGTAGGATTAACCATAATTAATAGCCTTCAAGCTTAAGAAATAACCAATCTGACTAAGCAGATTCATTCCAATCATTTCCAAACCTTAATGATACCTTCTGAGTCATTATCGAAAAAAACCAGAAAGTTTCCTAAAGAGGGAAAGCTATAAATGAATTTGATTAAGCTAAGATAATACTTGAGAGCAAAAAACTAAACTGCCCTCCAGGAGATTGTAAAATCCTCCCCATTGGTATTATCGATCCTTAACCAACCCCAAGCTAACATCCAAATCCTCAAATAGGAATAAATTAACCTATCGATAAATAAATAGAGTATTCATGAAATTTAATTTCTATATTTCTTAAAGTCTAAGGGTTTCAACATATTGAAGGAAATCGCATACATTGATCATATGCAATAGCCATATCAGAATGAATACTACAGATCAAATCAAAATAACATCCCATATAAAGAGATAAAACAAAACCAAAAATACTTAAAAGCCAAACCTAGTCACATCTCGAGAGGAACTATCTACAACAAGCAACCCTAATTAGGAACATTAGGGTAACAAACCCTCAAAATAAAGCTTTATCCAGCGGAAACCATAAATTGAATAGACCATAGTCAGTTGCCATATATTATAAGTATATTCTGAATTGTTCACATTATCAAAAAGGATAAGTCTTGGAGATTTAAAACAGAGCTTTATAGAAATTATACATATATATCAAGCTAAGAGTCTAAACTAGTGGATCATTAAGCATACTAACAAAACTGCTATATATGTCTAAACCATGAAACCCTAAGATACTAAATCTGACCCAAAGAGACTATCATATTCAAGCTAGACCTCTGCCTTCCTTCCAGTAGACCGTGATTACATCTGTGATATCACTGTACCACTCCACCTGATAATTGGGAGGGAATTCAAAGTCAAATTTCCCTTTGCTTGTCTTTTCTGCATTTGGGGTACAAAAATCTAGATCATCCAAGTTATCGAATGTCACCCTTGGTTGAATGTAGGCATTGAAGAGGCCAAGATAATTGGTGAGCCATACCACATTATCTTTAGCTATGATTCCCCGCCAACGAAGAAGAAAATGCAAGTTGGCCTCCATTATAGGCCATTCACAATAGAATGCTATGTTCTCTCGAATGACCAGAGATTGGCGACGAGGAGCGGTGACTAAATTCGGGTGGCCCAAAGGAAGATTCTTGTATTTTTTAGGAAAGGGAATCCAGAATTTGTTGTCTATACTATATATCACTTGTTCTAATCCCTTCCTCTAGGTAGGGACAAATAGGTCACAACAAAGCCTTACAATGTCATCTGCTTGCACTTTGGCTCTTACCAAGCAGCCAATAAATGACCTAATAATATCACTATTTGTTCTCCATGTATATTGGTAGTCAAATACTCCCTCACCCAGAGCTTTGTTAATTGCAAAACGAGACATATCATCCATCGGATATAAAATCCAGTTCCACCTTTTTGGTTTCATTGCCCCACAGATGGCCATAGTTCGATTCCTAGAGGCATGGAAAAGGGAAACATTGGACTCCATACTCAGCAATGTCAATGAAACGTAAGACGCAGAGGATAATGCCCAAAAATAACACAAGGAAACTTCTAGAGTTGAACATATAAATTACAGACTCCAAATCACAAAAACACGGCAATGAATAATAATTGAATGCAAAGTACCAGAGCTTGTGATATACCATAATGGAAGGCATGATTACATGAAACTCCGAGCAATCGAACATATGAGGCTAACGCAAAAATGATGAGAAAGGTATCGTAACCATTCAACTTGTATAAATGTTGCTTATAAGATAAGCCAAAAGTGAGCCTAATTAGGGAATAGAAGATTTAGGGATGATATATGAAAGACCAATCAAGACGTACATGAAATGACACAAAAGAAATAATCAAACATCGACACTACTAATTAAATTAACAAAATTAATAAGGATTAAAATAAAGGATAATTGGAAATTCAAGTAGAGAGAGAGAGTAACCGTTATTTAATAATAAAGAATTAACTCCATCTGCTCTCAAATTCGCTAATTGATCTGCGAGTTGATTGCCTTCTCTATAAATATGGTTGATCCTATAATCATCTAGCTTATCTATTAGGGAGAGGGCCACTTCTAATTGAGAGTTAAGGACCCAATTAGGAGTTGACCTTTTTCTAATAACATTTACAATAATTTGAGAATCACCTTTGATAATGACTTTAGGAAGGTTAAGCTTAAGACATAACTTGATCCCTTAATAGAGGGCCTCAAGTTTTGCTAGATTGTTAGAGGTAGGGAGAGTTGGCATTGCTTTTTTGGAAATCCAAAGCCCATCCTCATTGTGAAAAATGCATCCAATACTAGCTATACCTAGATTACCCCAAGCTACTCCATCAAAATTTAGTTTAACCCAACCACTAGGAGGTGGTTCCCATTTACAATTTTACCTAGCCTCTCTATTGACCTTTGAATAGTATAAAGGTGGATTGATCAAGTTAGGCCAGAGTTTCTTCATGAGGCCATCCCAATTAGAGAATGAGCCTTCCTCTAGTCTCGACTTCCTTAAATATGAGTTAGTTGTTTCTACAATACTAGCTTCTATTTTGGAGATAAGAGCTTTAGGTTTAAGTTCCAAATCGAAAAAGATATGGCGGTTCCTTTCCTTCCAAATTTTCTAGATCAGGATAGAAGGGGAAATATTCCAAAGTTTACTATAAACACCTTTGACAATGTTTGAGGGCCATCCCATAAGCAAATTAGTCAAACACTTTGGGAAGGGGGAAGACCATCCCAACATCTGCTTGAGCCACTCCCAACAACTTTGGGAGTAAGGACAGAGATACAAAAGGTGATTTATATTTTCAGTATTTTGTTGACAAAGAACACATCTAGAGGGGCCTTGGATGCCAAGAATGTTTAATTTGTCCATTGATAGAATCTTGTTTTGTATAACAAGCCATAGAAAGAATCCAGCTTTCGGAAGGTAGGACGAATCCTAGCAGAGCTTTAATGGGATATCCACTGATTTCAGTCTATTAGCTTCTAGAATGGCCTTATAACCACTTTTGACATTATATTTCCCATCATTAGATGTAGCCCAAATTAAAGTGTCTCTTTTGTTAGATTGCTTAAGTTCCCTATCTTCCAAAATCTTCTTGAAATAATTAATTAACTCATCATCAAAACCTAAACCTCAGAGAGATTTCCATTTCCATACTAGAGAACCTTCTGAGTCTATCAGAGTTTTATAATCCCTAACTTTGTTGCCCCACAGATCAGTTAATCTATTTTTGAGAGTCGGAGGAACCTTGTAGGAAGAAAGTGGAGGTTTACCTTCCCAGGAATCTTCCCAGAATAGGGCCTCATCACCAGACCCAACATCCCATGTTAGGAATTTACTAATTAAATTGTGACATTTAATCATAAAGTTCCAACAGTCTAAACCTTTAGGAGGAGAGATAATTTTGAAGATTGAAAGCAGGTCATCCACTATTAGGTATTTATTATAGAGATTCTTAGCCCATTTACGATTACTTTTCCGGTATAGTCACCAAATGAGCTTTGCCCCTAGGGCTTTGTTTTGCCACGATAATTTTTTAATCCCTAAACCTCCTAAAGCCTTAGGTTTACAAATGCTCTCCCACTTGATGAGAGCCAATTTATTGTCATTGTCTTGATCATTCCAAAGAAAATTCCTCATTTTGGATTCAATTTTTTTAAGATTCTTCTTAGAAAGAGGAAGGCACGAGAGAGGGTAAGTTGGAATGGCTGAGAGGACTGCACGGATCTTAGTGCATTTCCTAGCCTTTGTGAGCCATCTATCCTTCCAAGAACATAACTTAGAGTCCAATTTTTCTAGGGTGTTGTCCCAAACCTTTCATGATTTTAAACCTTTCTCTAGAGCTATACCCAGATATTTACAAGGAAAGGATCTTTTCTTAAAACCCATAATCCTACAAATTTGTTGTTCCATTTCTGGCTTAGTGTTTATGAAGAAAATTTCAGACTTAAGATCATTAACCTTCTGTCCTGAGGCTTCCATATATGTATTTATAATATTTTTGAGAGAGTGAGCTTCTGAGACCGTACTCTCCCTGGGAAGAATAGTGTCATCAGCAAATTGCTGGTGGGTTATATTAGGCAAATTTTTAGTGACAGTAATGCTTGAAATTCTTTGATTATTATATGCATCCATTACGGCTCTCCCAAAGGCTTCTGCCGTGATGATGAAAAGAGAAGGGGATAAAGGGTCCCCCTGCCGGATGCCCCTCGATATATCAAAAACTCCTTTTGGTGTACCATTGATGAGAATGGAGATTTTAGGTGTTGAGATAAATTTGAAAATTAGATTAATCCATTGATGAGATAATCCAAAAGCTTCTAGCATCTTGCATAGAAACCTCCAATCAACCATGTCATATGCTTTTTGGATATTCAGTTTCATGACCATACAGGCTTCCTTATTAAGACAAGCAGAGTGAATAGTCTCTTAAATGGTAATGATGCCATCAAGAATGGATCTTCCTGGCATGAAGCTAGTTTGTTCCTCAGAGATGATCTTGGGGAGGATATCTTTTAACCTATTTGCTAGAACTTTGGAGAATATTTTATAAATTGTATTGCACAAGGCTATCGGTCTATAATCTCTTGGCGATTCAGGATCAGATTTCTTTGGAATCAACGTGATAAAGGAGTGGTTTATTTTGGCAAGAAGAGAACCTCCATTTCTGGAGGCTTCGATAGCTTTCCAAAGGTCAGTACCTATAATGTCCTAGCACTTTAGGAAGAAGAAAGCTTGGAATCCGTCAAATAAGTCTTATAGTTTAAATTATTGTAACTAATTGATTCTTCCTAATTAAATTAATTTTATTTCATTTCCAATTAATTTCATCTTCACTTTATGTTAATTTTACTTTTTCAATAAACTAAAATTTTAGTTCAATCAAATTCTTCGAATCTTTAAAAAATAAAAAAATCCAAGCATCTCCAAATCGTTTGATTCTAAAAATAGAAATATGCATAAATAAAAATAATTTTTTTTTTGAAAATTTCAATTCCTTAAAAAATATGGAAAATCAAAGTTATGAGGAAATCTAATTTCTAAAGTTTCAAAACCTCTCATAAATTGTTAAAGGGCCCTTGGTCTATTGGTGAAGTTGAAAGGTTCACAAAGAGCCCATCAAGGATAAAGTCTTGTTGAGTGCAAGGTCCCCAACATCTAAAAAGTGATGAGGTCGGGATCATGCCTCGGGTGAATTTGTCGAAATGAATACCCCTTAGTCCTTGGTTCTTAACCAAAGAGGTTAGGTGAAAAATGTTGAATCTCCATAAAAAATAAAATCCCCTCATAAATTGCAAAATCAAATTTATGAAAATCCAAAATGCTCTGAAAATAATAATAATAAATTCATTTCCATTTCCAAATTTTTCATTTTGGAAACTTAATCTTTTGGAAACTAGAAATATCCTCTCAATCCTATCTTCTTCTTTGTTTTGTAAACAACTCTTCACTTTTTGTGCTTCATTGGAAATAAATTTTTATTTGTAGAAAATATGAGATGAAATATGTGAAGAATAAATAAATATGAGATGAAATATTATATCACTCATTTCTCATATCAAAATTATGTTACTATTTTGTAGGTTATCTATTTATCATAGTTTGTTGAATCCATGAGTCTAAATTGTTAAAGTTGGATTGTTGCACATGTAATAGCACTACCATGAATTTATGTAATTTTCAAGTAAAGGTGTGTGTGTGTGTGTGTGTGTGTGTGTGTGTGTGTCTATATATATATATATATATATATATATATATATATATATATATATAGAGGAGTAGAATAGACATGTCTATATGTTAATCAATATTGATTATTGTAAGTTGATTTCCATTAAACAATATTAATAACTACACACATAATTGATGATTAATCAAATGAAATAATGTTTAAGCAATAACCATAGAGGGGTCATCTCTAGATCAATATAATTGAACTAAAGCTACAACATCAACATTCCCTCTTAGCGAGGGATAAACACATGGATTTGATATTACCTGAGTGTAATATGAGGGGTGACATGTTTAAGAATATCTTTGATTAGAAGATACTCGCTACAATATATCATCTCATGATATTAGGAGCAATGGCCTCATAATATCAAGTCACATGATATTCACCAAGTACTTTGAGCAATGGCCTTAGAATATCAAGTCACATGATATTCACCAAATATTTGAGTAATGGCCTCTTGAATGTCAAGTTGCAAGATATTCACCAAGCACTCTATGTAGTGGCCTCTTGAAGATCAAGTTGCATGATATTCACTAAGTACTCTTGAGTAATGCCCTCATGAACATCAAGTTGCATGACATTCACCATCAACTGAAAAAATGTTCATAAGGTATGTGCATACACATCCTCAATGATACTTACCATAGGAACATTCATTGCTTATTGAAAATTTTTTAATCCACCATGCAAAATATAATCTATCATGATTTTCTTAGACATCACAAGCTATCCATCATAATAGAAGTTAAGTTATTATAAGATTGTCACCTTTCAATAACTTCTACAGATACAAGTGATAATCATTTGGAAATGGTGACTTCCCCATGATGCACACAAAGGGCAGGCCTATTAAAATCATGTGATCACACTCATGGGTTTTTAGACTCCCTTTGAATATCAATCTTTTGAGCTCCGCATCCAATGTTGGCTCTAATGAAGTGTTAGACTCCCTTTAAATCTAGTATCAATCTTCCTCTTCCTGCACAAATATCCCTAGAAAAGTTCAAGGAAAATGGCTCTTATACTTTGTATAGAAATAAAAATAAGAGAGATTATAATGAGTAGATAAAAGAAATACTTAGGGATAATAAATACTTATATGTACATCAATATCCCTGATTGTCCTTGTCACTGATGTGTTCATCTTATGACTTTATTTGAATTACATACCACTATTAGATGTATTATTAGTAGTAAGCTATTCCAATTCTTCTCCCTATAATACTATTTTCCCTCCTTGTACTAAGGTAAGGGCTTATTTATTCATTTAAATTTGCTCCATTTAATCTCCCTTGGCAATGGGTCCCTTAGTACTAGTGTAGGATGAGAAATTGCTAACCAGAGACTTGTTCGTATTCTTATCCCTTGACCACATACAAATGTGTCCCTTTAACTTTTGGGTTCAAGCCTTTTCATACTTCAATACTGACATTCCCTTTTTATGTTTGGCAAATGCTGACTGTGTCAGATCTTTAGTTTGAACCAAACAATATAAACTTCCAAACTAATATTCAATTCAAATATCTGATCAATCATCATGTGTAACCGTATTCTTTGGCATCAAAGTCCAAACAAATATTTCTTTCTTAACTTCATTGTATAAGCACCACCTTCAAACATCCATTTAATGCCTTCTTCAAATATTTCATTCTTGTGTTGCTCAGGAAGTTTATACCTTGTCAATAAAGGAACACTAGCGTTCTCTACGCACAAACCCGATAACAAATAACTGTAATGAAGTTTTGAGAGAAAATAAATATAATAAATAAAAATACCATGCATATATATACAATTCATATAGAAAATATGTATCTTCTACTATCATATTTTGCATAGATATACAATGTATCTTTTGATTATTGTCTTTTGGAGACTTGGCATAAAATATCTTTACTTGTTTACATTAACTGACTCATGGGACAATGACTCTTCAGCCTCTCCACATATCTAATGAATGGAAGTTTAAATATTTTCATATGTGAGATATTCAAAAGATTTTCTTTGCTCACACATTTTCTTTCTTTCATAATTAAATTGTCAGTCCCCACAGTACTGCTTAAAGCATTTTCAAATGTTGAAATCACACAGTAAATGATACATCATCATCCATTGTTCCCACAAATAGATAGACATGATACATGTCACTATTTCCAACACTGACTAATTCTTGTGGTGTTGGTGTGTTAGTTGTCCTACTAACTACTCATTCCAATTAAAATGAACCTCCTTACAATGCCTTCTATCAACTCTCCTTATCACATGCCACACAACATTATCTTAGAAACCTTTTCATTTGTTTGAGTGTTGGTACTCCAGATTTTGTGATTCATATGGTTTGTATCTTCTTTGTAACTCACATGGAGCAATCAATATATATACATATTAATGCAATCTCCTCAAAATGACAAACTACAGATGCTCTTATGCAGAAATATGTATTTGGAATCTGGATCAAACTTTAGTATCTTACAATTGGATGGTATATTTAATAATCTCTTCACATGATTTCAATTGTGATTATTGTAATTTCCACACAAGAAAACCAAATTGTCTAGCATATCTAAACCCCATTGTTTGTCGTGTAATGCACAAATATTATCTTTTAGCAATTTCAATCAATCCTTGGCAACAAAAAAAGATAATGGCTTGCACAAAATTTTATTTATTTATTTTAATTTATTCACAAAATCTCATAGGTCAAGAGGGGACCTACTTTGATACCATGTTAAAGTTGGATCGTTGCACATGTAATAGCACAACCATGAATTTATGTGTTTTTCAAGTGCAGATCTAAATGTATCCATATAGGAGTAAAAGAAACATTTCTCTATGTTAATCACTATCAGTTAGTGTAAGTTAATTTCTATTAGAAAATATTAACAACAATATTGTGTGTGTGTGTGTGTGTGTATGCATGCGTGTGTACTTGACAATTAATCAAATGCAATAATGTTTAACCAATAACAATAGAGGGATTATCTCTAGATAAATTCAATTTGACTAAAGTTACACATCAACATAAAAATTGTTGAATTTACCTTTGAGTGTTAGCTAACAAAATTTAAACATAGTGTAGAGAAGCAACAAAAGCTATTAAGTATATTTCAATTCACTTTGAATTTAGTTTCATTCTTATTTTTTTATTACCATGCTCATATTTATGTTGTTTGTAGGGATTGATGTTGATTATTTATTCATTCTTTTATTAGTTTGGTGTTATTAATCTTTTATTTGAGTTTGTGTAGATACTTCCCCTACATACATTTTGGTGAACCTGACTTGAACCATGCACTAAAAATATGATAAACTTGTCTTCTATGTCTATATATAGATTTTCTTTGTTGATTTGTAGTTACATGTAGGATTTTTTGACTTTTGGTCATATCTTCTAAACAAATTTGATTTTTTTCTATAAACTTTGTATTGTAGTTTGGGTATGATATCCAAAGCCTATAGTTCAAAAATCTAATTTTTGTGATCACTTCTGTGCGATATATAATTTTTGTACGATTTTTCATAAAAATAAGTTATGGACATGAATCAATGTTTTTTTCTTTAAAAAATGATCTTTTAAAAAGTTCTTGACATTATTATTGATGTATATTCTCTATGGTTTCAATTTTGATAATAAAATCATGGACGGAAAAATAGATCATTTAAAATTGGTCTATTTTGAGAAATGGGGTTTCTAGGGCACAAATGAAGGTGTTTTTGATTTTTTTTTTGCATTTTGGAAAGCTGACTAAATTTTTATAGGGGTTACTTCTTTTAATTTCTTTTTTCATAGATAATAATATATCTAAAAAATGGATCTTGATGACTAGGTCAAAAGCATAAAAAAAACAAGGTGCACTTGTTCCAATTTCAATTGATTTGTATGCATCTCCTTAGTAATTTTTATTTTCTAACAATGTCAATTTTGCTAACTTGGATTGTGTTGGATTAATATTTATGGAAGTTTCTAAGGATGCTAAGGAGCTCAAGAAATTGCCTAGGTAATGGTTAAAATAAAAAATGTGCATAAATAATCAAAGGTGCACATTTTTGAACTCTTAAAATTTTCCCTTTTCTTTATTCGTGGGATTCATTTTCAAAACATAGATTAATTGGAAAGACCTTGCATGTTTGTTGACAACGGTACGAGGCCTATGCTCTCGCCTTTTAGGTAATCAGAATGCCAAAGTATCAACGTCACAGTTAGATAAGGTCTAAAAATGAACTGCATTTTCTCTGTATTTGGAAGTCAAAGATAGTAAGGATATGCTATCACTTAGCTTCACTTTATTTTCATTTAGTGCAATTGATCCATCGTGGAAATGTCTCCCAAGATTTTCCTTAACGAGGCCAATGAGAGGAAATAACACAAGTGGGATACAACTATCTAAGCCATGGTAATCCAACCCACAATAAAATAAAATGCATTAATCCATAATGAGATGAGTGACTAAAAGATATTGAGAATGATACCTCCTCCGATTGTCCTTCAGGATTGCATAAAATGTTATTTTCATGAAGGTGAGAGACCTCTATAATGAGGGATAGACTCAAATATTTACAAAAAAAATCTTGATTACGACCTAGTTTAGTAGAAGGATTACCTTTTTAACCCATTGAAGCTAAAATTGACCATAGGTAGCTTGACTGTTGTTTTCTCTATGCAAGACTTATGAAAATGATCAAGAACATACACTCAATGTGTAGATTCTAGGACAACATAATTGTTTAAAGTGTATTTTATTTTTTGTGATCTTATTGTTTCTAAAGGATTTGATGACAACAAATCCATAGATCCAATAGGATTCCTGCATGCAAGAACCTGTCATAGAGAAGAAAAAGACAAGAGAAGACAAGGGTTTGCCTTTGAAATATACAAAAATAAATTATCAGACAAAAAGAATAATAGAAATATGTAAACAATAGATCAATCCTTATAGAAGGAGATCATAAAATCTAAAAGGGTAACCCTAAGAGGTAAATGACATTTAATAATTAATATTTAAATATTAAATGGGAATGCATGTGCATAAAATGAAATATTAAGTAGGGATTAAAGGTAATTTAATAAAAGTAATTAAATTAATCCTTTACTCTAACACCCCCTTAAGATGAGAAATAATGTAGCTACAAACAATGCAGAAAAAACAAGAAAACTACAATATTGAAATCATAAATGGGTCGTGATAACATGCCCTGATGGCATACCCAACACAACCAAATCTCCAAAAAATGGAGAAATAGAGGAAAACATGTGAGAAAAACCCTACTCCAAAAAGAGATAGAAGAAGACTAAAAAGAAAAGAAGGAAGGACTCATCATTAAGACCACCCACAAAAAACTTCCTTTACCCCAACCATAGAAAAAAAATGAAGATACCGTGGAGAAGCAAAAGGTTTAGTGAAGATATCGGCAACCTGCTCAAGAGTGGGAATATACTCCAAGCTAGGAGAGCCATCTTGAATCAAATGCCTGATGAAGTGCATATGAAACTCAATAAGCTTGTTTCGCTGATGCTCAATTGGGTTATGTGAAATGTGTATAGCACTCTGATTCTCACACCAAAGAAATGTGGAAGTATTAGACAAAGAATCCAAACTCTGTTATCAACTACCAAAGCCATAAAGCCTCTAGCTAGCATCATTTCCCTATATTTTTCTTCTATAGATGATAATATATGATCATGTTGCTTCTTGCAAGACCATGTGATAGGACCAAAACCAAGACAGAAAAAAAGCCAGAAGTAGACTTCTAATCATCAACATCATCAACCCAATCTGAGTCTATATAACCAAGAATGTGAGGATCCCCTGATGTATAGTGAATTCCATAATATATAGTACCCTGAATGTACCTCAAAATACATTTGGTAGCTTGTCAACGAATCTCATAAGGATCATATGAGAATCTAGAGACAAGGACAACTGCTAAGGAAAGATTAGGATGTGTGTGTAGGTACAAAAATCTACCCACGAGCTATTTATATAAAGTGGAATCCATTGTAGGAGTACAGAAAGTGGTAGATAAAACAACATGCGACTGAAAAGATGTGGGGGTAGGCTTGCAATCAAGTATGTTGAATCTCTAAAGCATATCAAGAGCATACTTTTATTGGAGTATGGCCACCCCATTTGAAAACTAAACAACCTGTAGGCCTTAAAAAAAATGTAGAAGTCTAAGGTTTGTCATCTCAAACTTCTCTCTCAAAGCTTGCTAAACACTCTAAATCATAGAGGGTGAGCTACATATAATAATGAGATCATCAACATATAGCACAATTATTAATAGATCAGCCCCATGATGTTGACTGTACACTATAGGATCATAATGACAACATGTGAAGTGTCATGCAAGAAAGAAGGAATCCATCTTCTCATACCAAGTTCGAGGGGATTATTTGAGGCCATACAATGACCTCCAAAGTTTGTACACCACAAAAGAGTCCTGCACAAAACCATGAGGCTACTCCATATAGATCTCCTCATGTAGGTCTCCATGCAAAAAGATACTCTTCACATCCATCTGAAATACTGTCCATCTTTAAGAATTTGTAAGAGAGAGCACAAGGAAAACAAAATTAATCTTGGCAATAGGAGAAAAGATCTTAGAGTAATCAATACCATCCACTTGTGAAAAGCCCTTCACAAGAAGACATGCTTTATACCTATCAATAAAACCATTTGCAACATAATTGGTGTAGTACACCCACCTACAACAAACCAAATTTCTTCCTTCTATAAGAGGACAAAGATCCCAAGTGTGGTTCTTCATCAAAGAAGAGTACTCATCATCCATAGCCATATTGTGATCTGAGTGTGAGGCCTCACCCAATCCATCGTAGTATAGATGCCATAATTGCATTGTGGTACTTTTAATTTGATGTTTTGATATAGTTTTGAGCCTATAGGGGTATGTCATTTTGATATCAACATTTTGATGATTCACACTTATTAGAACCTAATTGTTATATTTAATTATTTCATTTCATGTTCTAAGCTATTTCAATTGCTTTATTGGAAACTGAATTACATAAATACTTGAATGTCAAATTGTAATGTTCAAATGAAAATTAGCACCAAAGGATAGATTTAGATATGCAAATTAACCCAACTCACATGCCTTGTAACTTAATAGTCATGAATTTCATATTTCATCACTATGATAGAGAATAGGTTATGAGGTTGTTCAAAATGTTAATCTGATCATGTTACATAAGAACCTATTATTTTGAATGAAATGATTGAACACATATGGATACAGTTTTATGACCTAATACTATTAGATTTTGATGCGATGCGAAACGTTAATTTTATATTATGATGATTTATGATTTTTAGATAAATGTTAATTCAATTATTATGCTTTATAAGATGAAGGATTATGATATGCAGATAAATGTAAATTGATAATGAGGACAACAAGACATATGGTTACATTTGAAAATTGGTTTTATATTATGATGACCTAATTATGGAAACATTCTAATAGTCTGAGGAATTAACCCTAGAAACTCACATGCAAACCCCTCATTATGTGATGCAGGGATATTGCTAGGAATGTCATTATCCTTAACCTAATTGAAAAGATACCAGTTAACAAGTCTACATTTTAGTGATTTCCATTTAAATACATATACTAGGATCCATTTATTTGCTTAAATGATTTAATAGATATGACCTTAGTGTTCATGGTTATGGTAGACAAGTATTGTGATAGTGTATAGAATGGTAATTTCATTATGATAAGAAAGATAAATGTTGATACACATATTTCAATATTGAAATGTTTTGAATAGTTTATGGAAATAATTAGATGGAAGTTAACTGAATAAGTTAGTGTGGATTAAATGATACTAGATTATTCTGCACTTATCTACATGTATTTTTATATTATTTCATTGGACTACTAACATTGAGCTAAGTGTGCAGGAAAGTGGAACCATGGAAATTCTTGGGGAAACAAGTTCCAAACCTTGTGAACATAGTTTAACCAAGGCGAATCTTTGGAAGATTCAAAAGCCTCATTGTGAAAGTATTTTTCTTCATAATTGTATGGTTGCTTGCTTGTGAATATGTTTAATCATATATTAGATGCATTAAAGGCATGCCAAGGAAAATGTAATGTATTTTTATGTGTGTCACTTGACACTTGTATAGTCTATGTGTCACCTATAGTATTGGTCTCAAGGTTACTCAATCTTGGTCCTCTTCCTTCTTTTCAAATTAATGCTTGAGTACACCCATTTGGGAGAGTGTTTGGATGGGTCACATCATGTTGTAATTCGAATTCAAACTTGACAAGGAGTTTAGGGGGTCTAAATGGGATCCTAAGGTGTTATTGTATTGTTAAAAAGCCACCCTAATGGTAGTATAGTAGGTTAGGGGCCTGAATTTAAGTATTTTAATATTTTCCTAGCTTGGGAACCCCTTAAACAAAGCCAACTTGAACCAATTCGAAATTTGAGTTTTTCTATGATAGAACCCTCTCAACCCCACTTGGTCAACCTTCTAATTTTGGAGGAGCAACAATGTAAGATAGGGAGGCTTGATGTTTCTTACTAAAAAAGGGTTATTGGAGAGTCTTTTAAGGGGGGAGTGACAAGTTAGTGGGTTGTTCACCCACTCTCTAATTTTAGAGACAGTTAAGTTTTGGAGGGAGATTAAGGGGGCTCTACTACAACTATCCTTACCCTAGCTTGGACCAAGGTTGGTGGCTCAAACATGTTCTTTTATTCTTTTCTTTAGTATGGATAAGAAAATCTGCAAGTGTGAAAAGTTATCAATGGAGTATGCATTGCATTGTCAATCTTGTGTTATGAGCTTGTCATTGTGTTGGGAAGAAGTGAATGTGTTTTGTGCTTTTGGAGATCCTTTCTTGGTTGTGTTTTGTTCTTCTTTTTTTTTTTGAATGTGAGTGTTGATTGTGATTATGGGTGTGAAGACTTCACTCACCCTTGGGAGGGAAGAGAAGCCTTGGGTGAAGGGCACAAGTTGGGCTTGACATTGCAGGTGAGAAAAGAAATCTTTTTCTTTTACCTCATGATGAGGTTTGTTATTATCATGGAGCATGGGCTCCATCATGGCCATGAATCTTTTTGTTTGGGAGGAATAAGGAGGTTTGGTGGATGAAGAGAAGATGGTTGTTTTGAAGGCCTTGAGAGGCAATGCAGTGGCAATATGTTGTTATGTTGTGGTGGCCATGAGAGGCAAAATGCATTGGCAATATGATATATATGTTGTTAGAATTTCTCCTCCTTGAAGAGCCCACCTTCACCCAACATTTTATTATTCCAATGGAGAATCATTGTGCTAGCCATGGCAGGGAGTTGATTGTATTTTGTGTTGTGTTTCATGCAAAGTTTGGTGAAGTATGTGTGTGACCTGTTTGGTTCTTGTTTACCCGGCTCGGTGGGTGGCTTCATAGAAGCCTAGGTTGGGAGGTGAGCCTCCATGGTTCCTATTTTGTGTGTGTTATGTGCAAGTTTTGTGAAGATGCATGCCATGAAGTATTAGGGTTCCACCCTTGTCAAAGTGGAGAAGATCCCTATGTGTTAAAAAAAAGGCTCAATGTTCAAGTTTCTCATTGTTCATGTTCTCAAAGATCACGTTGATCAATGTTCATGCTACTCATTGTTCATGTCTTTAAATGTTCATGTTCCTCATGATTTTGAAGAGTCTCTTGTGTTGCTTCATTGTGATGAAGGAGATTGTAGCATGGTTAACAATTGTATAAGTAGAGGAAATAATAAACTGAAAACGTTGAATATACATGTTACATTGTAAAGTAATGATATTTTGGAGTTTATGTTGTAGTGCCTGCCCCTAAGTCGCATTTCTGTTATCATTGCCAAACTCTTTTAGGCCAATTTATGTTTGATGATTAGTATTATTATTTTAGACATTATCAGATATTGTTTTATACTCAGTTTATTATATGATGAGATTACTTGGTACTCTATATTTCATGCATGTATAATGATTACTCAATGGTTTCAGTTATCGATGATGATTAGTTAGATGGTTTATTATTCCATGTGCTTTCTTATGGATACTTACCCCATACTGCATGTGTATGGTGTGCGTGTTTATTTTATTTATGTATGGTGTTTCTGATGTGGTTAAGGAAGGGAGTCGTAGTCACCTGCTAGTCGGGATCTACACGATGCACCACTTCCTGCCATTGTCTGTTTAGTTTAGAATATTGTGTTTGTACATGCGTGGATTTTATGCAGGTTGCAGGTACCGGGTATCGACTTCCCTGAATTGCCAGGATGAACGTACCCTATCGCATTGTCTCAATGGTAAGAGAGGGGAGATAAACTCTTAAGTCCAAATCCTAAACCCTTTAGCCAATTGTCCTAATTGATAATTAGGACAAGTATCTGAGTTAAGTACCCTCCGAATGCATCAAATGATGTTAATTCGTGATTATAACCCTTTTTGTTTGATTTAGTATGGTTCTTCTATGATGGGTTTTTATATGTTGCTTTATGAGTCCTTGATGTATTTTCTATTAATTAAGTTTAATTAAAAGGATTAATTAATGATTTAATTTAATAGAAAATTATTATGATATTTTAATATTTAATTATATTTAATTAATTGAGAAATTAATTAAATAAAAAGAATTAGATTTGGAGATAAAAGTTTAAGGATAATTTAGAACATTATAATATTTATGTAATTTAATAATAATATATTTAGAGTTCATTTTTAAATAAATGCTAAATATTATTATTAATTGAATTAATAAATATTTTATTAATTAAGTTTCTAAAATGAATTAAGAAGTGGAAAAGATATTAAATTATTAAAAAGATTCTACATTGCATAATGCGTGCATAAGTTTAAAATAAAAGAAATTTATTAAAAAGATTAATTAATGATTTAATTTAATAGAGAATTATTTTGATATCTTTAATATTTAATTAATTGAGAAATTAATTAAATAAAAGAACTAAAATTGGAGATTAAAGTTCAAAGATAAATTTAGAACAGGATAATATTTATTTAATTTAATAATAATATATTTAGAGTTCATTTTTAAATAAATGCTAAATATTATTGTTAATTAAATTAATTAAATATGTTATCAATTAAGTTCTAAAATAAATTAAAAGTTGAAAGATATTAAATTATTAAGAATTCTAGATCGCATGATCTAAGCATGAGTTTAAATATGAGAATTAAATTAAAAGATTAAATAATAGAAATTAATAATGTTATTTTAATTTCATGAAGTGCACATGAGATTAAAGTAATAAATTAATCTAAAATAGAAGTCAAGTAGAATATTAAATAAAGTTATTTAATAAATCAACTTAATGCACATGAAAGATGAATGCAAAATAAAATAAAAGATAAGAAAGGTTAATTGGAGTTAACGGAGTTATGCAATGAGTCTTCTCGGGTGAACGCACAATTAGTACCCCGATTTGAGGAGAAATTGCTTATCAAACTTTGGGGGGTTCATTTTTTGAGGGACACGAATTGGGACACGAATTGGGACACGAATGGGGACAAGGAATTTGGGGAAGACAGAAATTTTGGGAGACAACTTTTGGAAGCGAATTTCAGAAGAGGAATTCTAGGAAAGATTTTTAGAGAAAAGTAATTGAAGAGAAGCAAATTCTCTCACAGTTTTCGGGGGTTTCATGTTAGCATCAGGACCAGGTAGGGTCTTGTGCTTTGATTGTTGATTAAATACGTAATTTCTCTTTCCTATCTTCTTCGTGTTTGTGGATTGTACATTTGAATTCTTTGTGATGAAAGCTTCAATATTTCAATATTGTAAATTATTAAATGATTGTCAATATATTCGACATACGTAGAGATTAAAAGAGTGATCAGGAATCCTCGTTCGATAGATTAAAGAAATTTAGATTTGAACGGGGAAGGGTTGAATTTTTAAATTTAAAAAAAAAAAAAAAATTAAAATTATAGATTGAAAATTTGAATAGTTAATATTGTTTTCTCTATTAGATTACATATGTGAATGTTTAAAAAAAATAAAAAAATAAAAAATAAAAATATTAAAAAAAATAATAATAATAATAAATTTTTTTTTTTTAATATTAATGGGAGGGGGCGGGAATACCCACACCCCCCCCGTACCGCTCCGGCAGCTCTGCCATCCCTGTCGCAGAGTATAGAGTACTGCCGGCGGCCGCAGTCCTCTGTGGCAGGCCGCAGGCGGCCTTTGTGTATAAGCCGACGAGCTTAAAAAAATTACGCAATTTTTTTTTATATATTCGATTTTTTATTAAATTAATGTTATTAAAAAGGGTTTTTATTAATATTTAAAGCTTTTATTAATAAATTTTAATATGTTTTTTTATATTTAATAATGTTTTAATAATAATCTTTATTAATATTTAATAATTAAATATTAATGCATTTAATATAGTTTTTTTTTATGTAAGTATTAATTTATTAATTAATTTCTGGATAAATATTAATAAATTAGTAATTAATGTAGATATTAAAATAAGTAATTAAGAACAGTGATTATTGATTAAATTAATTGAAATTAGTTTAATTAAATTTAATTAATAATGAAAATTGTTAATAGAATTGTAGATTTATATAGGATTGATTTTTAGTTAAATTGAAATTTCTTATTTAAAATAATAGGTCATCATTTCAATAATTAAATAAATAAGTTTCTTCTAATTATATTGATTAATTGACTTAGAATCAAAAGTAAAGTAATTGTACAATTTTATTCGAATATCTATATGGGTTATATTTATATGTTAATTATGAGACAAATGGGTTAACGAGTAGGTCAAACTATGAACTTATTTTCGTGAAAACATACATTAAACTAGAAACAAAAATATTACACTTAACCTGATTACATACGTTCAAATCAATCTAGCAGTGAGAATATGAACTATATTGTTTTGTTATATTGTCTATGTTTTGAGGTTTTGGGGTTTGTTCTAGTATTGACCAGTTTAGGTTGTTGCCAGAGGCTCGGTGATTGTGAATGTGATGTTATGATTTGTTCTCGATCTTTTCAAACCAACCAAGGTAATGTGATAGTATGCTCTATGATGGATGTATTTACTGTTTGTTATTGCTTTCCAATTTCCTTGTGTGAAGCTGAGGTGTATGTATTTGAGATACCTGACTTAACCATTTTCGAGTCTCGATCAGTTATATTGATAACCATTTTTGAGTCTTGATCAGTTATACTTGGATTGCTTTTCGGTCGCTTGAGAGGACTGAAGTGTTTGTTATGTTCTTGATGATGTCATGTTTTGACTTGACCATTTTGGAGTCTTCGATCAGTATTGTAATTTACTATTGGGATACTTTCTGGTTGCTCATTGGAGAACCATTGGATTTCGTGATTTATCATTGATGCCTTCAGTTGCTGATAGAGAACTGTCATGATCATATGATTATTATTGGATGCTTATCTGTTGCTCATGAAGAACTGATGTAATTTTGTGGCTTATCTTTTATGATGTTTTTCAATTGCTTGTATAGGACTGAGGTGATTTTATTATGATTCTTGATTTGTGATTTCATGAGCCTAGGGTAGGTTATCTATGTGTAGAGTCGGGAAGTGGCTTGCAATGGGGATCGGGGCCCTAAGAGGTTGCCTGGAGTAACCCATTGTAAGTTGTTTTAATAAGTGAAAACATTTACACTAAATAAGGGAAAATGAACCTAATAAGATAATTGTATGTTCTCTCCCATGCCTTGAGTGCTAGTACAGACTAGGATGGGGTAGAGAGAACGCTTGGTTACGACCTTGCATTCCATAGTATGCCTCGTCAGTACGAGAGGATACTAATGGCCGTAGGGATCAGTAGGGACCCGAGATTCCTAAGGGATTGCTCGGGTAACTTCTACGTGACTTTTGCGATGACACTTTTCCGCTTGCATATTAGGTTTCCTACGTGTCTTGTGGTACCTCTGGGATTTAGATGTCGATCATTTTAGGAACCCTTGAGTTAGCATACTTATAGGATTTCCTGGACTTAGAGAGTATTTATGATTATAGGTTTTGTTATCCTATTTGGGACTTGAGACTATCTCCGCAGCGCGGTGGGAGTGGACCATTTAGGTTCCACGCGGTCGGGTGGTAGTGCTTTTTACTCTTACCATTGAGATCCGTACCATGGTCACCATGGCTGGAGTTTTCGTGATTGGCATTTACCTTCACTATGTTCTTGGATTATTATGATGGATGGTTAGATTTTATGATAGATGTTTTATCATTATGGATGTATGGATGTATCAAGTATGGTGAATAGTTCATATATTTTTACTGTACTTTGTATCATGGATTTGAGGATGTTGTATCTTTATCTATACATATGTATATTCTTTTAAGCCTTTCATACCTTGTGACTTGTACAGTGGATGATTGAGCATTCCGAATTAATTTGCCGAGAGGCATTCGGAACAAATGTATATTATGGACATGGGACTTTCTGATTATTCTTTCATATGTATGTGATAGTTGTTAGACTTAGAATTAATTAAATTTAAATGTGACTCAACGTCTTGGGATCCTTAGGAAATGTAACTTGCAATGTATGTTTGTCAATGATTGCATGTTATTGCTTCCGCTACTTTGTGTTTGATGTGTATGTTATACATTCTTACTTTAAAAAAAATATATTTAGCAAACTTAGTGAAACTTTAGGTTAATTCTTTTGGATCCCTTGGCGGGGCGTTACATATGTGTTATGAAAGCATTGATATGAGTTGCAGACTTACATTAGTATCATTGTTACCATTTAAGAAATGTGTAAGGAGAGTTAAGGATGGTATACACCTTGCTAATAAAGCAATATTCATTGTGAAATTTTAATGAAAATTTACATTAAGATCCATTCACTTGTCTTGTTGAATATCATTTAGTGGAATGTTGTATTAAGGTAGGATTGCATACATGAATGTTATTTACAAGAAATCTTCCATGTTCAATTTATCATGATATGAAGGAAAGTTTGCAAGAAAGCTTTCTCCTTGTGGTATTTATAAAAGACGAAATGTTAATAGTAATCCATAGATGTTAAGTGATACCATTGATTTTAATTGTATAAATTTAAAACTTAGTAGATTTCTTACAATCCTTTTGTGCACTCAATAATTTGGAAGAAATTTTTTATGTTGAGAGCTCATGTCACATGCATGGAAACATTGATTTTAGTTTCCAAACTTAATGCAATTCTAAGTAGGGAAACCATCAAATTTATTTCATGATATAATAAAATGAAGTTTGTTGTAAAAGAAGACATAATACAAGCTATGAGATACATTGCTATAGGCATACATTTTCTTCTCTGGAAAATGTATGGGAAAGGGAAATAAATTCTTCCCCAAATTGCAAAACAATTAAATAGTAGAAGAATATTCCCCAGATTCTAGACTGTCCAATAATAATGAAATAGCATTTAGAAATAAATAAATATCCTAGGCTAACATAATACCTATCCTAAGTGACAAAATGGTACACATTAGAATCATGTGACCTCTAAGTCACATCCACACTCAAATAAAAATAAGTGAATTAATTTTTTTTTTAAAAAAAGAAAATAAAGAAATTTAAAATAAAGAAAATAATAATTAGATAAATGTATAAAAAGCACATAAGTGCTCTTGTTAGAAGTATGGATCGTCTTAGCAAATAAAGGCCTTAAACTAAAAAAAAAAAAAAAAATCACCATCTTCTTAATTCCTAGGTGTAAGACTTAAAACAAAAAAAAGCTAACATTCTGCCATGTCAGGAGCAGTCGACTCATTGGGCCTGCCTCCACATTTGGTTAAGGGTGCTCCATCATGCGTAGAAAGCATAGGGAAGAGTGGGATATGACCCACCTTTTTGCAAAGATTTTAGGTGCCCATTCCTAGAAGGTGGTGGAGTAATTGTATGTTGGGCACGTGATTTCATGTTTAGATGGTCAACTTGGAACAAGGGAGGAAGTGGAATAGCAACCCAATGCTGCATGGAAAGGAGTAATAATGGTACTTGATTTCCTCACATGATTAATACCATTTCCCTCTAGGTGCCATGGATGGGGAATTTATTGCAAGCTTAAATTAAAAACAAACCATCCTATCAAATCACGCCTAGAACTAGAAGACCCTAACTAGCTCTTGGCCCAAGATTTTTTTGGAGACGCCCATATCCATGCGGATCCCACTGAATGCATAAAAGAATGAAATAAGCTCACAAACCGACTATGTCAGAGTTAGTCCCCCTTGGGCACTTCTACATTGGAAGAAAGATGTGCACCAACTTAGGAAAGGATAGCGTCTAAGGGAGGGTAGAAAGAAATATAGCGTAAATTGCCTTTGGATTTAGGCATTTATCTAGGATTAAGTGACATTCCAGTTGTTAAAATGTTAATAATTGGCATTAAAGTAAGATGCTTTATTCATTGTTAGGTTATCTTATAGGAGATGGGTGTTTGTATTTTACTAATGGGGTTGAAGAGTGTTAGCAAGTTAAGGTGTTAGATGTATTTTTGGATTAGATTATTGTAAGTAGATATTTTAACCTAGCATTAAGGGATAATAGATGAAGATTTAGAATTTGATGTTAGCTAACAATATTCATTGTGAATATTAAATAGAGTTTAGTTAAAAATATTAGCTCATGTATTAAATAATTTAGATTTTAATTACATTTAAGTTATTTGATCATGTTTATGGTATTAGACCATGTTCAAGCTAATTGGAAGCTAGTTATGCTATTTAATCATGCAATAAAGAATTAGTGGAACTTAAAAATAGGGTTGAAGCTATTTAACGGTATCATGTATTTTGTTAATTTTAATTAACCATCGCTCTATCATAATAGAATAAAAAGTTAGACGATAGAAATAAATTAGTAGGAAGATGTGATATGTTTGGAGCCTTCATATTTTCATAAATTATTTTATTCTTAAGTTGATAATAGTTTGTTCCCCAGATAGAATATAAACTTAATATGACGACCTTTGCATAAACTAGGAATCAAAAGTCAAATAGAAAAAAATAAATAGATTAAAAAAAAAAAGTTGTGTTTGGTTCAATAAATTTAGGGCATGACACTGAGTGTCCTGTCACCTATGAAAAAATTTATGGATCATCTAAAATGTCATGACTGAATAGTCCAATACCATATGTTTGAGAATGAGTGTGACAAGAAGTTGAAGGATCTCCTGTCATAGGTCTACCTACATTAGCAATATCATGAGCCCACTTGGGTACTCGTGAAACATTAGAGGGAGGAGGGGAAGGTGGATTATCATCAAGATCTTCCTCAAACGAATAAATAATCTTGTATAGAAGAAAAGGTAGTACTAGGAAACCAAGGAGAATCTAGTGATGGAGGCTCCATTAGAGGATAACGCTTATCAAACTAGATATCTTGCTGAAACATGACCTCCCTGGAATCAGGATCAAATAATGTATATGCCTTCACATCCTCATAGTAGTGATCAAATATGAGTGATCATTTATTCCTCTTCATGGATTTCCTCTAAACATCTAGAATAAATGCCTGAGACACACTACCAAAAATATAGAATGTAGAAACATTGGGCTTGACATGATTCCAAGCCTCCTTGGGAGTCAAATGTCACAATGCCTTGTAAGGCATCTGATTCTGAATACAGTTGGCACAATTGATAGCTTCATCCTAAAAAGAAGGACTCATAACTCAAGATTATATCATACAAATGGCCATCTCCCTTAATGTTTTGTTCTTTCTGTCAGCAACCCCATTCCAGTGAGGGGTATGAGGAACTCTAAATTGATAATGTAAACTATGCTTAGTACAAAAATCTCTAAAAGACTAATTCACATATTCCTTGTCATTATCAGTATGTATACGCTTGATAGAAAGACTAGACTACTTCTCCACAAATGTCTTAAAGATTCAAAATGAATCAAAGACATCAAACTTGTACTTCAAAAAGTATACTCATGGGTGTCTAGAGAAGTCATCTATGAAGCTAAGTACATATCAAGAACTTAACAAACTTGGAGTGGGGAATGACATAAGATCACTGTGTATCAACTCCAAAGGTGCCTTAGCGCATGTGGAGCTACCTACCGAAAAAGGACCTATGTAATGTTTTCCAAATGCACAACCTCGACAAACACCTTCATTACAAGAGATATAAGGGAGCCAAGTCACTAGCTCTCGTGTACTCATCTACTATAGATATATCTAGTTGACATGGCCAAAACACTCACGCCAAAGTTTTATCATTGTATCTACATGAGCAACAAGAGAAACACCTATAGAATCAAAGCTCTTGAAGCCATCAAAATGATATAAGTGAGACTATAGACTAACACTCCCAATAGAAAAAACCAAATCTAGATCATGGAGGTCTTGAATAACTACATCCTGTGGTGAGAACTCAATTGTCTTACCAGAGCCAAAATGACAAATCTGACAAACATACAAGAGGTTCCTAGAAATGGTTGAAACCAATAGAACATATTGTAGGGAACCATCCTCTAAAGAGATAGCACCTGAACCTAAAATTGAAAGCTATGTAGAGTCACCAACTATAATCTATGTAGTAAAACTTTGAGTGAGGTAACCAAATAAAGTGAGTGTGTCATATGGCTGTAAGCACTTGAATCAATGATCCAAGTATCAAAAGAAGACAAATCTCATGTAGAAAGAGTATGTCCTTTCCTAGAAGGAGGTAGTGGTGGCTTTGGAGAAGCAATACTATGTTATTGCATGACCTCCTCTAAAGCCTCAAGATGTTTCTAAGACATACAAATTGGATGTCCTTCCTTGCCACAAAAATGTAAGGATCACGTGTAAACTTATTAGTCTTGGATTAAGACTCAATAGAATTAGAAGGTTTACCCTTCAAAATGGATTTCCATGAATCTAAGATAGGAGATGGCTTGGAGAAACTCTCACTGCTAGCTAAATCTATTTTGGGCTTTGGTTTCTGCTTCAACTCCTTGTAGATGTTTGAGAAACCAATGTCTGACTATTTGATCTTGTTACAGAATCCAACTGTGTAATCTTAGTCTTCTCTCTAGTCAACTAATCATAGAATACCTCAAATATGGGCATGATAAATCTAGGACCCAAAGCATCCATAGTGGAATGGAAGGTAGAAGAGAAAAGCTGAAGTTTCCTTGAAGCTTTGATTGAATTAGATAAATGCACTCCTTATTAGTCTTTACTTTCCCACAACCAGGTAACAAAGATCTCTATTGTTTAAACTTCATCAAAAAGTCCTCAATGGATGGAAAAACATAAGGTACAAATGATGTAAGCTCTCCCTCAATCTGAAGTGCCCTTAATTCATTGAAAATACCAAATAAGACCTTTATCTTAGTTGACATATCTTAAGGAGTAGTGCATCCATTGAGATGAAACTACAAATTATCAGATACCTATAAAGATTTCAACCCCATTGCATCATCCATCTTGTTCCTATGTTGCATGACCTCAAAGACTCTCTATAAAACTAGCTATACATCATTTAAACAAGACTATAATCATTTTGAATAGAGAAGTCATGTTATCAAGATTTTTCATGTGTGATAGTTATGTGGGGTTAGAAGTGCTAGACAATAAGAGGTCTCGGCCATATTTTTAGAATGTGTTTATCTTGATTTTTTTTGGTTTACTAATGTGAATAGAAAACACCCCCCATAATGCAAAAATAATGAACCACAGATGCTAGAAGGAATGTGTGTACATGTATGAGGAAAAAATATCTTCAGTTTAGTATCATGTATACTTTTGAAAAAATGTGATGAAAATAATAAGAATCTAGAAAGATCTCGAAGAGACCTTTTTTATACTTTTTTGGGATCAAAAAACAGAAAAAATTTGAGTAAGTTATGCCCTCCAAAATGAAAAATGATCATCAAAATTCACAAATAAAAACATGTACCATACTAGAAGAAAAAACTTGCACTATTGGGTTTGATTCGAAATCAGCTTCCTAATGATATCTTCTTTGCCCAAAAATTCCTTTGTATGCTTAATATATCACAAAAAATGAATAGGGCCTCTGAAAAGAAAAAAATAATAATTTCAAAACCTCTTAAGAGCTTCAAAAAGAGCCCCCCCAGGCCAACATGTGGCTATGGGCTAGGCCAAAGGGGGCTAGAGGTGTGCATGTGGCACACTAATAGAAAAGGCTAGAAGAGGTGCCACGAGTGGTGGAGGTTGAGTGACATCCAGGAGACCAGGTGGCAGCAGAAGCATTGGCATTGCACAGGAGGCGTGATGACTGTGAGAAGGGGTGTGGGTGACTGTTGGGCGATGCAGTGGTGGCCACTTGGCAGTGTGGCCTTTTTAGTAAGGGCCACACACACACACACACACACACACACACACACACACACACACACACACACACACACACACACACACATATATATATATATATGCAATTTTTTTAAAATTTCTACCTTAGAGTGTGTGCCAAGGGTTGTATGGCCTTGGTATACAAAATAATTTTTCCTCATAATTTCCCAGTCTCCAAAATTAAAGTGCTTTATATGATAATAGGGGTTTTGATGTGCTTTGAATCCAATCGTGATATCCATTTGGACTCAAAGTGATCATACTTTTAGAGACCCTCCTATTTTTGCAAAAGATGCCCAAAAATACCAGATTTGTTCTATCAAACCCTCATTCCTCTTTTGCTTCAAATATGAACAAGCTACAATAGATCCAACTTTGATACCATGAAGGATTTGATAAGAACACATCTACAAATCTAGTAGAACACCTACATGTAAGTCTATGCTATGAAATCCTAGTGTGTAAAGAACATTAAAATTAATATAACATTCACAAACTAAAGAAATTTAACAAACTTTATGAGAGGACAAAGAAGACACATAAGAGGAATGCAAACCAAGTATGGTAAGCTCCCCAAGCGTGACCTTGATGCTTAGATATGTCCACAATTATGGTTGGATGTGTGCTTGGATGTGCTCAAGATTCAAGATAGGTAGGAGCCTTGAAAAGGGTAAGACATGGTGTGTAGGGTAAGTGAGGATTCCTACATGGTAATAGTGTGGTTCAATGATTTTTTCTTCAAAGGGGTATTATGAGTTTTCATGGTAAGTGGATATGAATTGTGAGAGGGGAAGGTCAAATTTATAGGCCAAGGGGTGCTAAGATAGATGGATATGATGAAAGGATGGAAAAAGGATAAGGCAGAGATAGGATACAAGAAAGGGGAAGCACACATATTGTGCTTCTTCAAATCCATAGCCTTGTGACAAGTGTCCTAAGGGGATTGGACGAGGAAAGAGGGTCAAAATGAAGGATCAAAGGGAGTTATGAGGGGGAAGGAGTGTAGAAGAGGGATGTAAGAGGCCATAAAGAGCCATTAAGTCATGTAAGAGCCTTAAAGTCCTTTGGATAGGAATGTGAGAAGGATGAGATGGGAGTTTGACTTTGGTTTGGGTGAGAAAGTTTTAACCCTTGTTTAAAGTTGTGCACATGTTTAGGAGAGGGATTAGGATGCAAGTGGCATGCTAGAGAGATGAAAGTGGCTAGCACTTATGAGGTGGTTTAATTAGTTGGCTAAATGAGGTTAGCATGGGTGAATGGGTTGGATTTGGATGATGATAGGATTTAGGAATAGTTAGAGGTTGGAAATTTGATTTAAAATGATTTATTAAATCAAAGGGGATTTTAGGATTAAATTAAACAAATATTATGAATTTATTTAATTTGATAAGAGAATAGGGATTTAATTGATATTTAGACTTTGGGTTTGTCATTTGAATTTATCAATTGGACTATAGTTAATTAAATTAATTAATTAACTAGGGGATGATGATTAATTAATTAAATATTTAATATCTAATTAATACTTCCTTAGGATATGGCTAAATAATATTACTTAAATGATTTAATTAGATTTAGGTGTCTACATTTTGCCCCTCTTGCAATAGTGTTGGAAAAATACTATTTCAAAGAAGTTTGAAGATAGATGACACGAAGAAGATTTTTAAGGCAATAGAGTTTCCCCAGTCTTAAATAGAAAGAGGAGTGACTGGGTTGTGTGATTCCCCCTCAAGAAGGTGGTGGGGAGAGAAGACGAGGCTTGATGGCTTCTTAAAAAACATGACAATTTTGGACAAGAGGGATGTCTTGGATTGGATAAGAGAGGACTAACAGGGACTTAGACTCTCACTATAGGAGAATGACACAAAGGAAAACCATGTATACAAGAATAACCATGGGTTAAGAACTTGGGTTGGGCATGGGGGGAGTGAGGCGGGAGAGGGAAAGGAGGCGGGGGACTATGGATACTATGGGATTGATATAGTGGCTGGATCATGATTGTCAGACTGATTAGATTAGATGTTTGGATAAGATGTTGGAAAATGGCTTTTGATTTTTGTGGAATGAAGGGGTGAAGCAATCCATTAAATCTTGATCATGGAGGTGTTCCAAAGGGGAGTACCACCATGTAGTTTGAAAACTTATTTTAATATAGGAATATTAAAGACATACCAAGGTTACAAAGAACATGAAGGCCTTTTCACCGATATTACATAGGAGTGAATCGAAACAAACACAGAAGGATTTCCCTAGCATCACACATGAATACCGAAAGCAGAGTGGAAATGATATTGGGTAGCCCATAAGAAAATTTATATTTCCAAAATGCATCATGTAACCATATGTGATAATATGTTTGGAATATGCAAGGGTCATGCCTGACTAATTTACAAGCATAAAAGAAAGAAAAAGACTTGATCAAGACCTTTCTCTCAAGGTGTCCCAGTCACAACACACCATGATATAAAAGATCATGATGAACTTTATGAGGGAACAACCAAATAGTTTGAAAAAGATAATAAAAAATTTAAATTTAAATCCAATATCGAAAGAAAGAGTAAATTGATAGAAAATAACCCTTTTCCAAAGAGATTGGTAGGATGGGAGACACACGGACCAAGATTAGACAAGAGAAAAGTTGTATCCTACAAGGATTTATATGTGGTATCCAGAATGGTGATGGAATTTAGAAAAATTGAACCTTTTATGACAACACTTGGATGACAAAGGATTTCACATGAGGGCATTTTGAAATGCACAGCTAGAAAAATTGCAGATTCTTATCAGACACAAACTGACACGAAGATGTGAGAGATGTACAATGGTACTTAAGTTAAGGAAAGACCCTTAAGGAATATACAACTAAAAAACCAAAGTATTTACAAGGGATTACTACACAAAATCCCAGTATGATAGAATAGTGGAATTGATCTAATATAGGATAATGTGAAAAATCTTAGGAGGAGGAGATATCAATTTTAAAATCTCAAGATAAGGAGGTAGTAGATTAAAATCTTGGGATGAGGAGATACTAAAGGAAAATCTTCGAAGGAGGAGATAGCAGAAAATCTCAAGATGAGGAGGTAGAGGAAAAGCTTGGGATGATGTGATAGTAGATGAAAAGCTTGGAATGAGGAGATAGTGGAGGAAAATCTTGGGATGAGGAGATAGCAAAAAAGCTTAGGATGACAAGATAGAGGAAAAGATTGAGATGAGGAAATAGCAAAAAAGCTTAAGATGAGGAGATAGCAGATGGAATATATGATGGCATCCCAGTCAATTTTGTAAATGACAAGATGGATTGATGGTGGATAGGGAAGGATGCATCCCAATGATGATGATTGGATTATGGCCAAGGCTTTGCATTAAGGCTGGGTGGAGGTTTAAGAAGAGATGGAGGCAATGTTGGGAAGTGTAAAGATAGAAGAAAATAGGAATAGTGTATAGAAGGTCTTGGTAGAGGAAGGTGAAAAGATAAGGATTGGGAGATGGAAGGTTTTGAGGATGACTAGATGGAAATGGAGCTAGACTAGGGAGAGGGAAAGATGGACACAAAATGGTCTCCAGGGAATATAGTGCCCCTAGGTATCATATTTTATTCAAGAGGAAGCCTTATGAGGGGTGTGATAGGATGGAAGATTGGTCAATAAGAGGATGACAACGTAGATGGAAGCGAGGATGTGAAAGGTGAATGAGCGAGGGAGATAGGGGATAACTATGGTTGGTGGAGTAAGTATACAAAAGGAATAATGGGTGGATAAAGGATAGGAGGACACTAGTTGGCGATGGGGAAATGGATGTCAAAGAGGTGACCAAAAGCATGCATTTGGTGGTGGCCTTTATTTATTTTTATCAAGATTCAAAGGAGGGAGGAGGTGAAATGGATAAGATGTTGGTATGGTGAGATGAGATAGGTATGGTGGGTGCTTTAACTCGCCCCTAGGTGTGTAGAGCATTTAGATGAAGGGATTACACATGATGCTTTTTTTCCAAGTTCTCATCACGATACTTGTTGAAGGTGATTGAATTGCCAAGTCTTCACTAGTGGACACTTTATTTGTCTTTACTTTGTTTTTTCTTTTTGGTTTTTTTTCTTTTTTGATGAAGTGTTACTTATAGATGTTGGTAGGATGGGTGGATTAGGAAGCATGAAAAGGATTAGATTAAATGAGTGGAATGGTGGATGGGAGTTGGCAGAAAATGGATAGGAAGATACAAGATTTGTGGGTGAATGGATGAGGAAATTGGAAAGATCACCATTGACACACACCCTGAAAGGTGTTGAAATAGTGGTAAATATAGTTTTGAACAAGATTAAGGAGAAAATGGAGTAGGAGAAATATAAGGACTAAAAGTAAAGTTGGAAGTTGGAGGGTTGGAAATGTAGGATAAGAAGCATGAGGGATACAAGTGGATTTGGGGGGATGAAGGATGTATATATGGAGATTTGGATAAAGTATGAATAGGTGAGATTTTTTGAGTAGTGGGAATGGATTCCAATTGAGATTTTCTTTGAGATGCATTTCTTTTATGAGCATCATGGGTATCCACATGATTTCCAACTTTTTCAACTTGGGCTTTTGTGGCTTTTTGACTTCTTTTTTTTTGTTTGGATCAAATGTTTCTCTTCTTGAACATGTATTTTAGACGGGACATGTTGATACTTGGATTCCTATGGAATTTAGATTATGCTTTTTAATTTTGGCATCCAATTTGCTTCTATGAGCCATGTTAGGATTAAACCTTAGATAGAAATAAAAATTACATGCAAATATAAATAATATAAGAAAATAATAGATCACACAAAAAAGAACACAAGGAACCAAGATTTAATGTGGTTCACCCAATCCTTGGGCTATGTCCACCAAGCAAAAAATCTAATATTATTACGATCTAGTGATTACAACCTGATTACAATCCATAATACCTTATAGCTTAATACCACCACAAGAACCAATTTTTGCATCACCTACACTAAAAAAATCCCTAACCCTAAGCCCTTTTATGCAAATATTTTTACCACTTTAGGGTTATAATTAATAATTACATGTTAGCCCAAAATCCTGATAAAATAGGGCCCAAATTTTTATTTCTCGGGGTCTCTACCCCAAAACTCCCGCTTAGGGAATTATGGAGTATGTACAATACTTCCCTGATCGATCACCACAATCTAACAATCTCCCACTTGGGGACTAATCAGGCTCCTCACTAACAACAATCTACCACTTGGAGACTGATCATGTAGCTATGCTGCTACTCCATGAGGCTCCTAGTGGATCAAACCACCCTGGACTTTATTGTTCTTTTATTCCCGTTCAATTTAGAAGACCAACCAAAGCTGAAGAGGAGTTTAGATTCTCCCTTGTTACTACCTTTGTAAACATATCTACTAGATTATCATCTGTATGTATCTTATCCAACTTCAACTATCCATCATCCAAAACTAATCAAATGAAATGGTACTACAATTAAATGCATTTTGTCTTTGAATGTAGAGTGAATTCTTTACAAGATGAGTAGCACTCTAACTATCTGTAAACAAATAATTATCCCTTGGAGGGTGTCCCAATTCTTTCAAGAAGAACTAAAGTCATACCATCTCCTTGGCTACATCTGTAGCAACAACATACTTTGCCTCTATAGTGGATAAAACATTAACCTTCTATAGCCTAGAAACCTAACTCACAGTTGCCCAACCAATAGTAAATACATAATCTGTAGTACTTCACCTAGTATCAATATCCCCTGCCAAATTTGAGTCAACATATCCCTATAAATTAGTACCAGAGCCTCCAACGTGTAAACACTTACTGGATGCACCTCTTAGATATCCGTGAATCCATTTGACTGCATTCCAATGCATAGTTCCTAAATGACTCATATACTTGCTAACAACTCACATTGCATGTGCAATATTTGGCCTTGTACATACCATAGCATACATCAAGCTTCCTATAGCTGAAGCATAGGGTACCTTGGAAATATTATCCTCCTCTTCTTGTGTCTTGGGGCACATCTCCTTAGTCAACTTCAAATGACTAGGTAAAGGGGTGCTGATAGCTTTAACATTCTCTATAGAGAAACGTTGCAACACCTTCTCAACATAAGTAGCCTAAGATAGCATCAATTTCCTATTCTTCCTATCTTTGCAATCTTCATACCAAAGATTTTTTTTTCTACCCCCAAATCCTTCATAGAAAATGCATGTGCTAATTGGCATTTTAGCCCCTTAATGTGATCTAGATTAGACCTAGCTACAAGCATATCATCAACATATAAACATAAAATAATGTAGCTATCATCATCCAACTTCTTAAAATAAACACAGTGATTTGAATGACACCTATTGTATCCATACTCATGCATAAACCTATCAAATTTCAAATACCATTGCTGATGTGCTTGCTTCAAGCGATATAAAATTTTCTTCAATCTGCACACTAAGTTCTCCTTAGCTTTGACCTCAAATCCTTGCGGCTAAGCCATATATATCCTTTCATCCAAATCAACATGAAAGAAGGTTGTTTTACATAAAGCTACTCCAAATTCAAATCTTCAGTAACCACAATACTTAAAATAGTACATATAGAAGTCCTTTTAATAATAGGAGAGAATATCTCATCAAAATCAATACCTTTTTTCTATATAAATCCTTTAACTGGTACCTAGCTTTAAATATTTTCTTACCACCATCCTCTTCTTCCAACCTGTAAATCCACTTATTTTGTAAAGCCCTTTTATTTGCAAGCAACTTGCATAAATCTCATGTCTTATTTTTTAGAAAAGAGTCCATTTCATCTTTCATTGCAAACTCCCATTGAATCTTAGTATCCACCTACATAGCTTCATCATAACATTTAGGTTCACCAGCATCAGTAAGAAAAATAGAATACAAGGAAGGAGAAAATATTTTTGGAGGTCTAATTAGCCTTGTTGACTATCTAACAGTCACTGGTGTGTGTGGTATTTGTTGTTGCAGTAGTTGCACATTTTGAGTAATGGTTGGAACATCATTTTTTGGAGTATCATCCAACACTACATAATCATCTTCTTTCTTCTCATTTTGCTGCAACAGATCTTTATACAACACTTTCTCATTGAATATGGCATCCCCACTTCTTACAATTTTACGTTTTTCAAAATTTCAAAGTCTATAACCAAATTCATCAATGTCATATCCAAAAAATAGACATTTCTTTAACTTAGCTTCTAGCTTGGTTCTATTTTTAGAATCTATATGAGAAAATGCTTCACAACCGAAGGTTTTGAGAAAAGAATAACTCACCTTCTTACCAGTTTATGCTTCCTCTAGAATACCACAATCCAAAGGAGTAGAGGGATCTCTATTAATCAAATATACAACTTTATTGACAGCATCCATCGACATGTTTAAGGGAAACCCAACATGCAACCTCATGCTCCTTGCATGCTTCATTATAGTCCTATTCATGTGTCCAACCACTCCATTTTCCTGTAGAGTCCTTGGAAAAATTTTCTATCTATGAATGCCATTAGTGGAGCAATAATCTTCAAATTCATGACTGCAATACTCACCACCATTATCAAATCTGGGACATTTTAATTTCTTACCAGTCTCATTTTCAACCAAGCATTTCCATTTCTTGAAAGTTTGAAATACATCAGATTTCTATCTAAGGAAATAAACCCATACATTTCTAGTTGCATCATCAATAAATGTAACATAATAATGAGAGCCACCAAGGGAAGATACTTGAGCTAGTCCCCATACATCTATATGCACAAGCTCTAATTTATCCCTTTTATTTTTCTTCCTAGTCTTCACAAAACTCACTCTCTTTTGTTTTCCATACACACAACTTTCATAGAAATCCATATTAACACATTTCAGACCTAGTAGAACTTTCTTTGAATAAAATACTTTCATACCTTTCTCACTCATGTGCCCAAGTCTATTGTGTTATAGCACTATATCAGAATCCACAATAGCTATTTGTTCTCCCTACTCAATTGTTGCAACTGTTCCTAAACATTCATTTTTCTCTAAAATAATTAAAGTAGAAGGAACAATATGACCTATACAAAGATATAAGGTGCCTACTTTCACACCTTTTTCTATTACAATGGAACCTTTTGAAACCTTCTAATTTTTATCATTAAAAGTAACTACAAAACCCCCATCACTAAGTTGCCCTGTTGAAATTAAATTCCTACTTAGCCTTGGAACATGTCTTACCTCATGTAGTAGCTAATGATTCTCATTTTGCATCTTAACTTTTCCCTTTCCAACAATTTGACAAGGTTCATTATCCCCCAAATAAACAAGTCCCAAATCCCCTTGGACATAATCAATGAAATATCCTTTATGAGGTGTAGCATGAAATGAAGCACTAGAATCTAAAACCCATGAATCATCAACACTTTCTAAAGATAGAAGCAAAGCATCCTCTTTGGAATTGTTCCTTACCATATTTGCCTCCTTGTTCCCTTCTAGATTATCTACTTCATTGTTCTTTTGAGTCCATAGATCTTTCTTTGTATGCCCTATTTTACCATAGTACCAACAATCTCTCAGTCCTTTAGATTGAGGCCTCTTCCCCTTTGACTTTCCTCTTGATTTTCCATGATTTTCAAAATTATTTCCTCTTTCAATTGTTCTACATCTACTTTGTGCATTTAAATCACTTCCTAATGTAGATCCATTTAAAATTTTCCTATGAGTTTTCCCACTCAAAATAACACCAGTCACATCATCATATTTTAGGGTATTAGATCCAGAAACAAAATTACTCATAGCCATTACCAAGCCATTCTAGCTTTCAAGCAAAGAACAAAAAATCAAGAAAGCCCTAATTGCTTCATCAAAATTAATATCCACAGAAGATAACTGACTAGTAACAATATTAAACTCATTTAAATGATCTGCAATAGATCCACATTCTACCATTTTCATATTAAATAAATACTTCATGAGAAATACCTTGTTTGAAGTGGAGGGCTTTTCATACAATTTCTTTAGGGTTTCCATCAACTCTTACGTCGTCTTCACTTTTGTAATATTAAATGCCATTGGTGGTGCTAGGCATAATTGAATGCTTCCAAGTGCCTTTCTATCTAAAATATTTCAGTCATCATTTGTCATAGATCTCTGATTCTTGGTTTTTCCTTTCAACAGCTTCCATAAATCTTTCTGATAAAGATTGTCTTCCATTTGAATCTTCCATAACTAAAAGTTCTGCCCATTAAACTTGTCAACCCTCAGCTTACCCTCGTCTGCCATCACTTCCACTCAACCGTGAGACTCCCACTCAAATGTGAGACTTTCTTATAGAGGATAATTGAAAACAACCTCCCTTGAATACCACTTGTTAGGATTAAACATCATATAGAAATAACAATTACATGCAAATATAAACAATATCAAAAAATAAGAGATCACATAGAAAAGAACACAAGGCACCAAGATTTAATGTGGTTCACCCAATCTTTGGGCTACGTCCACCAAATAGAAAATCCAATATTATTATGATCTAGTGATTACAACTTGATTACAATTTGTAATCCCTTACAACTCAATACCATTGCAAGAACCAATTTTTGCTTCACCCACACTGAAATAATCCCTAACCCTAAGCCCTTTTATACAAGTTTTTTTACCGCTTTAGGGTTATAATTAATAATTACATGTTAGCCCAAAATCTTGATAAAATAGGGCCCACAAATTTTTTCTTGAGGGCTCTACCCCCAAACCCCCGCTCAATGAATTATGGAGTATGTACAATACTTCCTTGATCAATCACCACAATATAATAAGCCATGGTATGGGAACAAGAGCATGGAGGATATGGAGGGATTATGGATGGAATGATAGAGGTTGAAGGTTGGAAGGGATTCAAGGATAAGTGTCTTTGATGATCTAGCTTACGGATTTGAGGGGATGGAGTGATAGATTGAAATATAGGATATGGATGCATATAATTTCCCAAAATGGATGGAGGGAATGAAGGATAGGGAACTAAAATAGATGGAAGGAAGGAAGGAGTAGGTCCCAAAATAGATGGAAAGGAGATAAAGGATTCAAATTAGGTATATAAGGACCTAAAATGGATGGGAAGGGTGGAGGATTTAGATAAGGGATATAGCAATAAAAAATGGAGGGATGGAAAGAAGTCATAGGAGAAGGGCCCTAAATATATGTGGAATAAGATGGATGGGAACTTTGGGGTGAAGATGGAAGGACGTGGGACCATGATGGGATAGAAGGGATACCAACATCTAGAGATACACTTTCATTTCTTTCTTCAATATGATGTTCATTATTTGGAACACAAGATGTGATTCCATATGAAGTTTTAGATAGTATAGTTAGTTCATTTTTTGTAGATGTACTGCCATGGATTATAGAGGGTGTACAATCATGAAGCAGAGGGGAGGGAAGGATAGGATCTTGATTTGGATGGGTCGATAGAAATGGATCTTGAGATAGAGTAGGTATAATGGTAGGATTTGGATATGGAGGGAATGGTGAAAAATCTTTGGATGGAGTGAGTGGTAAAAGTGGATCATGTAGGAGAATACGTGGGATGGTAGGATCTTCTTTTGTACCATGGGATATGTCAGCATGCTTTTGGACAAGATCTTAATAGGGTTAGATTGGAGTGGATGGTGTGATAGGAGATGTATGGATGGTTTCTTTAAGTGAGGTAGATGGAGGGGTGGGGGATTCTTCAATGGGGATGAGTTGATGGGGAATGGACTCATTAGGTCCAGTACATGGTATTTGAGTAATTCTAGGAGGAGGATATGTGGATAGGATTTGGAGGGATTTGATGTATGAGAGGTAGGAGATGGAAGGGGATTGATAAGTGGGGTGGATAAAGTAGGGATGATAGCAATGAGATGATGGAAGAGGAATGATGGGTGTGGCAGATGGGTTTTCTTTCAATTTCTTTGTAAAACTCCTTGGAGACATGTGTGTTAGACTGGAAAGAGTAATATGATTAGTGTGGTACATTGTATAACTAGGATTGGTTGGAAGATTTGGAAAATGGTTTGGGGGATATTGGGATGGTGGAATTGGCTTAGGGATGTAGCTAGTAGCATTGTTATGGAAGGGTGGAGATTAGGATATGAAGGTGGAGGAAGATGGAGACATGACTGATGTATGAGGGGAATATGTGGGCACGATATAGGAAGGAGGTGTGGATGAGTGTAATAATGGATTTCCCTTGTCAAAGGTATGATAAGGAGTAATAGAGGGTATGCATGGAGGTGTGATGATGTAGTTTGGAGGAACGTTTGGATGTTGGAGGATGTTTGGAGGAATGTTTGGATTTTGGAGGATGTTTGGAGGAAGATCTCTAAGGATCTCAATATACCCATCATGGTCAATAAGACCTTCATCATCATTAGAATAGGATGGAGTGGGAGAATAGATGGGGTGACCAACGTAACACCCTACCAGGGAACCCAAAAGAAATTAACTTAAAGTTTCACTAAGTTTGTCAAATTTTTTTTTTTTTTTGAATTCTAATAAACAACAATCGTTATAAAATAGTGGAAGCAATAATAATAAGAGATAAAATAATAGTGAAATCATTAACTCATATACATAAACAACCATCATAAATAAATTACATCTCTTAGGGTTCCATGGCGTTGAATCACATTTAAGTTTAATTAATACTAAAACCAATATATAACACATCCACATTAAAGAATAACTATAAGTATGAATCTATTTAAATAATATACAATTATAGGATGCCACTTGGAAATAAAGAAAATGCATAATCATCCATTGTACAAGTCATAGGGTATGACAGGTTGAATAATATACATCATAAAATAGATTACAACGTCTCTTAAGATCTATGAAATCAAATATAATACACTTTGAGTATAACCATCCATAGAAATACAAGATCAGATAAAAAAGAACATCTACACAAACACATCCAACAATGACAAATGATGGTTAGATCTCAATGGTATAAGAAAAAGCACTACCACCTAACCTCATGAAACCCAAAAGGTCCACTCCCATTGCACTAAGGAGATAAACTCAAGTCCCAAATAGGATAATAGTCCCAAAATTCAAAACCAACATCTAGGACCAAGGAATCATGTGAAAGAAAACTATCTCAATGGGTACCAAGACACAAGTATCAAGTAATCCTAGAGGCAACACAAACACATAGGAAATCTACTATGCAAGTGGGCAAGTGTCATCGCATGAGCCAACTCTAAGGTTACTTAGTCTAGTCTTCTAATACTTTGGACCCCCTAGTGACTATATGTGGCATCAATATCCTTTTGTACTGACAAGGAGTACTAGCAAGTCATCTCTAAGGCTACCATGGTAGTCTTTTAATACTCTAGACCCCTTAGTGACTTTCTGCGGTACCAATATCTTATTAATTCATTTTAAATCCATTTAATGAAATGTTATTACTTATTAAAATAACTTACAATGGGTTACCCGTTAGCCTCTTTAGGGCCTCGACCTCTATTGCAAGCCACTTCCCAACATGACATGTACAAAAAACCTACTCTAAGCTCAAAAAAAGAAAAGGATCTCAAATGACTATATACCACACATCAGTTCTTAAACGAGAAATTAGAAAGCACTAAAATAATACTGATCATAATCACAAATTCCACCACTACAATCATCCTAATAGGACTGATCCAAAATCAAGAACACATAAACCAAATCCATGTCATTACATGATATCACCAAAACAAACCATTTAATCACCTCAGTCCTATACAAGCTACTAGGGAACAATCACACAGAGTTGATCAAAGACTCAAAAGTTATATAAGGAAAGGCACATCATCCACCTCAATTCTACCTAAGAACTGGAAAGCACATCAAAATATCTGATCAAACTCATCATAGCACACAACATGACACATCACCATGGTTGGGTGTAAAAGATCATAACCAAAACATCATCATAACATCACAACACAAACCCTTAAGCCTCTAGTAAAGATCATGACTAGCCAAAGCTAATTGAACCTTGAAACCCCACATTAGTAAACCACATGTCATAAAGAGAACATACAAAGTCATTTTCATAATTCATAAGGCTTTGAAAACACCAAGGTTTAATGTTCACCTACAGGTTTTCAAGTTCTCATTCTCATTTTCAAGTATTGTAGTTCATAATGTTTTCGATCTCAATCAGGGTTTTAGTTTTGATTTCTCTATTTGCCAGATTCAGTATGGTTTCTGAGTTCACTATAATCCCAAATGATTCAACAATTCATATAAAGTCATTTAAACATTATTTCATAGTTCATTTCATTATCAAAACATAAGAGCTTAGTAAACATACACATTAGATTTTTTGTCATTTCAAGGTATGATAACTACTAAAGTTTTCGAATCATAAAATTTCCCTAGTGTTATAAATCATTTTCATATAAAATTGTATCATTAAGAAAAACCCAAGTTTACTACAGATAACCATTTTTCCCAATTTATAATTCACAATAAACTTGTACACATACATTTTAATAATAAATTGATTAAAATCTTTAATCAAATATTATTAAAATTCAATTAAAAAATCATTAAAATATTAATGATTATAATCATCTATTAACAAAATAAATTATAAATAAAATAATTACCAAGGTTTCATTTTCATTTTAAGTCTCAGACTTACCAAAGTTGACAAATGATTATTTAATTAAATCACTAATATATTTAAAATAATAATAATCCAAATATACTCGGTTGATAATGAAAAACAAACCCATTACCCAAAAACTTAAAATTTAATAACTAACATAGAATTTTAAATATAAATCTTTAAAGTTAAACAATTATTATTAACTATTAAATAATAATTATAATTTATTAATAATCACAATTACTATTAATAATAATCTAATATTAATTATTTAATATTATTGATAAATTTTAATTTAAAATAATTTAAAATAATTTGATTTATATTAAAAAAAAACTATATTAAATAAATTATTTAAACATTTAAAATCATTTAAAAATAATATAAAATATTAAAATAAAAAATCTTTTTTTTTAAATGTTTAATATTTATGGCTTGTCAGTTTGCTGGCTTTGGACAGTGTCACTGCTTAGGTAGTCTTGGCTACCGCAGTGGCTACGACCATTGTCGGGAGTCCTAGCTACCTTCGCAATCAGTGGCTAGAGGAAGAAGGGAAGGGGGATGGATGGAGTCATGCCCTCACTCTCCCAATTTATTGTTAGAATTTTTTAGGATAACTAAGAGAGAGAGGGGGGGGGGGGGGGGGGGGGGTGAATAAGTTATTCAAGGTCTAAATGCCCTAATAATACTTTTTCTCAAATTATAGTGAGCCCATAAAATTTTCGTCCATTCAAACTTAAATCAATCATCTTAGCAAATTACAGTAAATCAATCTGCAAGAATAAAGCATGCAAGATCAACACATGACACAGTGATTTACGTGGAAACCCAATTTGGGAAAAACCACCAGTAACATGCTACTTAATTCTCACTTTTCCAAAGTGATGCCCTATTACAAGCCCGCCCTATTAAAGGCTTACAACACACTGTTAAATGTGACCTTGTTAGAGGATTTCACCATACTGTTAGGAATGGGCTTGGTCAAAGGACTTTAGAACATTCACTTGGAATGTCACCCTATTAAAGGATTTTTTAACATGGCTATTAGACCAACCTAAGTCCATAGGATTTAAATTATCTATTACAATTGCTAGAGAGTAACAATAATGGTTTTCTGATCTGATACAACTTACAACATATTTTGCAGATTTCAGATCACACTTTAGTTCAGTCCTTTTGTTTGGCTTTTAATCACTTCGACTTTGATAGCTTATCATCTCAAGCTTCATCTCCTTGAGTCTTCTCACTCATCATACCAATGCAATCATATCTATGGTCATTTGTTGAAGTAGAGTAACTGCGCTCTCTTACTCCTTAGCATCTCCTTCAACACTTTATGCTTTCATGCTTGACCTCCTCTCACACTTTGCTTCGTGACCTTATGACTCCTTAAATAGAAATCTAGAGTCCCTTTCCCGCTCAATTCTTCCTCTCCAATTTTAGGGTTTTAGGTGGATTAGGTAGGGTACAATGTATCTATCCCATATCTTACTCTTATCTAGAAACTTTGAAATTCCAATTGTATTCTCCAAAAATGTTTTACATGATGTTCTGTGCCACCAGCTCATCACTCTTATCTTCTATTTAATTTACAGAATTCTAGATAACAACCTTGTCGGCTCAGATTTGGCAAATCTTCAATCTTTGAAATAATGTAGTAACTCAGCATTATTGGTTTACTAATGCTTGGCATCTTTGTGTTACTCGATACTTGTATCCTGCTCAGTACTTGTTTTTGCTCGACACTTGTTTCTTGACTTGGCACTTGTATCTGCTCGACACTTGTTTCTGCTTGGCACTTGTTTCTTGACTCGACACTTGTTTCTTGACTCGACACTTGTATCTACTCGGCACTTGTATCTTGACTCGGCACTTGTATCTGCTCGACTTCAACTAGGAATTTGTTCGGCACTAACTAGCTTGCTCGGCTCCCTCTCTAATAAACTTAGTTAGGCTTCACAAATGACTTAGCTAAAATCTTACATCTTTGATATGTTTCAGTGTGCCCATTCTCTGTGTCTTAGAGTTTGTCATCAATACACTTTTTCGTCAATGGCTTAGCTGATCCTTGTACTTCATTACAACATCATAACTTCAACCTTTCTCTAGGTGTTCTAGTTACATCTTATTGATTGCCTCCTCCTTGTCAATCAACCAATTGATAGTATTTGGATCACTAACGCAATTATCATTCCTGCAAGTAGCAAGTTTGACATCAATGACAAAACAATGATTGAGAACATTCTTTACTATTTGTATTACTATTTATGTACGATCTTTTCAATCATTTCCAGCAATCTCCCTCTTTGGCATTAATGGCATACCAAACTGATCAATTGATCAACTTTGTTACCACCAAAATTATATACATTTTCTGCTTCTTTCTGTGTCTTCCTACCGATCTCATATATCTCCCTCTTTATATATATCTCCCTCTTGCTTTGTATTGATCAATTTTTTGCATATTTCTCCCTCTTTGCCATAAATGCCAAAGATGTAGCATCTTTAACATGAAAAATATAAGCTTTGGATCTTGATGTCTTCTCCCTCTATCACCATGCTTGTGACTGATTTGGAGTTTCTGCTCCTATTGTCATCCTCTGCATCATTCTTCAGATATTTCAATGATTTATTTCTATTGATGCATGACAGCTTCCTTATTGCTTTACACTACTTGAGTTAGGGGCATTACCCCCAACTTTCCTCTTAGATATTCATAAGCATCCTTAGGCAATGGTTTGGTGAAGATATCTGCAATTTGTTCCTTTGTGTGAATGTACTCCAACTTCACTTGTTTGTCTTCTACCAATTCTCTGACATAGTGATACTTGATTGCAATATGCTTGATTTTTGCACGCATTAATGGATTTTTGGATATGTTTATAGCACTTGTATTATCATAATACAATATCACAGGTTTAGTTACCTCTTCTTTCATTCCTTTCAATAGATGTGTGAACCACACAATGTTTGTGCAATTGACTGCTGCTACCACATATTCTGATTCTATAGTGGATTGGGATGTGCATGTTTGTTTCTTGGTAGTCCAAGTAACTATCCTTTTACCTAAAAATAATGCACCTCCACTTGTGCTTTTTCTGTCATCAATGTTGCCTCCCCAATCTACATCTATATATGCATTGAGCTCAAACTTCTCATTCTTTTTCTAATATAGACCAAAGTTGTCAGTTCCTTTAATATACCTCATTATTCTTTTTACTTCTATGAGATTATTTTCTTTGGGATTAATAGAGAATCTAGCCACTATTCCAACTGCTAATGCTATGTCTGGTCTGCTATGTATAACATATTGTAGCTTTTCGATCATGGATCTGTACATTCTTTGATTGACTTCAGCTGATACATCATTTTTTGATAACTTATTTCCTATTGCCATTGGTGTGCTGACTGGTTTGGATTCTTCCAATCCAAACGTTTTAAGTATCTCTTTGATATACTTTGATTGTGTCACAAATATACCATGTTTTAGTTGATGTACTTGCAATCGAACAAAAAATTTGATTTCTCCAAACATAGACATCTCAAACTCATGTTTCATTTTATCAGCAAAGCCTTTGCAAAGAACTTTCTTTCCTCCAAAAACTATGTCATCCACAAACATTTCAGATACAATAATATCCTTACCTTCTTTTGATTTGATATAATGTTGCTATTATCATCAGTTCTTTCAAATTCTATTTGTACTAGATACTTGTGAAGTCTCTCATACCATGCTCTGGGTGCTTGTTTTAGACCATAGAGTGCTTTATGTAATACGCAAACCATATCCTTGTTGTTCTCATCAACAAATCCCTTTGGTTGTTCAATATAGACTTCCTCTTCCAATATACCATTTAAAAAAGTAGACTTTACATCTATCTGATAGACTTTAAAACTTTTATATGTAGCATAGGCAAGTAAAGTTCTTACTCCTTCCATTCTAGCAATAGGGGCGAATGTTTCCCCATAGTCTAATCCTTCTTCTTGAGCATAACCCTTGCATACTAGTCTAGCTTTGTTTCTAGTAATCTCACCATTCTCATCTAACTTTTTTCTGAATACCCACTTGGTGCCAATCACATTCTTGTCAACTAGTCTGGGAACCAAACTCTAGGTTTTATTCTTCTTTATTTGATCAATCTCTTCTTCCATAGCTTTATACTAGTCATCTGTTGGAAATGAGAATGGAGTAACTGAGAGGGGGAGGGGGTGAATCAGTTACCACAAAAACATTTCACAGTCCCTTAGATGTCTAAAAGCTTGATCTTAGTTACAAATTACTAAAACTTGATAATGTAGCAAATAATAATAATTATTAAGAATTGATAACCAAAAACAATTCAGCAATCATGAACACTAGAGACACTAGATTTAACATGGAAACCCAATATGGGAAAAACCACCAATGTAACTAGTTACTGTTTTTCACTCTTCTAAAGTGAGCCCTGTTAGGAGCCAACCCTGTTAAAGGTTACAAAACACACTGTTAGGTGTGACCCTGTTAGAGGATTTAATCACCCTGTTAGGAGTGGCCTTGCTAGAGGTCTTTAGAACAATTCAATTGAACTGTCACCTTGTTAGAGGATTTATAGAATGGTTGTTAAACCAACTCTATTAAGAGATTTTGAGTTCACTATTACAATGGTTAGAAAGCAACAATGAAGTGATCTGATACAATATGCAACTTATCTTTGCTGATTACAGATCTTTGTTATTCTTGATTGAATTCTTACTGATCAAATACAACTTTTCAGCTCATTCAACGCATCTGATCCTTCATCAGACTTTTCTCAACATTCACCTTTTCATTTCACACTATAATACACCTTCATAACTTGTTCACACTTCTCTTTTGATTTACAACTTGAGTGACCATATATACCTTTTAGATTATCTTAGTCGGCTCAAATCACTGACCAATAATCAAACAAATACAATAGTCGGCTAGAAATAATTAAAATTAAAAACTAACAAATCCCTTTACTGGCCGACCCTGCTCGGTTAATACTGTTCAAAAAATAATTCCTGTGTTAACCGACTGAACTCAATTAATACAACGAACTCCATGAAAACCCTTTAATCGCCGGGAGAACTCGGTAAGTACTGAGTTTCCATAGATGATCGAGTGAGCTCGGTGGAAACTGTCTTTGCCAAATTCCTTTTGTTGACCGAGTGATCTCGGTTAACACTGTCTGCCTCATTTTCTTCGATAACTGAGTAAGCTCAGTTAACACTTGTCTGCCTTATTTTCTTTGATGACCGATTAAGCTCGGTTAATATTGACTGCTTCATTTTCTTCGATGATCGAGTGAGCTTGGTTGACACTATCTGCCTCATTTTCTTTGATGACCGAGTGAGCTCAGTTGATATTGACTGCTTCATTTTCTTCGATGACTGAGTGAGCTCGGTTGACACTATCTGCCTCATTTTCTTCGATGATCGAGTGAGCTCGGTTGACACTGTAGCTGAGCTCGGTTAGCTGAGACTAATAACTGATATGACATTTGTGTGACATTAAGGACAATATTATCCAACATAATCATCTTGTAATGCACCATATACTGTCTTAGGTTCAATTTTTTTGATTAGACATGATTCATATCTTAGTCTATTCCTTGTCATTGGTCTTGCATCTTTGTCACCAATTATCTATTCAGCAGGGTGATTTCTTTTTACATATTTGGATAATCTTGGTTCTGTCCTTGTTTCCATGTTTGATCTTTCAGATTCAGGGTCACTATGCACTGAGTTGTTAGGTTGTTCTTCATTTCTTTCATGTGTACTATTTTCAAGATCAAATTGTGCATTTCTTTCATTCTGCAACTCGGCTTCTAAATGTAACTCGGCATTCACTGGTTGTGACTCGACTGAAACTAAAATTTGCTGTTGAATCCCAATTTGATTGACAACATCCTCAATAGGCATTCCTTCATAAGAATACACAAAGGTTCTTTATTCTTCCATTCTCTTTGGTTCTTCAGCTTGGACTTTTGTATGCTCATCAAAGTTTACATTTTCACTTTTCATAATTTTGTTAGTGTTAGTATTCAAACACTTATATGCCTTACTTCTAGTGGAGTAACCAAGGAATATGCCTTCATCACTTTTTGCATCAAATTTTTCATTTCTAGCATCTTTAAGGATAAAGCATTTGCAACCAAATACTTTGAAATGTTTTACATTAGGTGAGTGACCATACCATAGTTCAAAAGGTGTTGTATTTGTACCTTTCTTGACTTGTACACGATTCAGTGTATGAACAACTACACTTACAGCTTCTCTCCAGTATTTTAGAGCAACAGTCTTTTCCATCATTAGTGTTCTAGCACAGTCAATCACAGATCTATTTCTTCTCTCAACAATTTCATTTTGTGGGGGAGTTCTAGGAGTTGACATTTTTCTTTTGATTATCTTGTCATTACAAAATATCTCAAATTTATTTGATGTGAATTCACCACCTCTGTCTGATCTCAGGCATTTTAAACTCTTTCCTATTTTTTTTATAACTCTAGCCACATACCACTTAAACATTTGAAAAGCATCAGATTTTTGCTTTAAGAACATAATAGTCATCAACAAACAACATTATATATTTTTCTCCTTTGTAGCTTTGTACTTCCATTGGACCACATAATTCAGTATGGACTAACTCAAGTACTTCTTTAGATGTATAGTTTTTACTTTTGAAACTTGACTTTGTCATCTTTCCTAGCTGACATTGTTTGCACATGATATTATCAGGTTTCTTCAATTTAGGTAAACCTTTGACTTTCTTCATTTTACTGATATTGACCAAATTGTCAAAGTTGACATGACATAGCCTTCTATGCCATAACCATTCATCATCAAATTTTGCAAAAAAATAAGAAACATCATCCATATCAAGGTAAAACATATTACTTCTTGTTTGATCTCCTTTTCCTATCAATTTACCATCAGTACCATAGATTTTTGTAGTTTTGTTTCCAAATTCTGCTTTGCATCCTACATTGCCTAACTGTGAGACACTCAACAAATTGTAGTTTAATCCTTCAACATAGTATGCATTATCACATGAAATTTGTTCTATAAGCTTAATAGAGCCTTTTCCTTTTATTTGACACGGAGCATCATTACCAAATCTAACACTATTTCCATCATACTGAGTAAGGTTAACAAACTTACTTTTGTCTCCTGTCATGTGATGTGAGCATCCACTATCTATGATCCATCTATCATTTTTGTTCATACTTGTTACCAGTGCTGTAGGTTCTTCTTCATTAGATTGGTCCTTCATGGCTACATAGACAACTTCATCATTATGATCATCAGAATTCTCTTCAACAATATAACACTTCTTGCCTTTGTCTTTGTAATCTCTCTTATCATCTTCTCTTCTATATTTGTTTCCTTCCTTATAATCTTTTTTCTATGTAAACCTTGCAGAAATATGTCCTACTTCATTGCAATTGAAGCAAATGATAGGCATCTTACCTTTGAATTTTCCTTTGCCTCTGTGAAATCTTCTAGCTAGCAATGCTTCCAATTGTTCCACATCTTCCTCATCAGTGCTACTATCACTGGATACATATTTCATTTTTCTTCCTTTCTTTGGTTTCACCTATTCAGCATCTTTTAGTGATAGCTTGGCCTTGAAAGAAGATTCAACATTCTCAGGTCTGTAGTTGTCAAAGTTAGATAACTCAAATGCAGTGAGTCTACCCACTATTCTTTCAAAACTTAGATTATTTTCTGGTACACATCTTAGTTTTTGTATTGCTGATACTCTAATAGCATAGATAGGGAGCAAGGTTCTTAAGAGCTTACTATTAACAGTATCTTTATCCAATTGACCACTCAAACATCTTAGTGCAGTTACCACTTCCTTTATTCTAGCGCCATACTGAGTAGCATTCTCACTTTCCTCCATTTTCATATCATCAAACTTTCCTCTGAGGCTTTCTCTTTTTGCTTTTTGGACATTCTGATCTCCTCCATAGATGTTTGATAAGGCTTTCCACATTTTAAATGCATAGTCACATCCTTTGATATCATCAAGTTCAGCATAGTTGAGTGCTGAAGCAATCTCCAGCATTATCTGATTGTGTTCCTATTTGTTTTTCAAATCTTTTGTAGTAAGAGTGCCAGTTGGATCAACATGTTCAGTAAAAATTGAATTTTGGGCATAATCCTCTTATGGATCCAAGATGGAGTTTCATCAAACTCTTCCATGCAACAAAGTTGTCTTTGTTGAGCTTGGGGACTTCTCTCTTAGGCATTTTGATCTTTTCTGCTTCTAGTCCCTTTAAACTGAATCAGTAGTTTGGCTTTGATACCAATTGTTAGAATTCTTTAGAATAACTGAGAGAGGGGGGGGGGGGGTGAATCAGTTATTTAAGGTCTAAATGACCTAATAATACTTTTTCTCAAATTATAGTGAGCCCATAAACTTTTCATCCATTCAAACTTAAATCGATCATCTTAGCAAATTACAGTAAATCAATCTGTAGGAATAAAGCATGCAAGATCAACACATGACACAGTGATTTACTTGGAAACCCAATTTGAGAAAAACCACCAGTAACATGCTACTTAATTCTCACTCTTCTAAAGTGATGCCCTGTTAAAAGCTTGCCCTATTAAAGGCTTACAACACACTGTTAAATGTGACCTTGTTAGAGGATTTCACCATACTGTTAGGAATGGGCCTGGTCAAAGGACTTTAGAACATTCACTTGGAATGTCACCCTGTTAAAGGATTTATAACATGGCTATTAAACCAACCTAAGTCCATAGGATTTAAACTATTTGTTACAATTGCTAGAGAGTAACAATAATGGCTTTCTGATCTGATACAACTTACAACATATTTTGCAAATTTTAGTCCTTTTGCTTGAATTTTAATCACTTCGGCTTTGATAGCTTGTTATCTCAAGCTTCGTCTCCTTGAGTCTTGTCACTCATCATACCAATGCAACCATATATATGGTCATCTGTTGAAGCAGAGTAACTGTGCTCTCTTACTCCTTAGCACCTCCTTTAGCACTTTATGCTTTCATGCTTGACCTCCTCTCACACTTTGCTTTGTGACCTTATGATTCCTTAAATAGAAATCTGGAGTCCCTTTCTCGCTTGATTCTTCCTCTCCAATTTTAGGGTTTCAGGTGGATTAGGTAGGGTACAATGTATCTATCCCATATCTTGCTCTTATCTAAAAACTTCATCTAAAGTCTAGTTGTATTCTCCAAAAACATTTTACATGATGTTCTGTGCCACAAGCTCATCACTCTTATCTTCTATTTAATTCACAGAATTCTAGATAACAACCTTGTCGGCTCAGATCTAGTGAATTTTTGATCTTTGAAATAATGTAGCAACTTAGCATTATTGGTTTACTGATGCTCGGCATCTCTATGTTACTTGATACTTGTATCCTGCTCGATACTTGTTTTTGCTCGACACTTGTTCCTTGACTTGGCACTTGTATTTGCTCAGTACTTGTTTCTGCTCGGCACTTGTTTCTTGAATCGGCACTTGTTTCTTGACTCGGCACTTGTATCTACTCGGCACTTGTTTCTTGACTCGACACTTGTATCTGCTCGGCACTTGTATCTTGACTCGGCACTTGTATCTGCTCGGCTTCAACTAGGAATATGTTCAGCACTAACTAGCTTGCTTGGCTCCCTCTCTAATAAACTTAGTTAGGCTTCACAAATGACTTAGCTAAAATCTTACATCTTTGATATGTTTTAGTGTGCCCATTCTCTATGCTTTAGAGTATGTCATCAATACACTATTTTTTCAATGGCTTAGCTGATCTTTGTACTTCATTACAACATCATAACTTCAACCTTTCTCTAGGTGTTCTAGTTACATCTTATTGATTGCCTCCTCCTTGTCAATCAACCAATTGATAGTATTTGGATCACTAAAGCAATTTTCATTCATGCAAGTAGCAAGTTTGACATCAATGAAAAAATAATGATTGAGAACATTCTTTACTATTTTCATTACCGTTTATGTATGATCTTTTCAATCATTTCTAACATTTATTATATATATATATATACATATATATACATATATATATGTACATATATATATATATATATATATATATATATACATATATATATGTACATATATATATATATACACATATATATATATGTACATATATATATATATATACATATATATATATATATATATGTACATATATATATGTAGATATATGTATATATATATATGTACATATATATATGTATATATATGTATATATATATATATATACACATATATATGTACATATATATATGGTTGGTGGCCCCCCTCCCCTCTCAATAACATATCATATCTTGAATATCTCCAACAATTGGTATCAGAGCTTTGTGGTTCTCAGGATAAAGTTTGACAGTTTGAGTAAATATCAAGGACAATGAAGATATTCAAACTTGACAAAGCTATTGAAAATAAAAGGCTAGATCTAGAAATGGCCATGGCTCAACTCAAAGAAACAAAGGAGCATCTTTCTCAATCCTTGAAGAGAAGGAAGGAACTTACAAGACAAATGAATGACTATTAGTATGTTGAAGAAAAGATTGAAGACCTTTTACCATCAAGTAGCTCAAATGAAGTAAATGAGGCTATCAAGGAACTCCTAGCAAAGAATGGCTCTCTCCAGGAAGAGGTAAGAAAGCTTAAAAGAAAATAAGAAATTCAATCAATCAGGCTATGTGAAGTTTTGGAATAGAGAAACAAGGCAACTAAAGACTTAGAAGCAAGAAATAATCAATCCCTTTAGCATGAAAATCTTGTGGATCAACTATCTAATGCAAATGAAAAAATTACGAATTTGAGATCTGAAAATGAAAGTCTAAGGAATGATTTGATCACTGAAAGACAAATCAACGAAAGCTTACAAAGCGACTTGAGATCTGAAAGAAAAATCAATGAAAGTTTGGAAAATGACTTAATCATTGAAAAAAAATTCAATGAGAGAATGATGAAATCTCAAGAAGACATGACTCAATTAAATCAACAAAGTGAGCAGAATCTTCATAGACAAAAAGGTAAAGCTGGACTTGGTTATAAGGAAGAAGGTGAAACTTCCAAAGAAGGTGCCCAAAGAAATCAAAGACCTATTTGCAATCACTATGGTAAGTTAGGTCATACATCAAACAAATGTTGGAGTAATGGAAAAGCTAAATTCAATGGTAAATGCTATAATTGCAGTCAACGTGGTCATAAAGCTAATGAATGCAAGGAGAAACCAAAATTTGAAGGAAATCATCATAAATGCAAGAAGCATGGTCACAAGGCATCCCAATGCAGATCTGAATCATTTAATCCAGCTGAACAACTTGTTAAAACAATATTGGGATGAGACTACAATATCTGGTGCAAATGTCATTATTGTGGAGAATATGGACACATTGGAAAAGACTATGCAAGACATCACCTAAGGAAGAAGGACACTATTGTAAGGTGTTTTACATGCACTCAACTTGGTCATATAGCTAAAAAATACATGAACATAGGAAGAGTTGAAGATGAAAAGAAAACTAAAGCTGATAACATTCAGAAGTAGATGAGGCAACAGTGGATTCCAAAATCTATTGAGCAAAATAGTTCAAATGATGGCAATGTCACTCAAGAAATGGGTGATGCCACCATCTCCAGTTAGATCCATAAATAAGGATATGGAACTGCATCTTCTAGTAATATCTCAAAGTAGTTCCAAAATAAAATAAAGCAAAATGATCAATCAGTATTCTAGATACACAAAGATCAAAGAAAGCATATCTTTTGCCAAGTTGCATCTACCAAGGAAAGTCAGTTGAAGACCTTACCAAGCTAGGTCTGGAGTAACAAAAAGTTTTGTTAGATCACCGAGTTGCAAGCTTCTATTGAGCAAGTCAATGATAGCCTATCAAGCACTATGTCATCTCAGCTACCTTCATACCAAGCATTAATGGAAAAATTTTCATCAAAAGAGCAGAATTTGATTTCATTCTTCATCGCAATTTTAGAGCTAAGAAATTTTTAGGTGCAATTCAAGCAATTCTGAATGATTCCAAGCGATTTTCTAGTGAAAGATTTGTTTGAAAAATTTCTATCTTTTACCAAGCATCAATGGCATCTAGGAGTAGCAGCAGGACCAAGGCAAAGAAGGTTTCAAAGATGATGGTAAAGGGTAGAGAATGGAAAGTGCCCAACTTCAAAATTGTTTCGGCCATTGCATAATCACTTGACCCTAATGGTGCTCAATCTCAAATTCCACCAAAGGTACTCCTTATAAATGATATTTGTACACATTTTAAATATTTTGTTCAAGAGATTAGAAACCTATAGATGGACAATGCCCTAGGAGAAATGAGTGTTGATGGCTCTTTGAAACCCAAACATAAGAATCTTGAAACCAAAGGCTTGACTCATATCTTGCATATGCCAAGAAGCTTCCAAACCAAGTGGATTAGATATATTTTGAGTTGGGTGCACAATGGGCAACTATGGTTAGAGTAGCCAGTGTTAATCACAAAGGAGATGATTCACAAAATCACGGGTCTCCCTATGCTCAAAAAAGTGAAGGTTACCAAAACCCTAGGATGGGATGAGTTACAGAAGCAAACCCTAGCTGAATGGGATAGTAGAGATTTGAAGGTTAGCACTGTATCTAATGTTGAACTAAGATTTGGCACTCATGTCATTGCCCACAAAATTTATAGCTCTAGTCAACTAAACAGTGTACCCTGTGAGGCTGTGGATTTGGCCTTCAAAATTGTAAAGAAGAACCTTGAATTTGACTTGTCGAAATTACTATTGAAATAATTAAACAAGAACATGGATAGTATAAGGACTTCAAAGAACAATCCCTATAAATTTGGTTCTTTGTTGACTTGTTTATTCTTCTATATTCAAAAATTCTTTCCATCTAAAGGAACTGTAGTGTGGAGAAAAGATATTCCCATTCTTTATTAGATTAATGAGTTTGTAGCAGAAATGGGTAAAACTTTTGATAGCATCATGGATAATTATTTTGAAGATTTCAAGGAAAAGATGAATAATAAGTTTTGAATTCCACCAAAATTGGTTGAAGACTACAAAGATGATGTATGCTTTATGGTTGATTTTGATAAGGTATACATTCAGGCAGTCAAACCACGAGTTGCATGGGTGAAACCTCTTCCTTATGAGGTTAATATTGATGAGGCTAGGGACATTATTGAAGCACTGGTGAATGAGCCAGTAGACCCAAAGAAACAATTTTTTGGAACATATGATGAGTCAAAGGCTAGAATTGAGCTTGAAATCAAGCTACCCTTGGCTATAAGCAAAGGCAAGAGGAAGATAGCTAAGTTGAAAACTACTACCGGCCCTCTTATGCTTATAGAAGGAAAAGGTGAGGAAGAAGAAGATGATGAAGAAGAAGGAGGCAAAGAAAAAGAAGAACATGAATATGAAGAGGAACCACCAAAGAAAAAAGGTAAGACAATTATTACCAAACCTAAGAAGAATCCTACTGTAGTATTCTCTAGAAGAAGCAGAAAAGGCAAGCAAGAATCTATACTTGTTAGGCCTCCACTCACATTTGAGGAAAGGCTTAAAAAATTGGAAGAGGGAGCTGACATCACAAATTTCAAGGCATTGAAATTTGAAACAAGAACTGATGTTGAGAAAATGCAGATTGAGGAACTGGTGCTCAATAAGATGGGTAAATGGAAATACTCCCCAGACCAGCTTGCCCCTCAAATCTCCAAAGAGTTGTTGGAGAGATTGCAACCAAGATGGGAGTCAGCCACCCAAATGGACAAAGACATATATGAGCAATGCCTAAGGAATCTTCTATCGAGTCTCACTGGACTAGACATTAAGGCAGCTATGAAGAAACATGAAGGTAAAATGATGATTAGATTTCACACATGTTTGATTTTAATTAAGGACATTAAGCATGTTGTAAATGATGCAACAAACATGTGGAAGAACATCTATCATCTATAAAAGCCCAGTGATGACCCTGTTGAAATCAAGGATGATGACAATAGTGATAGTGATGATTTTGATAGCACTCCATCCATCACAGTTACTGCAGGAGAGTTGCATGCATGAATGAAAGAAAAAGAGGAAGAAGCACACGAGGAAGGAAAAGATGAAGAGGATCTTGTTAAAATTACAGTAGAAGTGATTGCATCCCTTCCTCACTCTCCACCAAAGACTTTTACATCCACTATGGAGACAACCTTTGTAAGCAAGATTGTGAGCACAATTGCCACATCAATTGCTCAATCTTCACCAACCACCTCCCAGCTCCAAGTATCTGAAATAGGTGTGCCAAACACTTCATCTATTGAGCTGTCTGTCACTTCTTTAGCTGCCGAGCTAGCCTCCTCAGTTCCTTCACCATCAATGAGTGTACTAGTAAGTTCCACAATTTTGTCTCCATCAATTCCAGTAAGTTCTACAATTTTGTTTCCATTACCATCATCTGTATCCACTTCCACTCCAATCAGCTCAGATTATACTATGGGTACTTTACCAAGTATGATACCATTTTTGGGAAATGTTTTTGATCCAATTAATACTTCTATTGGCATTCAATCCTCAAGTCCTATCCCAGTTTTCACTGCTAGCCCTTCTATCTCCACTATTGTGTCTATTCCTAAGGTCAAACCAGTCATCAAAAAATTCAAACAAAAGCATCCATTAAAACTTTTGATCACTGGAAAGGAAATTGCAGAATATATTGACTTAGACACAGAGATAGTGATTCCAAAGATTGATTATGACAATGCTACCATTGAAGAGATGAGGTTAGCCAGTTAACTCATAGAGATGAAAGCTACATTGAAATAGTTAAGATTAGAAAGGGATAAGGAATATAGAATAAATGAAAATGCCAAGAATATAATTATAGATGCCATAGTTGTTGAAGTAGATTCTACTCAACACATTTTGATTCAGTTAGAAGAGGTTGTACAGAAATTTAATGAGGATTCTTCTGGACAAGAGAAACTTATTGAGAAAGCTGAAAAGAAATTTGATAATAAGGTGCTAGAGAATATTGCTCAAAAGATAGCAATAAAGCAAGTGGAATTGTCAACATTTTTGGGAAATTTTGAAAATTCTTTTAATAATGCAGCATCACTTTTTGCTAAACTTTGTGATGTTTCTCATTTTACCAAAGAAATAAAGGATAAGTTAAATAAGATTGACATTGATATGCAATCAAGTGCATCCAAGTTGAAGGTGGACTCCTCCTCCACAACCTCCCATCACACCAAGATCAAATATTTGGTAGATGTACAGGGAAAACTATTGAGAGAGGAAGCTAGGATCTAGTCTACACTCATAGAAATCTAGAACATGATCCTTCCTATCATGGACACAATGCAAAAACATCGTGTTCATTGCAAAACATTGGTCCAAGATCAGAACTTCTCAGTGGTTGATCACTTGATCTAATTATCAGCAAAAGTTCAAATTTCTCTCTCCACCTATCAAATTTTGTAGCAGACTTGGGATAGTACTTTTGCAACCATCCTTAAGGTACATCAAGAATTTCTATCTCACTTTGGTGTAGCCATATAAATTGTATATATGCAATCCTTTGGCATTATTATCAAAAAGGGGGAGAGATTCAAAGTTTCAGCATAATAAATGAGGAGAGTTATCACTATAAGTGATAGGGGGAGTTAGCACTCATTAGAATTAGCATGTGTACATAAGTATTATTGTATATACATTATAAGTCATCAAGGAGGTATATAGAAATGTATATGCAACAGTTCTACAAAGATCAATTTTGAAAAACCAAAATTCATTGAGTTAGGTAATGTACATATGTTTTGGCTTATAAGTGTTTTGTCACTAATGCCAAAGGGGAGATTGTTGGCATTAAGTTATTATTTCCATTAGTGAACATTTATCTATATCAGTATAGCTACCAAGCTCAGCACTCAGTTTTTTACACTCATCAAGCTTCATAGTTTACACTGAGCATCTACAGTGTATACCGAGCATTCAATGGTTACCTTATAGGTTCATCACTTAAGTAGTTCATACCAAGCTTCGCAGTTCACACCAAGCATTCTAGTGTTCATCGAGCTTTACAGTGTTTACCGAGTGATGGAAGCATAGTGTTTATCGAGTAATGAAAGTGCAGTGTTTACAGAGTGATGGAAGTGTAGTGTTTATTGAGTAATGAAAGTGTAGTGTTTACCGAGTGAAAGCAAGGTAAACAAAGGATTTAGTTTTTATCGAGTGATACTATTTCTACCGAGTCTCCAATGGTTACCAAGTTTAGAACTATGTCAAGTGATTAGTATGGACTGAGCCTTCACTTCTACTGAGTGCATGATGATGTAGAGTAATGCAGTGGATGTCGAGTATGAAAAGGTCACCGAGTCAGTTTAGTGAACCTGAGTTTTCTACTGTTTGGCCGACTCAGTAATGTTTTGTTCACTTGTGTTTTAGCCGACCTTGCAATTGTAATTATTGGAATGATATATATGTAATGTATTATATCATTTACAATGAATGATGAGAAAAAAAAAAAAAAAAAAGGCATGTAATGTTTTGAAGTGTAAATACGAATCAACAGAAAAATAGAATATTCAGCAAGGTCTACAAGGAGCAGTAAAGATTCATCAGTCACAAGAGGTGATCTATACTTCAAGGATCTAATCAGCAAATCAAGTTTGTAAGTAGATCCACTATTTCATCCTAATAGGTGAATCAATTATGTAAATCCTTTAATAGGGTAGACTTAACAATCTTTGTATAAATCTCCTAACAGAGTGCATACTTCAGTGTATGTTTGTAAATCCTCTAACAAGGTGGACCTAGCAGTCCTTTTGCTCCTAACAGGATAGATCACCAGAAGTTGTCAATGTAATAATAGGCCAACTTCATACTGTAGTAACAAAGTTTTGTGGGCATCATCCCAACCCCAGTTTTACTTTCTATTTGAAAGGTTTCTAGGTCACTAAATCACTGTGTACATGTGTTATAAATGTTTTTTCTCTCATATATGTAGTAGATTAAATGAATGAATTGAGAATAGTATATATGGTTAAAGTGCTAAATTGTTTTAAAAGTTTTGATGTTACTGATTCACCCCTCCCCTCTCAGTAACATATCATATCTTGAATATTTTTAATAGGTTTCAACCCAAAAAACATTCAAAAACTAGAATACGCAATAGACATAGAGAAGATAGAAGTTCGAAGAAGAAAAAACTATTGTACAAATAAACCACGAGATCCTACTTGGATTTGATGTTTAAAAATAAATTTCATGGAGCATACAAATAATACCCTTTTTTCTGAAACCCTTCTCAAAAAATTCCTCCTCCAAAACTCGATTATTGCAAAATGAGCTCTAGATCTTTGATAAAGAGTTCTCCCCTAATTTGGGGCTCTAATTGTGCAATCATGCGAGGGAACTCATGTTATAATTCTTTAGAATAATTGAGATGGGGGGTGAATTAGTTATTCAAGGTCCAATGCCACTTCTTCTCTTAGTCCTCAATAGCACACAACTAAAACTATCATGCATGTAATTTGAACATTTTAAACAACTATGAAAAGTAGACATGCATCACACCATAACACTAAGAATTTGATAACCCAGAAACCCTCTAGGAATAAGAAGGTAAAACTGGAGTGGGGATGATACCCACAAAATAACAACGCCATTGATTTCAACCACTTTTGATGGTCTGCCCTGTTAAAGGCCTACCCTGTTAAAGGCTACAACACATTGTTAAATGTGACCTTGTTAGAGGATTTCACCATACTATTAGGAATGGGCCCAGTTAAAAGACTTTGGAACATTCACTTGGAATGTCACCCTGTTAAAGGATTTATAACATGGCTATTAAACCAACCTAAGTCCATAGGATTTATCTTAACTATTACAATTGCTAGAGAGTAACAACAATGGCTTTTGATCTGATACAACTTACAACATATCTTGCAGATTTCAGATCACACTTCAGTTCCATCATTTTCTTGGCTTTAATCACTTCAGCTCTGACAGCTTGTCATCTCAAGCTTCATCATCTTGAGTCTTCTTACTCATTACACAAATGCAATCATATCTATGATCACCTATCAAAGCAGAGTATCTATGCTCTCTTCCACCTTAGCACCTTCTTCAACATTTCATGCTTTCATGCGTGACCACCACACCACACCTTCTTCATGACCTTATGACTCCTTAAATAGAAATCTAGAATACCTTTCCCGCTTGATTCTCCCTTTCCAACTTTATGATTTCAATAGATTAGGTAAGATACAATGTATCTATCCCATATTTTACTCTTATCTAGAAACTTCATCTAGAATCCAATTGTATTTGCCAAACATGGTTTACATAGTGTTCTGTGCCACCAGCTAATCATTCTTATCTTCTATCTGGTTCACAGAATTCTAGATAACTACCATGTTAGCTTAGATCTGGCAAATCTTTGATTTTCAAAATAATGTAGCACCTCAGCACTATTGATTTACTGATGCTCAGCACCCTCTGTATTACTCGGCTCCTGTATTCTGCTCGGCATCTGATCTTCGCTCAACACTCGATATTTACTCGGCACTTGAAGATCACTCGGCACTTGATATTTACTCGGCACTTGAAGATCACTCGACACTTGAAGATCACTCGCCACACTCTAAAGGTGAACTTTCTCAACTTCAATTAAGAATCTTTTTCGGCACTAACTAGTCTTCTCGGCACTCTCTTATGAACTTAGTTAGGCTATACAAATGACTTAGCTAAACCTTACATCTTTGATATGTCTTGGTGTGTCTATCCTCTATGTCTTAGAGTATGTCATCAATACACTATTTCATCAATGGCTTAGCTGATTCTTATACTTCATTACAACATCATAACTTCAACCTTTGTCTAGGTACTCTAGTTACATCTTATTGATTGCCACCTCCTTGTCAATCAACCAACTTATAGTATTTGGATCACTAAAGCAGTTGTCATTCCTACAAGTAGCAAGTTTGACATCAATGATAAAACAATGATTGAAAACATTCTTTACCAATTCCATTACTCTTCCTTCATGAGCTTTTCAATCATTTCCAACAATCTCTCTCTTTTCCATTAATGGAAAACCAAATTGATCACTTGATCAAACACCAAAATTATATACCTTTTCTGCTGCTTTCTACTTCCTTCTTGACTGCTACATCCTTTACTACTAATCTCATATATCTCCATATCTTTACCTCTCAATCTCCCTCTTTCATATATATCTCCCTCTTACTTTGTACATGATCAGTTCTCTACATATATCTCCCTCTTTGACATAAATACCAAAGATGTAACATCTTTAACATGCGAAATATAAGCTTTGCATCTCATATTGTCTCCCTCTGTCACCATGCTTGTGACTGATTTGGAGTTCCTACTTCTACTGTTATCCTCTGGATCATTCTTGTGATATTTCATTGATTTGGTCCTGTTGATGTAGGGTAGCTTCTTTGTTGCTTTTAAACTACTTGAGTTAGGGGCATTACCCCCAACTTGCCTCTAAGATATTCATAAGCATCCTTGGGCAATGGTTTGGTGAAGATATCTATAGTTTTTTCCTTTGTGTGAATGTACTCCATCTTCACTTGTTTGTCTTCTATCAATTCTCTAACATACTGATACTTGATTGCAATATGCTTGGTTTTTACATGCATTACTAGATTCTTGGATATGTTTATAGCACTTGTATTATCACAATTTAATATCATAGTTTTGGTTACCTCTTCTTTCATTCCTTGCAATAAATGTGTGAGCCACACAATGTTTGTGCAATTGATTGCTGCTGCCACATATTCTGATTTTGCAGTGGACTGAGATGTGCATGTTTGCTTCTTGCTAGTCCAAGTAACTAGTCTTTTATCTAAAAATAATGCTCCTCCACTTGTTCTTTTTCTGTCATCAATGTTGCCTCCCCAATTTGTATCTGTGTATGCATTGAGCTCAAACTTTTCATGCTTTTTATAATATAGGCCAAAATCATCAGTTCCTTTGAGATACCTCATTAATCTTTTTACTGCTATGAGATGATTCTCTTTAGGATTAGCAGAGAATCTAGCCGCTATTCCAACTACTAATGCTATGTCTAGTCTGCTATGTACAACATATTGTAGTTTTTCAATCATGGATCTATACATTTTTTGATTAACTTTAGCTGACACATCATTTTTTGATAGCTTATGTCCTGTTGCCATTGGTGTGCTGACTAGTTTGGAGTCTTCCAATCCAAACATTTTAAGTATCTCTTTGATGTACTTTGATTGTGTCATAAATATACCATGTTTTAGTTGATGTACTTGCAAACCAACAAAAAAATTGATCTCTCCAAACATAGACATCTCAAACTCATGTTTCATTTTGTCTGCAAAAATTTTGCAAAGCATTTCCTTTCCTCCAAACACTATGTCATCCACAAAGATTTCAGATACAATAATATCCTTACCTTCTTTTGATTTGATGTACATGTTGTTGTTATCATCAGTTCTTTCAAATCCAATTTTCCCTAGATACTTGTGAAGTCTCTCATACCATGCTCTAGGTTCTTGTTTCAGACCATAGAGTGCTTTATGTAGTTTACAAACCATATCCCTATTAATTTCATCAACAAATCCCTCTGGTTGTTCAATATAAACTTCCTCTTCCAATATACCATTCAGAAAAGAAGATTTTACATCCATCTGATAGACTCTAAAACCTTTATATTCAGCATATGCAAGTAAAGTTCTTACTCCTTCCATTCTTGCAACAGGGGCAAATGTTTCCCCATAGTCTAATCCTTCTTCTTGAGCATAACCCTTACATACTAGTCTGGCTTTGTTTCTAGTAATCTCACCATTCTTATCTAGCTTGTTTCTGAATACCCACTTGGTGCCAATCACATTCTTGTCAACTGGTCTGGGAACCAAACTCCAGGTTTTGTTCTTCTTTATTTGATCAATCTCTTCTTCCATAGCTTAATACCAATCACCTTCTTGTAATGCATCATACACTGTCTTAGATTCAATTACTTAACAAACATGATTCATTTCTTAGTTTATTCCTTGTCATTGGTCTTGCATCTTTGTCACCAATTATCTGTTTAGCAAGGTGATGCCTCTTCACATATTTGGACAATCTTGGTTCCGTACTTGTTTCCATATTTGATCTTTTAGATTCAAGATCATTGTGCACTTCGTTATCAAGTAGTTCTACATCTCTGTCATGTGTACTGACTTCAAAGTTAGAATTAACATTTCCTTCATTTTACAACTTGACTTCTGAATGTAGCTCGACATTCACTGGTTGTGACTCGGCCGAGACTTAAACTTGTTGTTGAATTCCAATTTGATTAATAGTATCCTCGTCAATAGGCATTCCTTCATAAGAATATACAAAGGTTCTGTAGTCATCCATTTTCTTTGGTTTTTCAACTTGGACATCTGCATGCTCATTAAAGTTTACATTTGCACTTTTCACAATTTTTTCAGTGTTAGTATTTAAACACTTGTACACTTTACTTCTAGTGGAGTAACCAAAGAATATGCCTTCATCACTTTTTGCATTAAATTTTCCATTTCTAGCATCTTTAAGGATAAAGCATTTGCAACCAAATACTTTGAAATGCTTTACATTGGGTGAGTGATCATACCATAATTCAAAATGTTTTGCATTAGTACCTTTCTTAACTTGTACTCGGTTCAGTGTATGAATAGCCACACTTACAGCTTCTCTCCAATATTTCAGAGCAACAGTCTTTTCCATCATTAATGTTCTGGCATAGTCAATCATAGATCTATTTCTTCTCTTAGCAATTCCATTTTGTGGGGGAGTTCTAGGAGCTGATGTTTGTCTCTTGATTCCTTTGTCTTTGCAAAATTTCTCAAATTCATTTGACGTGAATTCACCACCTCTGTCTGATCTCAGGCATTTCAAACTCTTTCTTGTTTCTTTTTCAACTCTAGCCACATACCACTTAAACATTTGAAAATCATCAAATTTTTGTTTTAAGAACATAACAGTCATCATCTTGGAATAATCATCAACAAACAACATTATATATTTATCTCCTTTGTAGCTCTTTACTTCTATTGGACCACATAAGTCAGTATGGACTAACTGAAGTACTTCTTTAGATGTATAGTTTTTACTCTTGAAACTTGACTTGGTCATCTTTCCTAGCTAACATTGTTTGCACATGATATGGTCAGACCTTTTCAGTTTAGATAAACCTCTGACTTTGTTCATTTTACTGATATTGACCAAATTATCAAAGTTGACATGACATAGCCTTCTATGCCATAACCAGACATCATCAAATTTTGCAACAAGACAAGAAGTATTTTCCAGATCAAGATAAAACACATTACTTCTTGTTTGATCTCCTTTTCCTATTAATCTACCATCAGTATCATATATTTTTTTACTTTTATTTCCAAATTCTACTTTGCAACCTACATTGCCTAACTATGAGACACTTAGCAAATTGTAGTTTAGTCCTTCAACATAATATGCATTATCACATGAAATTTTCTTTGTAAGCTTAATGGATACTTTTCCTTTGATTTGACATGGAGCATCATTACCAAATCTAACACTATTTTCATCATACTGAGTAAAGTTAACAAACTTACTTTTGTCTACTGTCATGTGATGTGAGCATTCGCTATCTATAATCCATCTGTCATTCTTGTTCATACATGTTACCAGTGTTGTAGGCTCTTCTTCATCATATTGGTCCTTCATGACTACGTAAATAACTTCATCATCATTATCATCAGAATCTTCTTCAACAATATAGCACTTCTTGCCTTCGTCTTTGTAATCTCTCTTATCATCTTCTTTTCTATTTTTGTACTTGTTACCTTCCTTGTATTCCTTTTTCTATGTACACCTTGCAGCAATATGTCCTACTTCATTGCAATTGAAACAAATGATAGGCATCTTACCTTTGAATTTTCTTTTGGCTCTGTGGAATCTTCTAGCTAGCAATGCTTCCAATTGTTCCACATCTTCCTCATCAATGCTATTGTCACTGGATACATATTTAATCTTTCTTCCCTTCTTTGATTTCACTTGTTTAGCATCTTTTAGTGATAGCTTGGCCTTGAAAGAAAATTCAACATTCTTAGGTATGTAGTTGTCAAAGTTAGATAACTCAAATGCAGTGAGTCTACCCACTATACCTTCAAAACTTAGATTGTTTCCTGGCACACATCTTAGCTCTTGTATAGTTGATACTCTAATAGCATAGATAGGGAGTAAGGTTCTCAAAAATTACTATTAATAGTATCATCATCTAATTGACCACTCAAACATCTTATTGCACTTACCACTTCCTTTATTCTAGCAGCATACTGAAGAACATTCTCACCTTCTTCCATTTTCATATCATCGAACTTTCCTCTGAGGCTTTCTCTTTTTGCTCTTTGGACATTCTGATCTCCTCCATAAATGTTTGATAGGGCTTTCCACATCTTGAATGCTGTGTCACATCCTTTGATATCATCAAATTCAGCATAGTTGAGTGCAGAAGCAATTTCCAGCATTGTTTGATTGTGTTCCTATTTTTTTTTCAAATCTTCTGTAGTAAGAGTGCCAGTTGGATCAACATGTTCAGTAACAATTGAATTTTGGGCATAATCTCCTATGGATCCAAGATGTAGCTTCATCAAGCTTTTCCATGCAACAAAGTTTTCTTTGTTGAGCTTGGGAACTTCTCTCTTAGGCATTTTGATCTTTTTTGCTTCTAGTCCCTTTAAACTAAGTTAGCAACTAGGCTCTGATACCAATTGTTATAATTCTTTAGAATAACTGAGAGTGGGGGTGAATCAGTTATTCAAGGTCCAATGCCACTTCTTCTCTTAGTCCTTAATAGCACACAACTGAAACTATCATGCATGTAATTTGAACATTTTAAACAACTATGAAAAGTAGACATGCATCACACCATAACACTAAGAATTTGATAACCTAGAAACCCTCTAGGAATAAGAAGGTAAAACTGGAGTGGGGATGATACCCACAAAATAACTGTGCAATTGATTTCAACCACTTCTGATGGTCTGCCTTGTTAAAGACTTGCCCTGTTAAAGGCTACAACACATTGTTAAATGTGACCTTGTTAGAGGATTACACCATACTGTTAGGAATGGGCCTGGTTAAAAGACTTTGAAACATTCACTTGGAATGTCACCCTATTAAAGGATTTATAACATGGCTATTAAACCAACCTAAGTCTATAAGATTTATCTTAACTGTTACAATTGCTAGAGAGTAACAATAATGGCTTTTGATCTGATACAACTTACAACATATCTTATAGATTTTAGATCACACTTCAGTTCAATCCTTTTCTTGGCTTTAATCACTTCAGCTCTGATAGCTTGTCATCTCAAGCTTCATCATCTTGAGTCTTCTTACTCATTACACCAATGCAAGCATATCTATGGTCACCTATCGAAGCAGAGTATTTGTGCTCTCTTCCACTTTAGCACCTTCTTCAGCATTTCATGCTTTCATGCTTGACCACCACACCAAACCTTCTTCATGACCTTATGACTCCTTAAATAGAAATCTAGAATACCTTTCCCGCTTGATTCTCCCTTTCCAACTTTAGGGTTTCAACAGATTAGGTAAGATACAATGTATCTATCCCATATTTTACTCTTATCTAGAAACTTCATCTAGAATCCAATTGGATTTGCCAAAAATGGTTTACATAGTGTTTTGTGCCACCAACTCATCATTCTTATCTTCTATCTGGTTCATAGAATTCTAGATAACTACCATGTCGGCTCAGATCTGGCGAATCTTCAATTTTCAAAATAATGCAGAACCTCGGCACTATTGGTTTACTGATGCTCGATACCCTCTGTATTACTCGGCTCTTGTATTCTACTCGGCATCTAATTTTTGCTTGACACTTGATATTTACTCAACTCTTGAAGATCACTCGGCACTTGAAGATCACTCGACACACTCTAAAGGTGAACTTGCTCGGCTTCAACTAAGAATCTTGTTCAACACTAACTAGCTTTCTCGGCACTCTCTTATGAACTTAGTTAGGCTATACAAATGACTTAGCTAAACCTTACATCTTTGATATGTCTTGGTGTGTCTATCCTCTATGTCTTAGAGTATGTCATAAATACACTATTTCATCAATGGCTTATCTTATCCTTATACTTCATTACAACATCATAACTTCAACCTTTGTCTAGGTACTCTAGTTACATCTTATTGATTGCCACCTCCTTGTCAATCAACCAACTTATAGTATTTGGATAACTAAAGAAATTGTCATTCCTGCAAGTAGCAAGTTTGACATCAATGACAAAACAATGATTGAAAACATTCTTTACCAATTCCATTACTCTTCATTCATGAGCTTTTCAATCATTTCCAACAACTCATTGATCAAATTCCCTTTAATTTCATGCACACTTTTTGGCAATTTAAAAAATCTTTATTAAATTAATTTTCTTTCTCTTTTTAATTAATTTATTATATTTTAATTTCATGTATAAGATTTATGTAATTTAATTAAAATAAACTTTATTAAATTATTATTTTCTCTCTCTAGTTAATTATGAGACATTCTAATAATATATTTATTAATTTAACTAATAATATTATTTAGAGTTTATTATTAAAATAAAACTCCTAAATAATTATTAAATTAAATAAATATAAATATGCCTAAATTAGAACTTTAATATAATTTTTTAAGTTTAGTTCTTTTAATTAAATTAATTTCTTAATTAATTAAATATTGAATTTTCTTTGTAAAATTTTTGTTTAATTAAATCATTAAATTATCTTTTAATTCGATTTAATTATAATTGAAAATCATCACACGCCCACAAAACCAAATACAACAACGTAACTGAAGACAAAGAACATAATCAAACTCTAGGGTCAATATCACAAACTCACGTCACTTGACAAATTTAGGTGAGTAAACTAACTTAGATACTTGTCCTACGTTCTAGGAAAATTGGCTTAGGGTTTAGGATTTAGACTCAAGAATGATCTCTCCACTTATGTCATTGAAATACTACGATAAGGTACACTCATCCTGGCAATTCAAGGAAGTCGATACCCAGTACCTGCAATCTACATAAACTCCACACATGTACAAACACATATATTCTAAACTAAATAGGCAATGACAAAAAGTGGTGCATCGTGTAGATCCCAACTAGCAGGTGACTATGACTCCCTTCCTCAACCACATTAGAAAGGTCATACATAAAGTAAAACATACAATACACCATACACATGCAAGTATTGGGTAAGTAATCATATAACTACATATAAACCATTTATCTTACTTAATCCTCATGAGATAATTGATATCACTAACTGAACATACATATATAATCATCTAAAAGATAAACATAAAGACATGAAATAACTAAAATAACTAAGTAACTCATCACATATATCAACTAAATATGAAATATATCTAATCAAACCTAGTAACCAAGTACCGCTAATCATAAAATAGCCTAAAAGAATTCAACAATACAATAGAAAATTCAACTAGGAGTAGGCATTACAACCAAACTCATCATAATAGAATTGTGACATTGTGCTTTGATGATGATTTGGATAGGGATGAAGGATGAATATGAATTAACGCTAAATCTTAGATTGGCATAAAAGGTAAGCTCAGAATGTGATTTAGATTAAACTCATATTAGGAGGAAGGATTGACTCCAATGAAGATGGAAATGGGGTGGGAAATGAGGAAAACTCGACTAGTTAGGATATGGAGAAAATGAGGGCTTGATGGAAGACTTTAGAAATGATGATACTAGAGGAAAACAATATAAGATAACATAATGGGTGTGATTAAGATGATGATGTTTTGGGAAGCTTGGATGAATCTTTGATAAGGTAGTGACTATGCTAAGTATGCCTTGGTTTGATTTAGAGATAGTATATTTGGATCAAGTGAAAACAAAATCCCTCAAAGGATAAAGCAACCTTGAGGGAGATAAGTAATGGATCTCTAAAATGGACATTTGATAACCAATTTTGATAGATGTGTATGTTCAACACATTTTCTATGAGGGCATTTCATAGATAAGATAGTTCAAGCATGCTTGATCCCTATTGTCAATTTGGATTTGATGCAAGGCTAAAAGGGTAGCTACTAGTTTGGTTTGTAATTAAATTTGTGTAGTCAACCAATCAGTTGTTACATACATGGTTCACTTAAGAATGTTTTCTAGACAAGCTGAAATCATGGGAAAGTTTTCCCACCTCAGGCTAGCCTCAGAAATGCACTGCCTAAACTTTCCTAATGGAGAAGAAAGTTTACCTTGTTCTCATTTATATATTGGCCAGAGGATTTTACAGTTCGAGCTTCTATCCAAAGGGAATGCACTTCCTAGAAGATGATGAACTCGCTAGAAGTACTCCTAGGTTGTTTCAAATGAACTTGCTAACAACTTTCGGTACATGCATCACATAACTAAATGGTTCTATTTTGCAAAAAATAAAATATAAGGCAAAGATGTGCTAAAATGCACAATCTTAAGACATGCAAAACACTTTGTTCATTCTATTTTTGAAGCTTTTAGTTGTCTTTCCTATTGACAACTTGAAAACACTTGTGACTAGCATAAAATATTCATTCCAAATTGAGGTCGATGTTCAACATAAGAAATCATGTGTGAAAGCTTTGAAAATAGGGAATAAGAGAAATTTTCTTTTAGAGCATTAAAGATTGGATGAATTTGTTTTAAGCCCCAAAGTTTGAAGTGTGTTAATTTGAAATGTTCATTGATTTTTAGGCATTCAAGGTTGAGTTAAAGTATTTTATGCCTAAATTGAAGTGTGAGTTATAGCAATGGTTCATTGATCCTTGGCATTCAAGATTGTGTTTTGTTTTGCTTAATCATTCATTCTATTAACAAGTTTTTTTTTTGATTTCTTTTAAGCATTCAAGATTGAGTTTGATTAAATCATTAAATCCAAATTGAGATGTGCTTTTATTCCATGGTTAAACATGTAAGTAAATTATTTAAAGAAATTGAACCAAAACTAGTACACCACTCCATTTGTCAAGATTCTCACAATTTAACTAATTTAGAAATAATAGTGAACCCACCAAAGTCAACACACTATCCCACAACATGGGAGTGTAGTCAAATTAGTGAGAATGTTGCCTGAAACTGGTGAAGAAAAAGATAAAAAAAAGTGGGCCGCGAAAGAGATACTTATAGAGAGAACTCACCACAATGTGATCTTGTAGTCATAATGAGTATTCTTGATGAAGTATATGATCATAGGTTCAAGGAAAGACATAGGTTTTGGTTATTGTGAATAGGTTCTTGATACATAGCGATCACACAACAAGTACACGTCAACCCACAAGCACATACTCATGATCTCACAGACAAAAAAGAAGGTAGGAATGATAGAAAATGATACAAACAAGGGAAATAGCCAAGTGACAAAGATGATAAAGTATTAAAGTGATCCCACCTTTGCAAGTTTGCACTCCCATTGATAGTCACCCTCAAACTCACAATTTTAAGATTGATAATTTTTTTTTTTTTTTGAGGTGTTGCTGTGTGAAAATTGTCATACCCAAAATACGTGGGCAAAAACACACCAAATTTTTTTTTTTTTTGGAAGATAATAATTAAAACTCTAAGTTTTGAAATGTTTGCGTTCATAGTAAAAGTATAGGTTCTGAAAACTTACATTGAACTCTCGCTATTAATTTGATAATGACATTTGGTTCGTTATTACATTTAACCAATAAATTTTACTAACATTAATTTAGAGTGTAACATGTATCGATTTGCAAAAAAGATATTAATAACTACATTTTACTAATCTAATCAAAAACTAATAAATCTTTATAAAATAAAAACTAAACTACATAACTTGCATAACTTTTTAAACTAATTAACTTCCTATTGATTAAATTTACTAAGCATTTTAAATTTATAAAAATTACTATCTAATATTAAGGAAGGCATATAAATTTATTTACTTACAAAACTCTTAACTATAGCACAATTTAATCATATAAACATTAATCTTAATCAAATTTAAAAACTTAAATAAATACTAAACTTTCACAATAGAACTCAATTAAATTTTAAGACTTTAGCTAAATTATTAAACCAAAACTACTAATGTTAATACATGATTAAAATGTACATATTAAAATTCTACCAATTTTTTTTTTTAAAGTAAATTTTAAATAACAAAACAAACTAATAAAAAAAAAACAATAACTAACACTCTAACTTAAATAAATTTAAAAACTAACCTAACATCTTATCCTACTAACTAATAGCTAACCTCAAAAAAATATATATCCATAACATCATACCATTTATCATGATATCTAAATTAAAATTAACTAAAAATTTCAAACTAAAATTTAAATTTTATAAACTAATACCAAACTTGTTAACTAAACCTAAACTAAATGTAATACTAACATACACACTAACTAACAACTAAAACCTAAACTAAACCTACCACTCAAAAACTACTAACCCTACACCCTACACATCTCCCTCCACCCTAAAAGTGCTACTTCCCAAGTGCTTGCCAAGAGGTATGGCACTCTGCCTGAGTCCACCAAGGGCTAACCATACTCAGGGTGAGGTGGCACCCAAAATTTTCAAATGGAAGGAGACTTTAATCATGATAACCTCTTTGCAAAAAAAATTCACAAAGCATGACAAGGCATATGAATGAATAAAGCTGCGAGTACATATGGCAAGTACAGGGTGATGTCACCCAAGTTTGCATATAAAGTTTGATTAAAGGTTGAGACTACCCTGCCCAAATTGGCGACAAGGAAAAAGGACAAGACATGCATTAATGTTTTTTTTAGTTTTGACTTCCATCACTCCCCAATCACATTGCATTGATTAAACAAAAAACACTTCAACTTTCTCCCTCCATAATTTTCTCACGAGGATTTAAGTGGCAACAAAATTTATGAGAGATGAATGAGGACTGCACCATCATTAATGCGCCTAACATGTTGAGGACAAAGCTTCACAGGTTCTAAAGTCATAGAAGACTTCCCCCATACTTAAAACATAAAAAATTGCAATCACATAAAACTTTAATGCCAAGGTAAACAAAGTCTGTGCCAAAGAGAATGGGAGCAACATTAAAGACTAAAAGTTTTATGGGTAGGTTTTAGGATATTTAGGATATTATCTTATGCAATTTCTTGTTATTATTATACATACATACATACACACACACACACATACATACATACATACATACATACATACATACATACATACATACATACATACATACATACATACATACATACATACATACATACATACATACATACATACATACATACATACATACATACATACATACATACATACATACATATATATATATATATATATATATATATATATATATATATATATATATATATATATATATAATTTTAAATTTAAGAATATTTTGAAGAATATTCTCTGTTGAAATGTGACATTTAATCCCAAGCCCATACAAAATCTAGAGGGCTTTTGCTCTAGGAATGTTTTTTTTTTTTTGTCATATTTTTCTAAGTATAGAATTTCAAGTTGATTTATTTGCCAAAGGGGGTTATATTTTTTTTTCAAAATAAATCTAATAGGACTTGTTACAAACTAAATCTATCAAGAATTTGAATGATCCATTTTAACAACAATGCAAGAATTGTTTTGTTTTCAATAATCATGAAACTGAACCTACGTTCATAACACAATTTTTGTTTCAACATATATGAAACTTGAATTTTTCCTAATTGAACAACATCATTTTATCTTATTTTTGATGTGCATCCATATAACTGAAAGATACAAAGAAAACTCATGAGAAGCAATAATACTCAATCACTATTTTATTGGCAACCTGATTCAAAGGCTCCATCAGGAAAGAACTAGGAAGAAAACTCCATATCATCGCCATTACAACAAGGTTTTAAATACAATTTACATAGGATTCCAAATCCTAAAATTACAACAATCCAATTAAATTTCTTGCATGACCCTTATCAAGGGGTCCATATCATTTTTTGGAATACATTGCTAAGATCGTGGAGGAAATGAAATCTGACCAAGTGACAAACATGCATAACAAAGAGACAAAATCAAACATTCATATTCATACTAGGTTTTCATAACAGGATTCGACATTGAATCAAAACTAGAGAAAGGTGGATTTTTTCAATAGGAGATGTCAGACACAACACCAAACCAGGTGCCCAATCAAGGCTATAACTCAAGAACTTTTGTTCTTCCATTCTTACATGCCAAAACTCACACATGATTTGTGTTGATAGGTAGGGGCCCATAACACCCTACCCTCTCTCCCTCTTCTTGTCCTGAGAAGAGACTCTACACTGTTGGAGTCCAACTAAAAAGACCTTTCCCAAAATTGGCCACTTCTGCCCTATCCAAGGGTGAGTAATGCCAAAACACCCATACAAGAAAACTTCAAAATTCAAACAGAAACATGAAAAAAAAGCATTCAAGAAAACATGGTATCAATCCTTCCCAAGCATACCCAACATACATACAAGCATACCAATAAAAAACACAATAGCATAAGCATGAAACAAGCATGAAACATCATGAAAAAACATGAACAACATGAACAAGGAGATGAAGAACTCCTACCTTCACAAGAGGTTATGGTAAAATGAACAAATTGAGAAGAGCTTTTCCTTCCTTGTTTGCCTTCAATCTTCCAAGACTTCTCTCTAAAAGTAGAGATTGGATAACAACCAAAACTACTCCAAGAAGGGCTTCTAAATAAGATCCAAACTCAACCACCAAAAAGAGAAATAACTCCCCCCCATCCACCTAAAAATCTAGAAGTTTCTAACCCAACCAAACCTAAAGTTAACCTCCAAGTGGAGTTGTGGTTATCCAACTCATGGTAACAACTTTCAATTTTCGCACAAAGGCAAAAATAAACTTTTTGAGTGACCTCAAAAGTCAACAAAAGGGGCTTAGTGGGTGGAAAATGCCCCCAACCTATACCCATACCCCTTGGGTATAAAGATTTCATGTTTTAAGGCCTTAGGAATTGATTTAGGGACTCAACAAATGCTAGGAATAATTAGGACCATCTAACAATTCCAAAATGTAGATTAAGCACTAATTCAGACTAGGGGTAACTAAACTTGATTAAGAAAAAATTAGCAAAAAGGTCACTAACTTAGTTTGACTTAGGTCCAAAGGTTACATAGTTAACCCTAACTAGAAGGTTGGAATGCATATGCAAATTCATGAGTGTCAAGTGACACTATAAGAACACAATTACGAAACATTCACATTTACTGAACACAGAAAGATACATTCATACATCTTACAATAAAATTAAGTTACAAACAACAAGGTTTCCACAAATGGCACATAGGGATCAGTTTCGTTCCTCCATTAGGTTTCTCGGCTAAAATATCATGCACGCTCATTGCACACATTAGTAGCCCAATAAAATCACATGCACATATGTATATATGTATCAGGAAGTCACATAAATTAAAACATACATCTTTCAAATCAATCAGGATTTCTCTCATCCTGCTCATATTCTTAATCATCACAAATTTCATAATCAAAGTGTTAATCCTACATTTACTTATTTCATGAACATGCATATTCATAAAACACTAAATGATGAACTCAAATATTTGAAAGTAAAGATCACACAACATGAAATAATATAATATGTTCAAGTATCCGGTAATGTCTCGACATCTTGAGTCGTGAGTATCAAAATAATAATAATGTATCGCTATGCTACGATGGGTCGGGGCGAGGCCTCATAAAAATAGATGAGGTAGTTGGAAACACATTGTCTAAATCAGAACTTGTAAACCTATAAACAAGGTTAAAGACCTAACACACACAACTAAAAACATAATACATCAATTTTGCCTAGTTAGTATAAACAAGCATAAAATGATTGAGAATGACCCGAATGCACGGTCCCTCCAGGTGTGCCAAAATGTATGTCATGAAATCCTAGTGTGTAAAGAACAATAAAATGAATCTAGCATTCACAAACTAAATAAATACAACAAACTTTATGAGAGGACAAATGAGACACAAAAGAGGAATGCAAATCAAGTATGGTAAGCTCCCCAAGTGAGACCTTGATGCTTAGATATGTCCACAATGATGGTTGGATGTGTGCTTAGATATGATCAAGCTTCAAGATGGGTAGGAACCTTCAAAAAGGTAAAACATGTTGTGTAGGGTGAGTAAAGATTCTTGCATGGTAATGGTGTGATTCAATGATTTGTTCTTCAAAGGGGCATTATGAGTTTGCATAGGACGTGGATATGAATTGTAAGAGGGGAAGGTCCAATTTAAAGGCCAAGGGGTGGTGAGATGGATGGCTAGGATGCAAGGATGGAAAAAGGATGAGGGAGGGATAGGATGCAAGAAAGGGGAAGCAAATTAAAGTTAAAATATTTTTCCATTTTGTTAGTGTTATATAGTATTCTCTTGCCATAAATCATTTTCTAAAGTTTGACATAAAAATTGCATAAATATTCTAAAATAATGCGTAAATGATTAGAAAAAGACTATTAATTATACAAATAGCTTAAAGTCACAATACTAAAATGAAAATCAACTTAAGACATTTGCATAAGAGATTGACACAATTCTATCAATCTCTTGCATAAATGTCTTTAATTTGATTGCCAGCCCAATAATGTGATTTAAACTATATATTTTCCACTTGTACAATCAACACTCATCATATAACCATTGGCACATTATTTTAGAATATCTGTGCAATTTTGAATTCAATTTTTTTAAAAAGTAGTTTGTGGCTAGAGAATACTATACCACTACCAATATGGAAATCGTTAATTGGCTAGTCTTGTGTTTGACACAATTATACTATGTAGAGGTCATCCAACTTCATACAAAGAGCATTGGCATGATCAATAAGTTCAAAGAATATAGAATAATTAGAAATATGAAAGCTCATTATGGATTTATTAACATTTTCATCATAGAAAAGGAGGTTCATGTTAGTGATGTTCTAGTTATACCAAAAGGGTGTTGCTATTATGATTTTGACAAGGGTAGGCATATACTTCTATGAGACTAATAGCATGTACATTGTATTACCAAGTACAATGAGGTATGTAAATGGTGTTCTAAGATAAATCTAATGCAAGAAATGGTCAATTTCCAAAAGTTGCAAAGAACCTTTGAAACAAGTTTTTTTCATGGGCTTAAAATATACTACTCATCAAAGCTACTATAATTGTGGCACAAAAATACATAAAAAAAAAAGTTCCCATAATAAATGATACAAGAGTGCTGGAATGTGGGATCCAAATCAATTTACATCAAAAGATTGAGCTTGAGTCCTTGGGGAAGCATTCATATTTTGCTTTATTGTATCTTTTCACCAATAGACTTTAAAGTCTGCTTGCCCTATAAAAATACATTGTTGAGTTTGAACTATAGTTACTAAATTTACTCATGATTTTTTCTCCCACAATGGGTTTCCAACATAAACATAATGTTAAGGTGATGTTTTTGAATAATTTCTTTCCATTTAACTTTCCAAGTTATTATCTCATATAAGAACAACAGTATATGTAACCTGATTGATAGAATGTCAGCACTTCATAAGAATTACATATGAATACATAAGAGTATTCTAAAATTTAGAATATCATTGGATAAATATTAAAAGACAAAATAATAAGACTTATAGATGAGTAAAGTATTCTAAATTTTCTTCATCATCTAATCCTGATGGACCCCTGGATAGACAATCAACAACAAAGACTATTAGAATGTTCAGAATAACTAGGAGGGGGGGGTATGAATGGGTTATCCAATGTCGAAATTACCAATTCAATAAATAAAAACTTCAACTACTTCAGATCTAAGCATCCATTAGCTAAACCTCAATAGCAGATTATCAACAACATCAACTAGTAGTCAAATGTCCTTATAATTACAGACTTACATAATTTAAAGCATTAACTGTAAATCATCACAACTAACATCCACACAAATTGACACTAGGATTTAATATTGAAACCCAATTTGGGAAAAACCATCAGTAACATGCCATCAATCTTTCACTCTTCAGAAGTGAGCTTTGTTAGGAGCCAGCCCTATTGAAAGTTACAAAAAATACTATTAAATGTGACCTTGTTAAATGATTTAATCACCCTATTAGGAGTGGCCTTGTTTGAGGACTTTAAAAAATTCCATTAAAATGCCATCTTAAATAAAGCATTTATATATGACTATGAGGTCAACCTTGATTAAAGAATTTCAATACTGATACATTGATTAGAAAGTAACAACGTGTTTTGATTTGACTAATACAACTGAATTTACACATATAGATTACAATTTGGCTCACATGTTGATCCATTGACTGGCCTTCATTTTCATCTCTATCTTTGATTCTCTTGGCCAACCCTTTAGGAAATCATTCTTTACCTCTTCAAAATACTTCTTAGCCTCCTACTCAAATTTTCCAATCAATAACATCAAAAATTGCTCTAATCTTGTTAGGTTAGCCCTTGTACCTCCTTTAATAGGTATTTATGGTCTTTTTTCTCTTAAACACTACATTAGTTCTTAGGGTTTGGTTAGATTCATCAAATCCTTCCATCATTTTGTCTCCTCTTTTCTCTTCTAGAAATATGCAAACTTCTCCTTGAATCCTTGTATAGAAATATATAAAAATAGTTTCCCTTGATTTAAATGCTCCTAGTCATACATCCTTATCTTCAACATGCTTTACATATTCAAAGAAATCAACTATGTTGGCTAGAAATCACAATTTCCTCATCAACTATTAAATGTTTTCCCTCAGCCAACACTATGTTCTAATGCTCAATCATCACTGAGTTACCTAGTCACTACTATCTTTTTTATTTGGCACATATACTAATGCTCAATCAATACTACTTCTGCTCAGCACATACTAGTACTCAGTCAACACATACTTCAAGTTCCTTAATTTTTTACTCTTTTTCTTGGTCAAGCCTATGCATTTAGTCATTCTTTGATCACTTCTTCAAGACTTAAGTACAAATATCTTCTTTACTTATAACATGATTAAATAGTTAACTTATATTGTCAAAGTCTAACTAATCAAGTGTCCATTGTAGTTTCCTCTCATAGCTTAACCTTTTCTCTAGGTGCTATTGTTATGACTAACTTCTTAAATCATTTTCATCAATCATCTAATATGATACTCTAATTAGATAGAAAATTGTCTCACAAATAAGGTTTGACATCAATGACAACACAAAAATTGTTCAAATTGTAGCTTCTAATAATCTCCCTCTTTGGCATCGATGACAACACCTCTAGTTACCAACAATTCAAAACATGTACTACTTTGATTAATCTCCCTTTGCATTTAGTATCAAATCTTTATTAATATCCTTAGTTTCATTTGTATTCCCGTCTCCATGTCCACAAATCTCTTTCTTTCAGTTTCATTCTAATTCTCATCCATGTAGCTTTGATATGCAACAAATAGGCTACCTCTATCATATCATATCATGAAATAAATCTCCCTTACTTACATTCTCTTCATTTGACATACTCTCCCTCTTTCTTTTAACTATATAGGTAACTGCCTAATAATCTCCCTCTTTGACAACAATGCTAAAAACACTTCATCTATCTCATATATCTTGATCATGTAGTTATCCTTATGTCAGTACTAAATTCACCTTTTTCATCCATTCTATGATTTATATAACATTTTACTCTTCTTCCTTTACTACTTGAGGCAACTCCTAAAGTAGGATTGTTTGCATCAACTTGTTAGATACTCGGATCAACACATTTGATGCATAGCTCCATATTTTCTTAAGTAGCCCTGTCTACAAGAATCACCCCTAATTTACCTCTTAGATACTCATAAGCATCCTTAGGTAAAGCCTTAGAGAAAATATCAACTATTTTCTCCTTAGTATTTACATACTCCAAGCTCAGTTCTTTGTCTTGAACTAGTTCTCTCAAGTATTGATACTTGATAGCAATATGCTTAGTCTTTGTGTGCATCACATAATTTTTTGATATGTTTATAGAATTTATGTTCTCACAATAGATAACAAATAGATTTGCAATCTCTTCCTTCATCCTTTTCAAAAATTTCTTGATCCTTATGATATTTGAATAACTTACTATTGCTGCCACATATTCAGCTTTACTTGTTGATTGAGAAATGCAATTTTGTTTCTTGCTTGACCATGAAACTAGTCTCTTTCCTAGAAAGAAAACTCCTCCACTTGTACTCTTTCTATCATCAACATTTCCTACTAATCAAAATAAGTGAACACTTTTAGTTCAAACCTATCATTCTTCTTGTAATATAAGCCACAGTCTTCTATTCCTTTTAGATATCTCAATATCATTTTTATTGTCATCATGTGATTCTCCTTAGGACTTGCACAAAATCTTACAACAATCTCAACTGCTAATGCAATATCAGGTCCACTAGGAACAACATATTACCACTTTTCGATCATTGATTTATACAATGTTTGGTTTACATGAATAGAATCATCATTCTTAGATAGCTTATGTCCTATAGTCACGTGTGTACTAATTGGTCTTAAATCTTCCATTCCAAAAAAAATTACTATCTCCTTGATGTATTTAGATTGAGTAATGAAGATACCTTGCTTGATTTGATATACTTGTAAACCAACAAATATTTTGATCTCACCAAACATAGGCATTTAAAATTATTTCTTCATCTCATCTACAAATGATTTCCACAATGCATCCTTTCCTTTGAATATGATGTCATCAACAAAGATTTCAGATAACAATGCATCATTGTTATTGCCAATCTTCAGTATAGATTGTTGTTATCATTATTTCTTACAAATCCAATCTTCACCAAATAATTGTGCAATCTCTCATACCATGCTCTAGGGGCTTATTTCAAACCATATAGAGCCTTGTGTAGTTTACATGCCATGTTCTTCTTGCTAGGGTCAACAAATCCTTTAGGTTGTTCAATGTAAACTTCTTCTTCCAATATTCCATTTAGAAATGCAGATTTGATATACATTTGGTACAATTCAACTCCTTCTAATCTTACAACTAGGGCACATGTTTCCCCATAGTCAATTCCTTCTTCTTGTGCATATCCTTTGAATACCAATCTAGCCTTGTTCCTTATGACTTCACTTTTTTCATTCATCTTTTCCTTGAATACCCACTTTGTTCCAATGACATTTTTGTCCTTAGGTCTAGGTACCAGTGTCGATGTTTTTTTCTTCTCTATTTTCTCAATTTCTTCATTCATTGCATGAATCGAATACTCATTTGCCAAAGTATATTTTACCAATTAAGGTACAAACTCACAAAGGAAATATGAATGACTTCTAAGTCTTTTCCTTGTCATAACTCTAGATTCTTTGTTACCAATAATTTTCTTAGGTGCATGGTGTCTTCTCACATACTTTTCTAGTACAAGCTCTTTCCTTCTCTCCTCTTCTACATGTTCATCTTGAAAAAATGATTTCAAGTTCATTTTATCTCTTTGGTTTAGGTTCTAGTTTAGATTTTGCTTGCTCGATATTTTCTTCTTGATGTTCAACATTTCATGCATGTACCTCAACATCATTGTGTTGTTTCTTGGCACCTACAATCTACTTCTTGACAACCTATTGTTGCAACTCAACATTCACATTTTGTTTCTAATTGTAGCTTTCTTCTCTTGCTCGGGTAGGGTGCAAGGAGCACCTTCATCCACATATGCAAATGTGCTATAATCTTCATGTTCTATCTTGCATTCAACTTCATTTTTTTTGCATATTCATCAACTTTCACATTTGTACTTTTCACAATTTTGTTAGTGTTAGAGTTCAAACACTTATAAGATTTTCTCTTAGTGTAATATCCTAGGAATATGCCCTCACTCTTAGCATTAATTTTTCCATTTCTACTATCCTTTAGTAAATATCATTTTCTTATAAAAACTTTAAAATACTTCACATTAGGTGCATATCCATACCACAAATCAAAGGGTGTAACATTTTTACCTTTCTTGACTTGCACTCTATTCAAAGCATAAAATATTGTAGTTAAAACTTCTCTCCATTATTTTTGTGATACATTCTTCTCTGTCATATTTTTCTAACATAATCCATGATTGATATATTTCTCCTTTCAATTATTCCATTTTTGGGAGGGGTCTTAGGTGCTGACATCTGCCTTTGATTCCTCTATCATTGCATAAAATATTGAATTCATTAGAGATGAACTCTACACCTCTATCAAACCTCAAGAACTTTAGACTTTTACATTTTTCCTTTTCAACTTTGGCTAAATACCACTTAAACAACTGAAAAGCATTAGACTTTTCTTTAAGAAATATCACAGTCATCATTCTAGAATAGTCATTAACAAATAGAATGAAATATTTGCCTCCACAATAGGTTTGAACACCAATAGGTCCACAAAGTTTAGTATGAACCAATTCAAAAATATCATTAGATGAATATGTCTTTCTCTTGAAACTAGAATTTTTCATTTTTCCTATCTAAGATTGTTTGCACATAGAATTATCTAGTTTCTTCAATTTTGGAAAACCTATTACTCTTTTCATCTTACTAATTCTCACCAAGTTGTCAAAGATCACATACATCACCTCTTATGCCATAACCATATATCTTCATATTGTGCAAAACAAACATGCCTCATCAGATAAATCCAGATAGAACAAGTTACCTTTTGTTTGATCAACACTTCTAATCAATTCACTAGCAGCACCAAATATCTTGGCCTTCTTGTGATGGAAATCAATCCTCTATCCTAATTTGTTCAACTATAAAACACTCAACAAGTTATAGTTAAGTCCTTCAACCCAATAAACATTGTCACACTTGATCTTATCAGTCAATTGTATTGATCCTTTACCTTTCACAAGACATGGTACATCATTACCAAGTTTAACACAACTACTTGTGTATGGTTCCATGGTTTCAAATTTACTTTTATCATCTTTCATGTGATGTGAACAACCACTATCAATTTTCTATCTATCACCTTTACTCACATATGAGATTAATATAGTTTTCTCATCTTCATCAGAATCTTCTTTCATAGCAACATAGACAAATTCTTCATAATTACTTTCAATTTCATTATTAGTTTTTTCTTCAGCAATGTGACAAGATTTCTTACCTTTTTCTTTGTATTCCTTGTTTCTTATGTTGTCTTTATCATCTCTTCTTATTTTGTACTTTTTTTCTCTTATTTCATCCTTGTCTTCTCTATTAGGACATCTTGTAGCAATATGACCAACTTTCTTACATGAAAAACATACTATAGGAAGTTTACCTTTGTATTTTCATCTACCTCTTGGAAGTCTTCTAGACATCAGTGCTTCAAGTTGATCAAGTTGATCAAGTTCATCAATACCTTGTTGATCATGTAGTCTCATCATAAAATTTTCCATTTGCTCCTCTTATTGCATTAACAACCTCTTTGATTCTTCCATAGTACTGGTCAATTTTTTCACCCCCCATCATTCTCCTTTCATAACACTTACCTCTCAAGCTTTCTATTTTTTCCCTCAATAAATCTTTGCCTCCTCCATAAATGGTCTACAATGCATACCACATTTCCTTGGCATTTTTGCAATCTTTTATGTCATCAAACTTGACATAGCTTAGGGATGATGCAATCTTCAACATAGTTTGGTTGTTTTCTTGCTTCTATTTTAGCCATAGGAAGAATTTTTATCTCCACATATGAATTATCCACAAAGTGTATTGTACCATCTCCAATTCCTATCAGATGTAGCCTCATCAAACTCAACCACATAGGGAAGTTCTCTTTGTTCAACCTTGGCACCTCCTTTTTGTACATCTTGATCTTTAGCTTCAAGTACCTTCAAAATTTTCTCTACAACCACCAATTCTCTAATACCAATTGTTAGAATGTTTACAATAAATGAGAGGGGAGTTGAATCCGTTATCCAAGGTCTAGATGTACCAATTCAACAAATAAAAACTTCAACTACTTTAGATCTAAGAATCCATTACCTCAGCCTCTATAGTAGATTATCAACAACATAAACTAGAAGTCCATTGTCTTAATAATATTAGACTTGTAGAATGTAAAAATTAATTATTAATCTTCACAAATAACATCCACACAAGTTGACACTAGGATTTAACGTAGAAACCCAATTTGGGAAAATGACCAAAAAAGTCACCAATCTGTCACTCTTATGAAGTGAGCTTAGTTAGGAGCCAACCATGTTAAAGATTACAAAACACACTCTTAAATGTGATCTTGTTAGAGGATTTCATCACCCTATTAGGAGTGGCCTTTTGAGAGGACTTTAGAACATTCCATTATAATGCCACCTTGATTAAAAGATTTCAATACTAATACAATGGTTAGAAATTAACAATAGGTTTTGATCTAACTAAGACAATTCACTTTGTGAATACAGATCATAATTCTTCTCATGTGTTGATCCACTAAGTGGCCTTCATTGTCATCTCTATCTCTAATTTTCTTCGCAACTCTTTAAGAAATTACTCTTCACCTCTTGACAATACTTCTCAACCTCCTACTCAAATTCTCCAATCAATAGCATCAATAACTACTCCAACCTTGTTAGATTAGCCCTTGCATCTCCCTAAAGTGGTATTTCTAATATTTTTCCTCTTAAACACTGCCATTGATCTTAGGGTTTATTTAGATTCATCAAATCCTTCCATCATTTTGTATCCTCTTTTCTCTTCTAGAAACTTCTCCAAACTTCTTGAATCCTTGCATAGAAATGTGCAAAAATTACTTCTCTTGATTTAAATTCTACAGGTCATCCATCCTTATCTTCAACATGCTTTACATATTCCAAGAAATCAACTATGTTAGATGGAAATCATGATTTCCTCATCAACCATTAAATGTTTGTCCTTGGCCAACACTATTTTCTAATGCTCGACCATCAATGGATTACCCAATCAGTACTATATTTTCTTTTTAGCACCTATATTGACACTTGATCAATATGAATGCTCAGTCGACACTACTTCTTCTTGACACATATTGGCACTTAGTTGACACTAGCATCACTCAACTTGTACTTAAAGTTCCTTTATCTCCTACTCTTTTTCTCATTCAAGCCTATGCATTTAGTGATTCTTTGATCACTTCTTCAAGACTTCAATATAACTATCTTCTTTACTTATAACATGAGTAAACAATCACTTGATCTTGTCAAAGTCTATCTAATCAAGTGCCCATTGTAGTTTTGTCTCATAACTCAAACTTTCCTCTAGGTGTTATTGTTATGACCAACTTCTCAAATCCTCTTCATCAATCATCTAGATCTTACACTCTAATCATATAGAATTTAGTATTTTACCAATAAGGTTTGACATTAATGACAACATAACAATTGTTCCAATTGTAGTTTCCAACAAAGACTTGATATTCTATTTTAGAGGATAGATGGAAAATCCCTACAAGCAACACCCATTACAAGTATAGTGGTGCTTATCTTTTTCTCTCCCATTTTACTGTATAAGAGAACCACAAAATTTGAATAAATTAGTATGGAAAGTTCCCATTTGTAGTGTAAAAATTGTATTAGAAGTGATAAAGTTACATATCTTTGACTGGGTGCACAAATAATGGATGCAAATAGTTCATTGACTAGGATAGTATAAATGTTAAAGCCAAAAAAATCACTACTATCTGACAGTCATCCATACAAAAGTTCAATTTCATTAAATGATAAACCAAGAAAGTCTAAAATGCATAATAAAGAGATTTAAAATACCAATAACTAGGAGAGAAACATATCTTAAATTGATAAGGTTCCATGGCAATGGAGCTCTCAAAATGAAGAATGGGTAAGAATATATACAAAATCAAGTTCAGATTACTTGTTTACCCTATCAATCAAGATTACATAATCCTTTTTAAAGAGGAAAATTTTCAACCTAACACATAACATTCATTAATAGTAGCACATAAACATATATTATCATTCAAAAACATGTGAATTAAGCAATTTAAACATACCTCAATCAAATAAAATTGATTTTGGATCAGATGCTTGATTAGTTTGGAATTTTGTTCTCACCAAAAACCATAAAATTCAAGAACAACTGTGCCAAAAATAGCACAAAAAGATGATGATCATGCACTAGTGATTTTTATGCTCTTTTGGTACAATTGTTCCTATAATTTTTGGGCTCGATCTCTAACTAATGAGTGTATTTTTGGATAAACTATTGGTGGACTATGAGCCAAGAAAAAGATAAATATCAAAATTTAAAAAGATGTATATAAATATAATCAAATTTTAAACTTCAATTTGGGAAACATACAAAAATAACCACAGAATTAGAAGAAACTATTATGGCCCTTAAACACATTGTTAATACCCCATATTGATTTGGATCAGTTTGAGAAGTTGGCTAATGTGGTTTTGTAGGAAGAATAGGAAACATTTGTTGGTTTGGTTGAAGAATCCTCTAATTGGAGACATTTTAACATTTCCCAAAGTGGCAAGGTTTTGGAAGGAGAATCCATAGGGTTTCCTTTATCAATGCTGACATAGTGCAAGGCAAGAGAATCCCCAAAGGAGATGTCCTAGCCCCCAACTATAAAACCACACAGTGAAAACGCAACAAAAAGGAGCAATAATGCAAGATCTGATACCAAACTACAATAATTTATTCATAAAAGATAACTGATTACATGCAATATGCCCAGCTGTAAGGCCTTCTGGGTTAGGGCCAGATACAAATAGAAAATTACAAAATTAGTTCTGCAAGATCTAACAAGATCCAACTTACAACCAATCTCAGCTAGTCCAGATACACAATTGGATAAGAACACCAAGAAGAATCCACACTTGTACCTGCAAGTCCACCAAGCGATCCTCTAGTTCTCAAGCCACAACCCTAGCTCTTCAAAATTCACATATCTTCTTTTAAAAAAAACTTCCTTCCCCAAAAGACTCAACAAGACCTTTATTTATACTCGCCAAAATGGCTTACAAAACATTCTAGAACATTACATAACAGAAAGGCCGACACAAGATCCTATCATTAAATTCATGATCAAAATTAAATACGCAAGTCAGCTCCCACTAAGAACCAAAAATAGACAACTCGACACCCACTGGATAACTCAACACCCACTAGGAAACTGGCACTCAACATCAATTGAAAACTAGCACTCAGCATCAACTGGAAACTGGTGCTCAACATCAATTGTAAATTGGCAACTCGGCATCAACTGGAAATTGGCTCTCGGCATCAACTGGTAACTAGAAACTCAGCATCAACTGGGACTCGATAAAAACATGCAGGATTGCAAGAAAGCCCAGGATGCTTCTGCATTAGACTCCCTAGGTAAATAGAAAAGTGTGTCCCACACTTTGATGCCCAAAGAAAGACCAACAACCATCTTCATCTTCACCAAAGGTTTCCACCTCAACAGGAATAAGAAAACTAATCTGCACATCATCCACATCTACATCATTCTGTCAAACACCAGAATCTCATCCATCCAATCAAAATGCTCACTCCCAGGAACAAATTGAACATAATACTTCAACATAAAATCCTTATCCACAATAGCAACTAATGAATCCACACCACTAGCAACAAACTCCATATCAGCCAAAAAATCCACATTAAAAGAAACATGTAGATCTCCATCAACACATGCCAAACTCACAACCCTAGCAATCTCATTGCTCACAAAAAGATGCTCTACAGTACATAACTCACCACCAACAGCAATTGGATCATCCACGACCAAGTGCTCTGCAATTTCCATGTTAGACCCAATTGACTAAAAATGAAAACCACCTCTATCCCATCATCAACAAGGTTAGGAATATCTTCAGTAACAACCTCTGGCTACTCTACAAGTTTTGTATCAGACTCCACAAACTGATCAACAAAACCAACCTCAACCTCACTATGCCATCTTCTCTCATGAACAAGTCTCTTAATCGATCAAAAAACTCTCTTCTAAATTGGTAGACTCCAGCTCCAAAAACATCCATGGAATTCCTTCCTCACCTCATCCCTAACTTGATCAGCCAAGCTACCTTTAAATTGAGCAACTCGATCAGCCAAGCTAGCTTCAAATCAAGCAGTCATCTAAGAAAACCTCCTCTCCACCACATCATAGAGATTCACAATCATCTCAGGGTCTAATCCTCTTTGAGCCATCTCCCAAGATCTTTGTAAACCCTCTACAACAAATCCTTCCCATACTCCTTGTGAGAACCAAATTGTTTGCGAGTCAGATCACAACCTACCACCTTGCATGAACAATCAAGAACCACATCACAAGTCTAGGACCACGGATTTTCAATCCAAAAATTCTCTATGATCATGCCTCAACAAGATCAGTCATCCATCTTTGCATCCATCGATCTATCTATAGCCCTCAGATCAAGATCAACTTAGATCTACTTCTCCAACCAAGTCCTGGTGCAAACTGCCTCAACTTTGGCGATCTGTCTACACACTCAGGAACAACCTTCGCTCTGATACCACCTGATGCAGTGCAAGGTAGGAGAATCCTCAAAGGCGATGTCCTAGCAACAAGGAACAATAATGCAAGATCTGATACCAAACTACAATAATTTATTCATAAAATATATCTGATTACATGTAATATGCTCGGCTGTAAGGCCTTTCGCATTAGGGCTAGATACAAATAGAAAATTACAAAATCAGTTTTGCAAGATCCAACAAGATCCAACTTACAACCAATCTCAGCTAGTCTAGATACACAACTGAATAAGAACACCAAGAAAAATCCACACTTGTACTTGCAGGTCCACCAAGCGATCCTCTAGTTCTCAAGCCACAACCCTAGCTCTTCAAAATTCACATATCTTCTTTTAAAAAAAAACTTCCTTCCCTAAAATGCTTAACAAGACCTTTATTTATACTTGCCAAAATGACTTACAAAACATTCTAGAACATTACATAACAGAAAGGCCGACACAAAATCCTATCATTAAATTCATGGTAAAAATTAAATATGCAAGTTGGCTCCCACTAAGAACCAAAAATAGACAACTCGACACCCACTAGAAAACTAACACTTGGCATCAACTAAAAACTGGCACTCGGCATCACTCATCATCAACTGGAAACTGGCAATCGATATCAACTAGAAACTGGCAACTCGGCATCACTTGGCATCAACTAGAAACATGCTCTCAACATCAACTGGTAATAGGCAACTTGACATCAACTGGAACTCAGTAACAACATGTAGGATTGCAAGAAAGCCTAGGATGCTCATGCATCAAATGCACCCCATTTCAGGTTTTAAAACTAGTATAACAGCCTAGTTAAGGGGTTCTATCCAAACCAACAAGTAGATATCTTTAAGTATGTCATAGAGAAGCAAAATTAGTAGTAGATCTATAATCTATTTAGTTTTACCATAGGAATAGGAAGATTCATTTATATTTTCCTTGATAATAGGAACTCAAGACTTGGTGGATTGACTATTTGGGTTGATTTGGTGGACTCAAAACCCTTGAAGTGATAATAGGTCATTGGAAAGATTAGTCACTTTATTTGGGTTATATTGGGAAACTTGTGGGAAAGTATACCTTTTTGATTATTTTGTCATTACAAGTTGGGAATGTACACTAAGAAAGTGCACTCCTCTAACCATTATATCTAAGGTATTCCATGGGTTGGAAAGATTGAATTACAACTTAAAGCTCCCTAGTCATGGAGTGCAAAGGCATACAATACAAGTATAAAGGTAGCTCTTAAGTGAGCCTTAGAAATACAACCCTTTCTAGTAAACCATGAAATAGGAGGTTATTTAGACTAGAGAAGAGTGTTAGTTTCAAAGAACTCTTAAATATGCAATGCAAATGGAACTATGCTAGCATGAAGTACAAAGATGCAACTAAAATATAAATATGAGAGTGTTACAACCATACCAATTAAACTAAGTTATGCTATTGCAAGAAGTAAATAAACCTAATGGAAGTGAACTTAACTATGAATATGAAAAGAATGAGATGAGAGAGAATAGGAGATCCCCACAAAATGCTCCAAGAAAACTTGTAAGTAAACCTGCAACATAACAATAGCTCAAAATAATGATTTTTAGAGAAGGAGAGAGCTCTCCCTTTTGAAGGTGTATAAATGGTTGAGATCAAGATCAAGGGTGGGGGTTGAATTTTGGCATGATCCATGTGCAAGATTGTTTACATCAATGATAAAGAGTTGACTTTTCATGTAAGACAAATTCTTTTCTTTTAATTTGTAAATAGGAAAAAGATTTTATGTGTGCACATTAGAGTGGGTTGGAAGAATGGGGTCTTTTATTTAATTAAAAGGGAACATGATCTTTTAATAAAATATGGACTTAGGATATTATAGTCAAACTATAGGTTAAAATCAAATATATTGGTTTTTAGAGATTTGGTCTAAGAAAATATTTATTTAATTTAGCCAAAATACTAAGAAGAGGGATAATAGTCTAAGTGGCCATTTTTAGGTGATTACAAGGAAGCCATGTATTTCTCTACATCAAGTGGTATTAGTGAATAGTAGAATCCTTTGGGAGAAGGAGAGGGTATACATGTCAAAAGTTGACAAGTTGATCAAAGCTATTAAATCAAAGGATTACATAGGGAAGTTTTAAGGTAAGTGATATGTGGTGAGTACTAGATTCTAGTGGAATTTAACCATTGATAGGGTTGTTGAATGTGAATTTTTTTGGGTACAAATATAGTTTGAGAAGGTGATTGGGTATTGATATTCACCTTGTTTTGAGAATAGTTTACTATTATATACTTAAAAGGTCTAGCCACATAAAGGTGGAAGCTCAACTACTGCACGCCCCCTACCCCCCCACCCCCCCCACCCCCTGTCCCCAACATAATTCTAAATTCCTTATTAACATCTAACATTCATTCCTATCTATCCAATCAAAAACACAAGTGGGAGATAGAATGTCGACATCACCTAGACCACCTAAAATACCCTAATCAAGGAGACAAGGCTCATGATTACAAAAAAATAACTTTGAAAAAAACACATTCGTTTTTAAGTTAATGACATAAAAGATTATAAAAAACTAAATCATAATTGAAATTTTTTTATAATTACATATTTCATTACTACTTACTGAGTCAATGGATTGTGTGATAATAACATCACAATCCTCCTCATCAAAGCTCACCTTGAGGACTACCACAAGTTCATTTCCTTTTCCCTGACCATCTATCTATGATAACAAGATTATTGCTACTATCAAAATTAGTCCAATACACTGAATAATATATCATAATAAAATAAAATTTTGTTTCTATCTAATTTAAACAATTACAATGAGGTTTAACTATTAGGAAGAAGAGTGTGAGTATTAATATCCCAACCTATGCCATGTGGCTGCTCCATGTCTATTTATTGTAATCCATTTTGAAGCTTTTTTATATCCTTATGTAATCTAAAGGATTTTAAATTATAGAAGAAGCAAAAAAGTGAAGACTTAGATACCTGTTCAATAGAAGATCTTTGAAGATCATCAAGGTTTTGCAGTTCAATCCTAAGATGATATAATCTTTAATTACATTAGGATGATTATTAGAATAGTTCATAAAAATATTACAATGTATGAAATGAAGTGTGATTAGAATAGTTCATAAAAAAGTTCTACCCAATTACATTAGGTCCATGAAAGTTCATCACAAAATTTTCATATAAATTATTAGTTCATAATTGGAATAGTTAAATGTTGGTAATCATACTTCAGTTCCTACATTGCAATTTTTTTATGAGCTATTGGTTAATTATTGGAATATTTAAAGGCTAACAATCATACTAGAATAGTTCAATTACTATGAACTATTCTAATTATACAAGTTCAGCCCAATTTTGTTATGAACTAAGAAATGTTCAACCTAATGTATAATTTAGATGGTATGGTAGTTCATATCACATAAACATGAAGTAGTAACTTCCTTACCCAAGTAGTGTCAATGATATATGGCCTTCTAGAATTGAGTGACTCGCGTGGAAATTTGGCACACAAACCTCACATTGGTGAAATTGTTCCTTTCACATGTGATCAATGGTGAAAATAATTTTTTCTATGTCTTTATTTTATAGTTTAGTTATTATGAACTGTTCTATTTATACAAGTTCACCTACACTTTTTTATGAACTTAAAAAAGCCTTAACCTAATGTATAATCTAGACTATTATGAACTATTATCTAGTTCAATGTATGGACTAAATTATAATTCCAATCTTCTACCATTTGATAGGAAACAAACACAATATAACTTCTTGATGTCCACTCTTATGAATGAAATTGTAAAAAAATTGAATTGGTGATGGTAGCTTTAAGGAATGATAGGATTATGTTGGTTGGAGAGGAATACTTCTACCACTAACCACTATGCTTTGCTTTATGTCCATAACTTATTCCCAAGCTCCCATTTCAACATAGGTAAGAGACATGCTAATAAAAGTTATGAAATGTTTCTATAATGTTCCCACTTTTCGCTTAGGTTTGAATGCAACCATTTGTCAGTTCAATACCATAAATTGTATGTAAAACATATTATCAATGTTAAATTTAAGTAAATACTAATCTAAATACTACCCAAGGTACCCATCCTAATCCTTCAAGAGAGATCCTTTCTCCAATCACCTAACCCTTTGGTGAGAATTACATCTTGATTAGGTCATTTTCATAGAAAGAGCTTCCCCTTTAGGCATCTTTGGAATCTCTAGTAACACTTGGTAGAGATACCATGTCTACCAAGTCTCTATCTCTGACACATGCATATGTTTGACTACTACAATATATATTGTCTCTAAGAGATTCTCTAGAAATCTCTCTCTGTGTTCCAATTTGGAATCTCGACATTCAATCAAGAATGCCCTCTAATCTTTGAGTTCTCTTAAAAGAAACTTGGCATTCATAATGAATGTCCTCTACCAAGATCTTTCTTTGTCTCTATGAGAACTTTATAGTTCTCATCTTATGTATAGTTATCAATCTTGAATATATAATTTTCTCTACTTCATAATTCTTTCTAAAATATAATATGCCTTTAGTTAATTTGATCTGGTATTGTTCCTCAATAATATTACTCTATTTATTGCCTCCATTGAGTAAGAGTTTTTCTTAGTCTACACTATAACTTTGTGATGAATTTCATTGATTTAATACTCACTATTGTATTTATTATCTTCATTGTTTTAATACTTGATGGCTAGGATCATATTTTTTTATCTACATGTATTCAACATTTAATACTTTTGCTGATTTTTATTATAATTCTTATCTTCTTATTTGTGTATGTATTCTTAGATACATATGTTGTACAAGACATTTATTTCTCTAGAGATCACTAATGTTATAAACTCAAGCCTCTTATACTGCCACATAACTTGTTATTGCCTTTCGTCCAATCATCTATTGTCTTACTATTTCTTATTGTTGTCTTATCATTGTCACTCCCTTTTATTCATCATAGTCACTAATCCCGACATTGAAATTCAGATGTCTCGCCAATGTCCTTCTTTGTAATTATGCTCTACTTTCTTTCATCTCTCTCAATATATAATTCTTTTGCTTAATATATAATAATGTATTAAACAAATTTTGAATCACTCCTCCTAAATTATGTTTTTCCTATTCTAGAATGTTCTGTAAAAAATGCTAGTTTTTGGTTCTAGTATTTATCTATGAAGTCTCTAAATATAAATTATGGGGATGAATCAAATTCTCTCCACAAAATCTTATTATGTTATAGTCCTATTGTATTTTCTTTTGAAAGCTTGTCATCATCGCTGAATTGCTAATAATGTTGATGTTTATAGTACTTCTCTAAATTTTCTTATTAATTGGAGGTTGCATTGATTTGGATTAATTACTATAGTGATTTACTCCTTCCTATGCCTAGTCGTTTCTAAAAATTGTTTTATTATTATTAATTATTATGCCCTAATTTTCCTTCCCTAGTTATATTCCACACCACTTCAATGATCTCTTGCTATAATTTGATAGTTCTATAAATCTTTTCCATATGTTTCATTCTCCCCACATCTAGTGCTATTGGTAGATGAATTGATGTAGAAACTTCTATGATGCATATATTTCCTTTTGAGCTTGAGCAGGTTGTCTAAAACTTTAATCTACTTATCCCTATTGTTGCTTGTATGATCTATACTCTAATCGGCATTAGCAATTATGTTTTTATCTTTTTCTTTTTGTTCCCTCCTTCCCATTCCTTATGATTACGCATGGGCCTTTATATTGATGGTATGAATAAGGGTTGTGACCCATGGGTTTCAACCCACCAAATTATATAAATCCATCAAGATAATTTATTAAAAGTTATTTAAATATCATATGATATTTAATATTGATGTAATTTACCTTTGACATTTAGTGTCCATATTTTATTATTCAATTATATATATATATCAAATGATTAGTTATTTTGTTTACAATTTTGAATAACATATATTTAATATATCCATTTATTACATATCCCAAAGACGTACCCTCATTTCCATGGAGAGGACATCTTGTACAGATGGTCTAAGGGGTTGTATTTGTGTTGCAACTTAGTGATGGAGATGAAGACTTCCACCATTTGATAGGAAAAAAATGTAATATAACTTCTTAATGATCACTTGAAAAACATGCTACAATATTGGATACCAATGACTCATTCATTGGTCAAAATTGGTGTTGGGTTATTTTTTCACAAAATTATTTAAAGAGATGTCATCTCATGGAAGTTCATGATTGTGGGATATGTAATAAATGATATCCATTAGTTTACAATTTTGAATAACATATATTTAATATATCCATTTATCACATATCCCAAAGACATACCCTCATTTCCATGGAGAGGACATCTTGTACAGATGGTCTAAGGGGTTGTATTTGTGTTGCAACTTAGTGATGGAGAGGAAGACTTCCACCATTTGATAGGAAAAAAATGTAATATAACTTCTTAATGATCACTTGAAAAACATGCTACAATATTGGATACCAATGACTCATTCATTGGTCAAAATTGGTGTTGGGTTATTTTTTCACAAAATTATTTAAAGACATGTCATCTCATGGAAGTTCATGATTGTGGGATATGCAATAAATGATATACATTGTTTGTGTAATCACCTAAAAATGGTCATCTAGACTATTAGCCCCCTTCTCAGCATTTTGGCTAAATTAATTTAATCATTTACCTAGACCAAATTGCTAATAATCAATTTATTTGATTATAACCTATAGTTTGACTAAGCTATCCTAAGTTCATTATTTGATTAAAAGAACATGTCCACTTTTAATTAAATAAAAGACCCCATTCTTCTAACCCACTTAAAGTGCACACATAAAGTCTTTTTTCTATTTTGCAATTAAAAGAAAAGGCTTTGTGACTTTTGTCTTATATGACAAGTCAACTTATATTCTATTGGTTGACTTGTGTGTGCACATGGATCACTCCTCTTTTTGAATTCCACCGTTGATCATCCACCATCTTCATCTTGATCTCTACCATCCATACATCTTTAAAAGGAAGAGAGCTTTCCCCCTCAATCCATTCTCATTTTGAATATTTTTATGCTGCAGGTTTTCTAACAGGTTTCTTTGGAGCATTGTGGAGAACTTCTATTTCTTGTCTACATTCTCTCATCCATGGCATCATGGCATTCTAGCTTAGCTTAGCTTTCATTTTTACATGTAGCTTAATCTCACATAGCTTAATAATGGTATTGTAACACTCTCATCCATGCTTAGAATAGCTGCACTTTTAATATTTATTTTAGTTTAATCTTTAGTTGCATTGCATTTTTAAGGAACTCCTTGGGACATTTGCATTCTTGCATCTTGTCTTTGGAACCTCCCATTGCATGGTTTACTAGCAAGAAGAGTATCTCTAAGGCTCATCTAAGAGCCTTCTTATTCTTGAAATACACTCTCTTGCACTCCGTGGATAGGGAGCTCTAAGCTGGCATCCAAGCATTCCAAACTCATGGACTCGTTTGGATAGAAGGGTTTAGAGTGGGACACTTTCGAGTGTACATTTTTTGGCGCCCACCGTGGGACTTGAATCAAGTTCTAGCTCCATTTGCTTTCATTTTTTATCTCTGATTTTTTACAGCAGCATATTGGATCTAATCAAATGCTTTTGTAGAATTATTACTTTGGTTTTAAGGCCAACCCATAAGTAAATTGGTTTGAAGGCCAAAAACTTAGTTGGTTTAAAGATTTGATCATATCTTTTAAACCTCTTAGAGTTTGGTTCTGAATTTTTTTTTACAGGTTGGGTATATGCTCAAAATGTCTCAGTCCGATTTTCAGAGCATTTTGATGTGATTTTCGGAAGTTATGATTTTTTTTTTATTTTTCATAAAAAGCCGTTTTTGATTGCAAATCAGCACATTTTTTGGAAAAACTTACATTTTTAGAAATATTTTTAAATTCTAATGGGGGTTCTTTCTTTTTGTTTTGAATTTTGAGATTGTATTAAGGATCAAAAACTCGATTTGATAAATTTGGCCTATTTTGACAAAATCAATCTCTAGGGAGCAAATGAAGAGATTTTTTAAAATTTCTTGCATTTTTGAAAAGCTCTCTGATTTTTAATAGGGGTCTCTTCTTTTCATTTTCATTTTTGGATACGAAATCATAGCAAAAAAGTCCAATCTTGTTGACTAGGTCAAAACCAAAGAGTAAAAATGAAAGCATTTGTGATTAACTTGCACTTTCTTTGCATGTACTTGGTTGGAAGATAAATTAGATTTTTGAAGCAAATCACCACTTTTTATTGCAGATTTTAATGTTATTTCACACTAACTTTTGTTGCTAACAAGTTGTGATTTCAGGTTGCCATCCTTGTGAAAAAAATTGAAACATTGCATAAAAAGAACGCATGTCAAAGCTTCAAATGCACAAGGGCTACTAACGATTGTTTGCAGGGCTGCCCAAAGTATAAAAACCCAAATTTCTTGCTTTTTTGTTTTCATGTGTGGCATTGAATAATTGTTCATTTTTCATAGGCACATAAAACTAGTGATTGGAGTCTTTTGGTAATAGGAGAGTATGCTCTTCACCCTTGTGGTGAATCAGAAATCTTGACTTGCCATTTGGTTTCAAAAGCAAGGGGTAACTGAATCTTCTTGTCGTGTTTGGGAGAAAATGATTAGAATAGGAGAGTATGCTCTTCACCTTTGTGGTGAATCAAAAATCTTGACTTCCAAAAGTTGATCCACTCTTTGTGTAGTTTAGAATCCTTTAGAGGGCCTGCTCTCAGACAATCTGAGAGGAACGACCCAAGTGGGGACAAACCAATTACCTGGCTCTTCCAACCCACTATAAACTCAAGGCTATCAAGGACACAAAACCTTGGTAGACGTAGTGTTTATCTTCTTCTAATGTGATCGCATATGGGATTTCGACCATAGGGAGATCACTAGGCAAGAATGCTTAAGGTACTCTTGTGATCGCGAGATCGGTTACTCATCGCAAGGTGAGGTGTCCCGTAATTGGGAGCAAGAGGAACACTATGAACGGAAGCCCTATCTAAACACCCTAAGTTAGTAACTACCCTTTTCAAGCCGCTCAACTTCTTGGTGCAAGGATTGATCCTAGTGGACTACCCAGATCACCCCAAGATTTACACTCACCATATGTGTTCCCTTGGTTATGCTTATGGCATTTCCATGACAAAGCCAATATCTCTTGTGGAAAACCACTTGGTGTGAGGCAAAGGAGCATCAAGCATGGGCCAAGTTGTTGAGTAATGAACCATGACTTCTAGGTAGATATTGCTTGATGTGTTCTCAAATGTGGTATACTTGTGAAAATCTTTTGAACATACACATGACGATAATTCTAGAAAATTCTTTTGAGACGTCACATATGCTTGTATCATGCAAGGTTGTTTTTTCCCTTGCTTGATTGTTTGAAGAATACTCCATGTGTCACTATCTTGCTTGGAAGGAAATTTCTTTTTGAACATCAAACTTGCTATGGTATCAACTATTGTCAAAATTTGTCAACCAAGTCAAAGCATCATGTCTTAACATTTTTCTTGTGTTGCTTGCTAAGGGGAGTTTCATCATTTGGCTTTGATTTTTTATGTCTCTAGTGCTTAAACATGCTTAAAGTGGCTCTTTGGTCTTAGTGCTCTTGGTTTTTTTTGTCTTCATGGTCTATGCATGCTTGGTCGTTATCCTTTTGCTAAAATGGTTACCTTGATTTCTTGACTACACTCTTGGGTTGGGAAAGTTGTTCACTTGTCACCCTGCTTGCTCTATCTATTTGGCTATTTGGGCATCTTGCCTAGCTATTGACTTGAGTCATTCATGTCATAATTTTCTTGGACATATTGTTTGACAAGTCACTTTAATCTCTCTCTACTATCTTGGGAAGTGAACACTCTACCTCCTATAGTTTCAACATACAGTTATCTTCTAGGCTCTTTTATGTTTGGCTTTGCATCTAAAACTATGGGATCTAAACCTTGTGCTACCAAACTTCAACTGAATCTAGATGATCATGATATCCTCCATGTCACTAAAGAGTTTCAAGATCTATATGCACAATACAAAGAACTAGAAGAGACAAATGATCTTTCTTACCTTCATCTCTCTAAGCGCATGATAGAAATGAAGTCTAAACTTGAGAAAAGGTTGGAGGAGAAGATTGCATCATTACATGAATCTTCCTTAAGTTCTTTACATGCATGTGAGTCACCTTCTTTGAGGTCATCCTCTTCTTCTAGGTCTACATACTCTACTTCAAGACATCAAATGTCTTCATCTTCTAGATCTAAAGACCTCTTTAGAGAACAAGCAAGTGATACCTCCTTTGAGCCTATGCCAAAATTTCATGATGGACCTATCTTTGACCAAGATAATAATGAAGACATGGATGCATTCTATTCACTTGAGAAAAAACCAAAGGACTCTAGACATACTTTTGAGAGAAATATTACTCCCTTGGGGAATTCTTATGATGACATTTTGAGAACACTTCTTGGCACCAAACTCATCATGTTGCCTAAGTCTAGCTCCTATGGAAATCCATTCTTAGATACCTATTGTGCCTATCATCAATCTAATGACCATGCTACTTCTAATTGTATAGAGCTGAAATATAAAATTCAAGATCTCATTGATGATGAGATTGTTGATCTTGGAACCTCTAGTGACTCATGTGGTGAAGATACTTCTCTTGAGCAAGATTACATTGATGAACCTATGTCTAGTAGTGTCTCCATTACATCTTCCACTTCTTCGAACACTCGTGCATCTCCCAAAACCTCAAAGCTTTCCAACATGCCTCCATCAAATAAAGAACCTAATGCTTTCCACATTGACTACATGTATCCTAAAGGGCTACCTCTAAAATAAACTCAAGCTAACCTTCACTTGGCTGCAAACCTTTTCCATGCTACTAATTCTAAACATCCTCAACCTTCATGCACTACTATGCCTAATCCATGCACTACTCCATTCACTCTTCATTCTCCCTTGTCCTTCGAAGTGGCTCCATGTTAAGAGGACTCTGAAAAAGAAAAAGCTATAAATGTCAAGAAAGATCAAGATCAAGCACCCGTTCATCTCTTTCAAGATTTTTCCATTCCATATCCTATATCTTGTCCACCTCCTAAGTATGATGAAGATATCACTTCCATTATCTCCCTTGAGCTTACTGAAAATTATGAGAAAAGTTCTCTTCATATGCTATCCAAAGCTACTTGTCAAGATCAAAGCATCCCCTCATGTTCTACTTCTCCATATCCATATCAAAATTGTGCTCAAGATTCAAGTGCTCCTATTAAAATTGTTGTTCCTATCAAAGCTACTCATGAGTCTATTGATGGCTTTGACTATGTTGCTCACTCTAAAGATGTTGATATCCCTTCCCACTATCCATTTGCATCTTCTAAATCTATCCTTGGTCCTTATCCATCTAAACTAAAGCATTCAAACCTTCCATCCATATTGGGGCCTTATGTTCCTCCATCTCCTACATTCACTCATAGCTCATTCCCTAGCTCTCCTATATTACCTCAAGATCAACAAAGACACTCATCCTTGATGACTTTTCACCCATCTATACATCTAAACCAATCATATCATCTTTATTCATCCACAAATCCCAAGTCCTTTGGAAGTGAGAATAAACATAAGAATCCATTGAAAAAGAAAGATCACTATGTCCCATCTAATCGACATGTGAATGCTAAGAAGGAGAATGCACAAAAGAGACCGCAAAGGTCCACTATTAAAAAAGCTAAATCAAAGAAAATATGGGTTCCTAAACCCATTATTGAAGAAATGTGTTTTGAAGTATCCGAAGGAAAATCTAAAGCTATATGGATTCCCAAGTCTCTTTTAAAAGACTTGAATATTGAAAATACTTCAAAGTTGACATTCAAGCTTCCAAAGGCTTCCATTCCATCTTCTTTCAAAAATCTTTCTAAAAATATTCCAAAGCCTTCCACTCCACTTTTTTTCCAAATCTCTTCTACCACCTCATACATCTAAACCTCAAGCTACTTCATCCATGATTCCTCCATCATTCCAATACCCTTCAAGGTGTGTGTCGACATTGATCTTGTCCAATATTTCAACTACCCTCATGAAATCCTCTAAAGCTTACACTAACTTTCTATACATGAACTATTATCCTCCATATACTCTTCCTACTACCATTTCTCTTTCATCACCCTATCAACATCTTTGAGCATACCTTTCTATGGTCTTGGCTTATCATGACTTATCTTTCCTATAGGAGCACTATCTACATTCAAAAAAGCTTGAGCTCTTTCTAAAAATTCAAAAAAAAAAAAAAAAAAAAATGAAAAAAATGAAAAAAATTGAAAATGTGCCTTGGTGAAAACCACTTCTTGTGGCACCTTGGTAGCAAAAGTAAAGAGAAATAAATGCATCCTATGGTGAAAACTACATGTTGTGGTACCTTGGATAAGTACCATGATGAAAACCTGGCAAACAGGCATCAAGCATAATTCTTCCATCATCCATCTATCCCCTCTTCTCTCTTTGATCTGGACAATGTTGAGCTATCTTTGCATATTGGATATCTTATCCACGAGATTTTCTATTGTGCTCTCCCATTCACTCATAGCCTCCATCTTGAGCTTTATTCTTATTGCTCTATCCCATTGCTATACTATCTAGTTGACCCCTTGGTCTTGATCATAATAAATAAAACTTGGTTCTCATAGGTCTCTTGACATGTCTACTCTTTTGGACTACATGCTTCATGCTTTCTCACTTGTTGGCTTCACTGCTTATCCTACATGCTATCTTGCTCATTTCTTCCATTGCTTATCCAAAACATGCTTCATATGACTATTTCACCTCTTTCCCTAGCTTGGGTACTCTTGAGGAGTCAGTCCTTAAGGATCACTTTCACTTGCTTCATACTCTTTTTTCATCCATATTTGCTTATCCACTGGCTCATTTCTCCATCATATCCTATACCTTGCTAGACATTGGGAGAAAATGATGTGATCTTGCTTGAGAACTAGTGATATCTAAAACCTTCTAAAAAATTCCAAAAAAAATCATATACGATGCTGAAAAAATCTTAAAAATCAGAAAATGTCCTGAAAAAATGATCATCTTAGTAAAATCCTCACTTCGATGTATCACCAAAAAAATTGAAAAAATGTCCTGAAAAAATTTGTCAAGTGGTGAAAATCTGGTAACAGGCGCTACTTGAAACCCTTGCACCTATGTCTATCAATCTCAATCATCCACTTTGCTACACATTTCCTAGCTTGGAATTGTTTCTTGTCCTCATCCTGGGGGCATAGCTACTTAGCCTATTGAGGTATTCTTGTGCATTAGGGTTTCTTTGACAACTCACAAAATAGTGTTTCTCAACACTTCCCCCACCTTGACATCAAGTGTTTTTCAACACTTTACAGATAGTTTACGTATGGTCTCCGATGTCGTGATATCTCACTATTAGAATCAAGTCTAGAAGAAATGGCCAAGTGACTTACACACACGCACTTTAACACTTAAACGACTGAGCTATGCTGACATTTATCTACTTTGTGTGTTGTCTATGATAATTTCTTTGCCATGTGTTCCCTCCCTAATAGTCTTTCAAGGATGTCACTGACTAGAAGACTGGGGGCATGGGACATATTTTCTTGATTTTTGCTTGTGGGTATACTTTTGTTTGTCTATAGTGTTGTAAGCATTCATGCTTGTCCTATTCAACACTTTGACTTATAAATGTATCATCCTTGACTATTTTTCAAGACCGCACTCAGGGTTTATCCTGGCGCTTATGCCTTGATACAGGTGTAATCTTGTTAAATTAAACTTAGGAAATCTAATCGTGTAGTTATCTTGACTTACATGTCTCTGATTCTTAGATTGGATTTCCACATACCTATCTAATATCGATCATATTCATATCCTCATAGTTATACTAGTGATGGTTGTATGATCTCATGATGTCCCTAATAAATGCTCAATGATGAAATTAAGAGTCTAAATGTTATGCGCTTCTTGCTGGTAAACCACTTTGCATATTAGTTTACATTTTAGGTTCATTTTCTAGCTTAGTCTTGCATTCTTGCATATGGGGAGAGCTCTCTCTTCATCTTTTCACAGACATATCAGCTAACTCCTTTCATATATTTCTTTACTTTTTCTTGTTCATGTCTTTTCACCTTCTTAATCTTTTGCTTCATCTCTTTTCTAGCTTATCATCACATTATATAAAGTTTTGACCTCTTAAATAATTTTGACGTCCTAGATTCATTTTCGGGATCAAAATCCAAATTCGAGTTAATCTTGATGGTCAAAATTGTCATTTTAAAATTTTACCTTCTTCTGAGCAGTTAGCTGACCGTTTGAGGTCTAATCTTTGAATCATCATTGGGGCATCTTCATTTCTTCATGTCTTCATCATTTCCATACTTCATATCTACTTCAATTCACTGTTTCATGTCTAAAATCACCTTTCTACTCATTTTGACCTAATTTTTTTGCTATATCCTTCAAGGTCAACTCTAGTCAAACTGGGGCATTTTATCAATTTCTTATAGTCATTCTTGGGTTCTAATCATTTATCTGTCATTTTGGACATTGCTATATTCTACTTTTCTCATGTCTAGCCAGTTTTTGCATCCCCTTACCTCATTTCAATTTCGATCCCGAGGGGGCAGAAATACTCTATCACTGCTTAGGAGCATTTGTTTGATCTTCTCACTTGCTCTCACTCTATCTGCTTTTCTAAGTGTTAGTATTCTTCTTGAATTCTGACATCATCTCTTCCTAGTGTTCAATACTACTGCTATCAGGCTGTGCATTCAGGACTTGCTATCTATTTCTGCATTTCATTTTTTGAAATCATATATCTATATCTATCATTGCCTACTTGGCTTCGATTTTCTTTGACATAATGTGTTCCCAGATCGATCACGCATTAGTCAAAGAGGGGCAAATGTAATCACCTAAAAATGGTCATCTAGACTATTAGCCCCCTTCTCAGCATTTTGGCTAAATTAATTTAATCATTTACCTAGACCAAATTGCTAATAATCAATTTATTTGATTATAACCTATAGTTTGACTATGCTATCCTAAGTTCATTATTTGATTAAAAGAACATGTCCAATTTTAATTAAATAAAAGACCCCATTCTTCTAACCCACTTAAAGTGCACACATAAAGTCCTTTTTCTATTTTGCAATTAAAAGAAAAGGCTTTGTGACTTTTGTCTTATATGACAAGTCAACTTATATTCTATTGGTTGACTTGTGTGTGCACATGGATCACTCCTCTTTTTGAATTCCACCGTTGATCATCCACCATCTTCATCTTGATCTCTACCATCCATACATCTTTAAAAGGAAGAGAGCTTTCCCCCTCAATCCATTCTCATTTTGAATATTGTTATGCTGCAGGTTTTCTAACAGGTTTCTTTGGAGCATTGTGGAGAACTTCTATTTCTTGTCTACATTCTCTCATCCATGGAATCATGGCATTCTAGCTTAGCTTAGCTTTCATTTTTACATGTAGCTTAATCTCACATAGCTTAATAATGGTATTGTAACACTCTCATCCATGCTTAGAATAGCTGCACTTTTAATATTTATTCTAGTTTAATCTTTAGTTGCATTGCATTTTTAAGGAACTCCTTGGGACATTTGCATTCTTGCATCTTGTCTTTGGAACCTCCCATTTCATGCTTTACTAGCAAGAAGAGTATCTCTAAGGCTCATCTAAGAGCCTTCTTATTCTTGAAATACACTCTCTTGCACTCCGTGGATAGGGAGCTCTAAGCCGGCATCCAAGCATTCCAAACTCATGGAATCGTTTGGATAGAAGGGTTTAGAGTGTGACACTTTCGAGTGTACAGTTTGAACTTGTAAACAAATGGAAATGGTGATGGTAGTTGTTAGGAAACTGTAATATCCTCTCTGGTAATGGAATCCAACATTGACATCCCTGATTATAATGGATCAAAGTAATATATAAACAAAATAACTAATCATTTGATATATAAAATAACTAATCATTCGATATATATATATATATATATATCGAATGATTAGTTATTTTATATATCAAATGATTAGTTATTTTGTTTATATATTACTTTGATCCATTATAATCAGGGATGTCAATGTTGGATTCCATTACCAGAGGGGATATTACAGTTTCCTAACAACTACCATCACCATTTCCATTTGTTTACAAGTTCAAACAATGTATATCATTTATTGCATATCCCACAATCATGGACTTCCATGAGATGACATCTCTTTAAATAATTTTGTGAAAAAATAACCCAACACCAATCTTGACCAATGAATGAGTCATTGGTATCCAATATTGTAGCATGGTTTTCAAGTGATCATTAAGAATTTATATTACATTTTTTTCCTATCAAATGGTGGAAGTCTTCCTCTCCATCACTAAGTTGCAACACAAATACAACCCCTTAGACCATCTATACAAGATGCCCTCTCCATGGAAATGAGGGTATGTCTTTGGGATATGTAATAAATGGATATATTAAATATATGTTATTCAAAATTGTAAACTAATGGATTTGCCATTTGTTTACAAGTTCAAACAACCTATATTAATATATCCATTTATTGCATATCCCATATTCATGGATTCCCATGAGATGAAATCTCTTTAAAGAATTCTATGAAAGAATAATATGCCTTGTTGACATAGGGAGGGATGAAATAACTAGGGCCAAAGGCACACCTAGCTATCTAAACCACCTATGCGAGTAAACATAACACAAAATAAACACAAATAATAACAATCAGAGGGGATAGAAGAGCCAAATGCCTTATAGATTCATCAAAATAGAAAATACATGCCCAACTGTAAGGCCTTCTGGGTTATGACCAAAGTAACAATTCAAATCTACAATGATAAACTTTTCATTCTCAACTTCCTTCTACTCTTCCTACGCTACCTCCCTCTAAATTCCTCTCTAAAACTCTACCAAAGACTCCTTTAAATACATGCATGGCCACAAGTCGGCCTATTGAAATATAAACTAATTAAATCATTATATTAAATGCCAAAACAAGCAACAAGTCAGCTTTTAGTAAATACCTATAACAAAAATTAAATGCAAAGGTCAACACCAACAAAAAATTACACATAGACAACTTAGTAAATGAAGAACCAAACAAAATGTTGTCACTTGACGAACTCAAAAATCAAAGAAACTTGACAACCACTCCAAATGTGGTGACCAAAGAGAACTTGGCAACCAAAGGAACTTGATAACCAAAGGAAATTTACAACCAAAGGAACTTGACAACCAAATGAACTCGGAAATCGAAGGAACTCAACATCAACTGCAAACTTAGAAATGTAAGGCATTGCAATTGGAAAACAACTTAGGAACTTGGAAAACATGCAGGATAGAAATGCAACCCAGGATTCTCCAACATCAGACAATCAAGTTGGAAGAAATGATTCTCCTAAATCATTGAGATGTCACAACCTAAAATGAATCCAACTTAGTTTGGGAAATCCATGTTGCATCTTCAACTGATCTATTCTTCCACTTTACCAAATACTCATAGTAATCTTTTTCTCTTGTGCTCTTACCGATCTTCTGATCCAATATATGTTCAACCTCTTCAACATATTTCTTAGGATAATTATGTGATACAAAAACTTCATCATCTAATTCATGATGTTCATACAGATTAGAAACATTGAATATAAGAGATATATCCATGTCATAAGGTAACTCAACTTCATAAGCATTACTACTATCAAAATTTCTCAAGATATTACATGGTATAAAATTTTTCATATTTAACTTTGTATGTTCCAATAGGAAATCTTCCTTTCTTCAAATGAACCATCACCTCATCACCAAGTTTAAAAATATAATGTCTTTGAGACTTATTAACATTCTCCTTATACTTCAAATTACTTTTCTCCAATCCTAGCTTTACTTCCTCATCCAAAGACTTCATAAAATCAGAAAACTCTTCTCCTATAACACTTTTCTTCTCTTTAAAAAAAAATCCATTAAATATGATATCCCTTTAGGTTGTATTCTAGTGACAATCACAAAGGGTGTTTTCCCTGTACCCCTATTCATAGAACTGTTATATGCAAACTCAGCTTGTGCTAATACCAGCTCCTAATTACTTGGATTATCTCCAACTACAAATCTCAAAAAATTATCCAAGCTTCTATTCACAACCTTTGTATGTCCATCTATATGTGGAATGAATGTAGAACTAAACTTAAACTCATTACTCATCTTCTTCTGCAAAGTCTTCCAAAAGTAACCAACAAACTTACTATCTCTATCAAAAATTATACTTCTTGTAATCCATGCAATCTAACAATCTCTTTAAAGAAAATCTCAACAACATGCTCGATATCTAATGTCTTCTGACAAGGTATGAAGTGAGTCATGTTAGAAAATATATCCACAACAACAATATAGAATCATACCCCTTCACTATCTTAGGCAATCTAAAAACAAAATCCATACTGATGTCACTCTAATGTTTCTTAGGAACAAAACTAGGTGTATACAAACCAATATTTTGACTTACTCCTTTTTCAACCTGATAAGATCCACAACTCTTTACAAACTTTTGAATATCCTTATACATCTGAGGCCAATAATACGTATCCTTTAGCAAACTGAATGTCTTGTCAATTCCAAAATGTCCAGTCAATCCACCACTATGTTTTTTCTTAATCAAATTTAACCTCATAGAACTTTTAGGAATAAACAACTGAATTCCCTTAAATAACATACCTTCTTGAATAAAATATTCATCAAACTTACTTGGTTGTTTTGTCAAACTAGGTGCTCTGCACTCTCTCCACATCTTAGAAAAATTAGGATCAGTATCATATAACTCCTTCATCAAGAACTTCAGCCTTCATCTTGGTCAACAAAGAACATCTTCTATTCAATGCATCAACAACTCAGTTAGTAACTCCACTTGTATGCTTAATCACAAATTTGAAACTCTGCAAGTACTCAACTCACTTCATATGTCTCTGATTCAACTTATTTTGACTTCCCAAGTACTGTACAACTTTATGATCAGTATACAACACAAAATCCTTAGGAATCATATAATATCTCCACTTCTTCAATGCTTGAACAATAGCATAAAAATATTGATCATACACATACTACTTTCTTTTAGCATCATTCAACTTCTCACTAAAGAAAGAAATAGGTTTACCTTCTTGACTCAATACATCTCCTATTGCACTACCAATCACATCACATTCAACTTCAAATACCTTATTGAAATTATGAAAAGCTAATACAGATAACTCAACAAGCTTTTGTTTCAGAGTCTCAAAATTTTTATCAACTCCAAGCATCCACTTGAACTCCTTTTTATCTCCTCTCATTGTCTAAGTCATGGCATTACAAATAGAACTAAAATTCCTTATAAACTTCCTATAAAAACTAGTCAAACCATGAAATGATCTTACCTCACTCAGATTCTCATGTTTAGGCCATTCCAATTTTTTTAAACCTTATCAAGGCCCATCTTCAAACCATCAAATGAAATCACAAATCCCAAATACATAGTCTCCTTTTGCATAAAAGAACACTTCTTCAGATTAATCATCAACTTCTCCTCTTTCAATCTCTGCAATACTTGTCTAGCATGCTTAAGATGTTCTTTCTTAGTCATATTGAATATCATAATATCATCCAAATAAAAAATCACAAACTTACCCAAGAATCTCTTGAGAACCTCATTCATCAACCTCATGAAAGTACTAGGTACATTAGTCAAACCAAAAGGCATTACCAATCATTCATACAAACCATATTTAGTCTTGAAAGTAGTCTTCCATTCATCACCTTCTTTGATTTTGATTTGATGATATCCACTCTTCAAATAAATCTTGGTAAAATACTTTACTCCACTCAAATAATCCATTATCCATTCTTCTTAGGTGCCAATACTCAAGGTACAACACATGGACTCAAACTTTCTCTGATCAAACTTTTCTACAACAACTCATGTACTTGTTGTCTATTAAGTTCTTCATTTTTAGTACGTTTCAATCTATTTGGTGCTTTATTTAGAAAAGTAGCTCTAGGCATCATATCCATGCAATGACTTATACTTTTGATTTGAGGTAAACCATCAGGTATATCCTCTACAAAAATGTTGTTATATTCATTCAACAATTTTGTAATTTCCTTTGGCACTCCGTCAATACTACTAGTTTTAGTTATCACTTAGTTACTACTACCTTCTATCACTCGGTTGCTACTGACTGCCACTCGGTTAACACTATTTTTTGATACTCAGTTGCTACTTGGACAACTCAATCTCCTAAAAAATATGACAAAATAGATTTGATTCTTCTTCATTTCCTTTTCAAATTGTTTTCCATTAACCATACAAATTCTCATAGTTGTACAATTAACCTTATGTTGACTTTCAATCAAAGGCAACAATATTTTCTTTTTCCCATTCACCTAAAGAGTATATTGACTCAATCTTCCATCATGTATATCATATCTGTCATATTGCCAAGGTCTACCCAATAGAATATGAAAACAATCCATGGGAGGTATATCATACAAAAACTCATCAAAATAATGTCCAATCTTGAACATCACAATGTATTGTTCACTTACCAAAATCTTATGTTCATATTTGATCCATGAAATATGATAAGGTTTAGGATGCTCCAACCTATGCAAATGCAACTTTGTAACCAATTCTTTTGATTCCAAATTTGTAGAAATTCCATCGTCAATAATCATCTTGCAACATTTTCCATCCATCTTACATCTGGTCTTGATAAGACTTCTCCTTAGGACAAGTTCCTCTTCACTTCCCTTATTACATAACATTCTTCTCCTCATCATATTTTCTCCAACCTCAATGTCTCCTTGAATCACACAATTTCTATTACCTTGCCTACTTTTAGAGGATATACATTCAAAAGATCTATGCCCTTCTTTACCACATCTAAAACAATTACCATGAATACCATCTCTAGAATAAGAATTACGTCTTCCTTGGTAAGAACTAGTACCTCCTCGGTAAGAATCACCACCTTTCCACTCAATATTCCCTTTATCATCATTCTTCCATTCATATTTACCCTTATCCTACACATAATTGTTAGATTTTCTACCCTCTCCATAAGATCTACCTCTGCCTCTTTGGAATCTACCACCTCTACCTCTATATCTTTGTTCATTCTTCTTTGTCAAGATCTCCTTAGCTTTCAAGGCATATTGGTATGCTTCCTCCGCACTTCCCAATTTCACAAAAATTATCTCATCTTGAATCCCAAATCTCAATCCATTTATGTACCTTGTAATTTTCTCAACATCATCATCCACATGTCTAGATCTGATGTCCAATCTATAGAATTCCTTAGTATACTTCTTCACAATCATGTCTCTTTGTCTCAAATTTTGCATTTTTCTCAACAAATTAACCTAGTAATCAGCAAGAAGGAACTTGTTCTTTACCTTGTTCACCAATTTTGGTCAAGTCCTTATCTTCTCCTTTCCTCTCCTTTGTCTATCAGTTTGCAAATGCTCCCACCATAGTGAGGCATGTCCTTTCAACCTTGTAATTGAAATCTTCACCATCCTATTATTAGGAGTGTTTTCATACTCAAAGAACCTCTTCATTTCAAAGATCCAATCCAACACAACATTGATATCCAATTTTACATCATAAGGAACAACTTCTACAATAGGTTTTGAATTTTCCTTAGATAACACTCTCAATAATCTTGCCTGATCTTGATCTTCTTTAGGTTATAGATTAGGGTTTAGTGGTGTGTATTCTTCATGAAGATGCACTCCTCTCCTCTAGGTTGTCTCCACAACATCTAATTTGGCTACAATTCATCTCAATGTATCCAATATGACAATGTTATAATTTCCTCTACCTTGAACCATCTTTACAATCAGGTTCCTGCAAGATTGTAACCCTTTGCAAGTTATAGTTCAAATCCACAAATCTGCAACCCTACAACCAAATTTAATTAGAGTTTTGCATGATCCAATCTCCACAAGGATGAACCTCATGCTATGATACCACCTAATACAAGGAGGGATGAAATAGCTAGGGCCAAAGGCATACCCAACTATCCAAACCACCTGCAAGAGTAAACTCAACAAGAAAAACAAAAATAACAACAACCAGAGTGGATAGAAGAGCCAAATTTTGTATAGATTCATCAAAATAGAAAATATATTCCCAGATGTAAGGCCTTCTAGGTTATGACTGATAGTACAATTTAAATTTGATCCACAACAATAAACTTTGCATTCCCAACTTGCTTAAGCTCTTCCTATGCTACCTCTCTCTAACTTCCTCTATAAAATTCTACCAAAGATCCCTTTAAATACATGCACAACCACAAGTCACCCCATTTCAAATATGAACTAATTGAATCCTTACATTAAATGCCAAAGCAAGCCACAAGTCAACTTTCAAAAAATACCTATCACAAAATTAAATGTGAAGGTCAGCTCCAACAAGAAATTGCACATAGAAAACTCAGTAAACAAAGGATCAAAAAAATGTTGCAACTTGGAAATCAAATGAACTTGGAAACCAAAGGAACTTAGCAACCATTCTAAACTTGGTGACCAAAGAGAACTTAGCAACCAAAGGAACTTGGCAACTAAAGGAACTCAACAACCAAAGGAACTCGACAACCAAAGGAATTTGGAAATGCAAGGCATTGTAACTTGATAGAAACTAAGGAAATCAACAATCATGCAGGATAGAATGCAACCTAGGATGCTCCTACGTCACTTATCTATTCATTTTTATTTTACATATGTATCTACTAATGCATTTCCAATTATACAAATTATTTGACAATAATGTTCTTTTCATTATGATTTGATGGATATCCATGACCTACTCTAAGATAAATCTTAAATATTAAATCTCTCTAAAATATTTTAAACAATACAAAGTAAATCTAGAAACAATTAAATCTTAAACCTCTCTAAAATATTTCAAATTCACAATCGATAGCTTAGATTTACACAATTTTTAGATGATAATATGAAATGAAATGGGTGTGTGAGTAGAAAGAAACTAAAAAGCCATTATGTATATATGAAGTTATGAATTGGATGATTTTGGAGTACTTAATACATACACTCAACATTTAGTATGCACATATCATCATTTGAGATCAAATGGGTGTGTGGAACTGTACACACAATGAACAATAAAAGAGATAATTAAACATAACAATGACATCCCAAGGCCCACACTTATTGAGGTCCAATTCAACAATGACCCTTCTTGTGAAACTATTATCTGAAACCTTTCTCATGAGATAATGTAATGATATCTTCATCAGTGGGATGCAACCTAAGTCGAGGAGGTAGTTGTACACCACCCTTATCATGATTTTTTCAAAACTTTTTATATGTGTGTTAGGAGAGATGGGAAAATGGGATATGTGGAGAGACACATATCAAAGATGAATGTAGATGAATCTTATTGCTAGTCTAAAATGGATTCCCTCATCTTATGTGTACATGTGTAAGAAAAGCATCACCATAGACATGTTTTCTTGGTGTCAGAAGTGTATGTGTATATATAATTATTATTAAAGAAGGGGGAGGGGGAGGTGATGATAGAATAAATGATTCATACTACACAAAGAAGAGTTGGAGTATTTTATATACACATAATATATATGACAATATAAAATAAAACAGGTGGGTTAAGATTATACAAACAATTTGTATATCAAACCAGGGTTATACTATAGGATATAGTATACATATATACACACTATAAATGACAATATGAGAAAAAATGTGTGTTCAAGACTATGCAGACATAATTTGTGCATCCAAAAAAGGTTATAGTATATACAAACAATATAGATGATGCTATGATAATAAGTGGGTATGTGAGATTACACTAACACAAATTTGTATCAAACAAGGGTAAGAGGTAGTCTATACACACTATATATATAACACTATATATATATATAAAATACCAAGAGAAGAAATGAGTGTGTGATATTATCATGCATAATTTGTACACAATGATATGTGGATGTGAACCTACATAGACAAGTTTTGAGATGATCAAACAAGAGGACACAACTGAGAGCTTAGATTGACACACATTTTAGATGAGCATATGAATTGAAATGGGCCTATAAGTAGACAAAAATGATGAAACTATGACATGAAAGGGGTTGTAGTACTAGGTACAAATGCTCGACATTCAGTATATTGCACATATCATCATTTGAGATCAAATGGGTGTGTGGGATTATACACATAGTGAAGAACAAAGGAGGAAAGTGAACATACTAGGGAGTTCCCAAGGCTCACACTTTTTGAGGTCCACTTCAATAATGACCCTTCTTGTGACATTTCTATCCAAAACCTTTTTCATGAGACAATGTGTAATGAGCTCTTCATTAGTGGGATGGAACTTGAATCTAGGAGGTAGTTGTGCATCACCTATATCATGGTTGAAACCAAAGTTAAGACCCTCCATTATTGAATTATCTTCCAAATATTCTTACAAGAAAACAAGAAAAGAAATGGATCATTTCAACTATCCTCTATACTATAGACCAAGGCATCCCACCCTAGCTCAATTTGAAAGATTTGCACTTATAATTTGATGTGTGGATTGTTGTGTTGACTTTTATATGGGTATAAATGACTAGTGGGAAAATTGGATGGGATGTAATGTATGGAGATGCATAGATCAAGGATGAATATAGATGAGCTGTATTGCTAGTCTAAAATGGATTCTCTCAACCAGGTGTGTACATGTGTAAGAAAAGCATCACCATAGACAATCTTAATTGGTGTCAAAAGAGTGTGTCTATATTTTTACTCACATTTGAATAATCCAAACTATATAATTTCATCAAATCCCATGTAGCTTTATAAATCAAAACCCTAAAAACTAGAATTAAAAAATCATAATTCAGGTCAATGGATATACTAAATGAATATATTAATGCCATGGGAATGGGTTGTTGTACAATTGGGCTAGGGGGTTGCATTTGTGCTACAACTAAGTGTTGAAGGAAGTCATCCCAAATAAAATTGGTTCCACAAATTGTGTTTCTTAAAGATGAAAAGGATTTTAGTGCTCCTAGGGTGTAATTGATGGTATTTTTACATAGATTTATTGTTGTTTCAAGGAATCTATTTTCAAATCAAATATGGTTTTAGGCTAGACAATTTCATTTTCAAATCCCATAAATTAGGTTTCAAATTACATAAATCAAATTTTAAGCAATTTCATTTTTCAAATCACAAACTTGAAGTAGTATACATCCTTATCCAAGTAGTATTGATAATATGTCATGGGCTTGCAACTTTGAGTGACTCACACTAGAATTTGGCACTCAAACCCCACTACGTCAGAGTCATGTCTTTCATGCACATGCGATCTACTGTAAAAATGATTTGGTATTTTGTCTTTTTTTGGTATTTCCCAAGATCATTGACATTCCAATAGATTTAAAATAGATATTCATAATTTTGTTAACATCTGGAGAAAATTAAATGAAAAAAACCAATTTCACAAAGTGTGCCCCAACCATTAGAAATTAATGTCAAAAATTAGGGCCAAATGTAGTAGTGCACGATATCTGTGATTGCAAAATATTAATCAACTACCACAATCTAGAGCTCAATATTAAACCTATGACAATATCAAAGATAAGCTAATGTACCTTCTAATATTGAAAATATGTCACAATGGAAAACTGATTTTCTCATGCTTAAGACATGGAGATTGAGTTAAATGATCTTCAAAGTCATAATCAACCAAAATATTACACTTTAGAAGAATTATTTCCCTATCCTAATGATTCATCAACATGTATTCTCTAATTACATCACATATCAATGAACATCCTCTTGTTTCCTCAAATCCACTACAAAGGGTTTATTAGACACTATTATGAATATGAAATCATTTTTACATCAATAAAGATTAATGAATAAACAACATTTTCTCCCAAATGTTCAATCAACAAATAAATTACAACATGAAAATGTCAGTGTGGTATCCACCAAGAAGATCACCCAAGCATCAAAAATTCCAATCTAATCCTTTCAAATATTGTTTGTGTAAAATGTTAGCTCATGGAAATCATCTTATTGTTGAACAAGATCAAAATTACTTATCAATGTCTAGAAATGGAACATTCTAAAATAATGACACTAATGACACTTTTACCTATAATGAAGAAGTTTTCCTCAAGAAGCCTTCATATTTCTCATCAATCCTTCATCTCCCAAAGTGTTACAAGATAAATCTTTTCCTTTTCTATTGAATGATATATCCATTAATAAGACTTCCCAAGGGATTATCCACAATTTATTTCTAAGATAATCCATTTCCTAATACAACTTCCATCTATAACTTAGAAATATTAGATGCAATTCCACTAGGTGTTCCATTCCTAGTCAAGCCTGCTCTAGAGAGTCCAATTCAAGGATTTCCCCCATAAAAAATATTTAACCCTTCAATGAATCCACCATATATACCCAAATTCATACCTCATGTCAAGAGGGTGTTGCAAAGAATGAAGAAATAAATTCTGAAATAAATAAAGATCAAGATCCCATCAATGACCAATCTCATACAATTGTTGACCAATAAAACATCTTCCTAAAGTTTCACGAATATTGTACTATCCGTGCTCATCCTATCCAAGATGATCCTCTTCCATATCAAGTGATGAATGTCTTTCCAAGTCTTAATGAGCATCCAATTCCTAAGAAAGACCATGTCATCCCTTCAATTATTCCTAATGTTTCTATTGATAGTCAAGAACATAACACCCTTAAAGTAAAGTCAAATGATCCCCTTCAAAGTCAAAATCAAAGAATCCATTATCCTTCATGACCACCAAGAAAAACTATCATCCCTTATAATCCTTCTAATGAGCCTACCATTCCTTTCCTTCCATATCTTAATCCTCTATATTCTCCACACATTCCTATCCTACCAAATGATCATATCAATATACCTTTTCTATTGCAAGATCTTATTATTCCCCTTGATCCATGTCATGATCCCATGATATTTTCACAAGTTAATCATGAACTACATACATTTCAAAAGGGTTCTTCCACTTCCATCCATTCTGATCCATTGTATGATCCAAATTGTCCTTCAAAAGATCTCATCATCTCCTCAAAAGCTAATAATGAGCCCTTCACATGTAAACTTGGTTTATTTTCTTCCATTTACCTATCATGTCTTACGTACCCCCCCTCCCTCCCCTCCCCACCTAAAAATGGACTTGCATCTTGGTATCAAAGTAATAAGTATCTCTTTGCTAAGAAAGTCTCCAAAGAATGTACTATCAAGGAAAGGGGTTAGGCATCCATGAGCAAGGCATATTGGAATCCCCTTCTATCATAGAAAGCCCCAATAAGCATGGCTTTGGATATATGGTTCACACTCAAGAATTTTTTATAGTTCATAGATCCTACATTCATCCATATAAACTCAAGTATACATTTAAGAACTCAAGGTCCATATATCTCTCTATCACTTGGCCCTCTCACTTATTTCTTACCAACCACCTATCCTACCCAAAATCAATATAAAAAAAAAGACATAGCTTCTTGAAAATTTTATGCCACATATCCACATGAACCCTCCATATCATCCCTATCCATTCATAAATCCCAATACCTTGGGAAATAACTTGAATTCCAAGCATACACTTAGTCCAAAAATCCACATTCAAAAAAGAATCAACATTCCCAATCTAATTGTCATGTGGACACAATGAAAAAATTAGTTTCCAAAAGGCTATAAATGCCCTTGACCAAAAAAAATAAAAAAAATGGCATTCAATCTTCCAAAGGTTTTTTAAATTCCACCATCCAAGATTTTTGACACAGTTTCAAATCTATTTGGATTCTTATCTCCCAAATCAAAATCCATATTCACTTCCCCCATCAAATCTAAAATTTATATCCATCCCTCCAAGTTAAAAATTTCTTTTTTCCCATCACTCCATCACCCCTAAAGGTGTGTTCCAATGTTGATATTGCTCACATTTTCATCTACTCAAAAGAAAGTCTCCTCACATTCACTTCATTATGTAACACATAGTTCACAACCTTCCATCTTGCCTATCTAATCCTTTTTCACGAACCCTTATCCAACTTCATCCAACCATGCATTTTTTTCTCCCTTTTCCATTACCATGCCAATATCTTTGAGTATACTATCATAAGTTGACACAAGGAGATTGTGATCAAAGGTAGGGCCAAAGACACAATTATCAATCAACCAACCCTTACTGAGTTACACAATAGAAGTGAATTCACAAAGGACAACACCAAAAGGAAAGAGAACCATCAATCTTTCATTTACTCATCAAATTTTCATCATGTATGCTTGACTATGAGGCATTTTGGGTTACAACCAATAGAAAGATTCAAATACAAAAAGTATCCTCCAACATGTGAGATCTATGATCTCTTCCTCTAATTTCTTCTACTTAATTTTTTTTTGCTCATACCAATTCTTGAACAAGATCATCTATTTATACTCACCAAAATGGCTTATAAAAGTTTCTAGATCAACACATGAAGGAGGCTAACCAAATAATAGTCTATACGCATCAAAATTATTTAACTAATAAAAAGGTTGTCTCCCAACTATGAACTAGATAAACAACTTGGCAAAAGAAGAACAAGACATCACCATAAAACAACCACAAAAGATCATTGAGGCACTTAGTGGACACAAAATATAATTCACTTGGTGAAAAAAGAACCCAAGACACTTAGTGAATGAAGAGAAAAATGTATCCACCAATAAAAACAACAAATAATCCACCAAACATCTCATAATGATAACTAAACACATATCTACTGAGTAGGATAATAATGCAACCCAAGATGCTCCTACATCAGATAACTAGGGATGAAAAGAATTGTTTCTCCTAAATCATGAGTGCACCACACTCCAAGCTGAATCCAATTAAAATCAAGAAATCCATGGAGTGCCTTCAATTGGCTTATTGTTCCACTTTAGGGTAAAATCACAAACCTGTGTCACTTTTTATAAAGAAAAAGGATCCCACAACATAAGTTATTCAATCTAAATGATATAAAGATGGTATTCATGATTAGGATTTGAAGATGATGTAAACTGATGAAAATGGTATTCAACAACGAAAGATATAGGGTGTAGTTCCCATCAAACAAGTATATGCAAATAATCATTTTTTTCTTTGATTTGAAAATATGTTATAGATGACATGTATAGCTAAGGAAAAAAAAATACAATATTTGATTTTTATGTATATTTTCTTTTTTATAAGTACTCGAGCTTGAACTTATCAAAAACTAATGGGTTTTACCTGTCATCAAAACGTCCCTATCAAATCTACACCTTTTCGAAAAAAAAAACATAATTTTGAAGATGAATCTCCCCTCTAGGGATGAATATAAATTTAAATTTTTTTTGACTAGATTTACTATATTTTTTTATTTTTTGAGGGAGCATCTTCTCAATTGTTTAAATACTTACTTATAGTATTTTGTCATGCCCAAAATATTTGGGCAAAAACACACAATTTTATAAAAAAGTTAATTAATCCACTATGTTAATGCATGCTACACTAAATAGGTTATGGAAATCTGACAAATGATTAAAAGTGAGTTTTGGTTATTTTTCAATAAGATGTAAAGTTATTTGTCAACCATACTAAATGGGTCTAGAATATTTAAATCAATGTGCTATAGGAACATTGAGTTTGGGTTGACTAAACCCTAATTGTTGATTGGGTCAACCTTTCTTGACTACTTAGAATTTCAAAATATTATGTTCATTAAATTTCATAAGATACATTACGTTATTATTTCATCTTCTATTTGTTTTAGTAAGTTAGTTGAATCTCCTAGGTGAACTAGTTTTGCATCTTTGACAAGTTTATCAAATACCTTAATCCTTAACTCCCATTATTAAATAAACTATTAAACTAATTAAAATCATTATTATTAATCATTTAATTATTTATGACATTCACTTCATTCCTAAACTTGTCAAAGATAGTTTGGGTTGACTAAACCCTAATTGTTGATTGGGTCAACCTATCTTGACTACTTAGAATTTCAAAATATTATGTTCATTAAATTTCATAAGATACATTACGTTATTATTTCATCTCCTATTTGTTTTAGTAAGTTAGTTGAATCTCCTAGGTGAACTAGTTTTGCATCTTTGACAAGTTTATCAAATACCTTAATCCTTAACTCCCATTATTAAATAAACTATTAAACTAATTAAAATCATTATTATTCATCATTTAATTATTTATGACATTCACTTCATTCCTAAACCATATTTCAAATCACTATCAGGTTATCAACCTATGATTCTTTCAATGACCATTTGATTCAATAACCCTTGTAATTTGAGTTAAAAGAACTTTTCAATAAAAGTATTAAAAAATTAAAATAAAATATTTAATTAATTTTTGAACAATATAATGTAATTTCATATTTTAATTCAATATTTAATATCAATTTGACCTTTAACCCTAGTTATCTATCATAACTTTCTACTTGCAACCCTAATTCGATAGACTATTGTCCCTAATACTTCTACCCACTTAATTAAATTTATTATTTCTAATTTTAATGATGAAATTCAAATTCTAAAAAAGTCTATTAAAATATTTAAATCCTAAGATTTAATCACAAACATATAACTTCTAACTATCTCTTAAACTACTAAGTCTATCCCTTCTTCTTTTGAAAAATACACCTACAATTTACCCTTTAAATGACATGGCATAAAATAAAAAAAAAGATAAAAATTAATAATCTAGATACTACTAAATAAATTCATATTACCTATCCTAATTATACTAATTATAAACTAAGTTTTACTTAACTCCATAATAATTTATAAACACCTAACACCTAACTACCAACTAACTCTACGTAACTAACCACCCTTACACCACACCTACCCTACCCTTCCCATCACCCAACATTTGGGTGGTTCCCAAGTATTCCCACATGATCCTAGACCTACATTTTCTACCCAAGTCAAATGCAGCTATCCTCCATCCAAACTATATAGTTGACCAATTTTCAAAAAATTGAAAACATCATGAATTTTTTTGAGCGTTTGATCTGCATGATCTACATAGTTTGTAGTCAAAAAGGTATGCCTGAACATGGAGGTTTGGGGGTTTGTGAAGCAAGTTGCATTGGATGGAAAGTGCATTTAATATTTTGTTCATTTTATCCCCTTGACTTTTATTTTCTCGCCAAAGGCTACGTCCAAACTCAAGTGGAGATGTTTAAAAGATGGGAGGGTGATGTCATCATCTTGGAACACATGCAAGGGTGAAGGTTTTTTTTTATTGATTTAAACATGGCAAAGTTATGTTGTAAAGTTTGTTAGGTGAGGGGGAGAGGGTAGAATATTATAGGGGTTAAATTTAAATGTTTAATAGCATAGATATATTCTTTTTTAGGATTTTATAAATATAATAATAAACCTCAAAATATGGATTGTCATATACTTTTCAAAATCAAATATTTTTCCCATACAAAAGACAAAAGACAACATCTTGTAGGTGCTTTTTAAAAAACAATTGGGAAATATTTTTATGAGGACTTTTAAAAAAATGGTTTTGTAGCTAATGTATCAACCTTGATAAGTGATAAAGAGAACCTTATTTATATTTTCTAGGATGTATAGTGGTATGTTAACACTAAGTCCTATTTATTTTAACTCCATTTTTATTGTTCATATTTTGATAATCCTATTATTTCAAACTGACAATGTTAAAAACAATCAAGGTAACCCTAGTAATTGATCATCAAACTGAATCCAATTTCTTATAGAACATAACCATAGTAAAATTGAATGGCTTTGTATAACATCAATACCCATAATAGAATTGATTACTTTGCATTTAGAGTTGAGTTTTCAAGGGTACAAGAAATGTTACAAGAAGTGAATTGTAAACAACTAGATTTCTGCATTCATCCTATACCAATCAATTTCAAGAGATTTACAATGAAATCCGTTTAACATTTTCTCATTTATACTATCTACTTTTATACATCAGGATCATATTTCTCCTTATTACTGTACACTAAGAAAGTGTCACACTCTAAACCCTTCTATCCAAGTGATTCCATGAGATTGGAATGCTTGAATGTCGACATAGAGCTCCCTATCCATGGAGTGCAAGAAGTGTGTATTAAGTATGTTAAGTGGCTCTTAGCTGAGCCTTAAAGACACATTCCTTGCTAGTAAACCATGCATTGGAAGGTTCTTTGAGAAAAGAGAAATAACACAAGTGTCCACAATGATTTCCTCAAACATACAATGCAAATATGATCTACACTAGAATGAGATGCACAATACAACTAGATTAAGAAAATTAGATGTGTTACAAAACTAGCCTAGTTATACTATGTGAGCTAGATTATTGTAAAATAGAAGCTAAACTACATGAATCTAAACTATAATACCATGGATGATAGAATGAAACAAGGAAATATAAATTATCCACAAACCTCTCAAGAATTTAAATGATAAACTTGTAGCATAATAATACTAAAGAGTGTGGATCCTTTGAGAAGGGGAGAGCTCTTTCTTTTAAAGATGTACAAATGATGGAGATCAAGATCAATGGATAAAGGATCAATGGTGCAAGTTGACTTTGGCATGATCCATGTGCAAGAGGAAGTCAACCAATAAGAAAAGAGTTGACTTTGCATGTGAGACAAAAAGCCTTTTCTTTTAATTTGTAAAATAGAAAAAGGACTTTATGTGTGCACATTGAGTAGGTTAGAAGAATGGGGTCTTTTATTTAATTCAAATGGGACATGTTCTTTTAAACAAATAATGAACTTAGGATAGTATAGTCAAACTATAGGTTATAATCAACTTAATTGATTTTTAGTAATTTGGTCTATGCAAATGATTAATTAATTTAGCCAGAATGCTAAGAAGGGGGCTAATAGTATAGATGACCATTTTTAGGTGATTAAAATTAAAATAACAACTACATTAAGAATATTGAAATCCAATAGATCCAATAGATATCCAACTTTCTTTTTTATAGCATATAACAAGATTCAATAGAATCACTACAAAGAGAAGTCTCCATGAAAAAGAACTCAAGAACACCATGACAATTCTAAATCTAGTTTTTCTCTTTTTCATGGTACTATATAAGAAATATGCATATAAAAAAAGGGAAACCATGGAGATCTCACCTCCCAACCAAGGCTTTTATGTGAGCCACACCTTGAGCTTAGGAGAACTAGTAATTGACTGGGTGACAATCAGAACAATCACAATGACACACTCAACAAGAAAATCACATCCAAGGTATGCATAATAGGTTACATATGAACCAAGACTAGGGAGAAGGTGGATTTTTCCAGGTTATGAAAAAATCATATGCCTCTTCCAAGGATAATAAATCACAATGAACTTTCATCCTTTCTTTCCTTATTTTCCTAGAATAAACTCAAATTATATTGACAAGTAAGGGCCCATAACATATTACTTTCTCCCTCTTCTCAACATGAGGAGAGACTCTACACTAACTCAAAGTCCAACTAAATCCCTTCTCCCATACATTGCCACTTCTACCCTATCTAAGGGTAAGTAATTCCAACACACCCTTGACAAATTTTCCAACAAAACCAAAAGGAAAGTATGAAAGGAAAGTAGATAGAAAACCCAAAAATACCCATCCCTCACATGTTACAACACAAATATAAAATACACACATGCAAGATTTTTACATAAGAAAGCAATGAACAATGCATGAATAACAAGGTTATGGAGAATCCTACCTTCACAAAGGTTATGGCAATGGAGTTTTGAGATGAGCTAAATCCTTCTTCTTCCTCAATTCCAAGCTTGAATTTCCCTAAATGTAGAGAATGGGTGAACAAACTTCAACTCTCAAAAAGGCCACTAAGTAGGCTTCTAAACTCACCCACCCAAAATGACAATAATACCAAACTTGACTTGAGCCTTCTATAGTCTTTCCACTTGTTCCTACCATCAAGACAACTTTTTAGGAGAAGTGTAAACTTTACAAACCTCATGGGGATGGTCAATTTTCGCACTAAATGGAAAATGGTATATTTTAGAGGTTATAAATTTTGCTAGGAAGTTCTAGAAGGGTGGAAAAGGTCCCCAACCCATACACATACCACTTGGGCACTTGGATAACATTAATTTTGGCCTCTAGGATAAATCTTTGACCTATACAAGTGGCTTGAATTATTTGATCTTGAAAAACCCTAAGGATGTAACCTTTCCACTAAACCCTAATTAAGGAGATTAATCTAGATTACTAACTAATCAATCTTAGATTAACGGGTTACTCTACTAACCCTAAATTGATACATTGACACACATAAAATGAGTTTCAAGTGACACTACAAGAACTACTTTTGCATAACATTCAACATGTCACAAATTACAGAATGATACACATACATTTAGATTATGATACAAATTAAACACAAGACAACGAGGTTTGAATCACTTTATTGGATTCAACCTTAGTCTTATGGTTTGCACATAGGGTCAATTACTAATTCTCCAATAAATTCCATGGTTAATTATCCTGCACACTCAATTCAAATATTAGTACTTCAAAAACATCACATTCATATATTTAAGCCAAATTGCATAATAACATTGATCAAAATATTAAACTTTCATTTAAATAACCTTTTTTCTCATTTCTGCACACATATTTAATCATCACTAATCTCTTAATTGAATCATCATAACATATTCATCATTTTGAATTAAAATACTAAAATAATCATCGTAATGCATATGCATACCTAAAACATCATAACATCATCAATACTACATACTAAACTATCTAAATGCATATAGCCTAATCATCAAGGTACCATAATTGACATTGTCATCATATGGTGAAACACCTCATATCATCATTAGTGCAAATTAATGTCTAAACAGTCGAGATAATGTAGTAAGTCTAAAATCATGGAGTACTAAAAAATGAACATATCAACTAATCTCAATTTCCATTAGGACACCTAAACCATAAAATATTTATTCATATTCATATTCAACATCATAATCATTATACGTAAGATAATTTTAGTTTATATTGATATTCTCTACATGTATTCTAGCAATAGCAACAACATTTCCCCATACCATTGCCTTATTGTGATCCTATATCCATTCAAATATCCTATAAATGATTTAACAGAGAAATTCATATTTAAATAAGTACATACAAGGAGGGATCTTACATATTTTTAAAATATAACATACTATAACTAATCAAAACACTATGAAATTTATATAATGATGATATTGATGTTGAGATCTAAAAAGGGTATTTCTAGTTTATAAAAAAGATGAGTTTTGATAGAGAAATGAGATTTGACCAAAATAGGTTTAGAGGTCCTAAAAGGTGACACAGATCTATGCTTTTACCCTTTACCAAATATTCAAAGTAATCCTTCCCCCTTGTACCCTTAAAACCTCTCTAATACAAGATCTCTTATATCTCTTTAGTCTACTTCTTAGGATAATTGTACAACATTGTTGAATCATTATCGAATTCATTATAGTTGTACAATTAAGAAACAATAGATATATCCATGTCATCAAGTAACTTCATAAGTATTACCATTGTCAAATTTTCTCAAGATTGTACAAGGATCAAACTTCTTCATTTTCAACTTACTATAAATTCTAATAGGAAATATACCCTTCTTCAAGTGAAACATCACCTTATTGCCAACTTTAAAGATCACATGTCATATGAACTTATCTTCATTCTCCTTGTATTTTTTATTATTTTGTTCCAACTTATGTTTCACTTCCCCATGCAAAGACTTCATAAATTCATCAAATTTATCACCTTCTGCACTCCTCTTCTCTTCACCAACCATATCCCTCAAATTTGATATACCTTTAGGCATCATTCTAGCAGCAATCTCAAAAGGTGTCTTTTTAGTACTTGTGCTCATAGAATTATTGTATGCAAATTGTTCTTGTGCCAGTACTAAATCCTAATTATTTAGTTTATCTCCAACTATGCATCTCAAAATTATACCAAGTCTTCTATTCACAACCTCTTTTTGTCCATAAGTTTGTGGATGAAATGTAGAACTAAACTTTGACTCAGTGTCCATCTTTTTCCACAAAGTCTTCTAGAAATAAGTAACAAACTTATTGTCTCGATCATATACAATACTCCTCAATAACCTATTGACACACGTAGGAAAATGGATAACTAGGGCCAAAGGCACACCTAGCTACCAAAGCCACCTGCAATAGTAAACACAATAGAAACACAACATAGAGAATAACAATGAAAGGAGATTGAAGAGGAAAAAAATTTATTGATTCATCAAATCATCAACATACGACCAACATTAAAATTTAGACTTCAATCTTCAATGATGATCTTCTCATTCTAACTCTCTTTCTTACTCATCCTGATTGAACTACTACCTTAGTGATCCTAAAAATTCTACCCAAGACCCCATTAAATATTTGCATGACCAAAAGTCAGCCTATTACAAATTACCAACTAAATAAACCCTTACATTAAATAAAAACCAAGCCACAAGTTGGCTCTCAACAAATATTAAATGTAAATATGAAATTCATGTGCAAGGTCAACCCAAATTGGAACTAGACACAAAAATCTTGGTCAAAGAAGGACCAGAACAAATACTGGCACTTGGCAATGCTTGACACATACACGATCTCGACACCAGAAAGCACTCAAAACCAACACAAACTTGGCACCAATAGGTACTCAAAAAAAAAAAAGAACTCGACACTAACTATGAGCTCAACAAAAACAAAGAACCCTACACCAACTAGGAGCTCAGAAACAACTAAGAGCTTGACAACAATAGCAAAATGAGAGAAACATGCAAGATAGAAATGAAACTTAGGATGCTCCTACATCATCTATAAAATCTAACAATCTCTTTGAAGAAAAGATTAGAAACATGTACTACATCAAATGTCTTCTTACATGGCATAAAATATGCCATCTTTGAAAATCTATCAACAACAACAAATATAGAATCATGCCCTCTTGTTGTCTTTAGTAAGAAAAGAAAAAAATCCATACTAATACCACTCCAAGGTTTCTTAGGTACTAAAATAGGTGTATGCAATCTAGTATTATGACTCCTTTTGAAACTTGACAAAATCCAGATACAACTATGGCCAAAAATACTTTTTCTTAAGAAAATTCAATGTCTTATCAATACCAAAATTTCTATCTAATCCACCATTATGTTTCTTCTTAATCAAATTAATTCTCATAGATCCTCTTGATATACATAATTGAATTCATTTGAACAACATACCTCCCTAAATGAAATAATCAAAAAATTACTCACTTGATCTATGCTTTCCACTCTCTCCACACCTTATAAAAATTAGGGTAAGTTTCATATAAATCCTTTATCTTATCAAACCCAAGAACTTCAACTTTCATCTTGGTTAAGAAATATCTTCTTCTATTTAATGTATCTTTAACTTGGTTAGATACTTTGCTCTTATGCTTGATCATGAATATGAAATTTTGCAAATACTCAACCCACTTCATATGTCTCTCATTCAACTTATGTTGACTTCCCAAATACTATCAAGAATTATGATCAATGAACAAAAAAATCCTTAGGGATAAAATAGTGTCTCCACTTCTTTAAATCTTGAACAATAGCATAGAACTCTTGATCATGCATATAATACTTCTTTTTAGCATCATTCAACTTCTCACTAAACAAAGCAATAGGTTTTTCTTCCTAACTCAACATAGCTCCAATTTCACTACCACTTGCATCACTCAATTTGATATACTTTATTAAAATCAGGCAAAGCTAACACAAACAATTTAGTAACCCTTTGTTTCAAAGTCTCAAAACTCTTAGCGGATCTATGGGTCCACTTTAAATCCCTTTTATCTCCTCTAATTTTCTCAATCATAGCATTACAAAATGAATAAAAATGTCTAATGAACTTCCTATAGAAACTTTCCAAGCCATGGGGCATATGCACCAAGATGGTGTGTGAAAAAGTGTACACCATGGAAAAAAAGGTCAAAACTACACATAACAGGATCATGTTGTGTGTACTTTCATCAAATTTCAAAATGGAACTTGGCTTATTAATGAACCAAGAAAATAACATTAAAAAATTATATGCTAGACGTAAAAAAATTGCATTATATACATGATCATGTTTTTCTTAATAAAATGTGATCACTTTATTAGGAACTAGAAGCTTTGCATCTAGTTCTCCATAACCCCCCTGGGCTATATAAAACCAGAAGCTCAATGTGAGAGTTGAGAGTGGTGTATATATATATATATATATATATATATATATATATATATATATATAGAGAGAGAGAGAGAGAGAGAGAGAGAGAGAGAGAGATACAAGGGAGGAGTGAGAGATAAAGGGGGTTAGGTAGGGTATATTGTGTGTGTGTGTGTGAGAGTGAGAGAGAGAGTGAGAGTGAGAGAGAGAGAGAGAGAGAGAGAGAGAGAGAGAGAGAGAGAGAGAGAGAGAGAGAGAGAGAGAGATGTCACATTTCTCTACAGATAATTCAATAGCACTTGTCACTTCTCTATCTAAAAATTTGTTTCTTAGTACATGTGCACTAAAGACGTTCTATCACTACTTGAGCTACTAGTAAATTGTGATTATTCATCATCATCACCATCTAACATAGGCTCACATGCATATCTTACTTCTTTCCTTTTCTGATTTCCCCTTCCTAGCTCTTCAGCTCTTTATTTGTAATGTTTGTCATGGGTCAAAGAAGCTCTTCCCACTTTCCCATTAACCAGGTGGGCTTTGTCTCTTAATGTTGAGTAGTTCATTAATAGTTTCATTCTTAATAGAATTCATAACTAGAATATCCATAGGCATTTTTCTTCTTGATCGCTATAATATTTTCTCCTCAACTGAACATTTTGTATTCAGTCAATATATAATCATAGTTTTCTCCTAGCCAATCCTTTAATCTCATGATTGAGCCCATAGATCCACAAAAGGTTGAAATCTAGATTTGGTGGAAGAATAGTATTAGATCCACCAAGTGTACCCTAAGGGTTCATAAGACCCATTACGACACACTTGATGGTTGTAATATGTTCCAAGGTGTCATATGGCATCATACGAGGTTAGGTAATGTCCCTTTTGAGAAGTTCTATGACCTTTTATGGTCCCTTTTGACATATTATAGCCATCAAGTGTGCCATGACGAGTCTTATAGCCCCTTAGGGAAAGCTTGATGGATCTAATATTATTCTTCCACCAGATCTAGATTTCAACCCTTTTTGTCGATCTATAGGCTCAATCACATGCCTAAAGGATTGAGTTAGAGAAAAATGTGACTATATATCAACTAATTTATACAAAATCTTCAGTTGAGGATAAAATATTGTAGCGATCAAGAAGAAAATTGGTTATGGAGAATCTTTTTATGAGCTCTGATAATAATGAAACTATTAATGAAATACTTAGGATTAAGATACAAATTCCACATGGTTAATGGGAAAGAGTGGGAAGAGCTTATTGGACCCATGACATAGATAAGGACCTAAATGTTAGATTATGGTGACTGATTAGGAAAGTACTATACATACTTCATAATTAGTGGGGTTTGGGTCGTGGTCCATGTTGTAACCCTAAATGGATAAAATACTTGTATAAAAGGGTTTAGGGTTAGGTATTTTCATTATGTTGTGATGCAAAATTGCTTCTTGTGATGGTATTGAGTTGTAAGGGATTACAGATTGTAATTAGGTTGTAATCACTAGATTGTAATAACATTGAACTTGCTGTTTGGTGGACGTAGCCGAGGGATTTGGTGAACCACATTAAATCTTGGTGCCTTGTGTTCATTTCTATGTGATCTATTATTTTTTCTGTTATTGGTTATATTTGCATGTAGTTTTTATTTCTATCCATGGTTTATCCTAACAAGTGGTATCAGAGCCTAGTTGTTTTTCAGTTATCCTTTGCAGGAAAGTTTCACAGTTGAGTGGGAGTCTCACAGTTGAGTGGGAGTAATGGCAGATGAGGGTAAACTGAGGGTTGATAGGTTTAATGGGCAGAACTTCTAGTTATGGAAGATGAAAATGGAAGACTATATGTATCAGAAGGATTTATGAAAATCGTTGGAAGGCAAAGTGAAGAATCAGGGATCTATGTCAGATGCTGAATGGGATCTTTTGGACAGAAAAGCACTTGGAAGCATTCAGTTATGCTTGGCACCATCGGTGGCATTTAATATTACAAAAGAAAAGGTGATAGAAGAGTTGATGACAACCCTAGCAACACTGTATGAAAAGCCCTCCACTTCAAACAAGGTATTTCTCATGAAGCATTTATTTAATATGAAAATGGCAGAAGGTGGATCAATTGTAGATCATTTAAATGAGTTTAATACTATTACTAGTCACTTATCTTCTATGGATATAAATTTTGATGAAGAAATTAGGGCTCTCTTGATTTTGTGTTTTTTGCCTGAAAGCTGGAATGGCTTGGTAATGGCGGTGAGTAATTCTATTCTTGGATCTAGTACCCTAAAATATGATGATGTGATTGGTGTTGTTTTGAGTGAGGAAACTCGTAGGAAATCCTCAGGTGGATCTACATCAGGAAGTACTTTGAATGCACAAAGCAGGGGCATAATGACTGAGAGAGGAAGTAACTTTAGAAATCGTGGGAAATCAAGAGGAAAGTCAAAGGGGAAGAGGTCTCAATTGAGAGGACCAAACAATTGCTAGTACTGTGGGAAACCAGGGCACAAAAATAAAGATTGCTAGAATCAAAAGAAAAATGAAGGAGATAAATCAGATGGAGACAAGGAGGAAAATGTGGTAAGTAATAAATCTGAAGAGGATGCTTTGCTTCTATCTTTAGAAAGTGTTGATGATTCATGGGTTTTAGATTCTGGTGCTTCATTTCATGCTACACCTCATAGAGGTTATTTCATTGATTATGTCCAAGGGGATTTTGGGCTTTTTTATTTGGGGGATAATGAACCCTGTCAGATTGTTGGAAAGGAAAAAATAAAGATTAAGTCGAGAATGGGAATCATTGGCTACTACATGAGGTAAGACATGTTCCAAGACTGAGTAGGAATTTAATTTCAGCGGGGCAACTTAGTGATGAGGGTTGTGTAGTTACTGTTAATGACAAAAAATGGAAGGTTTCAAAAGGTTCCCTTGTAGTAGCAAAAGGTGTGAAAGTAGGCACCTTATATCTTTGTACATGTCATATTGTTTCTTCTACTTTGATTGTTTCAGAGAAAAATGAATGTTCAGGAACAATTGCTGCAGTTGAGTAGGGAGAACAAATAGTTGTAAATTTTGATACAACACTGTGGCACAACAAACTTGACCACATGAGTGAGAAAGGTATGAAAGTACTTCACTCAAAGAAAGTTTTACCAAGTCTAAAATGTGTTAATATGGATTTCTATGAAAGTTGTGTGTATGGAAAACAAAAGAGAGTGAGTTTTGTAAAGACTGGGAAGGAAAATAAAAAGGAAAAATTAGAGCTTGTGCATATAGATGTATGGGGACCAGCTCAGGTATCTTCCCTTAGTGTCTCTCATTATTATGTTACATTTATTGATGATGCAACTAGAAAAGTATGGGTTTATTTTCTTAGACAAAAATTTGATGTATTTCAAACTTTTAAGAAATGGAAATGCTTGGTTGAAAATGAGACTGGTAAGAAATTAAAATGTCTCAGATCTGATAAAGGTGGTGAGTATTACAATCATGAATTTGAAGATTATTGCTCCACTAATGGTATTTGTAGATAGAAAACTATTCCAAGGACTCCACAGGAAAATGGAGTGGTTGAACGCATGAATAGGACTATAATGGAGCATGCAAGGAGCATGAGGTTGCATGCTGGGTTGCCCTTACACATGTGGGAAGAGGTTGTCAATACTACAGTATATTTGATTAATAGAGGTCCCTCTACTCCTTTGGGCTATGGTATTCCAAAGGAAGGATGGACTAGTAAGAAGGTGAGTTATTCTTTTCTCAAGACCTTCAGTTGTGAAGCTTTTTCTCATATAGACTCTGAAAAATTGAACCAAGCTAGAAGCTAAATCAAAGAAATGTGTCTTTGTTGGATATGGCATTAATGAATTTGGTTATAGGCTTTGGGATTTTGAAAATCATAAAATTGTAAGAAGCCAGGATGTCATATTCAATGAGAAAGTGTTGTACAAAGATCTGTTGCAGCAACATGAGAAGAAAGAAGATGATTATGTAGTGCTGGATGATACTCCAAAAGCTGATGTTCTAGCCATTCCTCATGATGTGCAAAAATTGCAACAAAAAATACCGCACACACTGGTGAATGTTAGACGGTCAATGAAGCAAATTAGAGCTCCACAAAGATTTTCTCCTTCTTTGTATTCTATTTTACTTACTGATGCTGGTGAACCTAAAAGTTATGATGAAGCTATGCAGGTGGATACTAAGATTCAGTGGGAGTCTGCAATGAAAGATGAAATGGACTTTTTGCTAAAGAATAAGACATGGGATCTATGCAAGTTGCTTGCAGGTAAAAAGGCTTTACAGAATAAGTGGGTTTACAGGTTGAAAGAAGAGGAAGGAGGTCAAAAAATATTTAAGGCTGGGTTAGTTGTAAAAGGATTTGCACAGAAAAAGGGAATTGATTTTGATGAGATATTTTCTCCTATTGTTAAAATGACTTCTATTCGTACTGTTTTAAGTCTTGTGGCTACTTAAGATTTTCATTTAGAGTAGTTGGATGTTAAAACAAACTTTCTTCATGGTGATTTGGATGAAGAAATATGTATGGCTCAGCCATAGGGTTTTGAGGTCAAAGGTAAGGAGAAATTAGTGTACAAATTGAAGAAAAGTTTATATGGCTTGAAGCAAGCACCTCGGCAATGGTATCTTAAATTTGATAGTTTTATGCATGAGCATGGATATAATAGGTGTCATTCAGATTATTATGTTTATTTTAAGAGGTTGGAGGATGATAGCTACATTATTTTATGTTTATATGTTGATGATATGCTTGTAGCTGGGTCTAACATGGATCATATTAAGGGGCTAAAATGCCAGTTAGCAAATGCATTTTCTATGAAGGATTTGGGGGCAGAAAAAAAAATCCTTGGTATGAAGATTTGCAAAGATAGGAAGAACAAAACATTAATGCTATCTCAGGTTGATTATGTTGAGAAGGTGTTGCAATGATTCTCTATGGAGAATGCTAAAGCTGTTAGCACACCTTTACCTAGTCATTTGAAGTTGACTAAGGAGATGTGTCCTAAGAAATAGGAAGAGGAGGATAAGATGTCCAAGGTACCCTATGCTTCAGCTGTAGGAAGCTTGATGTATGTTATGGTATGCACTAGGCCAGATATTGCACATGCAGTGGGAGTCGTTAGCAGGTATATGAGTCATCCAGGATTTGAGCATTGGAATTTTGTCAAGTGGATTCTCAAATATTTGAGAGGAACATCCAATAAGTGTTTACACTTTGGGAGCTCTACTACTGATTTGTAGGGCTATGTTGACTCAGATTTGGCAGGGGATATTGATACCAGGTGGAGTACTATAGGTTATGTCTTTACTGTTGGTGGGGCAATCATGAGCTAGGTTTCTAGGTTACAGAAGATTAATGCTCTATCCACTACAGAGGCAGAGTATGTTGCTGCTATAGAGGTAGCCAAGGAGATGATATGGCTTTAGTTCTTCTTGGAAGAATTGGGACATCCTCAGAAGGATAATTATTTGTTCACAAATAGTCAGAGTGCCATTCATCTTGCAAAGAATTCAGCTCTACATTCTAAGACCAAACACATATAGTTGCGGTACCATTTCATTCGGTCAGTTTTGGAGGATGGACAGTTAAAGTTGGAGAAGATTCATATCAATGACAAGTTGACAAAGGTTGTGTACACTCAAAAAGGTGCACTTCTCTAAATCATTCTATCTGAGGTTCTCCATAGATTGGAAAGCTTGAATGCCGACTTAGAGCTCCCTAGTCATGGAGTGCAAAGGGCATACAAATGAACACATAAGAGCTCTTAGCTGAGCTTTAGAAATGCAGCCCTTGCTAGTAAACCACAAAATGGGAGATTCTTTAGACAAGAACAAGAGTGCTAGTGTCAAAGAACTCTTGGATCATGCAATGCAAAAATGAAACTATATTAGGATGAGATGCACAATGCAAGCTATACTAAAATGAGATGAGAATGTTACAAATCCAACTATTAAGCTATGTGATCTAATTATTTGCAAAGAAAAAACTACACTAACATGCAATATGATCTTAAGACTAATATGATGGAATGAGAGAATGAGACAAGAAATGAGAAGTTCTCCACAAAGCTCCAAAGAAACCTGTTAGAAAACTTGCAGCATGACAATATTCAAAAAGATGGATGGATCGAGGGGGAAAGCTCTCTCCCTTTTAAAGATGTATGGATGGTAGAGATCAAGATGAAGATGGTGGATGATCAATGGTGGAATTCAAAAAGAGGAGTGATCCATGTGCACACACAAGTCAACCAATAGAATATAAGTTAATTTGTCATATAAGACAAAAGTCTCACAAGCCTTTTCTTTTAATTGTAAAATAGAAAAAGGACTTTATGTGTGCACTTTAAGTGGGTTAGAAGAATGGGGTCTTTTATTTAATTAAAAGGGGACATGTTCTTTTAATCAAATAATGAACTTAGGATAGCATAGTCAAACTATAGGTTATAATCAAATAAATTGATTATTAGCAATTTGGTCTAGATAAATGATTAAATTAATTTAGCCAAAATGCTGAGAAGGGGGCTAATAGTCTAGATGACCATTTTTAGGTGATTACATTTGCCCCTCTTTGACTAATGCATGATCGATTTGGGAACACATTATGTCAAAAAAAATCGAAGCCAAGTAGGCGATGATAGATATAGATATCTGATTCCAAAGAATGAAATGCAGAAATAGATAGCAAGTCCTAAATGCACAGCCTGATAGCAGTAGTACTGAACATTAAGAAGATGATGTTAGGATTCGAAAAGAATTCTCGAATAGATCGAGAGCAAGTGATAAGGTTAAACAAATGCTCCTAAGAAATAGATAGCTGTAACAATTAGCAATAGAGTATTTCTGCCCCCTCGGGATCGAAATCAAAATGAGGCAAGAGGAAGTATAAAGTAGCTAGACATAGGAAAATTAGAATAGAGCAATGTCCAAGATGAGAGATATATGATTAGAACCCAAGAATGACTATAAAAAATTGATAAAATGCTCCATTTTGACCAAAGTTGACCGTGAAAGATAAATCATAAAAATTAGGTCAAATTGAGTAGAAAGAGGATTTTAGACATGAAACAGTGAGTTGAAGTAGATATGAAGTATGGAAATGATGAAGACATGAAAAAATGAAGATGCCCTAGTGATGATTCAGAGATTAGACCTCAAAAGGTCAGCTAATTGCTCAGAAGAAAGTAGAATTTTAAAAGACAATTTTGACCATCAAGATGAACTCGAATTTGGATTTTGATCCCAAAAATGAATCTAGGACATTGAAATTATTTAAGAGGTCAAAACTTTATATAATGTGATGATAAGATAGAAAAGAGATGAACTGAAAGATTAAGAAGGTGGAAAGACATGAACAAGAAGAAAGTAAAGAAATATATAAAAGGAGTTAGCCGATATGTCTGCGAAAAGATGAAGAGAGAGCTCTCCCCATATGCAAGAATGCAAGACTAAGCTAGAAAATGAACCTAAAATGCAAGCTAATATGCAAAGTGGTTTACCAGCAAGAAGCGCATAACATTTAGACTCTTAATTTCATCATTGCACATTTATTAGGGACATCATGAGATCATACAACCATCACTAGTATAACTATGAGGATATGAATATGATCGATATCAGATAGGTATGTGGAAATCCAATCTAAGCATCAGAGACATGTAAGTCAAGATAACTACGCAATTAGATTCCCTAAGTTTAATTTAGCAAGATTACACCTGTATTAAGACATAAGAGTTAGGATAAACCCTAAGTGCGGTCTTGCAAAACAGTCAAGGATGATACATTTGTAAGTAAAAATGTTGAATAGGTCAAGCATAAATGCTTACAACACTATAGAAAAACAAAGTATACCCACAAGTAGAAATCAAGAAAACATGTCCCATGCCCCCAGTCTTCTATTCAATGACATCCTTGAAAGACTATTAGGGAGGGAACACATGGCAAAGAAATCATCATAGAAAACACACAAAGTAGATAAAGATTAGCATAGCTTAGTCATTTAAGTGTTAAAGTGCGTATGTGTAAGTCACTTGGCCATTTCTTCAAGACTTGATTCTGATAGTGAGAAATATCATGACATTGGAGACCGTAGGTAAACTATCTGTAAAGTGTTGAAAAACACTTGATGTCAAAGTGCGTAGGGGTAGTGTTGAGAAACACTATTTTGTGAGTTGTCAAAGAAACCCTAATGCACAAGAATACCTCAATAGGCTAAGTAGTTATGCCCCCAAGATGAGGACAAGAAACAATTCCAAGCAAGGAAATGTGTAGCAAAGTGGATGATTGAGTTTGATAGACATAGGTGCAAGGGTTTCAAGTAGCACCTGTTTGCAGGTTTTCACCACTTGATAGATTTTTTCAGGACTTTTTTTCAATTTTTTTGTATTTTTTTATTTTTGAATTTTTTTGGTAATACATCAAAGCACCTATTGCTAGGTTTTCACTAAGATGATCATTTTTTTTAGGACATTTTCTGATTTTTAGGATTTTTTTTCAGGATCATATATGATTTTTTGGATTTTTTAGAAGGTTTTAGAGATTACTAGTTCTCGAGCAAGATCACATCATTTTCTCCTAATGTCTAGCAAGGTATAGGACATGATGGAGAAACAAGCCAGTGGATAAGAAATAATGCATAAGAAAGGAATGTGAAGCAAGTGAAAGTGATCCTCAAGAACTGACTCCTCAAGAGTACCCAAGCTAGGGAAAGAGGTGAAATAGTCATATGAAGCATGTTTTGGATAAGAAATGGAAGTAATGGGAAAGATAGCATGTAGGATAAGTGGTGAAGCCAACAAGTGCGATAGCATATAAGATAAGTGATGAAAGCTAATGAGTAAGATAGCATGAAAGCGTGTAGTCCAAAAGAGTAGCCATGTCAAGAGACCTATGAGAACCATGTTTCATTTATTATGATCAAGACCAAGGGGTCAACTAGATAGTATAGAAATGGGATAGAGCAATAAGAATAACACTCAAGAAAGAGGCTATGAGTGAATGGGAGAGCACAATAGAAAATCTGGTTGATAAGATAGCCAATATGCAAAGATAGCTCAACATTGTCAAGATCAAAGAGAGAAGAAGGGATAGATGGATGATGGAAGAATTATGCATGATGCCTATTTGCTAGGTTTTCATCATGGTACTTATCCAAGGTGCCACAAGAAGTAGTTTTCACCAAGGCACATTTTAATTTCTTTTTTTTATTCACTTTTTTTTTTCTTCTTTTTTGAATTTTTAGAAAGAGCTCAAGCTTTTTGAATGTAGATAGTGCTCCTATAGGAAAGATAAGTCATGAGAAGCCAAGACCATAGAAAGGTATGCTCAAAGATGTTGATAGGGTGACAAAAGAGAAATGGTAGTAGGAAGAATATATTGAGGATAAGAGTTCATGTATAGAAAGTAAGTGTAAGCTTTAGAGGATTTCATGAGGGTAGCTGAAATATTGGATTAGATCAACATTGACACACACCTTGAAGGGTATTGGAACAATGGAGGAATCATGGATGAAATAGATTGAGATTTAGATGTATGAGGTGGTAGAAAAGATTTGGAAAAAAGTGGAGTGGAAGGCTTTGGAATATTTTTAGAAGGATTTTTGGAAGAAAATGGAATGGAAGCCTTTGGAAGCTTCAATGTCAACTTTGAAGTATTTTCAATATTCAAGTCTTTTAAAAGAGACTTGGGAATCCATATAGCTTTAGATTTTCCTTTGGATACTTCAAAACACATTTCTTCAATAATGGGTTTAGGAACCCATATTTTCTTTGATTTAGCTTTTTGAATAGTGGACCTTTGTGGTCTCTTTTGTGCATTCTGCTTCTTAGCATTCACATGTCGATTAGATGGGACATAGTGATCTTTCTTTTTCAATGGATTCTTATGTTTATTCTCACTTCCAAAGGACTTGGGATTTGTGGATGAATAAGGATGATATGACTGGTTTAGATGTATAGATGGGTGAAAAGTCATCAAGGATGAGTGTCTTTGTTGATCTTGAGGTATTATAGGAGAGCTAGGGAATGAGCTAGGAGTGAATGTAGGAGATGGAGGAACATAAGGCCCCAATATGGATGGAAGGTTTGAATGCTTTAGTTTAGATGGATAAGGACCAAGGATAGATTTAGAAGATGCAAAGGGATAGTGGGAAGGGATATCAACATCTTTAGAGTGAGCAACATGGTCAAAACCATCAATAGACTCATAAGTACCTTTTATAGGAACAACATTTTTAATAGAAGCACTTGAAGCTTGAGCACAATTTTGAAGTAGATGTGGAGAAGTAGAACATGAGGGGAAGCTTTGATCTTGACAAGTAGCCTTGGATAGCATATGAAGAGAACTTTTCTCATAATTTTTAGTAAGCTCAAGGGAGATAATGGAAGTGGTATCTTCATCATACTTAGGAGGTGGACAAGATATAAGATATGGAGCGGAAAAATCTCGAAAGAGATGACAGGGTGCTTGATCTTGATCTTTCTTGACATTTATAGCTTTTTCTCTTTGAGAGTCCTCTTCACATGGAGCCACTTCTAAGGACAAGGGAGAATGAAGAGTGAGTGGAGTGGTGCTTGTATTAGGTATAGTAGTGCATGAAGGTTGAGGATGTTTAGGATTAGTAGCATGGAAAGGTTTGTAGCCAAGTGAAGGTTAGCTTGAGTTTCTTTTAGAGATAGCCCTTGAGGATACACGTAGTCAATGTGGAAAACATTAGATTCTTTATTTGATAGAGGCATGTCGGAAAGCTTTGAAGTGTTGGGAGATGCACGAGTGTTGGAAGAAGTGGAGGTATCAAGGAAACCATCACTAGACATAGATTCATTAATATGATCTTTCTCAAGAAAAGTATCCTCATCACATGAGTCATTAGAGGTATCAATAATCCCATTGTCAATAAGATCTTGGATTTTATGTTTCAGCTCAATGCAATCTGAAGTACTATGGTCATTAGATTGATGATAGGCACAATAGGTATCCAAGAATGGATTTCCATAGGAGATAGACTTAGGCAACATGATGAGCTTGGTGCCAAGAAGTGTTCTCAAAATGTCATCATAAGAATTCCTCAAGGGAGTAAAATTTCTCTCAAAAGTATGTCTAGAGTCCTTTGGTTTTTTCTCAAGTGAATGGTATACATCCATGTCTTCATCATTATCTTGGTCAAAGATAGGTCCATCATGAAATTTTAGCATAGGCTCAAAGGAGGTATCACTTGCTTTTTCTCTAAAGAGGTCTTTAGATCTAGAAGATGAAGACATTTGATGTCTTGAAGTAGAGCATGTAGACCTAGAAGAAGAGGATGACCTAAAAGAAGGTGACTCACATGCATGTAAAGACATTAAGGAAGATTCATGTAATGATGCAATCTTCTCCTCTAACCTTTTCTCAAGTTTAGACTTCATTTCTATCATGCGCTTAGAGAGATGAAGGTAAGAAAGATCATTTGTCTATTCTAGTTCTTTGTATTGCGCATATAGATCTTGAAACTCTTTAGTGACATGGAGGATATCATGATCATCTAGATTCGGTTGAAGTTTGGTAGCACAAGGTTTAGATCCCATAGTTTTAGATGCAAAGGCAAGCATAAAAGAGCCTAGAAGATAACTTGATGTTGAAACTATAGGAGGTAGAGTGTTCACTTGCCAAGATAGTAGACAAAGATTAAAGCAACTTGTCAAACAATGTGTCCAAGAAACTTACGATATGAATGACTCAAGTCAAGAGCTAGGCAAGAAGACAAATAGCCAAGTAGATAGAGCAAGCGGGGTGACAAGTGAAAAACTTTCCCAACCCAAGAGTGTTGTCAAGAAATCAAGGTAACCATTTCAGCAAAAAGATAACTAGCAAGAAAACATAGACCATGAAGATAAGAAGACCATGAGCACTAAGACCAAAGAGCCACTTTAAGCATGTTTAAGCACTAGAGACATAACAAATCATAGCCAAATGATGAAACCCCCCTTATTAAGTAACAAAAGAAAATATTTGCACTTGACATTTTGACTTGGTTGACAAAGTTTGACAATAGTTGATAGCATAGCAAGTTTGATGTTCAAAAAAAATTTTCTTTCCAAGCAAGATAGTGACACATGGAGTAGTCTTCAAACAATCAAGCAAGGGACTAAGCAACCTTGCATGATATGTGAGGTCTTAAAAGAAATCCCTAGAACTATCGTCATGTGTATGTTCAAAAGATTTTCATAGGTCTAGCACATTCAAGAACACATCAAGCAATATCTACTTAGAAGTCATGGTTAATTACTCAACAACTTGGCCCATGCTTGATGCTCCTTCGCCTCACACCAAGTGGTTGCCCGCAAGAGATATTGGCTTTGTCATGGAAATGCCATAAGCATAACCAAGGGAACATATATGGTGAGTGTAAATCTTGAGGTGATCCAGGTACTCCACTAGGATCAATCCTTGCACCAAGAAGTTGAGCGGCTAAAAATGGTAGTTACTAACTTAGGGTGTTTAGATAGAGCTTCCGTTCATAGTGTTCCTCTTGCTCCCAATTACAGGACACCTCACCTTGCGATGAGTAACCGATCTTGCGACCACAAGAGTACCTTAAGCATTCTTGCCTAGTGATCTTCCTATGGTCGAAATCCCATAAAAACACTACGTCTACCAAGGTTTTGTGTCCTTGATAGCCTTGAGTTTATAGTGGGTTGGAAGAGCTAGGTAATTTTCTTGTCCCCACTTGGGTCATTCCTCTCAGGTTGTCCGAGAGCAGGCTCTCTAAAGGAATCTAACTACCACAAAATGGATCCACTCTCAAGGGTCAAGATTTTTTATTCACCTCAAGGGTGAAGAGCATACTCTCCTACTTTGATTGGTTCACCCAAAAACACCAAGAAGATTAAATTGCCTCTTACTCTTGAAACCAAATGGTAAGTCAAGATTTCTGATTCACCACAAGGGTGAAGAGCATACTCTCCTATCACCAAAAGATCCCAATTGTAAGTTTTAATATGCCTAAAAATAAATAACTAGTATATTCCACACATGTAAAAGTAAAAAACAAGAAAAATTAAGTTTTTATGCATTGGGAAGCCCTGCAAACAATCGTTAGTAGCCTTTGTGCATTTGAAGCTTTGACATGCATTCTTTTTATGCAATGTTTCAATTTTTTTTTCATAAGGATGGCAACCTGTAATCACAACTTGTTAGCACCAAAAGTTAGTGTGAAATAACATAAAAATTTTCAATAAAAAGTGGTGAGTTGCCTCAAAAATCCAATTTATCTTCCAACCAAGTGCATGCAAAGAAAGTGCAAGTTAATCACAAATGCTCTCATTTTTACTCTTTGATTTTGACCTAGTCAACAAGATTGGATTTTTTTGCTATGATTTCGTATTCAAAAATAAAATTGAAAAGAAGAGATCCCTATTAAAAATTAGAGAGATTTCCAAAAATGCAAGAAATTTAAAAAAATCTCTTCATTTGCGCTCTAGAGATCGATTTTGTCAAAACAGGCAAAATTTATCAAATTGAGTTTTTGATCCTTAATACAACCTCAAAATTCAAAACACAAAGAAAGAACCCCTATTAGAATTGAAAACCCTTTTTTAAAATGTAAGTTTTTTTGAAAAATTCACTGATTTGAAATCATAAACGACTTTTTATGAAAAACAAAGAAAAACTAATAACTCCTGAAAATCATGGCAAAATGCTTTAAAAGTCGGACTAAGACATTTTGAGCACATACCCAACTTGCAAAAAAAAATTCAGAACCAAACTCTGAGCAGTTTAAAAGATATGATCAAATCTTTAAACCAACTAAGTTTTTGGCCTTCAAACCAATCTACTTATGGGTTGGCCTTAAAACCAAAGTGATAATTCTACAAAAGCATTTGATTAGATCCAATATGCTGCTGTAAAAAAATAGAGATGAAAAATAAAAGCAAATGGAGCTAGAAACTTGATTCAAGCCCCACGGTGGGCGCCAAAAATGTACACTCGAAAAGGTGCACTTCTCTAAATCATTCTATCCAAGGTTCTCCATAGATTGGAAAGATCGAATGCCGACTTAGAGCTCCCTAGTCATGGAGTGCAAGAGGCATACAAATGAACACATAAGAGCTGAACTCCTCTTCAGCTTCGGTTGGTCTTTTAGACTGAACATGAATCAAAGAACAATAGATTCCAGGGTAGTTTGATCCCGTGGGAGCCCCATGAGGTAGTGGTATTGCTATAGGATCAGTCTCCAAGTGAGAGATTGTTGTTTAGTGTGGAGCCTGATCAGTCCCCAAGTGAGAAATTGTTAGATTATGGTGACTGATCAGAAAAGTACTGTACATACTTCATAATTAGTGGGGTTTAGGCCATGGCCAACATTGTAGCCGACACATGGCCAACATGTTGTAACCCTAAATGGATAAAATACTTGTATAAAAGGATTTAGGGTTAGGTATTTTCATTATGTTGTGATGTGAAATTGCTTATTGCAGTGGTATTGAGCTGTAAGGGATTATGGACTATAATCAGGTTGTAATCACTGGATTGTAATAAGATCAGACTTGCTATTTGGTGGACGTAGCCCAGGGATTGGGTGAACCATGTTAAATCTTGGTACCTTGTGTTCATTTCTGTGTGATCTATTATTTTTTCTATTATTGGTTATATTTGCATGTAGTTTTTATTTTTGTCTGTGGTTTATCCTAACACTAAAGAGCTAGGAAGGGGAAAATAGCAGAGGAAAAAAGTAAGATATGCATATGATCCTATGTCAAATGATGATGATGAATACTTATTATCTACTAGTATCTCAAGTAGTGAAAAATGGTCTTGAGTGCACATGTACTTAGAAACAAAATTTTAAGGGATCTTAAGGGTTCCTAATCTCCCTTTCAACACACTAAGACCCCTCATAACCCCTTTTAACATATTAGAGCCAGCAAGTCTACGGAAGTACTTATATTTGTCAATGGAGGAGATACACCCATTGGATGTATAATAAGTTTATATATATATAAAGAGAGAGAGGAATGATAGGGATAAGGAAGGAGAGAGATAAAATGGGGGTTAGGGGTACAAGAGGAGTGAGAGAGAGAGAGAGAGAGAGAGAGAGAGAGAGAGAGAGAGAGAGAGAGAGAGAGAGAATGGAAAGGGAAAAACCCTAATAAAAGTAATGGTATAATTTGGATAGAAAGGATCACCATACTTCATAAATAAAGAAGGAAAACATAATCTTAGATATCCAACCTCAATTGATGTCATTGATTTTGGAGCTTTCTCCAACTATACCTCTTTTTCTTTTTATAGTACCTACTAGACTATCATAGAAAAATTGTGATGAACTACTAGACTATCATAAAAAACTTGTGATGAAGATGACACATCCAACTATTAGACTTTGAGGAAAAATTTGTGATGAAGATGGCACTAAAAACTACTAGACTATCATGAAAAACTTATGATGAAGATGTCACATCTAATTACTAGATTGTCATCGAAAACTTGTGATGAATATGGCACCTACAACTACTAGGTTATCAAGGAAGACTTGTGATGAAGTTGACACCTCCAACTAATAGACTATAATGGAAATCTTGTGATGAAGATAACACCTCCAACTACTAGACTATCATGGATTTTTTTTTATGAAGATGACACCTCAAACTACTAGACTATCATGAAAAACTTGTGATGAAGATGACACCTCCAACTACTAAAATTTCATGGAATACGTGTGATGAAGATGAAACCTACAACTACTAGATTGTCATGGAAAACTTGTAATGAAGATGACACCTCCAAATACTATACTATCATTGAAAACTTGTGATGAAGATGAAACCTCCAAATATTAGACTGTCATGGAAAACTTGTGATGAATATGGAATCTCTAACTACTAAATTATCATGGAAAACTTGTGATGAAGATGACACCTATAACTACTAGACTATCATGGAAAACTTGTGATGAAGATGACACCTAAAACTACTAGAAAGCCATGGAAAACTTGTGATGAAGATAGCACCTACAACTACTAGAATGTCATGGAAAACTGGTGATGAAGATGGCAGCTCCAACAACTATACTTTCATGGAAAACTTGTTTTGAAAATGGCATCGACAAATAATAAACTATCACGAAAAATGTGTAATGAAGATAACACATCCAACTACTAGGCTATCATGGAAAACTTATGATGAAGATGGCACCTACAACTACTAGACTATCATGAAAAAGTTGTGATGAAGATGAAACCTATAACTTCTAAACTATCATGGAAAACTTGTGATGAAGATGAAACCTATAACTTCTACACTATCATGGAAAACTTGTGATGAAGATGGTACCTCCAACTATCAAACTATCATGAAAAACTTGAGATGAAGATGACACCTACAACTACTAGACTATCATTGAAATTTTTTGATGAAGATGACACTTCCAACTACTAGACTACCATAGAAAATTTATGATGAATATGACACCTAAAACTTCTAGACTATCATGGAAAACTTGTGATGAAGATGGGACCTACAACTACTAGATTTTCATGGAAAACTTGTGATGAAGATGGAACCTCCAACTACTAGACTATCATGGACATTTTTTGATGAAGATGGTACTTGAAATTACAAGACTTCCATGGAAAACTTTTGATAAATATGGTACCTCCAACTACTACACTCTCATGGAAAACTTGTGATGAAGATGATACCTGAAACTACTAGACTATCATGGAAAACTTTTCATGAAGATGAAACCTCCAACTAGTAGACTATCTTGAATATTTTTTGATGAATTTTCCACATGTAACTAATAGACTATCATGGAAAAATTGTGATGAAAATTGAACCTCCAACTACTTGACTTTCATGGAAAATTTGTGATGAAGACAACACCTGCAACTACTAAACTTGTGATGAAGATGGAACCTAAGACTACTAGACTTTCATAGAAAACTCGTGATGGAGATGATATCTACAACTACTAGATTGTCATGGAAACCTTGTGATGATGATGACACCTCCAACTGATAGACTGTGATGGAAAACTTGTGACGAAGATAACACCTCCAACTACTAGACTATCTTGGAAAATGTGTGATAAAGATGACACCTCCAACTACTAGACTGTCATGGAAAACTTATAATGAAGATGACAACTCCAACTACTAGACTATCATTGAAAATTTGTGATGAAGATGGACCTCCAACTACTAGAATGTCATGGAAAACTTGTGATGAAGATGACACCTACAACTACTAGACTATCATGGAAAACCTATGATGAAGATGACACCTCCAACTACTAGACTATCATTGAAAACTTATGAAAATGACACCTCCAACTACTAAAGTGACTATCAATATTGACTATAAATTTTTCTTTCATCTTGGCAAGAGATTCAATAGTTTTTTTGATCGTTCAAGAAGAATATTATTGTAGGGTTTTTTGTTTGTCATGGTAATGCACCCTTGGCTCAATTATAGAGCCTTCCTCCTCCTATTCTTGACATACACATAAAAACCCATCCCTAAATTTTCCTATATGATAAAAATAAAGAGATAGTTGACTAAAATGAATGGACATACCTCATAGCTTTCACAAAATGATTTATCTTTTGGTTCAACCATAAGAATCTCTCTTCTATATCCCAACCTTACATTGTATTATTGCATTGTAATTAGGTCATCCCTATAAGGGTGACCATTTGGATGAACACTAAACTGAATGATTCCAAGATCCACACTTTGATTTCTAGAAGCTAAACATTCCTTGACAGAATTGACATTTGAATCTTTGTATAAAATCCACTGTGTATCATCTCTCTACCATACTCCTTCTGTGGTGGGCTTTGGGAAGTCTTTGGTAATACACATGTTTTCCTTAAAATATTATTTGTAAAATTACTCTTACAATATTTTGAACCAGACGATGAGTGTTTGAAATGTGTGATGGTTATAATGTGTCCCATGCATGGCTGATTCAAAGTGTGAAACTAAGGATTTAGAATTATATTGTATAGTTCCCTATATGATCTAATCATTTATTTAATGAAATCAATCCATTTTTGGGTACTTGCTTCATTAATTGGGCCTAATTAGGCCTTTAAATGATTGACTTTACTTTTACATAGATATAACATGAACATATTATTGCTAGTATAGTTTTACTTAAAATAATGTAGTCACATTATGTCTAGTATGATCATTTACTCATATAGAGCATAACATAATCAAATCTTGTTAACTAAAATGCACGATCACGTCTAGGCTTGGTAATAGGCATACACTACAAAAAGGCTTGGGTTGGTATTTTCCCTCCACTGTTTGTTGCTTTAGACATTTTTTCATCTTCTAATATTTATTCTCATCTTTGACTTCATTAAAATTACTACCATAATCTTATGCATTTTCTTACCTTTCTAACATATAATTTTTTTAATTTTTGGACACGATTAGCATTGTAAATTTAATTTCTGTACATCAATGTCTTGATAGTCCTCTTAGAAATATGTCTACATTTTTTAAAGAAATTTTGATCTACTTAACCAAATGGAAAATAAATTACATATTATTGTTCTACACTTGATTCTATCACTTAAAAAAATGTTGATTTTAGATTATTTTGATGCAAGTTATGCCTAGTGCACAAAGAGGTGCCAAAATTTCAAGATGGAGTCACTTCAAAAAATCATAGAAAATGAACTACTTGTCAAAAAATAATGAAAAAATACACAACTTCTAGATCTCACTCTTACATATTATCCTATTTAGGTTTTTTTTAAATACTAAATATAACTATGTATTTTTGTGGAGCACACATAAACAATTTTGTTATGTTTTTTAGCAAACAATAGGAACAATTTTTTGTTTATGTCGGGTTTGACCCTCTTAATCTTGTCCATTTTAAAAAAACCTTAGCTTAGAAACTAGATTTAGAGAATTATAAAAAAATTTATACATTTTCTCATTTTGAATGCATGTCCCTCAAATGGGTATTCCAAGATTAGGTTTACCTTATTTTAGAACCCCATTTTTGCAGACATCTTGCTCCACACACCCCATGAAATGATATTACCTCACATACATTCTCAGGTGTAGGCCACTCAAGAATTTATTTAACCTTCTCAGAATCCATCCTCAAAGCATAAGCATTGATCACAAATCCCAAGTACACAATTTCCTCTTTTATGAATGAACACTTCTTCAAATTGATCAACAAATCTCCTCTTTCAATCTCTGTAACACTTGTATAATATGCTCAATATGATCTTCATCATTCTTACTCAATATCAAAATATCATCCAAATAAACAATCATAAAATTTCCCAAGAATTTCTTCAAGACTTTATTCATCAACCTCATGAAAGTACTAGGTTCATAAGTCTTCCACTCATTAACTTATTTGATTATGATTTGATGATACCCACTCTTCAAGTCAATCTCTATAAAATATCTAACCTCACTCAAGAAATTCATTATATCATCCATCCTTGATACAGGAAACCTATACTTTAGTGATATCTTGTTACTAGCTCTAGAATCAATACACATTCTCCACTCACCATTCTTCCTGGGTTCCAACACAATAGGTGTAGCACATGGACTCAAGATTTCTCTAATCAATCCTTTCTATAATAATTCACACACTTGCATGTTAAGTTATTCATTCTTGGTAGGTATCAATCTAGAAGGTGATTTTTTTGGAAAACTAGATCCAGGAATCAAGTCCATACAATGACTTATACTCCTTACTAGTAGTAAAGCATTAGGTACATTCTCTAAAATAATCTCCTGATACTTGGTGATAAATGTTTCAACTTCTTCTAGAACTCAGACAATACTGGCATTACTTAGAGCACTAGGAAGCACGACAAATAATTTCTTTCTTTCTTCATATCTTTCACAAATTGATTTCCATTAACTATGCAAACCCATATCATGGTATAATGATTTTCATCATGTGCTTCTATCAAAGCTAATATGACTTGTCTTTTTCCATTTGACCAAATAGTATATTGATTCAATCTACCACCATGCAATGCTTGTCTATCATACTACTAGGGTCTTCCCAAAAGTATATGGCAATAATCCATAGGCATAATATCATATGGGACTTCATCATAATAATTCCCAATATTTAATTTCAAAGGGCATTGTTTTCTTACCAACAACTTGTGCTCACCCTTGATCTAAGAAAATTGATAAGGTTTAGGGCATCTCATCCTCTACAACTATAATTTATTCATCAACTCCTCATATGCCAAATGTTTTGAACTACCACTTTCAATGATCACCTTACAAAATTTTCCAGCAATCTTGCATCTAGTCTTGAAAATACTTCTTCTCAAGAGGGATTCTCCACCAATTTTCTAATTGCACAAAGTTCTCATTACCATAAAAATTTCCCCTTCTTTAGGTCGATTTAGACTAGTAGATTCTCCATGAGTCAAAGTATTTCTACTACTGCTTTCAATTTTGCTCCTAGAATAGTTGCACTCAAAGGCTTCATGTCCTTCTTCACCAAATTTCAAATAGGTTCCATGAAATCCTCTATTGGAAGTCTTAATTGGAAAACTAAGATAATCAAAGGGGGGGGGGTGTGAATAAAGATCTGTAAAACTTAAATCTTTTAACAATTATTTCTTGCATTCACCACATTTACCATCTCATGTCCAATGTGTACATAACATAACTTGTAAAATCAAACTATAATAACATATAGATCTAATCTATCAATCACATGCATGAAATGTAACACATAACACAAAGATATGGCTACCCAGAAACCCTCCAAGGTGAAGGTAAAACTAGGGTGGGGATGACACCCACAAATCTTCACTACTATAGTAATAAAGTTAACCTATTAGGGTTACAATGTTTGACCATATCCAATGATCTACCCTATGAGGGGTCTGCCCTATTAAAAGATGTTAAGAATGTTAGGTCTTGCCCTATTAGAGAATTTTACACTTAAAATAAAGTAAGGACTTTGTTAGGAAATTTACAAAGATCTGTTAAGACCACTCTATTAAGAGATTATCCATGACTCAATATGTTAAAATTGATTTAGTACCTCATGATCCTTAGTCTTCTCTAATAAGCTAGTTCTAGATCTCCTCTCTTCAATACGATCTGATCTCTGAGCTTTACTATCCTTTGATACTTCGACAAGGTTGTTTTCTTTGTTCTACAATAACAAAACTATTTTGCCTCCTTTGCAAATATTCACACATTCATACTTGAATTACATGAATATCTTGTTCACTCCTCATTAATATCCTATACACCATCCACTATCCACTAGTACATTTTGGCTCATTTTTTGATGAAAATTGGTCAAATTTTTGACCAATTGCTACATTTCTATTTTTTTCATCAAAATCTTGACCAATTCTTATATGTGTTAGAAGTTAGACCAAGCATTTGGTCAAAAAAGGCTTATGTTGGTGTGAGGACCATTGGTCAAAATTTTGACCAATCTTGGTTGAAATGTCCACCAAACATAGGTCAAAAGTTTGACCAATGCTGGCCCTTCATTGACCAACATACCAAACCCACAACCAATGAATTGCTCAAAATTTTGACCAACATTGGTCAAAAGTTTGACCAATGCTAGCCCTTCATCAACCAGCATGCCAAACACATGACCAATGTATTGGTCAAAATTTTGACCAAACTTTGGTCGAAATATCAACCAAGATTGGTCAAAATTTTAGCCAAGATGATTTGTTTTTAAAAAAAATTAGTGGATGATAAATATCCAAAGTAATCATCAACGACAACCTGGTCATTGATTAGCTTGGATATTTATCTTTGGGTCTTTGGTGGGTCTACCACCACCTTGATATGAGATTTCATAGACCTATATTAATGGCACTACAAGTGGCTACATATGGATGAGGTTCTCCGATATTGTCTACATATACAAGTCCAAATGTGATTGTAACTTAATCATTTCCCTCTCATACCCTTTAAAATCAAGCCACTTCAACTAGGGAATATAATCCCCAATATTAACACATCCATGATGTACATAAGACTCCTCAATTGCCTTAGAAATAATATCCTCTAAGACCCTTGACTCCTCTCCTAAATACTTCTCATTAATGATCATAGACATGAGCATCTTGAAGTTCAAGAAGGAGAAGAACCTCTTCATGTTAACACTATTCTACAGTTGAGCCTACTCAAATAGAGAAGTGACTCCTTTGTGAAGTTGTTGGGATCTCTTGGGAGCAAAAGAATGGATTATCTTGGGAGAGAGAACCTTAAGAACAAAAAACCTTCAAGAAATTCTCCAAAAGGGGCCATATGTAGCCCAAGAAACCATTGAATAATTGTACCCTAAATGCTTCCCTTGTGAAAGATGAGGCTTTGATCCCAAAGCCTTGTCATTCACTATGAAACACTCTCTCACTAACTCTATAGAGCTTACTATCAAAAAAAGGTGGCTACCAAATTTGACATGCATAACTAGCCCATAGCTTTTAGCAAGAGAAGCTAAGATATGGTGAATTGGCCTTTTACTATTAAGAAGAATATGAAAGTTCCCAATTAGGGGAAGACCACTTGGGCCTAGAGGAAGATGATTCTTTTTATTAGAACTCACAACGCTTTTCAATATAAAAAGAGCAACATAAACTATAGCAACTCCTACCACAATAAGAGGGTTAAATGTTCTTGGATAATGTGTGTATCAAAGATTTAAAATGTAGAGATAAAAATATGCAATGTAGGTAATTGCATACAATATCCTGGGAACAATAATTTTAAATAAAAATATTACCTCTAAGATACGCCTCCAATAAGTGAGATTGCCCCTTTTTCCCTAGCATTCAATCATTGAAGGACACCTCTTAGTATGTTAGAGCATTCTTTAGCTCTTCATTACTAGTCAAAGTCATATTGAAAAAGACTTCAATAAAGAAATATCACAATGGAAACTTCAAGACTACATACTTTCCATGAGTGTCAAAAACTTAATATAATAGTATCATTTGTTTATATCATGAGGTAATCAGCATACATAAAAGTGGAATCATAAAATAATCATTGAATGGGGATACCAAAAAATAGGGATACTTCATATAATCATCATTAAAAAATTTCCCTCAAAATGGTATTGGATGGTATTTATGACATAACAATGCTCAAAACTACCATTAATTTAAAATCAACCAAATTTGTAACAAACTCTGACCACACAAAAATATTCATAAATCATGGAGTCATGAAGTCATCTAGGCTTGGGGTATCAAAAAATAAACATAATGATATCATATGATAGTTAAATCTAAACCCCAAGAAACCATTAAATGAAAATAGGGGACCTCATTGAATGATTTTCAATGGATACTAAAGCATCCCAAAATACTATAATTAGGACCATTCACATAAAATCTACCAATGAATTTGAGGACTTTATATTGCAAGCACTAAACTAAAGAAAATGACTTAAGAAAAATCATTATAAATAGGAATAGTACTAAATAAAATACAACACATATGTGTAAAGCCTTTTGTACACAAAAAAAATCTAGTGTCAGTGGCATCCCTAGGACCATCAAAAATTAAATATAACATTATTATATAAGAAGTGGAAATTCTAAATCTCCATCTAAGTTTTGTTGTAGGTTTATGGATTCCCCTAGTCTATTAGAAGTATGGTATTGTTTTATTTTAATGAGATCTTTAACCTTGGGACCTCTATTGAGTTGGATATTGAGTAAGTGATGAGAGGTTATAGTCAAAAATCATTAGCTTGTATCAATAAAACAATACTTTAAATGATAAAAAAGAAGAAGCGAAATTAAAAGGCTATTGTAAATTTCTTTGGTAAAAACTACACTCTAAAGTACAAGAGTTTCTTTTCTAATCAAACCATTTCATATTTATTTGTTCCATATCATTACTAATTTACTATTTTACTCAAACTATTTCATATTGGTTCCATACTATTATCAATTTAAATGTATGCCACATTTTCTTTAGAAAATTCTATAAAGATAATCACTAGTGATGTAATAAGTACAAAATCATACAACTAAAAACATTGAACACTACACACCTTTTGCAAAGAAAAAAATACTTACCATGATTATTATTGTTTAGATTAATGGCTTGCATCATGTTTCTCCCTTCTCTTTCTGAACGAAATATTATGAAATACATAACACAGGAAAAAATCCAAAGTTAGAAATGAGAGGGAAAAAGGAAAATCAAAAGAGATAAATGAAAGTGATTAATTACCTATATAGTGATGAAATCAATGGATATATGAACAAAAGGCATAAATTTATTTTACTTACCAAAAATAATTTTTTTTGGATTTCAGCCTACATCATAATACTATAATATTACTAGAAATATTTAAAATATTATAAGCAAAGGAATTGACTATAAACATTTAACACATTTTTCTAGAAGTTAGTCTGTCATTAGGATATAATGCTTAAATCGATTAAACACTAGATATAGCAGAAACATCATGAATTGTAAGAGGATTTTATACTAGAAATCTTAGAAAGTTTTAGTTGTTCATAAGGGTATAAAAATGTATTAAATCATAAGAACATGTAGAATTAGTGTAGGAGCACCAAGGTCACAAGTAGGAGTTATGAAGAGCAGCAGGATCACTGACTTAGTTGGAATTGAAGACAAAATGCCTTCTAAGGTCATTAAAACTTGTAATGAGAATGCTCATGGTTGTTAATACTATTTTGATCATAAATTGATCTTATTTTTAATCACAATCCTAAATGTAAGCATAATGGCAATGCTAAGGTACCTACGGGTCACTAGGAAGGGTTTATGGTTTTCTCCTAGGTTAGGGGATTGGGAAATGATCAATAATTGTTGGAAATGATGTAATAAGGCTATTAAAGCCTCTAAGTGGTGTTAAAAGCTAAGATTATGATAAGTTGTAAAATGCCTATATTGGCCATATGAGCTTAAAAAGGCTTAATTAGAGTTAGTAGGGGTTAGTAGTAAGGGTTTATGAGTTAGTTTGGCTTTACAGGTTGTCCTTAAACCTTTTAAAAGTTTTTTTAGATGGCTTGTAATAGTGTGTTATCAAGTTGACAACTTTTGTTTTCAACTTGACAACAAATTACTAGTTTTAGTTGGTAACAATTAGTTTAGACTGGTACAGAGATAGTTAGGAAGTAGTTAGTTAGTCTTTAGAAGAGTTAGGGTATATTTAATAGGATCTTTTGACCCACTTATTATTCCTAAATTTTCTCATGCTATCTATCATTGATGAAATGTTTCTAAAAGTTTCATCTAGCAAGTGTTACAAAAATTTGGACTTTTATGAAGAATATGCATGAGACATTAGATAAATGCATTCCTTTTTCTCTTACAAATATGTTGTTCTTGATTATGGTGAAATACAAGATGTCTTTCAAGATCATTTAATGAGTATAAAAAACATTGGTGATCAATGGAGAAAAATGATCGTGAGATTAAAGAAAAGGATATGGTGATTATTACTTTGAAAAGCTTACCACAAACCTATGAGCACTTCAATGAAGATCTCAGTATCACCTCTGCATTGTTGATTTTAAGTTTGATAGTTTGTGCAATAAGCTATTACAAGAGGATAAATGTAAGTATTTTTCTAGCAAAAATGACACGTCCAAAATGAACAAACATTAAATACCAAGGACAAAGGCAAAGATAATTCTACTATACAGAAAGAACACAAGAAACTTCACAATTCTTTAAAGAAGCTGAAATCTATGACATGCCATTATTGTTGTAAACTAGGTCATATGAACTTCTTCAAAAAATAGTTGGTTGATCAAAAATTGTGCCTAGAAAGGTGTCAAAAAGGCTTATGTCATAGAGCATTCAAAGGAGTCAACCTTCTATGCAATCATATGACCATATTACACAAACATAATAGAATAGGGAGAAGAACAAAGTGAGAAAAATTGTGTGACACAAGTACACATTCCAACACCTCAAACTACCATCCACATTCACTAAGTCACCTTGGGATGAGGGGATAATTCTACTATATAGAAAAGACACAACAAACTTTAGATTCTTCAAAGAATTAGAATTTGAAATCTATTACATGTGATTATTGTTGTAAACCAAGTCATATGAAGTTCTACAAAAAGTAGTTGGCTAATAAAAAATTGTGTCTAGAAAGGTGTCAAAAAGTCTCATGTCATAGAGCAGTCAAAGAAGTCAACCTTCTACATGATCATATGACCATATCAAACAAATGTAATAGAATCAAGAGAAGAAAAAAGCGAGAAAACTTGTGTAACACAAGTATGCATCCCAACACCTCAAATAACCATCCCCATTCCCTAAGTCACCTTGGGATGATGAGAATTTTGGCACTATCCTCCCAACTAAGAAAATTTGGAAATGCTCAAAAACGTGTCCATAAAATTGGGGATGACATGAAACTTATAGGGGGGCATCCCTGAGGCATATATGGACATTTCAAACTTCCTTAACCCATCTCTCCAATGTCCAAACATCCCTTGAACAAAAATAGCATTAAAATATTTACTGATAAATAAGTCATGATAGCATTATGACAACAACAATAAATATATCATGATTTAGATACATGGATACAAGTTGATCTAGATTTTTAATTTCACTATTCATAAGAGTTTAAACTTCAAAAGTTCGATATGGTATTAGAGTCAATTATTTTAGTCAGTTGCAAGAGAGATTAAGATGCATTTTCCATGGTCTGGTACATTGTAGTTTTGTGCAATAAATACAAATGAACAATTTCATTTTGGAATGTACTTGGATGCAGGCTTCAGCAGACATCATCTCACATTGTTTTAATGTCATATTAAACTGATGTTCATTAACTAATAGATCTCTCTCTCTCTCTCTCTCTCTCTCTCTCTCTCACACACACACACACACACACACACACACACACACACACACACACACACACACACATAGCTATCCCCCCACCATCCTAGTAAATATCTCAATGACTGTGTAAATATCTCAAGGACTGTCATCCAAAAAATAATTCACCAAACAACTCATTGTACCCATTCCAAAAATGTAGTGAAACACAAAAGGAAAAAACAAACACTATATTGGTCTTTCACAAAATAATCATAAATTCTTGAGCAAAAACACTTCCAAGTAAACAACACTTCCGTCTATGAACAGAAAAAAAGATCATATGCTAAATAAAATAATGATGGACTAAGAATATTCCCAAAGTCAAATAAACCAAGGATGTCTTGAGAACATTTTATGCTCACTCAGATAAACCAAGGATGGCCCAAAAATGTTCTCCCCAACTCAAATAAAACAAAGATATTCTTAAAACATTTCATTTAATCCCTTGCACTTAAGGGATGTTTGCAAAGATTGTATCCAATTTTCCCTTCCCCATATGCCAAGGAGAAATAAAGGAAATGTTACCAAAAGTAATCAAGCATTGTCATCCCACAAAATTTAATATACACCTTCTGCCTCAAGAAATGACTCTCTTAAAATGGAGAACATAACACCATAAATGATATAAAAATCATGAGCTCTAGAATATAAAAACTCCATGTAGAAAATACTTCTATCTTCTACATAAATGGAAAAGGGTATAAGTCAATTAATCCCAGAGGTGGCCCAAAAATATCCCCAAAAAGTCTCTTCTTAAGAAATATTACCATAACTGCTAGTGCAACCCCAACTTATAACATTTAGGACATAACATCTCTTATGGTAGGGCTCTAATCATTTTTCACTTCTAGCCAATGCGAAATAAAATTAGCATCAATAATTTTCCATCATGTATACTGATTACAATAAATTGTAAGAAAACCTAAAAAGAGGTCTAGCATTGACATTAACATTGTGAAGGCCCATATTAAAGATGTTGCTACCAAGTTCAGGAAAAAAACAACCATTGCAATTAGTACTCAAAATCATATCTTTTATAATTCCTATTTGGAAGAACTTTTGCCATTAGAATTCATATATTCCACATGTAATCAAAATTCAAAAGTCTTACCAAACCCACAAAGCCTAAATACTAACTTTCAAATATATAAGATTTGTGACTTGAATAAGCCATAGTCAAAATAGAGCTCCAAAAATATAATCAAGGAATTTCCTTTGCATTGACTAGATTGATTTTTAATTTATGTCAAATGTTAATCCTTTATACTAAATTTTATATGTATATTTATTTCTTGAGCAATATCATCAAGAAGCATTGCCCTCACAAGAAACATGAGGGGAATGTGGTTTAGGTCATGCCTAAACCACATTCAAAATAGAATTAAGCAATATCATCAAGAAGCATTGCCCCCAAAGGTAACATGTCACCTTTCAAATTCCCAACAATAGTTTCCACAAGAAAATAATCATATCAACTAAATTTTGTAATTTTTCCACAATCTATGAATTGATGAAGATAGCGTCAAGAGTGATTGTGTTAGTTTTTGCATCATTTTTTTAAATCACATTCTATGATCCATCATGAGGATGAAAAGGTGCTAGTAGAGAATAAAATGAGTAAATAGCAGACTAGGATAGCTTAAAAAGATGTGGGTAAGGACAAAGTGGTGAAACAAGACACATTGTTCAAAGGAAGAAACTAGAAAATTTAAAAAGAAAAAAAATAGCACACAAAACATGACAACTAAAGCCACATAAATATGTACAATAAATGAGTTATAGAAGAAAGAAGGAAGACAAATCCATACATCAAATAAGTTATAGAAGCAAGAAGTTTAAAAATAAATGACAGGGCATTTCTAGTACAAAGTCAAATATAATTGGTGCATTTAAAAATTGCTTAATACTAACAATAACAATAGAAAATAATTAACTAATTTAGTTAGATAATAAATTACTTGAAACACCCTTCTGTTTGTTTACAACCTTGCTCATCCTCTTTCTCCCAGTATAGATCTTCAAATATTTCAGACCCTCATTTTTTTGTGAGAACTATTACTTCTTATGTAGAGAAAGATGGCCAATTCATACTTCCAACAATCTTTTGACATTATTTGCACATATAACATTCCCATTAGTGGCTCTTTGCATTGACACTAAATATTGTTTTAGACAACACTCCATGATGATAAAACAAAATTTGTGATTTAGATACTTACAGATAAAATTGATGGACTACTGTAGTTTGTGAGAAGTCAACACTAATGGTTAGTGAAGGTACTTCTGATATAAGAGGTAAATTTTTCCTCTCCTCATCAATCAATAGTGAATTTTGCCCTCTTAACTATTTAATAAGAATTTTCAAATTATTCTAGTTAATACCAAAGATGCTATTAAGATAGGAAAATCATTTTCTTATGAAGGAACATCCACCTTTGCATTTATTTTTAATATAACAATTGCAATGTATTCAAGTTTACACCTTTTCACATGGTCCATTCTAGTTAATACCAAAGATGAAATTAAGATAGAGAAATCATTTGCTTCTAAAGGAACATCCATCTTTGCATTTATTTTTAATATAACATTGGCAATGTATTCAAGTTTACACTTTTTCACACGGTCTGACAAGCAACAACTAAGTCCAAATCCCCAAGTCCAATTCACAAATCTTCTTTACATTAGTTATGATTTATGCCAAAAATAAATTAGTATAGTGTCCTATGGTAACAATCCATTTTTCATTTGGTGATTTTAAAAACAATCTAAAATATTGACAAAACTACATTACAAACCATATAGATCTACTTATTGTCTGTTTGGGGCATAATGCACATAACTGGTTCAAGAGGACTCTTGTTTTTATCCATAAAAATCTACATCAGATGTCTATTCACACCATCAACATTGCCATGTACCTCATCTACATGTGGTGTTGATGGTAGAGGATTCATGTTCTGCAGACAATTCGAGTACCATGATAAAGGTTAACCTCAGTGGCCAAACCCAATACACAACCAATATCAAAAGGATGCCTTAAACTGCATAAAAGATAACCATCTCTAAAAGAACTTTAATATGTATATAGTTGACGTGTGAATGTGGTGCAATAATCAACCCATCATTGGCTTACCACACCATATTGCTTACACAAGTTAGGTAGTTTTTGACAAAATTCTTTAACTGCTCCAATAGGGACACCTCAAGTGAAGTTTACCAATGAATAATGTGAAATTTTGGTGCCCTTAAATAATATCATATGTAACACTAAACATCAAGCCAAATCAGAATTGAGTTACGAATAATAGAGATCACTAACATGGGAAAATACACAAATCAATACTAGAATCTAAAATATTTTATCATTTATATTTACATTAGAAAATACTTCTTATCAAAAAATCTTTAAGAATATTGTAAAGCAATGCAAGAAAATTTATAACTAAAATAGTGTAATCTTCCTCAACTTTAATGATATTAAAGTCATATTCCCAAATTAGATTTTTCAAACTCAATTCTCAGATTTTCAAAATAGGTTATCTTCACCTATGTTAGCTTTTTGCAATAATTATAAAAATTTATCACCCTCTATGCTTGAATGTGCAAAAAATGAAGACTAAATAGTGTTTTTCTTAGGTAAATATGTAAATACTCACACGAAGTCAAAGTACATGTTGTAATCTTTTCACTCTGTTAGTGAACAAATTGTCCTCCAAGAAAATATGTGAAAATATAACCATGAATGCCCAAGTAAGAGGACTAATCAACACCAATAGTTGGACAGGTTATCATTGGATTGATAACCTTCCTCTAAATTTTATTAGGTACAGCTCCCCATGTAAGATATACAATGAATAAATTGTGGATGCTTTTAGCCAGAAAGCACAAAAGGATTTCAAACATCTACTTATAAACACAAAGTAGATGTGAAAAAACTAAACAACTACAAGAAAATAAATGGAAAATGACACAAAGTTCATTCACTCTGACATGTTACAAATGACAAAATCAAGAAACATATTTTGATCTTCTTGAGAAAATGTAGAAATGAAGCTATGAAGATATCCTGCAATCAAAATGTATACAAGAAACAACGATAGTAAAAGCACATTTAGAGAAAACTAAAGTGACATAAAGATCACAATTACTGGAAAAAGGATCATTCAAACTCAAAGTTCTAATATACAATCAACTTTCAAGTCTCCCTTCCCTAAAGCATAAAAGATACAAAGACCTTATTACGCATTTGCAATTACGATCACCATTAAGGAAACCTATAACTTTTTCTCTGTAATAGGTTTGTGCCTATATAACCAAACAATAATAGTGGCTATGCAGACATGATAATAGGTTTGTACCTAGATGTCTTAAAAGATGTGAAAGAATGTATGAGAAGCCTTAGTTAGTGTGAAATCCAAATCTAGTCTCACAAGTTGCAAATAATTATTGCAATCATTGCATAGATAGGATATTTCTGAGACAAGATAAAATTTTGATTAAAATCTATGCAAATTATAGGCTAAGAATTTTTTTTGCATGACCACATTACATTGTCCATGAATCATCAGATGAGCTCAATGGTTATTAATTGTGAAAAATATAACCAAAAGTTGCCAAGATTGGATTAGTTAATATTGTTGATTGAGTGTTTCCACTTATGATATGTGCATTTTGTATGAACATGAACCACAAAAATAGAATGCATTGCATCATACATGTAGCTAACTACATTCACAAATGTGTTCAAAACTTAACAATCTTCATTTTTTACAATATAATGAAATTCATATCTAGGTTGAAAACAACTCACAGTGTTTTCTATAACAACTGAAAACATGGACAGAGCTGCAAAACCTGCACCTCCTCTCATGGCAAGCCCATGAACAATTGCAACCTGATATAAACCAAAATGAAATATTATTTATAAGATAAATATAGAAATAGAGAATGAGGTAGTAAGACTTTTTTTATGATAAGTGAAAAGTTTTGAAGTGCAAAATGTTGAAAATGTTGTTGAGTCTAATTTGAGTCGTCTAGATAAATGCACACACTTCTAATACATTAACATAAAAAGATTCATGCAAATATAGCTTTACGGTCTCAAAAGAAGGGACCAAAATGTAAATCTTGATGGTCCATGTTTGACTTGGGTTGGTTTCCCTCTTGTTGGGAACATTAGTGTGTCCTTGTAGTTTGTGGGGTGGTTCTCCATAGTTGTTTTAAGATTCTCATTGTTATATCTTTCTTGTCCCTTTGTAGAAGGTTTTGGGTCCTTTTAAAACCTATTTTTACTTAATCAAAACATAAAAAGATTCATGCAAATATTTTATTTTAAATAACTATGCAATATTATTCTTCCAAGAGTGTAATACAAGACATTGCCACTAATTTCCTTAATACAATTGATTGAAAGCAAGAATTGCATTTGCAGTGCTTATTAGTTATTTTCCTAGCTCTTACAAGCATCAGCATATTAAAATTTTGTGTTAGGAAAAAAAAAAGGATTTCTCAATAGAAATAAAAATCTTACCAAAGTTTTCTAGTAAGTATGAAGATGGTATAGAATCCGGTACATTCTATAGAAAACCTCAATCCAAGATTCATCTGCATAAGAGTATTCTTAGATAGAACTTCTCTCTCTTTTAGAGTCATCATAGAAAATAACTGACTAATGCAGCATCTTCATATTTCAAATTCATTTGAAATGATAACTAATTACTCTATTCCTCTCCCTTTGACACACTTATATCCCACAAATAAAAAGTAACTATATCAAATATTAGAAAGAGATAAGTATACAAGTTCACACCCACTATATAAAGTGAGACTTGAAAGACATGATTGATATCCCAAAAAAGTTTAGTAAATAGGTTGTGAAATTTTTTTCTCATGGTATCATATTTGTATCTGGTGAAAGAAACGTTCTCTCAAGAGGAAGTCTCTCAGTGTCATCAACCTCCCCAGGGAGGGGAAAAATGCAGAATCTTAAAATTTTGAACACATAATATGATTAGGAAGATTTTTTCCCTTAATCCTCATGCATGGAAGTCATTTGTCTAATTCAATCTCATTTATTTATAAAATTATGCAACTTTTAGTACATTGTTGCTTTGCAAAACCACTCAATAGGGCTAATAGCCCTTTTTGATGAAAATCAAACTTAATTGCAAATAACTCCACACAACCCAAGGAATAAATAATTCATCTGAGTAATCTTTTTGGGCTTACAAGACATACCAAAATACCAGGGTTTGAAAGCATAAACAAGGTAGAGTTTGTCAAGTGTCTCACTTAGGCAATTAGGCCTAATAGGTCTCCATTTCCAAAGGAAGTATGAGTTTTAGAGTTACACCCTAAAAATAAATGGTTGGACCATGTGAGGACAAGTAAAAATAAGAAGCAAACTAGTTTCCAAGCCTCGATGAAAAATTGGCATGTGTTATTGGAGTTGTTGCATTCATTTCCTTGCATGCACATGGGTCTTACATGCCTAGGGAATCAAATCATTAATTATTCCCTAAAAGTACAAGAATGAAACCAAAGGAATCTTATAATACATTGAAAATACTAGGATTTCACCAAAGGTTGTTAGATTCCCATGGTGAAATCCCTAGTTATGCCTCAAAATCCTTCAAAACCCTAGGTTAGCAACTAATTCAGACCAACCAGTGCAAAAATGTGAATAACTTGAGATTGATGATAGTAGAGACTTAATAAAAAAATTAATTGGAAAGATAACTCATTCACCTATCCAAAAATATGTGTCTCAACCTTTGGAGCATTTGTATAGGTTTGTACACCGTGTTACAACAGTCAGACTGCATGAAAATAGGGTAATTTTATTGATTCAAAATGTGTAAATATATCTTATTGCTTATCACCTTCTTGAAATGGATTCTTGTATGCATTCAAATGGTCATAAAAATATTTCAAACCTCTTTGTGGCCATTGGGATTGGTTTTACATTAGTTTCCAAAAGTTGCTAAAAGTTGCTTGACAACTTTTGAGCAATTTTGCATTTTTTGTAATTTTTGCAAACTATAAGAAAAATGTAATGAAAACTAATCCAAATGACCCAAATTGGATAAAAACATGTAAAAACATGAAAATATAAAAAATCCTAAATTTATAAGGCCTTTGACCACCTTTGACCACAGCTGACCAAGGGCTTATAATGTGCCAATCTTGGAACTAGGTCTTACAATTTGGTCTAGATGCCTAAATGATAGTTCTAACCTATTTTGGATGTTCTTAGGAATTTTATGAGTTATAATTTACTATGGGTTTTTTTGAGTGGTTATTTTACACGAGGTCAATTGAAAGGAATCCATTGCTCAATTCCTTTCTTGAAAAGCTAATCTTTTTGAGATCAACTCCAAGGTTCAATATTTGTCTTGCAATGTACCAAAATCTGCTTAGTTGAAGATAAATTTGATTGTTCACAAGGAGGGATTTGTTGGTTCTAATTTAAACTTAGAATGAAGTAAATCTGTTCCCTATCTAAAAAATCACATACAAAAGAACAATATTTTTTGTATTTTCTAGTTTTTCAATGAATGCAATTCTAACAGTGCAACTAAAATGAGTTCCTATTCTAACAAGAAAGAAAATAACAAAGCTGAAAGAAAATAAAATGAAATTGAAATCCTAAATAGACATAAGCTACAGAAAACAACACGTTGTGAGTTAAACTTTTGAAGAAATCGATAGGAAACCAATGAAAACAGGAGCAGCGCTTCCTAGAATCCATTGATGCAATCATCGATGGAAAATTTCAGTAACCGAATGATGTTTCACTCTTCATCAAATTGCAAGGACATGAAAAGTTCACTCATGTGAGACAAAGAGTTATGTAGGCACAATTTGTGATCTCTCCTCAAGCTCGTTACATCAATAAAATTTGTAAACCTATAGCAAACACCAGAACTAAAAGATCGCACAACCAAAAACAACACAATAAACCTTTGGCTCAATCACAATCTCATGAACAAAATTCAAAAAATAATGATACATTCAGGCAAGAATGCCTACACTCCAAATGTGAGCCCCAAAAGCATAATTTTATTGCATAATAACTGTGGCCCTTATTACATTTTACAATGGGGTATTTATAAGAAATCGACTCCTCAATTTGTGTTGAGAGTGAGAGATATATTCATGCAATAAAATGCTTTTAAAACATTAAAAAAAGCTAAATATATATAGACTAACCATTAATCTAGTGCTTAGAGGGACTCCATCCATATTTTATTCATTAATTGGATGCATGAGCCCTTTACATGTCAAAAATAGAGAAAGCATGAGAGAGAAAGTAGGAGGAAGCCATTAGTCAAAGTAGAAGTGGATGGAGGCACCAAAAATAGAAGTTGGTCCTTCACTAGGCATGTGTTAGAGTTAAACTACCACCAGAATGCACTCTCGATGCATAAAAGGTGCTATTTTTGAAATTGGCAGTTAATTGTCAATGCACTTTTGAATTGCGGAGCTGCAGACCTGCGTACCTGCACACCTACAAACCTATATGAAACTATGGAGCTATAGAGTTGCATGAAAATATAGAGCTATAGACCTACGAAGCTACGGACCTTGACAGGGTCAAAATCTCAAAATTTTACTAAGTGTCAAAATTGAAATTCTAGCATCAGGGTTTTTTTCTTCTTCATCCCAAAGCTATGTTTGGATGCTTGCCCTTAAATTTCTCTATCATGTTATTAATTTTGGTCACATCTGAAAGATCTAAAGCCTCATATTTATTCTTTACTTTTTATATATAGTTATCCACCTCAATTCATGTATCTACAAAATCTCCAAGTTTGGTGTCCAACTCCAACAATGTTTCCTCTATCCTAAAGGGTTGCCTAATATCTTCATCACTGGATGCTTCCTCTAATGTCTTCTTGAAATTCTCTATTACTATCTCAACTAGAAATAGCTTATCTCATTCTTCATCTTCAAAAATGTCCAAGCATGCATCACTGTACAACTTTTTTGCTTCCAAAATTTGCCCCCAGGCTTGGTCCTTGAGACGATGGATCTCCTCGTGTAATGTTTCCATTAATTTATTTCCATCTACTATCTTCTCTATCCAATCATCAATCAAGTCTAGCTCTTCTTTGGTATATACATCGATCAAAGTGTGGTACCTTTTCCCTTCTATGGCTTGTAGAGTCTGCAAATCCTTGCTCCATGTGTGCACCTCATCCACCATACTAAAGTCCTACCTCAAAATTGCTATGATCTTATTCACATTCTCCTACATAGCATGTAGTAACTTCAAATTTCCTGTGATTGTGGTAATACCTCTATCCTCAAGGCTTTCTTTCCATTCCTGACAAGCTCTCAAAAATGGGTTGAGTTGTACACCTTCCCCTTCTCTAAGAATGGTATTTAGAGTCTCCTCAGGGCACTCAAGATTAGGAGGATGAACAAATTCAGCTAGATATCCCTTTAGAATCTCAACTTGCCTTTGAAGCATTCAGAGTTCAATCTCATCTTCCTCCATATGAGTAAGAACCTCTTTGACTTCGATAATCATCATCTGTCAAGCTGAATCCCATGTAGGCTTTACCAAAATAACATCTTTCACTTCATAATCCTCTAGACTAACAACTTCTACATCTATACCTTCAAGAGGGATAGCAACTTGTGCAAATAATTCTTGGTTCTATATGGTAGTGACAAATGCAAATGGCATTGCATCATATAATGGAGACTCGGGTTTGTTCAAGATTTCTACAATATCACAAATATCATCCTCTAAAGCACAGAACTAAGGCTTACAACTCCTAATTAAAAATGTGTTTCTCTATGACCTTGGCTCTTGATGATGAAGGGGTGTGTTCAACTACCTCCTTCCCCTTATTGCTTTTGCTTGGAGTTGTCTCTTGTTGTGAGGACTCTCCTTCTGTAACTTCAGTCTCCATAGATCCTATGGCTTGCTCCTCGACATCTTGGGAAGGCTGTTGTGCATATTCTACCATCTATCCCTTTTTTGATGCTTCATTAGTAGCCCTCAGCTCTGGTTTCTCTTGTGGTGATGGTTCCTTTTGAACTTGTTCCTCTTCTAAACTTGGAAGTGGCGGAGTTACTAAACCCTTATCTACCACCATAATCTGTGGTGGAGATGGAGGAGTAAGATTAGGACCTTGTTTATCTAGCAACATCTATGTCCAGTCTTCCTATTGGAGTTCACCTATAGGGGTGTCTCTGATCTTATCCTCAACTAACTTTGTACCCACAAGCATTAAATAAAAATCCATCATTGAGAAAACATCCTCACCTAACTCCCTTTGCTCATTCACCCACTGCAGCACTTCATCTTCCGAACAAGAGAGTCCTACAAGTTTTGCTTGGGTGGGTGGTGTAATCACCTAAAAATGGTCATCTAGACTATTAGCCCCCTTCTCAACATTTTTGCTAAATTAATTTAATCATTTATCTAGACCAAATTGCTAATAATCAATTTATTTGATTATAACCTATAGTTTGACTATGTTATCCTAAGTTCATTATTTGATTAAAAGAACATGTCCCCTTTTAATTAAATAAAACACCCCATTCTTCTAACCCACTTAAAGTGCACACATAAAGTCCTTTTTCTATTTTACAATTAAAAGAAAAGGCTTGTGAGACTTTTGTCTTATGTGACAAGTCAACTTATATTCTATTGGTTGACTTGTGTGTGCACATGGATCACTCCTCTTTTTGAATTCCACTGTTGATCATCCACCATCTTCATCTTGATCTCTACCATCCATACATCTTTAAAAGGGAGAGAGCTTTCCCCCTCAATAAATCCTCATTTTGAATATTGTTATGTTGCAGGTTTTCTAATAGGTTTCTTTGGAGCTTTGTGGAGAACTTCTATTTCTTGTCTACATTCTCTCATACCATAGCATTTTAGCTTAGATTCATGTTGCATTTTAGTTTAGCTTCTATTTTGCAATAATCTATCTCACATAGCTTAATGTTTGGATTGTAACACTCTCATTCATGCTTAGAATAGCTGCACTTTTCATATTCATTCTAGTTTAATCTTTAGTTGCATTGCATTCTTGAGGAACTCCTTGAGACATTTGCATTCTTGCATCTTGTCTTTGGAACCTCCCATTGCATGGTTTACTAGCAAGAAGAGTATCTCTAAGGCTCATCTAAGAGCCTTCTTATTCTTGAAATATACTCTCTTGCACTCCGTGGATAGGGAGCTCTAAGCCGGCATCCAAGCATTTCGAACTCATGGAATCGTTTGGATAGAAGGGTTTAGAGTGGGACACTTTCGAGTGTATGGGTGGTAGGGTACTCGTGGCACTGTTTCTTCTTTCCAATTCTATGACTTTTGCTAATCGAGTTCTTCTTTGTAGGGGTACTTGTTCCTCCTCCTCTTCTAAAACTATTTCTTCCTCATCTTCTTCTTCCTCTGGAATAGTTTCAGGAATAGATGGATTAGATACTAATCTCCTAATAATCCTTTGCCTTTTCTTCATCTTAATCTTGATCCTCTTATGTTTCTTGGGGATGGAAGGAAAAGGGGGATCTTCTTGTATAGGAGGAATGGAGGCTTTTGGAATTTCTCCCTCTTCTATTTGGCTTGGCACAAAAGGAGGCAATTGAGGTTCATCCTTGATTTGAGTGGCTCCAATACCTTGGGACTCTTGTGAGCTCTATTCATGCTACTGAGGAGACACATGTTTTTCCACCTATTCTATCTGAATCCTCTGAGGAGAGGTTCTCTTCCTCTTTCCCTTCCTTTCAGGAGGGTGATAATATCCTACTAGGTGATCAAGTTGGTAAACTATCTCTGGCCTAATAGGAGACTAGAGTGCAAAGATAAGAACGATGACTTTCCTTCCCTTACCCCTTTCTGGGTGAGCATGTGCATGGAAGATTACAGTATCAGGAATTGGATCAAGTGGAAAAGGTTTCTTGATCCAATCTTTTGTCATTCTAATGACATGTCTTGCTTGATGATTGATGGCATCTCCTTCCTCTTTGTCAACCTTTGCATTTAGAATGGGTCTTTCACTAACTTTATCTACATTGAACATGGGATCTAGTAATTCTTTAGAGTCTTGTAGTCTTATCTCATCAGGGATATTCAAATGAAGAGCCTTTTCTGCTAAATACAAAGTCATCCTACAATAGTCCCTGATGCGGACATCAGTCATTTGCGGCATTCATCTAATGATCTTCAATGGCATCCTCATGATGAAAGTCCTTTCTTGCTAGGCTTTCCACTTTACCCACATTGTCAAAGTATAGTCGAGGAGAGTTGTATTCTTCAAGAGGATAGTTCTCCCATTCCCACTCCAAGGTCAGAATATCCTATTTTTGTTTCACCTGATATGGCCCAATGAACAATGGCCATTCCTAGCAGGGTCTCTATTGCCTCTTTATATTCTCATAGGCCTACTCAATTTGCTTAGAGATCTTTAATAGTACCAACTTGTCACTTGGGTATCTTGGGAGCTTCTTAGGATTGATAGATGCACCACCCACTCGAAGATACGTGTATGTCTTGAACTAGATCAGGTAGGCTCCAAGAGACGTGATCTATGCTTTGGCTTCATTAGATAATGTCTTCCCATAGTCTCCTTCAATGAATCAAATGATCACAAAGATGAATGCATCATTCACAATCCTATACTCCTTTCTTTTTGCTGAGAGCTTCTTCTTCACCAACCAAGGGTAAACTATGTATGGCTAGGCATTGGGGTCTTGCATACTACCTTTCTTGAACAAACTAGGATAGTTTGTTGCCTTCACTACAAGTAGGTACACCATATAAGAAGTCATATAAAAATTCTTCTTGTCCTTCACCATCCTCAGTTGATCACACAAGTTTTCACTTAGTGTGGTGGCCCAATCTAGTGGTATCCTTGCACGTTTGATGGTCTCAATGAAGTTGGCCATGAATTTAGTGAGATGACTCGCTACAGGTAAGCCCATGACTCTACCTAGGAGAATGATAGAGTATCCAATGTCATCCTTCATGTATCCCTGAGTCATATCCACTTTTCTGGTTATCTTTCCCCGAGGAGGCTTCTCAATCAGGTAAGAGGATTGTATAATGTTAATGGCCTCTTGTTGATGCTGCTTATACCATCTCTTAGCCACTTCATAGGAAGGTCAGATGAACTAGTCTACTTTTGGTAGGTCGAATACCTTCTCAATGTTATCAAGTCAAAAATCCAATACCACTTCCCCTATGATGCTCTTGACCACCCTCTCATCAGGTACAAAGTGTTGTGATAGGGCCATGATTAGTTCAGCTGACTGCACTAACATAGGATGTGACACTGTACTCACTAATCCAGAATGGATCAATGTAGATACCAAGGCTGACCTCTCCATTGGCTTGTTGCAAATTCTCAGAAAATCTCCAAGATTCATGTGTTTGAGGTCAGTATCTCTAATCTCAACCTAATCATCATGGAATCTTGATTTTGAATGTATGCCTTGGAACTTGAATACGATCGACTTGGGTGCTACTCCAGATGTGGATGTCATTTAGTTACGTTACCTACACATTACAGGAGAAAGTGTTTATTAGTCCATAGATAGCGTAAAAGAACAAAAAAGAAGAAGTAAAAAGTCCCCCTTTGGGGATTCAAAAAAAAATATTTTGTTTTTATTTATATATATTCTTAAAAATATATATATTTTTTATTTTTTAAAAATTTTATATTTTTTATCATTTTTTTAAACCCTTTTGCAAATTTTTTTTTTTAAAAAAGGGGGCACCTTACCAACGTCACTGCACAGGCATGCCGTGGAGGGCACCTCGCTGGCACACCATGAAGGGCGCTGCGTAGGAGTGAGCAAAGGTTTTTTTTTTTTTTTTTTTGAAACTTGCATTTCAATTTTTTCATTATATAATGTTTTTGTGTTTTTTGACTTTTTTTTTGTAATTTTTTCAATTTTTACTGTAGGATTCTAACTTTTTAACCAAATTTTCTTCTTCCAACTCTCAAACTGGGAGTCCCGAAGTCAAAAAAAGTAGGGGGTCCCCATTCCTAGTGAGGAATAGGGCATGTGTTGTGGACACCACAACAAATAGCCTTGAAAAAAGGAAGAAATGACCAAGGCATTTCTTCATCAGCAAACATTTCTCCAACATGTGTCAAACACCAACCAAACTTTGAACATCTCGAGCATCTTTTGGATGACTCTTCAATCAAAATCTCAGAACTCGAAACCTTCAAACTTAGCATGTGTGTGTTGTGTATTCATTCCCTTTGATGTGCCAGGATGTAGTCAATCAAATTTTTCTGTCAACTCGAGACAATCATCCACTCCTCCCAGCTCATTCATTCAGAATCTCCATGAAGGCTTTTTATCAATCAATTACTTGACCAAATGAGAGAATTAGTTCAAGGGCTCTTAGTGGGATTTCATGTTCTTTTAAATTTTTATCTTTTGAATAATCGCTCCATGTCATTCAAAATGTTACTTTTGATGCAACAATACTTTCGATACAAGATACTTTATTTTGAGAACATATCTTTTTCCATTTTAGATCTTTAGAATCCTTTAGACTTAACATCATATTTTCTTTTTTTTGTATCTTGACTATGCTTAGACTATGTAGTCAAAACATCGATGTTGTTTCTTGGATTCAATCTCTTGTGAACATCCTTTGCATTCCTCTTTTAAAACTTTTGGGAAACTCATGCCAAACAATGATCTTAGTAACCTTTCGAGGAGACCCCTCCTATTTGAACTAGTTGAAATTTGGATCATCTCTTACCATCTTTGACTTCAATTCAACAATACCCACAACAATCAAATCTTTAAATTTGCATAGCGTTGAGAACTTGTTGGTCTAGGCCTTTGATTTCTAGATTGAAAATCTCCTATTTCCACAAGAAATACCTGTTGCTTGGTTGGTATAAGACATATAGTCATTGAAATGTTTTGACAAAGAAATACCTCTTCCTAAAATCATAACCAAAGAGTGCTTAGTGAAATCTCAAGAGAAAATCTCAAGTACACCTTACCCCCCAGGACTGACGCAACTTTGAAAGGAAACACATGACTGAAAGCAAACATGCGAAATGAAAGAAAACACACTTGCAGGAATGAAAATCTAAGATAAATGCAAAAATAAAATCTAACTGGTTTGACATATATGGCAAGAATGAACATGCTCAAAAGTATCCTTGAATATTGAGGGCCAAAATTAACCCGATCTTAAAATCATGTGAGCTATTACTTTTGCAGAACCATGTCTTGTACCATACTTGTCATGGAAATGTTCCAAGACATCTTTGGCTTCTTCACGTCCTAAGCATTTTAGATAGATCCCTTCGTAGTTCCTTTTATACAACTTGTTATCCAGTAACATGTAAGACTCACATTTCATCTTAAGTCCCCTACATTGTGAACTATTCATCCATTTGGGGCATTGTTCTTGTAAGAGATAATGAACAATGTATTGGTACCACATATCTATCACCACTCCTTGATTAATGTCAACTTGTGAGACAACCATCCTTTTTTGATCATCCTTATCTGTCTCATCATCAAACTTGAAGTCCTTTTCATCTCCATCTTGGTTATTAGCTATCATTTTTTACAATCATTGACCTCTAACTAATCTCATAGATTAGATTTTGAGATCAAATTCTTGAAGTATGGCCATCCACTTTCCTCTCCTTTCACCAAGTTCATTCTGAATCAAAAGCATCTTTACTACTAGATTAGGTACAATTGCATACACCTTAGCTCTGAGTATGTAGTGATAGAACTTTTTTACTACCTTGATTAATGCAAAGGACTGTTTATCAAGGTTTGAATATTTCAACTCTACATTCTTCAAAGGGACAACTCATAAAAGTAATTGATCTCTCATCTTCCTTCTCTCTTTTTTGTGTTAGGATCCCTACGCAAGAGTGTTCGGAAGCAAAGGAATAGATCTTAAAAGGAAACTCATAATCTGGACTCACCAAAACTAGGGTCATTGAAATGGAAACTTTGATATCTTCAAATGAATTCTTTATCTTAGGCACCCATTCTATCTTAGCCCCTTTCTTGAGTAAGTCATTAAGGGGACAAACTATCTCTGCAAATCCACTTATGAATTTTTGCACAAAGTTTATCTTTCTGAAGAAAGACTTCAATTCCTTCCGACTATGTAGAGGTGCTAACTTCAAAATAGACTCAACTCTATCCAAATCAATGGAGATTTTAGCCTCAGAAATAATATGTCCTAGGAGCTTTCCTTTAGTAATGCCAAAGGAACATTTCTTGGGATTGAGAGATATGTTGTATTTATGAAATCTATTGAATACCTACATTAAATCAACAATATGGGTACTTTGATCTTTTTAAAAGATGGTCAAGTCATCCATATAGATAACAATACACATGTTAATCAATCCTTTGAAAGATTCATACATTGCACATTGAAATGTGGCTCCTACATTAATTAGTCCAAAGGGCATCCTTCTGTGGGAAAAAGTTCCCCACTTCATTATGGAAGTCATCTTTAGCCTATCTTCTTTGTCAACCATCACCTAATTATATCCCAAGTAACCATCTAAGAATGACATCATTTTTGAACCATTAACAATTTGCAATACCTCATCTAGAGAGGGTAGAGGATAGTTATCCTTCTAAGATGCTAGATTCAAGTTACAAAAGTCAACACAAAGATGAATCTCTCATGTTTTCTTCCACATAGGAACCAAATTGGCCACCAATGTGGAATGGCAGATAGGAAATATGATTTAGCATCCAGTAGCTTCTTTATTTCTTTCATGATTAGTGGTTCAATGAGAGGATTTACTGGTCTTTGTCTTTGTCAGAATGGCTTGGCATCGAGTTTCAGTGGGATGTCATGTGTGATAATCTTAGGATCTTCAGCTCTTCATAGCTCCAAGTAATGACATCCTTATACTCAGTGAGTAATTTTAGCATGTCATCCCTTTCTTGTGGGTTGCATGTTTTTCCTATCTATACCACTCTTGGTTCTTCATCAGTACCCAAATTGCATGAGTCACATTCTTCGATTCCTTTTTCTTGGGTTTCTCTTCTATTGAGGGTTGATTCATCATGATCAAAGATGCATTCAAGTTCAACCATTCATTTCAGAATAGTGTTAGTTTTTAAATTTAGAATCCCATCTTCATCTTCAAGTCCATCATCTTCAGGTTTGTCATTTGTTGTATCGTCAATTTATTTTCCCTCAAAATGGTGACTACACATGATAAACTCAAGTATATGTTGATCATCTTTAAAGACCTGAAAGTTTTTGATATTATCAAGGATGGATGGAATAGTGACCAATTCTACTAAAAATATTTTTAACTTGGTTCTTTCAACTGGTTGCAATGCACTAGTTGAGATGGTAAGAGCATCCATTACCATGTTCTTTCTTCTTGGAATGGACTTGATGTTTAAGGCCTCAAAGTCATCCAATATATCCCATACCCTTTTCTTGTAAGCAAGTAATCTTTTGTCATTGCAAGAGTATATGGATTTTACTTGTTGTATGACCAATTGGGAATCCCCTTCGATTTTAAGAGTTGTGACTCCTTTCTCCAGTGTGAAGAGGAGTCCTCAAATTAACGCCTCATATTCTGCAACATTACTAGTGCATCCAAACTGTAACTGATATGCAGCATAGAAAGACCTACCTTTTGGCTTGATTAATTTGATACCTGCACTGGCTCCCATATTGCACCTAGAATCATTGATGCAGAGTGTCCAAATTGCATTTTCCTTGGGTTTTCTGACTTTATGCTTATTTTTCCTTAACTTCTCTTTCACTTGAGCCTTGAATGATTGTTTCTTAGGAACTCATTGTAACTTTCCTCGTGCAAGACTTGATGTGTCCCCTTCATAGCTTGTAGATAGAGAAAGTGTGTCTTTTTCTTGTTTATCTTAAATTTCCCTTATCAGCTCTTTGATTTCTTCAACTTTAGGTTTAGGATGAATGACTACTGAAGTCCATCCTTTACCTTTCACATATCATCTTCTTCTTTGGACTTTGATCATCCTTGGAGGAGGAGAAGACAAACCTCCACCATCTGAAGAGGTATCACTGTATGAAAAGTTTAGATCTTCACTTTCTTCTTTAGTCTTTTCAACAAGGTGGGATGAGTTCACAAAATTTTGATTTTTTGTGAGTTCATTTGTTGAGGTTTTTGTATCCTTGTTTTCCATCATGTGGGTCAATACCTTCATAATTGCTTCTTGACATGATGAACATTTGAATTTAGAGTGACTAACTTTGTGCAATTGACAAATTCCTAGAAGGAGGAGGATACTAGGATTAGCTTCCTCTCCTAAACATTATAGATTAGTCACCATGCTATCTATGAACTATGTCACTATTTCACTTCTAGGTATTGGCACCTTAGGTTCTCCTTTTTGATCTTGGTATGAATTGTTTGGAACCATATCCAATACCATCACTTTGTATGAACCCAAATTCGATTGTAAGAATGTTCTCTCATTCAAGGCATTGTAATCTATCATCATTATTTTCAATTTGGGCTCAACATCTATCTTGACTTGATTGTTCAATCCTTTCCATGGCAACCATAATTGAGTGAAATCTATAGAAAACCATCCTCTCAAACATTTCATCCATTCTCTGCTTAGAAGCAATCCATATGTTTTTGGGATATCTACCACATGTATGTCAATAACATCCTCAATCTAAGGGTCAACTGTTAATTGTATCCACACATCTTTCAATACACCAATGACCTTTACCTCTGTTTTATCCAACTGTATCACCACTCGATTAGAGGGTTGAGGACTAACTCCTAGCCTTTGGGCTATTGATAATCGCATTACATTACATGAAGCTCCGAAATCAATGAGGCAGTTGTGAAGGTTCTTCCCATATATCCTGATGCTTAGCAAAAATAAAGGTACCTCAACTTTGTCTTTGAACATAGTGGGCATTGCTTCCACAACATTCACTTGTTGAGATACTGTCTTTTGAGGGACAACATTTGTGTTGTGGGAAAATTTTGTAATATCCTATGTCTTCATAAGAGCTTCTTGTTGTTGTGGATAATTCATTAATATGTCAAACATGGACATATTGGCTTTAGTTTTCTTCAAATCTTCTACTGCATTGTACATTTCAGTAGACCAAGTAGGGTTCTTCAGTATTGTTGGTATGTTTACTTGATTCTGATTCTATTGTCCTCCCTGCACTGGTCTTATCAGTGGTAGGTTTTTGTTTGCTCTTATACCAAGTGGATTTGGTTGCAAACATTGAGGAATCCCATCTATCAAGGGATCCTTTCTATTTTTGAGATTGTATGTATTTTGATTGTCATTTCAAAAGGAAAACATCTCATCATGTTGAAGGTCTAGTTCTTGGCTAAATGGGAATGAGAATTCCTCATTTTCTTGTTGTTCCACTTGTGTATTTTGTGTAGAATCACAAGATTCCAATAGCATAGCATTAAATTGAACAGGAGGAGGATTGTCATTTACTTGTGAATTTTGATTCACCTCTTGATTACCATTGTAGTACGAACCATCATTGTTAGGCACATTTTGGCTATCATCATACTAATTGATATTAGCATATTGCACATTGTTGTTGTTGTTATCAGCAGGAATGCTTCCATTGTTGTGATGAGTGTTCCATTGTCAGTTTTTCCTTTGGAAGCCATTGTTGTGATTAGGAGGATTAAATTTGTTTCTTTTGCCATTGTTTCTTGCATTATTGTTGTTATTCCCATTGAAGTTCCTGTTGCAATTCCGAACAAAATTGTTGTTGTAGGGGCCAACATTATTTCTTTGGAAGTTGTTATTTTGTCCTTTTGACAATCTAAGACATGTCAATTCATTTTTCATCTATGACATATTCTTTTTCATTTGACCAACTTTTGGAAGAAGATTATTATTTTCTTCCATAGGAATTATTGCTTTCTATTCAAAGAAAGCTATTTTTGGAGGCTCATACCCTAGATATGTTATCACTTGAGTTTGTGGAGTGGATGCCTATTGTAATGAAACTGGATTCATAGATATGAACTGGCTAGGCATGGTGGATGCTCCCATGGGGTATGTTGGTATTATAGGAATTGCTTGTGTTGGAAGCATCATTAGTCCTCCGCATTAGGATTGGCTTGCTTTCTAAATGTGATCGCTTCTACAAAGACTTTATCCAATGTGTCAATATTTGTTGCAAGAAGTCTTCTTAGAAAGATTTCCATAAGAGGGTCCATAGAATTTAGATAAATCTGAATAGCAGCTTCAACGGGTATGGTGTATGGCATTTCCAACTTACAGTAGGCCATATGACAATGATGGTTGAAGCATGAGACTGTCTTAGCTAGGTCCCTTTTGATTGATATGACTTGTTGATGTATCATAGCTAGATTGATGAATGTTTTGAATTGTTCCAAAAATAATTTTTTGAATGTATCCCAATCCCCAATGCATCCAGGTGGAAAATTGATGTACCAATTGAAGGTAATTTCTCCCAAAGAGTAAGGAAATAAATGAAGAACCACATCCTCTTTAGCCACTTTCTTTCGGTTGCAAATTTCTTTGAAAACCTTGACATGATCTTTGGGAGTTTGTGTTTCACCATAGATGAATCTTGGACAAAAAATTTTGGGATTCTTTGGGAGGTCATGGAGTGCACCTCTCAATTTTATTGGTGATTCTATAGCATTTGCAAAAAAGGCCATTGGAAGGTTTCGTGGGCCTAATGGTGGTTTTTGAGGAGTAGCTATCAAAATATGTGGTGGTTTACTAGGTGGTTGGAGTAGAGGTGGAGTTGAAGAAGATGATGAAAGTTTGAATGGAAGTGGTTGAACTCAATATGTTCCCTTGTCACTACATTGTTTACAGAAGTGGGTAAGCTTGAGAAACTTGTGTGCACTTGGCGTAGACCTTAATGCTCACTAGAATGGGGATTTTGAATCAATATCCTCTAGCTTGCATCAAATTTTGGAGAAAAGTGCACCTCTGTAGAAGTACACTTTCTCACTATTCTAAATTTTGTGCACCATAGAGTTTTGCACACCTATGTACCTACAAAGCTGCAGACTTGCGGACTTGCATACCGATGGAGCTATGGAGCTACAGACCCGAATTTTTTAGAAACTCAAGAAATTTTTTTGAACTTTTGTGAAGCACAGATTATTGCAGAAGTGTAAAATTCTGAAACTTTAACAAATTTTCTTCCTTTCTGGGAGTCAAAAGGGGGCCCTCCTTCTAGCATCACTTCTATTGGGTAGTTTTTTTACATGAGGTCAATGGCAAGAATCCATTGTGCAATTCCTCTCTTGCAAAACTAATCTTTTTGAGATCAACTCCAAGGTTTAGTATTTGTCTTGCGACGTACCAAAATCCACTCAGTTGAAGATAAATGTGATTGTTCATGAGGAAGCCTTTTCTAGTTCTAATTTAAACTTGGAATGAAGTAAATCTATTTGCTATCTTAAAATCAAACACAAAAGAAAAATATTTTTTGTATTTTTTGGTTTTTCAATGAATGCAATTCTAATAGTGCAACTAAAATGAGTTCCTATTCTTAGAAGGGGTTAGTAAAGAAAATAATGAAACTGAAAGCAAATAACATGAAATTGAAATAACTTGAAATTGAAATCCTAAACAGACATAAGCTACAAAAAACAACACACTACGAATTAAACTTTCAAAGAAATTGGTAGGAGACCAATGAAAATAGGAGCAACACTTCCTAGAATCCACTGATGTAATCGTCAATGGGAAATTTCATTAACCAAATGATGTTTCACTCTTCATCAAATCACAAGGCCACAAAAAGTGTGTTCATGCAAGACAAAGAGTTATGTAGGCACAATTTATGATCTCTCCTCAAGCTCGTTACGTCAACAAAATTCATAAACCTATAGAAAACACCAAAACTAAAAGATCACACAACTAGAAATAACACAATAAACCTTTGGCTCAATCAAAATCTCATGAAAAAAATTTACAAAATAATGACACATTCAGGCAAGAATGACTACACTCCAAATGCGAGCACCAAAAGCATAATTTTATTGCATAATAACTGCAGGCCTTATTACATTTTACAATGGGATATTTATAAGAAATCCTCTCCTCAATTTGTGTTGAGAGTTAGAGATATCTTCATGTAATAAAATTCTTTTAAAACATTAAAACAAACTAAATATATACAGACTAACCATTAATCTGGTGCTTAGAGGGACTCCATCTATATTTTATTCATTAATTGGATGCATGGGCCTTTACATGTCAAAAATAGAGAAAGCACGAGAGAGAAAGTAGGAGGAAGCCATTAGTTGAAGTAGAAATGCATGGAGGCACAAAAAATAGAAGTTGGTCCTTCACTAGGCATGTGTCAGAGTTAAACTATCGTTAGAATGCGCTCTCGATGCATGGAAGGTGCTATTTTTGGAACTAACAATTAATTGTCAGTGCACTTCTAAATTGCAGAGCTATGGACTTGGGTACCTATGCACCTACGAACCTATATGAAAATGTGAAGCTATGGACCTATAGAGCTATATGAAAATGCGAACCTATAGAACTGCAGAGCTGCAAACCTCAATAGGGTCAAAATCTAAAATTTTTACTAAGTGTCATAATTGAAATTCTAGCATCTAGGTTTTTTTCTTCTTCATCCCAAAGCTATGTTTGGATGTTTACTCTTAAATTTCTCTATCATCTTAGTAATTTTCATTACATCTAGAAGATCTAAAGCCTCATATTTATCCTTTACTTTCTATCTATAGTTATCCACCTCAATTCGAGTATCTACAAAATCTCCAAGTTTGGTATCCAACTCCAACAGTGCTTCCTCTGTCCTGAAGGCTTGCCTGATATCTTCATCACTGGATGCTTCCTCTAATGTCTTCTTGAAATTTTCTACTACTACCTCAACTGGAAATAGCTTCTCTTGTTCTTCATCTTAAAAAATGTCCAGACATGCATCATTGTACAACTTTTTTGCTTCCAAAATTTTCTCTTGGGCTTGGTCCTTGATCCAATGGATCTCCTCATGTAATTTTTCCATTACTTTATTTCCATCTGCTATCTTCTCTATCCAATCATCAATCAAGTCTAGCTCTTCCTCAGTATATACATTGATCAAAGTGTGGTACCTTTTCCCTTTTATGGCTTGTAGAGTCTGCAAATCCTTGCTCCATGCCTATACCTCATCCATGATACTAAAGTCCTACCTCAAAATTGCTATGATCTTATTCATGTTCTCCTACATAGCATGTAGTAACTTCAAATTTCTTGTGATTGTGGTAACACCTCTATCCTAAAGGCTTTCTTGCCATTCCTAAAAAGCTCTCAAAAATGGATTGAGCTATACACCTTCCCCTTCTCTAAGAATGGTATTTAGAGTCTCCTTGAGGCACTCAGGACCAAGAGGACCAACAAATTTGGCTAGATATCCCTTAGAATCTCAACTTGCCTTTGAAGTATTCAGATTTCAATCTCATCTTGCTCCATGTGCTTGAGAACCTCTTTGACTCCCATAGTCATCATCTATCAGGCAAAATCTTGTGTAGGATTTCCCAACATAACATCCTTCACTTCATAATCCTCCAGACTAACAACTTCTACATTTGTACCTTCAAGAGGGAGAGCCACTTGTGCAAATAAATACTGGTTCCATATGGTAGTGACAAATGCGAATGGCATTGCATCATGTAATGGAGACTCCATTTTGTTCAAGATTTCTACAATATCACAAATATCATCCTCTCAAGCATGGAACTAAGGCTTATAATTCCTCATTATATCTTTTTGGAACCATCTCAAAATGTGTTTCTCTACAACCTTGGCTCTTGATTATGAAGGGGTGTGTTCAACTACCTCCTTCCCCTATCACTTTTGCTTGGAGTCGCCTCTTTTTGTGAGGACTCTCCTTCTGTAACTTTAGTCTCCATAGATCATATGGCTTGCTCCTCAGCATCTTGGGAAGGTTTTTGTGCATATTCTACCATCTATCCCTCTTTTGGTGCTTCATCAGTTGCCCTCAGCTCTGGTTGCTCTTGTGGTGATGATTCCTTTTGAACTTGTTCCTCTTCTGAACTTGAAGGTGGGGGAGTTATTGAACCCTTATCTACCACCGTAATCTATGGTGGAGATAAAGGAGTAAGATCAAGATCCTATGTATCTGGTGACATCTACATCTAGTCTTCCTATTGGAGTTCACCTATAGGGGTGTCTCTGATCTTATCCCCAACTAACTCTATACCCATGGGCATGAAATTAAAATCCATGGAGAAAAAATCCTCACCTCGCTCCCTTTGCTCATTCACCCACTGCTACACTTCATCTTTCAAAGAAGAGAGTTCTACAAGTTCTACTTGGGTGGGTGGCAAGGTACTCATGGCACTCTTTCTTCTTTCCAATTCTGCAACTTTTACTAACCAATTTCTTCTTTGTAGGGGTACCTATTCCTCCTCCTCTTCCAACTCTATTTCTTCCTCATCTTCTTCTTCCTCTAGAATAATTTTAGGAATAGATGGATTAGGTACTAATCTCCTATTGATCCTTTGCCTTTTCTTCATCTTAATCTTGATCCTCTTATGTTTCTTAGGAATGGAAGGAGAAGGGGGCTCTTCTTGTACAGGAGGAATGGAGGCTTATAGAATTTCTCCCTCTTCTATTTGTCTTGGCACAACAAGATGCAATTGAGGTTCATCTTGGATTTGAGTGGCTCCAATACGTTGGGACTCTTGTGAGCTCTATTCATGCTACTAAGGAGATACATGTTCTATAACTTGTTATTTCTGAATCCTCTAAGGAGAGGTTATCTTTCTCTTTCCCTTCCTTTTAGGAGGGTTATAATATCCCACTGGGTGATCAAGCTGGTAGACTATGTCTGGCCTAATACGAGACTGGAGTGCAAAGATAGGAATTGTGACTTTCCTTCCCTTACCCCTTTCTGGGCGAGCATGTGCATGGAAGATTACAGTATTAGGAATTGGATCAAGTGGAAAAGGTTTCTTGATCCAATCTTTTTTCATTCTAAGGACATGTCTCGCTTGATGATTGATGTCATCTCCTTCCTCCCTATCAAACTCTGCATTAAGAATGGGTCTTTCACTGACTTTATCTACATTGAATAGGGAATCTAGTAATTCTTAAGAGTCTTATAGCCTTATCTCATCAAGGATATTCAAATGGAGAGCCTTTTCTGCTAAATACAAAGTCATCCCATAATAGTCCCTGATGCGGATATCATAGTCATTTGTGGCTTTCATCCAAGGATCTTCAATGACATCCTCATGATGGAAGTCCTTTCCTACCAGGCTTTCCACTTTACCCACATTGTCAAAGTATGGCCAAGGAGAGTTGTATTCTTCAAGAGGATAGTTCTCCCATTCCCACTCGAAGGTTGGAATATTCTATTTTCACTTCACCTTATATGGCCCAATGACCAATGGCCATTCCCATAGGGTCTCTGTTGCCTCTTTATCTTCTCATAGGCTTACTCAATTTCCCTAGAGATCTCTAATAGTATGAACTTTTCACTTGGGTATCTCAAAAGCTTCTTAGGATTAATAGATGCACCACTCACTCAAAGATATGTGAATGTCTTGAACTGGATGAAGTAGGCTCTAAGAGTCATAATTTGTTCTTTGAAATCATTAGATAACCTCTTCCCATAGTCTCCCTCAATGAATCAAATGATTGCAAAGATGAATGCATCATTCACAATCCTGTACTCCTTCCTTTGCACTGAGAGCTTCTTCTTCACCAACTGAGGGTAGACTATGCATGGCTAGGCATTGGGGTCCTGCATACTGCCTTTCTTATGTTGGGTGATGCGATGTGCTCCCCTGCCCACAGGTGGTTAATTATGTGGTGTTCCATGTTCACTAATAGTCATGGCTTTTGGTGCAACGGCAAATGGGCCCCACAATTGGTATCAGAGCCTGGTTTTGGCTTGGTCATGGGTTCAAATCTCCCCAGTGCCTTCCCGACCCGCGTAAGCACTTGGTATGCGCGTCGAGGGGGAGATTGTTGGGTGATGCAACACGCTCCCCTGCCCACAGGTGGTTAATTATGTGGTGTTCCATGTTCACTAATAGTCATGGCTTTTGGTGCAACGGCAAATGGGCCCCACATCTTATACAAACTAGAATAGTTCATTACCTTCACTTCAAGTAGGTACACCATATAAGAAGTCATATAAAACTTCTTCTTGTCCTTCACCATCCTCAATTGATCACACAATTTTTTGCTTAGTGTGGTAGCCCAATCTAGTGGTATCCTTGCATGTCTAATGGTCTCAATGAAGTTGACCATGAATGTAGTGAGATGACTTAATGCATGTAAGCCCATGACTCTGCTTAGGAGAATGATAGAGTATTTGATGTCATCCTTCATGTATCCCTGAGTCATAACCACTTTTCTGGTTATGCTTCCCCGAGGAGGCTTCTCAATCAAGTAAGAGGATTGTATAATGTCAATGGCCTCTTGTTGATGCTCTCTGTACCATCTCTCAGCTACTTCATAGGAAAGTCGAATGAACTAGTCTACTTTTGGTAGGTGGAAAACCTTCTCAATGTTATCAAATCACAAATCCAATACCACTTCCCCTATGATGCTCTTGACCACACTCTCATTAGGTACAAAGTGTTTTGACAAGGCCATGATTAGTTCAGTCAACTGCACTAACACAGGATGTGATGCTGCACTCACTAATCCAGAATAGATCAATGCAGATACCAAGCTTGACCTCTCTGTTGGCTTGTTGCAAATTCTTAGGAAATCTCCTAGATCCACGTGTCCAAGGTTGGTATCTTTGATCTCAACATAATCATCATGGAATCTTGATTTTGAAGGTATGCCTTGGAACTTGAATATGATCGGCTTGGGTGTTGCTCCAAATGTAGATGTCATCTAGTTACGTTACCTGTACATTGCAAGAGAAAGCATTTATTAGTTTGTGTGTCACCACACAGACATGCCACGCAGGCATAGTGTGTGCCCAAAAGGGTGTTGCAAAAGGGTGTCGCTACATAGATGCGATGTGTGGGAGCAGCGCACGGCTATGGAAAAGAGGAAAAAGGGGGGGGGGGGGGGGGCTCACCTTGCTCCCTCCTTGGTTTCTTGGAAAGAAATGAGAGAAAGAGGGGGGCCAAGGGTTTTATAACCCCTCTCTCCTCGTGTGGTGTAAAGCAGAGGAATTTTATTTTTTTTTTATTTTTATTTTTTGAAACTTGCATTTCAATTTTTTCATTTTATAATGTTTTTGTGTTTTTTGACTTTTTTTTTTTTTTGTAATTTTTTCAATTTGAACTCTAGGATTTTAACTTTTTAACCGAATTTTCTTCTTCTGACTAAAAGTAGGGGGTCCCCATTCCTAGTGAGAAATGGGGCATGTGTTGTGGACACCACAATAGGTTCTCTTGCAATAGGTGGTCAATTTCCTCCAATCGTGTTGACCTAATAAGTTTTAATTTCTTAATTAGTTTTTTGTGGAGAGTGATGATATAGCCTGATCTATTCTTCAACAATTTTTGTACTTGCATCTCCAAATTGTATGTGTTTTTTATCATAGTTGACCAACTGATAATAATGTAGCCTATGGCTATAAATTCCATATCCAATTCAAAATCCATTATAAAGCACCTTTTCCATAATCTAGCTATGGCATCCCCTATTTGATTTGTTAACACAAAGACATAAATTTTAGGGAAAAATAACTTATTTACCATTATTTTACCCTCCTTCATATACACATCAAATATCTACTCCCTACTACATACTACCCAACCAAAAATAATACTGGGACTTGAAGACTAGTTTTCAAAGGCAAGTGAAATAAGGGGAAGTTGACTTCTAGAATATGTTGCTCTATCTTAAAATTACAAGGAATCTTAAATAAAATATTTCATTTTTAGAACAAGGAAAATAATTGAGAACTTGGAATATAGTGACTATAGGCTGATGAAGTGATCAACAAATAAGTCTAGAGTTAGTACACCCCCACCTTGTCAAACTTCCTCTAAATTTTATATATACAATAGAAAGCTATACTTGCAAGTAAAAAGACCATAGATTGAATAATCATGGCACTATTTAGCATAAAAAAATAAATTTAAGCATATCATTGAGGAAATTGAAATAATTATGAAGTGATCATTCTTGGTAAGTTGGACAAAAGAACTAATGGTATAAGATTTTTTCTGTAGAATATACAAAAAGAAATACAATGGTAGACTATAGTGGGTTAAAAATTATTATAAAAAAGATTCATTAGGCATTTAAGTAAGAAAAATAACTTAGGTTTTCTTTCTTCTAATTCTTTAATGAGAATATATTCATTAATTAAACAACACCATGAGAATCTATAGCCATGAATAGCTTAATTTGCATTATTTAAATCCTAGACCTAAACCATGACAAACCTAAACAAAACACTCATATCAAACAATGACACTCAAAAAGTGAGCCATGAGCACTCTCCAATTATTGCAAAATATTATTATGTACTATGAATGGTAGCTACTAATCCATTTGTTTTGTATGGGCATAATAGAACCATGTCTCAATTAAATTATTGCTTCTCACATTTAGTGTAAATAGGAAGAATAGCTATAACAAAGTTTCTCAATGCATTAAGCAACACCCAATAGTTTCTTGATATCTTCTTGTAAACATAAGGTTACATATATTAGCCATTATTCCTATAAGATGTGTCATCAAAAAAATAAAACCAATTTGAAAAAATTGCAAGTGAAATTTTCATAGAACAATTTGACAAAATAAAAAAATATGATTTTCAAGTACCTCAATCTTCAACAAAGATGTTGTGGGTGCATATCTATCAACTATATTCCCATTGTTGTCAACCAAAAACTTAGTGAAGTTCCATTTTATGCTATCACCAAAAAATCCACCATTGATTATTTTCAAGAAATTGTAAATAGGGGTTGCATTACTATCATTGACCTCAACCTACATTATCAAAGTACAATACAAACACAAAAGATAAAATGTAATAACTTTGTTTACTAGTTAAATGAAACTTGAAAAAAAATTCAATTATTTTACAATAACATTGTCCCTAAAATATCTAGTAAAGATATCTAATAAGTAATCAAAATATAGCTAATATGCTAACCTTGCCAAAAATGAGAAACTCTATTATAAAGTGAGTACATGCCACCTCTACAATCTCCTCATTATCACCTAGTTCTTGTCCACCAAACTAGTTGCAAGGGAAGGCTAGGATTTCTACTCCTATAGTTATCCATATTAATATTTATCAATTGCCTAACTCATATTATAGATTATTAGAATAAGCTAAGAACCATTTGTTAAAGTTGGTTTCTAGAAAAGAATATGATAACAAATAAGTTGTGTCCTACCTACTAGCAGTGGCTAAAAAATTTTCAGAGATTACCATATTGTTATCAAGATTACCATTTTGTTGTCATTGATTATAATATTATTAAAAATATTTAAACTCATTAACCTGTGTTTTTTGAGTAGTGATTCAGAAATAATATTTGTCAAGCTATGATTTTAGTAATTGTGATGCTGAGGCAAAAGGGAAAAAACCTCAAAACTTCATTCTATAGATTTTGGTATTGCTATCATAATTTAACTTGTAATTTATTATTAGAAGTCATTGATTCATGTTTCATAAACTCATCTCTTATAAGAATGAATGACACATTTCACTTATTACACCTAGGTGATGTTCACAAAGGTGAATTGAAACTTAGGTTTTAAGATAAACCTCTGATAATAAAGAACTCTTGTCCAATCTAATAGGTAGAACATATCAGAAATATTCATTTGTGTTTTCTAAATTATGATTAACAAAAAATTGTTGACCTATATTTAATAAATTATGAAATGTAACAACTCATCTCTCATGATCATAGTAATATTCATAAAGATTATACTATTTCAACATTATAAAGATTATACCATTTCTATCATAGTTCAATGTGTAGTTCTCATTCAAAATCATTGATCTATATAAATTAGAGTATCATGGTCTTAGATAAGGAAATCTAGCAGGATGCTAAAACTTCTTGATTCTCAACTTGAAGAAGTCAATAAGCTTAATTTCTAATAACTACAAGTGAACTATTTTCTTGAGCTCTCTCATGCCACCTAATAAAATCAAAATTGCATTGATTCAATATAAGAAATTATTTATCACAATTGGCAATCTTGTAAATCTTAGGAAAAACACCAAATTTAGCTTGGCCAAAAATAATGACATGTTAGGTTAAAAGTCTAGTCTACCCATATTCTCTAACAAAAAGACTCAAGTAGCTTGATTAAGACCACATGGCCACGTTACTATATATTTTATGGTAGCAAGGATGTATAGGCTACTCCTCAACTAGAAAAAAGAGGGAGGGTGACAATTGTTCTAGTGAGATGTTGGAAGAAGAGGAAAAAGAAATACTTTTATGTGCATAGAAAATGAGTTCGCTGTAGATTATTCACAATCTCAAAGGGTGATTCTATCACTCAACTCTAATTTTGTGAGATTATGCTCACAAATTTTCTCATGGGTGTATCCAATGTAGGAATGTCCTACTTGCCTATGCCAAAATGAGAGTATTAAAAAAGGGCATGGAGATTTACCCAATGACATAATGCACATGCAAATGGGAAATAAGAGAAAAAGTTAGTACAAACTAGTTTAGGGAGGCATTGAATCATGTGGCATCCTTATTTATGCCCAATATTGTAAAAAAATTATCAATAGAAGAATTTGTATTTATAAAGAGGACTAGGGTGAGGAGTTGTTCCTAATAGAGAACATGAAAAGATTACTAAATGAGGATAGGGAAATTAGGAATATTGAAAGAATAGATTCAAGCTGACAACATAGAATGGCAAAGTAGTGGAGTAAATGAATTATATTATGAGTTATGAGTCTGATTTAAAGGTGAGTTGTTATATTGCATCAAATCCTAATCCTAAAGAAAAGTATAGTTGCAAATGGAAAAATGTTTGGATTTAAGAATCTTTTCACAAAGTACCTAATAATGTTTGGATAAACAATAAAATGTATTACTAAACTTAAATCTTCTCTAACAAAATAATGCTAACCTATACTCTTCAAGTTGACAGGTTTGGCTTTATAACTTCTAGCTGCAATTTCAATACCTTTGCAGATGACTCTCTTGGATGCAATCTTGAATAATATTCCTAAAATACCTTTAAAAATAGAACTAGGCTAGAAAATGTATATGCAAATACAATCTACAAGGAACTATTATAATGTAGAAAGTATTATTTATGAGCATTCTAAAACAAAGTACTATATTCAGACAAACCAAAGAAAAGAATTTCAAGTCTTTGTCATTCAAAGATAAAATCACATAAATAATCGATTGTGGGAGAAGGTAATTGTAACATTTATTATTTTGATGATGTTTAAAAATAAATAAAAAATTAACATTCTTAGCTAGAGCATAGAAATCAAATAGTTGTTCTTGCTTCTTCCAAGTTTTTCTTGTGAATTGATCAGATTGTGAGAGTTACTGGGTAAACTGGAACCCAATCTTCAAGTGGGTAATACTTTTCTTGTCATCTCTTTATTTTTAACATTTTTTGTGTGGGATGTTGTAATGACATTTAAGATATGGGATAAGTGGATTTAGGGCAGTGCTCTCACTCTCACTACCTTGACCATCCAACTTATTCTCCTAGATAATGAAAATTGATGTAAGGTTACCCCATTCAGAAACAAATATGCTTTAGATTCAATGGTGGGTGTTGTGTCACCCTATGATTCATAACCTCTGAGACATAGAGTCATTTCCAACATACTTCCTACTATAATTTCTAAGTAAACTCTGGTGTAGGGTTAGTCCCCAATCACATACATTCCCAGTTCAGTTACAGGTTACTCAGAAGATGGCAATATCCAAACCTGGCAAAAAAACACCCAAATCTAGTAGAAGATAAACATATGGAAATATAATAAACCTATTTCAATTATTTGATTTAACTATAATGTACCATGCACTAGTCATCATTTTTAACTAGTTCCTATACATTGTAACTCAACCGACCCTTCAATCAAAGGCATATGTATCTGAAGCACCAATGAGTATATTTTAATGATTGATAGATAGAAAATAGTTAGAAACTATGACATTAGTAGATCATGTATTGAAAAGGAATTTTTTGAAGCATAAAACCCACTATCACAAAAGGCATCATACTGAAAGTCTACTACATGCAATTCAACTTCCAAGCATCACTACAAAAACCCCAAAAAGACTTACCTCACCTCAAAAAGCTCCCATGTTCATGTAGACAAAACTTCCTCTGGCCAGTGTGAAATAACAATTTTTTTTTCTTTTTTTCAAAATTTTGACCAAATTGGGAAAACCTAATTTTGACCAATATAGGCATAAAAACAATAAAAAATGTATTCATCAAGCATATTAAGAGCTAGTTCAAAAATAAAGGTCAAAATTTGACCTATAATGTAGTAGTGTATCTATTTTGAAATAAGTTTAGATCTTCTCTATTTAAAGATTTCATATATAATTTTATATATTCTTCCTTATTTCACCTCTTCTTATGATTAGTTAATCACAACACATATGTTGATATAAGATTATTTTGAAGTGAGGAACCTATAATGGCACAATTATTATTTTTTCAATGATGTCAAACCTGCTACCTACTAGTAAGACAATTACTTTTTGGTCTAAAAGCTATCATTTAGATGATTGATGAAAAGGATTTGAGAAGAGAAGATAACAATATCACCTAGAGAAAGGTTGAGTTATTTGGTATGTAAAAGAATCCTTAAGACCATATAAGACATTGATACTATATTGTATTGTTTATCTACTTAAAATCTAAAATGAAAGAATAATCAAGTTAAGACTTGAAGAAGATCAAGTATGAAAAGTGTCTACCAAGACTTGTCAAGGAGTTAATGCAAGCCGAGAAAAAATTAGTGGAAGATGAGTGAAAAACAAGAGGTGTCGAGAAAAGATGAAAATTAGTGCAAGAAAAGTGATTGTTAGTATATTCCAAGAAAAGTTTAATTGATGCTAAGCATCATTAAACTTTAGTGTTTGATGATTAAACTAGTGTTGGCCAAGTGGAAGAACAATATAGAAGCCAAGTGACAACATATTGATGTTGAGTTCCAGTATTCATGCTAAATCATAGATTTGATGAATATGAGCTAACTATTTTATTTTCTTGCATTGTGTGAAGCATCTAGAAGATAGCTATGATGAACTAGTGCTATAAAATTCAAGGTAAACCATTTTGTGGTGAATTCAAGGAATATTGAGGAAGAAGTTTCTAGAGGAACCAAATAGAAAAGTGGGTAGAATCATTGTATCCTAACTAATCCTACCTCACCCTAAAATGGATGATTGTGGTTAAGTGCCAAAATATCTTAATTCTTTATTTATTGAGCGAGTTTATCACAAGAAAATGTTGTCATGTGCAATAACCTAAGAAAGATGAGGATTCTAGGGTATTGCTTCATTCAATGGCCAAATAGAAGAGACTACAAGTGGCATGCAAAGAAAGAAGGCTTAAGAGTATGAATTCTTGAAGGGTGAACAAGCTATTTGAGCTAAAGTGTGTGAATGCCAACCAAAATGGAGGACTAAAATAAAGACCTAAAAATATTCAAGTTAGTTGTAATTTGTTATCAGATCAAGCCTTATTGTTACTTTTTAATCATTGTATCAGTCTAGGGTAAGTCCTAATTTGGATTAAGATTGACCTAATAGTTATTTGTATATTCTTTAATTGGGTGACATTCTAATGGAATGGTCTAAAGTCTTGTAATAAGGCTCACTCCTAGAAGGGTGATTGAAATCCTCTAACTAGGTCACATTTAACAATGTGTATTGTAACCTTTAATAGGGTTGGATTTTTACAACGCATCACTTCAAAAGAGTGAGAATTAGTAGCATGTTATTGGTGGTTTTTGCCAAATTGGGTTTCCATGTAAAATCTTTGTGTCAAATGTGTTATTGAATCTATTAAATTTCATGTTTACATTTCTACAAAGTTGTTTTGATCTAGCACAATAACCTACAAAGTTTAAGTATTGTATGATCTAATGGATGCACACATATTAAGGTTTTGTGGATATGGGTCTACCAAGCATTGAAAAGTTTTATTTTTACATCTAGACCTTGGATAACTGATTCACAACCCCCTCAATTGTTCTAAATAATTCCACTAATTGGTATCAGAGTGTCATGGTGCTTAAGAGGACTAGTTTGAAAGTACAAGCAAAAGATCAAGATGTCAAAAAGAGAGGTACCCAAGCTTATTAAGGAGACCTTCCCTACATGGAAAATTCTAATGAACCTACACCTAGGAGCTCTTGGAGATCATGCACAATCTACCATCTCCACTGAGCATGTCAATCCTATTGGAGCTCTAATTGTTGATAATCTTAAAAAGAAGAAAGAACACAATCATGCAATGTTTGAGATTGCATCTACCCTAAGTTATTTTAAGTTCAATGCTATCAAGGGTTTTGACAGTGCAAAGAAGATGTGGGATACTCTTCACACTATTTTTGGAGGAGACACAAATGTTTTGAGATCCAAATCTAAAAGTCTTAGAGGTAAGTTTGATGATATGAGGATGCGAGAAGGTGAGAATTTTGTTCAATACTACTCTAGAATAAAAGATATTATTAATTCTATAAGAGGAGCTACTAGTAAAATTGATGATGAGATTGTATTAAGTAAAGTATTGAGAACACTATTTCCCATCTATTCTATTAGAGTTTCTGCCATACAAGAATTAAGATGTATACCAGATTCTAATCTGACTCTTAAAGGTTTGTGAAGCAAGGAAGAGATGACTAACTATAGCCAAAGGCTCACCTAGCTATCCAAACCACCCTGTAAGAGTTAACACAATGGAAGAAAACACAAAGATCAACAACCAAAGGAGGAAGAAGAGTGAAAATACTTTTATTGATTCATCAAAATATCTTGTGCCAATACTATCTCCCAATTACTTGGCTTATTCTTAACTATGCATCTCAGCAAATTACCTAAGCTTCTATTGACAACCTTTGTCTATCCATCTATTTGTGGATGGCATGTAGAGCTAAACTTAAATTCAGCACCCATTTTCTTCCACAAAGTCTTCCAAAAAAACCAACAAACTTACTATCTCTATTAGAAATAATGCTTCTTGGTAATCCATGCAATCTCACAATCTCTTTAAAGAAAAGTTTAGCAACATGCTTAGCATCTGATATCTTCTTACATGGTATGAAATGAGGCATCTTAGAAAATTTGTCCACTACAACAAATATAGAATCATACCCCTTCACTATCTTAGGTAATCCAAGAACAAAATCCATGTTGATGTCACTCCAAGGTTTCTCAGGAATAGTAATAGGTGTATAAAATAGTATTTTGACTCACTCCTTTTGCAATTTGATAGACTCCACAACTCTTTAAAAATTTTTGAACATCCTTATACATTTGTGGCCAATAATATTTTTCTTTCAACAAACTCAATGTCTTATCAATTCTAAAATGTCCAACCAATCCACCACTATGTTTTTCCTTAATCAGATTCAACCTCATAGAAATTCTAGGAATACACAACTGGATGCCTTTGAGCAACATACTTTCTTGAATGAAATACTCATCATACTTACTTATATGATTTGTCAGATTTGGTGCTTTGCACTCTCTCCACACCTCAGAAAAATCAGGATCAGCATCATACAACTCTTTCATTTCATCAAAACCAAGAACTTCAACCTTCATTTCAGTCAACAAAGAGTGTCTTCTACTCAATGCATCAATAACTCTATTAGCAACTCCACTCGTATGCTTAAACTCTTCAAGTACTCAATCCACTTCATATGTCTCTGATTCAATTTATGTTGACTTCCCAAGTATTGTAAAGCTTTATGATCAATATACAACACAAACTCCTTAGGAATCAAATAATGTCTCCACTTCTTTAATGCTTGAACAATAGCATAAAATTCTTGATCATACATAGAATACTTCCTTTTGGCATCATTCAATTTTTCACTAAATAAAGCAATAGGCTTACCTTCTTGACTTAATACAACTCCTATTGCATTACCACTTGCATCACATTCAACTTGAAATACTTTGTTGAAATCAAACAAAGACAATACAGGTAATTTAGCAACCTTTTATTTTGAAGTCTCAAAACTCTTGTCAACTCCATGTGTCCACTTGAATTCTTTTTTATCTCCCTCATTGTCTTAGTCATAGCATTACAGACAACACTGAAATTCTTTATAAACTTTTTGTAAAAACTAGCCAAACTATGAAATGATCTTACCTCACCCACATTCTTAGGTGTAGCCCACTCCAAAATTGCTTTAGCCTTCTTAGGATCCATCTTCAAACCACCAGCTGAAATCACAAATCCCAAATACACAATCTCCTCTTGCATAAAAGAACACTTTTTTCAAATTAATCAGAAAATTTTCCTCTTTCAACCTCTGTAATACTTGCCTGATATGCTCAAGATGTTCTTCTTTAGTCTTACTAAATATTGGAATGTCATCCAAATAAACAATCACAAACTTACCCAAAAATCTTTTCAAAACTTCATTCATCAACCTCATGAAAGTACTAGGTTCATTAGTCAAACCAAAAGGCATAACCAACCATTCATACAGACCATATTTTGTCTTGAAAGTAGTATTCCATTCATCACCTTCTGTAATTTTGATCTAATGATAGCCACTCTTCAAATCAATCTTGGTAAAATACTTTGCTCCACTCAAACAATCCATTATGTCATCCATCCTTGGCATAGGAAACCTATATTTCACTGTGATCTTGTTAATAGCTCTGGAATAAGTACACATTCTCCATTCTCCATTCTTTTTAGGTGCTAATATAGTAGGTACAACACATGGACTCAAACTTTCTCTGATCAAACCTTTTTTCAACAACTCATGTACTTTTTTATTAAGTTATTCATTCTCTGTAGCTGTCAATCTATATGGTGCTTTGTTTGAAAAACTAGCTCCAAGAATCAGTTCCATACAATGACTTATACTTCTCATTAGAAATAACCATCAAGAATATCCTTAGCAACAATATCCTTGTACTCATTCAGCGATTTTGTAATTTCTACTGGTACTCGACTATCACTATCTACTATCACTTGGTCATTACCAGCTTCTGCTGCTCAATTATTAATGCCAACACTTAGTCCTCTAGGAACTATGGCAAAATAGACTTGATTCTTCTTCACTTCCTTTTCAAATTTCTTTCCATTAACCATGCAAACTTTTATTGTAGTACAACTAACCTCATCTAGAATTTTAATCAAAGGCAACAATATTTGTTTCTTCCCATTTATCCAAAGAGTATGTTGATTCAATCTTCCATCATGTACAACATATCTATCATATTGCCAAGGTCTACCCAAAAGGATATGACAACAATCCATAGGCATAATATCACATAAAACTTCATCAAAGTAATGTCCAATCTTGAACTTCACAAGGCATTGCTCACTTACCAATATCTTATTCTCATCTTTGATGCATGAAACATGATAGGATTTAAAATGCTTAAACCTCTATAATTGCAACTTTGTAACTAGCTCTTCTGATGCCAAATTTGTAGAATTTTCACTATCAATAATCACTTTTCAGAATTTTCTAGCCATCTTACATCTTGTCTTGAAAAGACTTCTCCATAAATAGGTTCTTCATCACTTCCCTTATTACATAAGGTTCTTCTCACCATCAAATTTTCTCCAGCCTTAGGTCCACTTGGTGAACCCTCATCGTCTCATTGAATTACAACATTTTTGTTACCTTGCCCACTTTCAAAGGATCTACATTCAAAAGATCTATGTCCCTCTTTACCACATCTGAAAAAATTACCATGAAATCCACCTCTAGAATAAGAATTACCTCTTCCTTGGTAAGAATCAGTACCTCCTAAGTAAGAATTACTACTTTTCCATTCAGTCTTGCCTTTTTCATCATTCTTCCATTTAGATTTTCCTTTATCCTACACAAAACTTTTAGATTTTCCACCTTTACCATAAGATCTACCTCTACCTCTCTAGAATCTACCACCTCTACCTCTTTGTCTTTGTTCATGCTTCTTTGTTGAGATCTCCTTGACTTTCAAGGCATATTGATATGCTTCTTCAACACTTTCCAACTTCACAAAATTTATTTCATCTTGAACTCTAGATCTCAATCCATTTATGTACGTTGCAATTTTCTCAACATCATCATCCACATGTCTAGATCTAATGCCCAATCTATAGAATTCCTCAGTATACTCTTTCACAGTCATGTCCTTTTGTTTCAAATTTTGCATCTTTCTCAACAAGCTAACTTGGTAATCAACATGAAGGAATTTGTTCTTTACCTTGTTCACCATCTTTGGCTAAGTTCTGATCATCTCCTTTCCTCTCCTTTGTCTATCAATTTGCAAATGTTCCCACCATAGTAATACATGACCTTTCAACCTAGTGACTGCAATCTTCACCTTTCTATCATCAAGAGTGTTTTCATATTCAAATAACTTCTCCATATCTAAGATCCAATCCAACACAACATTGGTATCCAATTTTCCATCATAAGGAACAAATTCTACAGTAGGCTTTGAATTTTCCCTAGACAACACTCGCAATAATGTTTCCTCATCTTGATCTTCTTCAAGTTCTAGATTATGGTTTGGTGTTGTTGCTTCATCATCACTTACATCATCAAGATGTGCTCCTCTCCTCTAAACTATCTCCACAAAATCTAATTTGGCTGCAATTTGTCTCAACTGATCCAATATCACATTATCAACATTATTTCTTCTACCATGAACCATCTTTACAAATTAGGTTCTTGCAAGATCATAACCCTCTACAAGTTATAGGTCAAATCCGTAGATCTGCCATAGTATAATCAAATCTGAATTAGGGTTCTACACAACCCAATCTTCACAATGATGAACCTCAAGCTCTAATACCACATGATGCAAGGAAGAGATGAATAACTAGGGCCAAAGGCTCACCTAGCTATCCAAACCACCTTGCAAGAGTTAACACAACAAAATAAAACACAAAGAACATCAACCAAAGGAGGAAGAAGAGAGAAATACTTTTATTGATTCATTAAAATATCTTCATACATGCCCAACTGTAAGGTCTTTTGGGTTACGGCCAAATATAAATATATTCACATTCAAAGAGCAAACAAAAAATTTTCACTTTCCAATTTTTCTATGCAATCCCCTTCTAAAAACTTGCCTAACTCTAAGCATAAACACTCTATATATACTTGCCAAAATAGCTTACAGATTATTCTAGAACATTACATAAGAGGAAAGACAAGCCAAAAATGGTCTGGACACATCACAAGAAAAGATCTTAAAATAAACATCACGATCAAAATAAATCCTACAAGTCAGCTCGCAAAAATCATGTCCAAAAATAGGAAAAATCAGCACATGAAGGGTCACTTGGCATACATTGGGTAACTTGTCATCCACGAAGTTCTATAGTAACTCGACACCAACTAGGTGCTATAGTAACTTGGCACTAACTAAGTGCTATAGTAACTGGGCACCAAATGAGTGCTATAGTAACTTGACACCAACTAAGTGCTATAGTAACTTAGCACTAACTTGTACAATGAACAAAAAATGAGCAGGATAGCAAGGCAACCCAAGATGTTCCTACATCAATTTGGTAGGTGGGCTCACTACCTTTGAACTCTCTAATTTTGATAACTTCAAATATGAGAATGTTGAATCTACTTTCAAAGCTAAACTACCATTAAAAGAACCTAAAGAGAAGAAGAAAAAGGTAAAATATGTTTCTAGTGATAGTGATAAAGATGAGGAATATGTAGAATAGCTTCAAGCACTACTAGCAAGGAGATTTCACAGAGGCAAAGAAAAATTCAAAGGTAAGTTACCTATCATGTGTTTTAATTGCAATGAAGTTGATCATATTTCTACTAGATGTCTAGAGAAGAAGAAAAATAGAAGTGGAGACAAATACAAAAGTAAAAGAGATGAGGATAGAAAAGATTATAAATAAAAAGGAAAGAAGTCTTGCTACATTATAGAAGAGGAAAGAAAAGATGGATCTGATGACCATGATGATGAAGTGGTGTATGTTATAATGAAGGATGATTCTAATGAAGATGAGACAAATGCACTAGTGTTTTATGTGAGCAAGAGTGATAGATAGATTACTGATAGTGGATGTTCACATCACATGACTAGAGATAAAAGTAAGTTCATTACGGTGAATTATTATGATGGAAATAGTGTAAGATTTGGTAATGATGCACTTTGTCTGGTAAAAGGAAAAGGATCTATCAAACTCATAGGAAAAATCATGTGTGACAATGCTTATTATATTGAAGGACTTAACTATAATTTGTTGAGTATGTCACAACTGAATAGTTCAAGTTGCAAATTTGAGTTTTAGAATAAGATAGCTAAGATTTATGACATTGATGGGAAACTAATTGGGAAAGGGAATCAAACTAGAGGTAATCTATTTTATCTTTATATAAATGATGCTATTGTTGATAATTGGCTAATGAGAATATGTAATTATTGTCATTTATGGAAACACATGATGTACATGATTATAGGAAACCTTGGAAATAAAGATACTTAGCTTTTGGCATTAGAAAATTGTCTAAGTATGGAATTTGGTATACATCAGTGTATTTTTTTATTTGTAACTTGTTGCTGACATCATATTATGACTAGTAAAGTTAAATGGAGATTGTATACATGTTGATGATGACGTGTATAAGCTCAAAAGTTAGTACAGATTATATGGAACAAAGATATTTGTGTTTTAATGAAACAAGATAGTAGAATTAAAGGAAAGGAATTATTTTGTTTACAAAATAATTTCTTGTCCAATTAGGGCTAACATCCTAGATGTTTACTCTAAGTTGGAAAAGTGTATTATGATTGTAGCTAACCTAGAAAAAAATTGTCTAAAGACATGGTATTTATGCAAAGGACATCTTGCAAATTCAAAGAGTGCAAGTTGATGTGAAAGTGATATGTTATGATATGCAAACTTTTTGTGAAGTGATATATGCAAAGTTGATTTTTGTGATCCAAGATCTAGCTGAGGTTAGAGATTATTCAAGAAAGAAGTTACAACACCTATATATCTAAAGACTAATTACTTGTTTGGGAAATGAGCTCTTCTTGTAATTAGAAATACTTTTTTTGGTAGTGAGCTCATCTTACATCTACTGTACTACAACTCCTAATAGAGTTGGAATCTCCTAATAGGGATTCAAAGTCTCCTAATAGGGACTCCTTATATTGAATTTTCTCATTGACTCCTAACAGGGTCTATCCTCTAACAAGGAACTTATATATTAGTATATTATCTAGTGGGTATCATCCCCACCAAGTTTTTCCCTTGGCCAAGGTTTCCCTAGTTAACAAAATATGGTGTTATGAGTTATCTTTGTGCATGGCTACTATTAATGTTCAGAATTACTTTATTACTTTGTTATGTATGGTTTAAAGTAAGAAATAATATCCAATTTGAGACTAAGTTTTATAGAGTACTGATTCACACCCCCCCCCCCCCCCCCCCCCACAATAATCCCTATTTCTAACAATTGGTATCAAAGCATAGTTACTGAGAAGAGACTTAATAGATTGAGTAATATCCCTATGAATATGGAATAGTTGATGAAGAATCTTGAAGAGGCACTTGAAAAAATTGATCTCCTTACTAAAGAAAGAGATAAGCTAAAGGACAGATATGAAGACTCCAAAGTATACATTGGATAATTAAAGGAAAAGATTAAAGATCTCAAATCCAAGCCTAAATCTATTGAATTTGAAACTAGACATAATGGTTATTCAAAGCTGAAAATAGAGCATAAGATATTGAAGCATGAATTGAAGATTATAAATCTAAAGTTGACTTTGAGGAATGATCCTAGAAAAGTTGAATCTGATTTGAAGACAAAATGCAGATCTTAGAAAAAGTCTGGCAAAGAAGCATCTAAATTTGAAACATTAAAAGAAGATCATGAAGAACTTCTTAAGTACAATACTATTGTGAAAAGTGAATTAACTTTGTGCAAGCAACAACTTGAGAATCTTTGTTCTAGTAGAGAAAATCTTAATAATTCAATGTCAATACAGAGACCTACTTATGATAAGACTAGTCTTGGTCATTTATTTAACATGTCTGCAAAGAAACCTAAGATTAGATCAGATCCAAAAGAAAAGAGTAAATCTAATGATAAGATGGAATCTAGTCAATCTTCTGATAAACCTAAAGGAGTTGGACAAGACAAGGAAGTTGAAATATTGGATGAACCAAAGAAAGTGGAATCTCCTAAGGAAAATAGGTGTGAATTTAGAGGTAAGTGTTTTTCACGTAATGAAATAGGTCATATGATAAGAGATTGTACAAATAAGTCATTTAATCATGTTAAGGATTTTTATTGTCATAATTGTCATGGTATGGGTCATAAAGCAATTGATTGTAGGAAACCTAAGTATGATAAGAATAGAAGGAATAGTACAATGTCTAGGAATACTAACCCTGTAGATAGAAAAAGATCTAATGAAAGGACATTGAGAGAAGAAACACCTTATAAAGATAGAAGATAGATCATGTGTCATAAGTGTAACAACTTTGGACGCATATCTCAAAATTGTCATGCACCTGATGATCAGCAAAATCCTAGAAGTAGAGCACCAATATGTTAGTTATACAACAACTGTGGACATACAAAAAAGTGTTGCAAAATGGATAGAAACTTTGGAGATAGAAGGAACAATGGAAGAAATTCAAAGATAGAAAGGACAATGGAAGAAACTTCAGAAATAGAAGGAATGATGGAAGAAATGTCAAAAATGATAGAAGGAACCATGAGAGGAACTCTGGAACTAACAAAAACAATGAGGAATAAAGAAATGTAGTCAGTGAACTTCAAGAAGAACTCAATGAGAAATTTGTAAAAGGATTAGGCATCTCAAAACAAAAGCTAGAAGATGATGATACATGAAGAATAAAGTCAATTATTGAGTTTGATTCAATTAAGTTGAATTAAGCTTGTTCATAGCACCAAATTTTGAAAACTTCATTTAGAGATTGAATTGGAGGTTGTGAAGTTGGGAAAAGGTGTATCAAGATAAGTTTAGATGATATCTGAGCTCACTTGTAGTTTAGAGCTTATCTAAACAAGTTATGAAGGAATTAAGAGTTGTTGATATTACAGAGAAAGTCAATTCTATAGCAAAAGATGAAAAATATGTTTTTGCTAAAAATTTCATGAAGAAAATTTTTGTCAAGTTTTATCATGATGAATGGTAGCTATGGAAAACCCCAAGTAGCATCTGAAGATTGGATAGAAGATCTTGAGCAATTATTTGATTACAGAATGTAATTGACAGCTTTTTCATGTTTGCAAAGTGTGTAATTAATACAAGTTCAAGTTGATGGAATAAATGGAGTACAAACTTGTTTTTCTACTTCATTATGAGTACATTCGAAGTAGAAAGCACTCAGAAGTGACTTATTAAGGCAATTTTGAAAAAAATCCTATTTTTGGAAAATGTATTTTATTGTTTATTCACAAAATTTATTTGATAAAAGTTCATATTGATTTGAATCATGGACATGTCAGTAGTTCACAATGTGGAGAATGAGGATAGACCTAAGTTGAAGGTTGTTTCTGTGAAACCCATAGAAGGATACCCTAATTCAACATTATCCATTACACCAAACAATGTAGTTTATTTGGAAGATGTAGGAAGTTATCTTACCTATAAATTTGAATCTATTGGGAGTGAATATATGAACAAGGATATGGAATTAGTTTTCAACCATGTTATGACTATGAAGCCCAGATTTGAACATTTGAAGGAACTATACTTGTTTAAATATCATTTCTACCATGAATTAGACACAGTTGAGTGGACACATATCATATTAAGAAAAATTCATGATGGAAAACTATGGATGGAAGATAGTGTAGTTGATTTATCGGTTGACCTTATTCATGAGGTAACTAGTCTTAGTAAACAAGGCAGTGTACCCATAGCTGAGAAAATGGTTAAGAAGAAAGTTGAGAGTTATACCAAGGTAGTATATAATGGAAAGACTATGGTGATCAGTTCCATTAAGAAAGATGATGTAAAATTCCTGAGTAGAATCATTTCCTACTCCTTGTGTGCAAGTTCAAAGATTGATGAATTATTAGCTAGATTCATCTATGCAGCCTAAAAGATATGTGTAGAGAAGGAACAAGTAAATCTTAGTGAAATTTTGAAAATGCAACTACTTGAGAACCTAGAAAAGATCAAAAGGACTAAGAATGGTGTGTTTAGATTCTAGTCACTGATAAATCACATATTCTTTCATGTACTTGAAAGATTTCTATATTTATCAGTCACAGAGATAATGGGCAGTGATAGATGTACAATGGAAAAGATTATTGATGTATGTAGAAGATACCCTATAGATAAGATATTAGATAGTGGGAATTTGACAATGAAGACATTTTAGAATGAAATGAGATAGAGATTCAGAATTACACCTGCAATTGTAGATAGATTTAAAGATGACATTTGTGTTATGGTTGATACAAACTTTACTTATATTCAAGTAGTAGAACCTTGAGAAACATTTCTTGATCCCTTAGGTTATGAATTGAATGATGAAACAATAGTTGAATATATTGACTTATTGTTGAAATCAGAGAAGGACAAAGTTGAACATAGATTTGGAACCTATGATGAGATTACCCAATCAGCTCATTAAGCATCCTTGGAGAAGGCATCTTAAAAAAAGATAGAGTCAATAATGAAGAAAGCTTTATCAGAGCCTAGTATGACTGACAGTGAATCATAGGTAGTTAGGAAAACCATGAAACAAGGTATACTAAATGTGCAACCTTTGTTAGTACCTATTGCAAAGACATCTTCAAAAAAAAGAATTCCATATGCAATAGTGTGTGATGTTTAGCCAAGTGAACCAAAGAGAAAATCAGAGAGATTAGTGGAAACTATGACCACAAAGACTAAAAGGGTCAAGCAACAAGCCACTAGACTAGGAAAAAGGCAAAAGACATTATTGACAATTGTTGAGTCTAGTGAAGAAGAAGAAGAAGAAGAAGAAGTTAAATAAGCTAAAAAGGTAATCACTTCTAAATAATCAATAGGAAAAGCTTGGCAACCCTAGAAGCTAAAGACAGACAAGATTAACTTAGCTATTGCTATTAAGGGTAAACTTTTTTAGATGAACAAATTCTATGATTTGTATAACAATTTTGAGAAAGATCAGATTGATATCTCTATTGTGAGATACATTATAGCTAACAATTTGAAACTGAAGGATATCGAGGGCATTGATAGACTTATTGAGAAGAGTGTCCTTGCAAGTGAAGAAGATTTAGAACTTTAGAAGTCTATGCTAAGAACTATTTGCAAGATTGATAACGAAGAAGAAATTAAGAAATTATTGATTAATCTTGTACCTTACATGAGAAATAAAGTGAGACCATTTTTTTTTATGGTGGGTGAGAAAGACAAGTTAAGGAGTGAGACCACAAAAACCATAAGTTAGATGTTAATAGAATCTAAGGCAACATCTTCACTAGCACACAAAACCTCAGAAGTGTTAGTGAGCAGTGACACTATGCAAATAGATCAGGCCAATGTTACCATTAACATTAAGGATACTAACTTGTTTGCGAGTTTAGAACCATGTGAATCTTATTCCAAGAATATTGAAGATAAACTAAGGAAAATTGAAGAAGAGAAGATATTACTAGAGGAAGAGAAAAAGAAAGTAGAAGAGGCCAATCAAAAATTTCTTGAGGATGAAATGAATAGAAAAAAAGAGGACGAAAAGAAAAGATTAGACAATGAAGAAATAAGAAAGAAAAAAGAAGAAGATGAGAAGAAGAGATTGGAAGAGGAAGAGAAGAGAGAAAAAGAGAGGAAGGAAAGAGAAGAAAGAGAGGAAGAGGAGAGAAGAGTCAAAGAGGCAAAAAAGAAGCAAAGGGAAGATAACACTAAACCTTCTAGGTCATTAACTTTCCTTTCACTTGCTAGCCTAGCACCTGATGATGATGATCAAACTGATATGATCTCATCCTTATCAAAGCTTATTCAGAAGAACATAAGAGTGAAGAGCCTACAGAAAACCTTAATGAAGGTTACTGATATACTACATAGTATTCTGACAGTACAACACATAGAAGTAGATCCAAAATAGAGGGCATAGGTAGTGCTAAATTTATTTGATGAGGAATTTACTAATTTTTTGAGTGTTTTAGAATCTAAGGCACAGATCTCACATGATGCTAACTTGATTAGCACCATTTTTTAGAATATTAAGAATGGTTTGTTAAGTCTTCATACCTATATCAAGGAACTACGAAAGTGTCAACATGATGGTAAGATGTTGTACATTTAGTGTACACTATCTCACAAGCTGATTAAGTGTACATGATGGTAAGATGTTGTACATTAAGTGTACACTATCTCACAAGATGATTAAGGACATTGATAGTCAGATTGGAGGAAAGATGAGTGAGCTAGAGGCTTTATCTAGCCAGATACAACATCCATCTTGTAAGATTGATGATTTTTAAGGACAAGTGGCTAGTATTAACAATGATATTAGCAAGCTGGAAATTCAAAAGGAAAATTTTTTGAAGAGAGTATGAGATTTCAAAGAGTCTATTGCTCTGGAAATATCTTTTTTTGAGAAATAGTTGGAGGAATGTGTCAAGGCCAAGGACACTTATTCTAACTTTTTATATTCATACTTTAATGTAGTTGAGATTGAATCATATGTCTTATGTGTAATTCTCACCTCTGTTGAAGTAGCTAAAGATACATGGACTAAAGGTATGGATAATCTTATGGAAAAATTTGATGATTGCATGAAGATTCTATCAACCTAAAGTAGAAGGACAACATTTTTTGATAGATTTTGACATTCTAACCTTTTTCATTGATGTAAAAAGGGGAGAAGTACATTGAGAAAATTGTAAAGGGAAGAAAATGCATGAGAAAATTGTAAATTAGGAAAGTATGAAATCATATTGTATGGAATTTGGTATATAATAGTGTATTGTTTTGTTTGTAACTTGTTGCTAACATCATATTATGACTAGTGAAGTTAGATGGAGATTCTATACATGTTGATGATGATGTGTATAACCTTGGGAGTCAATAAAGACCATACATAATAGATATATATTAATGTTTTAATGAAATAGGACAATGGAATTAAAGGAAAGGAATTATTTTTTTTTATAAAATAATTACTTGTCCAAATAGGGCCAACATCTCTAAGTTGGAAAAGTGTATTATGGTCATAGCCAACCTAGCAAAAAAATTTGTAAAGGCATGGTATTTATGCAAAGGACATCTTACGAGCTCAAAGATTGCAAGTTGATATGAAAGTGAAGTTGATTTTTGTGATCCAAGATCTAGCTGAGGTTAAAGATAAATCAAGAAAGAAGTTATAGAATCTATATACCTAAAGAATAATTACTATTTTGGGTAGTAAGATCTTCTTGTAATTGGAAATGCATGTTTGGGCAGTGTGCTCATCTTGCATCTACTGTACTACAACTCTTAATAGTGTTGGAATCTCCTAACAGGGACTCTTTATACTAAATTTTTGCATTGACTCCTAACAGGGACTCCTTATACTAATTTTTTGCATTGACTCCTAACAGGGTCCATCCTCTAATGAGGAACTTATATATTAGTATATTATCTAGTAGGTATCATCCCCGCCAGGGTTTTCCCTTGGCCATGGTTTCCCTAGTTAACAAAATATGGTGTTATGAGCTATCTTGTGCATGGTTATTGTTACTGATCAACATTACTTTATTACTTTGTTACATATGGTTTAAAGTAAGAAATAATATCTAGTTGGTGATTAAAGTTTGTAGATTACTTATTCACCCCCCCCTCTTAGTAATCCCTATTTCTAATAGCTACTTGTCTTGTTGTAGAATTTGATGATGTTTTGTTATGGCACAAGAGGTTATGTCATGTTAACTTTGATAACTTAGTTAGTATAGGTAAAATGAAAAGAGTTAGAGGTCTGCCTAAATTGAAGAAACCTGACAATATAATTTGCAAACAATGTTAGTTAGGTAAATGACAAAATCTAGTTTTAAAAGGAAGACTCACACCTAAAAAGAAATTCTTGAGATTGTTCATACTAACTTGTGAGGACCAATTAATGTGATAAATTGCAAGGATGACAAGTAAATTATCCTATATTTTGATGATTATTGTAGGATGATGATAGTTGTGTTTTTGAAATAGAAATCTGATGCTTTCCAAATATGTACGTGGTACTTAGCTAGAGTTAAAAAGGAGACAAGAAAAAAATTGAAATGTCTAAGATCTGATAGAGGTGGAGAATTTACATCAAATGAGTTTGAGATATTGTGTAATGATAGAGGAATCAAAATACATACATCTACCTAGGACCCCTCCACAAAATGAGATTGTTGAAAGGAGGAATAGATCTATAATGGACTATGCTAGGATACTCATGATGGAGAAGAATGTTTCTTTGAAATACTAGAGAGAGGTTATAAGTACGATTGTCTATACCTTGAACCAGGTGCAAGTCAAGAAAGGTACTCATTCAACACCTTTTGAATCATGGTATGGATACTCACCTAATGTAAAATATTTTAAGGTATTTTGAAGCAAGTGCTACATTCTTAAGGATTTTAGGAAAGATAAATTAGATGCTAAGACTGAAGAAGGTGTATTCCTTGGCTATTCCACAAGAAGTAAAGCTTATAAGTGTTTAAATACTAACACTAACAAAGTTGTGGAAAGTGCAAATGTGAAGTTTGATGAATATATAGAGGTACATGAAGATTAACCTATGAAGGAACCAAAGGAGTACAATTCTTTTGTATACTTTTATGAAGGTATACATGTCGATGAAGATGTTATAAATCAATTTTCCAATCAATAGAAAGTTTTAGTGATTGTCACGTCATATACAATGAATGTCGAGTTGTATTCAGGAACCGAGTTACATTTGGAAACTAAGCTACAGTCAAGAACCAAGTTGTAGAACAAAGTTGAGACTCGTTCTAATTCTAAGATAAATGTACATGAAAGAGATGTTGAATTACTTGATAGAGATGTACATAGAGATTTTGAAGTTGACAGACCTAATGAGGAAAGTAGAGCATAACCAACATTGTCAAAGTATGTCAAAAGACATCACCTGGCTAAACAAATTATTGGAGACAAAGATGCTAGATGAATGACAAGAAATAGGCTGAGAAGTGAAAAATGTTTGTTGAGCATGCATGAACCTAAGATAGTGAAATATACCTTAGAAAATGAGGACTAGAGTAAAGCCATAAAAGAAGAGATTCAACAGATTGAGAAGAACAAGACATAAACTCTAGTTCCTAGACTAGAGGACAAGAATGTGATTGGAACCAAGTAGATGTATAGAAATAAGTTAGATGAAAATGGTGAAGTTACAAGGAATAAGAAAAGATTATTTTGCAAGGGGTATACACAAGAAGAAGGAATAGACTATGGAGAAATATTTGCCCCTGTTGCAAGATTAGAAGAAGTAAGAACTCTGCTTTCTTACTCTACATACAAAGGTTTCAATTTTTATCAAATGGATGTGAATTCAGGATTTCTAAATGGCATATTAGAAGAAGAGGTTTATATAGATTAGTAGAAGAATTTTTTGATGCTAACAACAAGAAAATTGTATGTAAACTACACAAAGCTTTATATGGTTTAAATCAAGCCCCGAGAGCATGGTATGAAAGACTTCACAATTATCTTATGGAGATTAGATTTGAGAGGACTGCTGATAAGAACAATCTATACTTGAAGATAGGAGGTAAAGGTATTTTACTAGATGGATTTTTTGTTGATGATATCATATTTGGAGGTCAAGACGGATTATGTAAGGCATTTGCAAATGAAATGAAGAAAGAATTTCAAATGTCTATGTTTGGACAGATTAAGTTCTTTGTTGGTTTGCAAGTATATCAAATGAAATATGGTATATACATCACTCAGTCTAAGTATGTTAAGGAAATACTGAAAACTTTTGGATTAGAAGATTCCAAACTAGTTAGCACACCTATGGTGATAGGACACAAGTTGTCAAAGAATGATGATTTAACTAATGTGAATCAAACATTGCACAAGTCTATGATTGCCACATTGCAATATGTAGTGCATAGCTAACCTAACATTGCATTATCTATTGGGATTGTTGCAAGATTTTTTGCTAATACTAAGGAGAATAATTTGATGGATGTTAAGATAATAATGATATATATATGAAAGGAATATAAGATTATGGTCTATATAAATATGACAAAGAATCATCCACCAGAGTAGATCATCAATAGTAGAGATAAAAGTGTAATGACAAGAAGTAAAATCAATGAAGAACTATGTCTAATATCTCAAGTAGAACCAACGAATGTAGATGAGGCATGAAAAGATGACTATTGGAAACAAGATATGAAAGAAGAATTAGATTAGATAGTGAAGAATGCAAAGACATGGGAATTAGTCCCTAGAACAATAGACAAGAATGTGATAGGAAGAAAATGGGTATTCAGGAACAAGATGAATGAACAAGGTGAAGTTGTAAGGAAAAAAGAAAGATTGGTATGTAAAGGTTACTCATAGCAAGAAGGAATAGACTATGATAAAACCTATGCTCATGTGGCAAGAATTGAATTAGTACGGTCATTCTTAGCCTATACAGCACATAAGAAATTCAAAGTGTATTAGATGGATGTCAATTAGCATTTCTGAATGGAGAACTTGAAGAAGATGTATACATAGAAAAACTTGAAGGTTTTCCTTTAATAGATGACAAGGATATGGTATGAAAATTAAAGAAATCATTGTATGGCTTAAAACAAGCACCCATAACCTGGTATGCAAGGTTGGACAAGCATTTGACAAAACTTGGATTTAGCAAAGGTATGGTAGACAATAATCTATATTGGAAAGAAATAGATGATGGATTGATGATTTTGGTAATATTTGTTGATGATATCATATTTGGAGGAGATGATGATGAAAGTGACAAGTTTGCAGAATAAATGAAGAAGGAATTTGAAATGAGTATGATAGGAGAAAATACTTCCTAGGATTATAGATTGTGCAAGATAAAGAAGGAATCTTTATTTCTCAGACTAAGTATTTGAAATATCTATTGAAAAGGTTTGGTTTGGAAACATGTAAAATAGTTGGAACACCTATGATAATTGGACACAAGTTATCTGCAAAGGATGAGACACCTACTGTTGAGTAGAAGAAGTAAAAATCTATGATTAGAGGATTGCAATATCTGACTTACACAAGGCTAGACATAGAAAATGTGAATGGAATCGTTGCAAGATTTCAAGATGATCCCAGAGAAGCACATTATGCAATAGTTAAAAGTATATTTAGAAATCTAAAGGGAACACTAGAGTTTGGATTGTGGTATGATAGATCTAATGTTTTCACTTTATATGCTTATACTGATCCTATTTGGGCAGGCAGTATGGATGAGAAAAAGAGCACCAGTGGTGGAGCATTTTTTCTTGGAGGAAGATTGGTCTCTTGGTTAAGAAAGAAGTAGGATTGTATCTCACAGAGTACAACAGAGGCAGAATATGGTGCATCAATAAATAATTGTAATCAATTGGTTTGGATGAAGAAAATGCAAAAGTATATAAGGATAGAATTTAGTGAACCTATTGTCATACATTATAATAACACAAGCATAGTTAATATGTCTAAGAATTAATTATTTCATTCTAAGACTAAGCACATTTCTAACAAATATCACATATTGAGAGAAAAAGTTGTAGAAAAAGAAATCAGATTGGAGTATGTAAGCACCAAAGAGAAGATTGTAGATATTTTCAACAAGCCTCTTCCCAAAGAGACTTTTGAGTATTTGTGAGGTATTCTAGGGGTTATTCCCCTACCTACATTAGAGTAGATGATGCAAGAGTGCATTAGCCTAGTGATACATAGCACTATGGTTTATTTGGACTAAATGTTGATGCTTCCTATATGGGAGAGTATCTGTGATGGATAGAATCATCTAGGACTCATGGTAGATTTTTTTTTTACAGTGTCTTTGGACACTTGAGTAGGTCAAAGATAGTTGTTGTAGAGATAGATGGTTGGTGAAACCTTTTTCATTGATGTCAATCAAGGAGAGATTATAGCATGAAAAACATTTTTATATAGAGCACATTTAGGTATATCAATGGGGTAGAATGATTGATGAAGAGTATTTGAAAAGAAAGGATAATAGTTTTCAACAGTTGGTATACTTGGAACTAGATGTTTTTCATCTATGTTTCCATCAATGCCAAAGGAGGAGATTGGTCGAAGCATGAATTTTGATGATATTCCTATGGGGGAGTATTATAGAAACATGATTAGTTCATTATCATGATGATAGATTACATTCATGATGGTGTTTGTCATTGATGTCAACATAGCAATTTTCTATGGTATCTGATAGAAGAACAATAGTAAAGATCAAGTTGCTATGGATAGATTATTGAGTATTTTCACTAGAAAGGTTAATGGGAGATAATAATAAGTTTCTATCATATGCAACTAATCTTAGGAGAAAAATATATTAAGTCTAGAAGAACTTATGCAAGTTTTGGTGAAGACTGTTCCAAGATAGAGTTTATAGAAGCATGTTCTGGTAAACTTATTATATCTCTTAGCAGAGTTGTTATTCTGAGAAGCAAGGTTAAAGGCATGTAGAGGACATATTGGAGATGATGTGGCTAAGCTCTCTCATCATAATATTATACATATGGAAAGTTATTCAAGTTACAAGTTGACTAATTGATGTTATCGCTAAGTATAACGTGTTCTTAATGAGGTCCTATAATAATTAATTGAGAAGGTGTAATAGCCGACTTAGGGAATTGCTTTATGTATTTGGTATAAAGGAAGGAAATTTTCCTTTGTTATGTAATGAACAATTACATGAAGCATGAAGAATAGAATAGAAGAGAAAAAAGTTGATATGCGAGGATAAGTAGAGTAGAGTGAATTTGGAGAAAACTCCATTGTCGATGTTTTATTTTGAGATCCAAGGTTTAATATTTTGATTTGAGGTTCATGACCTAGTCTACAAGGTTTGACAGTGATTGATTTGGTTGACAAGAAAAAGGAAAGAGGTAAAAGCATAATATGAAGAATTATTCTCCAAGGAATAGTTGAGAGGTCAATTGGATAGAGAAGTTTAGTGGTCTTGCCCTAGAAGCTATTTGGATAGTGGGTCCTTCTCCCTTCTACAACTCCTAACAGGGTTGGGACAACTGCTAATAGGGTTGGAATCTCCTAATAGGGATTCAAAGTCTCCTAACAGGGACTCTTATGTATTGAATGTGTTTATAGACTCCTAATAGGGTTAATCCTCCAACAAGGAATATATATATCAGTATATCTTTGTGGGCATCATTTCAACCAAGGTTTTCCCTAGTTAACAAATCTAGTGTAATTGTTTATGTGCATCTTGTTATAGTTTTTGTTTACTTTGATTGAATTATTAAGATTAATTAAGGTTGATAAATGTTTTAATTGGATAATTGACTCACCCCCCACCTCTTAGTTATCTTAGTGGACTACTACTTCTAACAAAAATCACACTAGTCACCTAGAAAATAGACTCATACAAAAAAGAAAGGCAATTCCTATGACTAGGATTATAACACATGGTATAGTTGTTGCTATTATGGAGAATATGGACACACTTAGGAGAAAATTACAAGAAATGGCTAAATGGTGAGATAGTATGTTTCAATGGTCTTAGAGTGGGACTCATCAATAAGAACTACAAAACTAGGACATCTACACCAACACCAAGAAATGAAATTGACAAACTAGAAAAGAAATGGATAGAGGTAGTAAATGTTGAAAGCAGTAGAGTAGAAGACACTATGATCACCCAATCTGATGGATCTGGTGATCACATTGCATCTCACTAAAAGAAAGACATATGTAGGAACCATATACTTAAAAGCTATATTTCACATCAATTTCTAGCATTAAAGTGATGAAAAGATATATCTCCATAATTAGAGGCAATGAGAAATGTTAGAAATGAATATTCAGTAAGTACTGAGCATTAGTGGTACAATTTATATTGACCAAGCCTTGTAGTATAGACCTAGTGATCGAAAATGACTACATATTGATCGAGTAAATTGGTAATGACCAAGTGCATAACTTTGATCAAACTAAATTCAAGGCCGAGCCTAGTTGTCATACACTATCTGAGTATTAGGACATTTATTGTAGACCTAAATTGAAAGATTGAAGGTATATATTGGATTTAAATGATTATTTTTCTTACCCATCAATAAAGAAGCTCACATAAAGATTCAAAAGAAATCTTAGCAACTAGAGCAAGGAACCACAACAAGTTATCATCAAATTTTTAAAGAGAAGTAAGTACTAACCTTATTGTTGAGTAAGGTATTTTGTGAAAAGATTTTATTGAAAACCCCCAGTTCACAATGACGTCTAGAAGTGAAATGTGTAAGGGATAACAATGAAAAATCATAAGGAATGATCACTAACCTCCACAAATTTTTAGAAACATAATTAATATTGAAACCCTTTTTGATAATGTTGGAATGTTGTCATCTATTCCACCTAGATTTTTGACTATGCAAGACATCAGATCATGTGATTAATGTAAGATTGAAGAAACTGGAGATTTTGAAATAAGTATAGCTTATGATAAGTTATGTGTAAATGGAATCTTGAAAGATAAATTCAAAATCATTGTAGAGAAATGGTTGACTCATACCCTACATTTTCCTAAAGTTTTAAAGAATAAATGGATAAAAATTGTTTTAAGCCAAGTTCACGACATGAAAGTATAGTTGGAAGGAAGGCCAATCAAGATCAACAAGGCAATCATTCGAAGGGTAATTGGGTATCCTACATTGGATAGACCTAAGAGCATAAGGAGTGGCACATGGAATGAAATTGAAAACCTAACCAAGGTGAAGTGGAATGGTCATGGAATGTCAATAGAAAGTATTGGGGATCCACTAATTGAATTTGTTATTTGTGTGATTGTACACAAGTTTTATTGATATAGTAGATTGAATGATGTGTCATGCATTTTTATTAATTTGGGATACAAAATTGTGAAGAAAGATCATATATACAATCTTTCCAAGTTGTAGTTATAATAAGTTACAGGGATCCTAGAAGCATTAAGAAAAGTTAAGAACACATCATGTAAGCTTGGTTCCCTATTAGTTAGTATATTTTTCTATGTACAGAACTATATTCCTATTGTTGGAAAGGTAACATGGGACAAAAATGGGACTGCTATAGATCAGCTAAATGATGTAAAAAATAGGTTGGAAGATAATTTTGAAGTAGTCATGGAAAACTATTTTGAAGAATTCAAAACTAAAATGAAGAATAGGATGAGGATTCCAAAATTAGTTGTAGATAAATATTATGGTGAAGTATGTTTCATTATGGAAACAAATTTTGTGTATGCACAAGCAGTAATACCAAGGGTGGCATGGTTGAGGCCTATTCCCTATGAGGTAAATTTTGATGACATATCAGTAGTAGTCACTACACTACTAGTAGAAGACATAGATGCTAGTGCCAAGCAGTTTGGCACATATGAAATAGTTATTTCTGAACTAACTACTGAAGCTAGTACACCTAAGACAAGTAAGAAAAGAAAAAGAAAAGTTTCCAAGGTGAGTAAAATAGACCAATGAGAAGGTTCAGGTCAACCCTCAAAGGCCCAAGAAGGAAAAGAAAAAGAGCTTGCATTTGTAATGCAGAAGGCCACAAAACAAAGGAATTAAGGTTGTAATAATTCACCTAAGGTAAAGGAAGACCTTCAAAAATATATGCAAGAAATGGTAAAACCATCAAAGATAAAGGGAAAGGTTATCATTACAAGGAGGTTAGCACAACCTATAGGCAAGCTACTATCAAGAAGCCCATCAAAGAAGAGAAAGCAAGTAGATGAGCAAGTAAAACCAAAGAGGAAGATGATAGTTGCATAAGAGGAGGAGGAAGAAGAAGAAAGGAAAAAGTTTGATGAAATTAGAAAACTACGAGTTGTAAAGGGACTCCCTCCAATGACTATGGATCAGGTATGTGAAAAATTGATAGACTCAGAAAGTATTTTTGCTCTTAAAAACTTATAGTATGATTCTTTGAGAAATGAAGATCAAGTTAAACTTGAAGAAGCTTTAATTGATATGTTGATCAAGTTTAGGCATACACCCATGGAATTAGGAATTGGAATTCCTATGGAATTCTATATAAGATTGGATGCCAAATGGAAATGGGCATTGACCACAGAGAAAAAAATAGAGAAACAATATTGGCACATGTCATGCCCAATTTGGGAAAGATTCATATGTCTATATCCCTTAAAGATTATGTTAAGAAGCTTATGCCAAAGGATAGGGAATACAAAGTTTTAAAGAATAAAGTTCCTAAAGTTGAGGAAGCCAGTATTAAATATTGGATAGAAGTATTTGGATTACTTACTCCAACTATAGAGGTGAGGGGAGGTCAAGATGCTATAGAACGTGAAGATGAAGACAAGCAAGAAGTAGTCAAGCTAGCAATAGAAATTGAAGAACTTAAAAATAGAATTAAATTTAGGGATTCTATCACAATTAAAGATGATACTAACATCTCTCTACCTAATCTAAATGTTCTTACTGAAGAGAAAATCCAAGGATTGATGAAGGACTCAAGAAAACTCTGTACAAATCCAATTCTATTATAGGTAATTGAATATCCAAAGCTTGAAATTAAGAAGATTGATGATGCTATAGTCACACCAGTTATAAAGGATACAAGTATTGAGAAACTTGGTAAGGAATTGATTGTATGTTTTCCACCAATGGCTTGTATGAAAATTTTGAAAAAGGAAATAAATTTTGAGAAAGTTTCAAACACAAAGTTAGTAGATGAAGAAATTACATAGAAAGAGGAAGATGTCACTCAACATCTCATTCAAATGCTGAGTGCAAAACACTGGTGACACTTATATAGTAGGTGATATCTACACCTGTGTTGCAAGCAAAGTAGAGATCAAGTGACAAAGGAAAACAAATACAACTATCACTGCTAAGTGATACACCCTCAAGATCTCAGGCTATGACTCATGTAGAAGAGGATAATGATAAGTCAATAGAACTTAATGAGGTGATTACATTACCTACATATTATTTGAATAGTCTTACCTTAGAGAAAATGCATGAACTAAAAATCTTGTTGAGTCGAAAGGCCAAACAAGAACAACTAAAGAGAGAATGGAAGAGAAGATAGGTATTTCATACTGTTAGAGATATTTTTACAGATGCTTTTGGTATTATAGATGTAAATCATTAGCATAAAATTTTGGATCAACTAGTATCTATAATAGATAGATTTTAGATAGAGGACATAGAAACAAATGAGAAGTTGTTACAATGGTCTGAAAGGAGAATGGAGCATAAAGTATTGTAGAGAGTCTCATATAAACTTGTGCAATACTAAACCAAAATTTCTACAACTATTACACAATTGGAAATAGTTTTGAAAATAATAAATTATTTATAGTTAAACTTGTGTGATATAGATTCTTTTATAGATGATACTAAACAATCTTAGAGTTATTACATGCAAGCATGAAGACTAATGTTTTCTCATTGAGAAAGAACGCAAATTCAAGTTCATTGTCATTCACTGAGCATACATTTAGTCATAAAAGGTTAGCTAAGATCACAACTATAGATGCATAAATATGAAATAAGTTGGCACTAATTCAACTTCAATTATTGTTATACATAGATATAATCAAAAAGGTTATTTTTGTTGCCAAATAAATTTTGAAGAGAGACAAAAAATTTACACATATTTATTGATTCATTGACCTAGGTGCCAAGCTAGAGATTTAGTTTCAAACTTTGGAAAAGGTACAAGAAAGATGGAACATAGGCTTTTCCAATATTGTGGCAAGTCACCACAATTTTTTTGAGAAGTTCCAACTCACCCCAATAGCCCCAATTGCCATCAGTGACAAAACCAAGGGGGATAATTGATAGAATTGATAAGAAGGTAGAAGTAATAAGAAAGGGGGAGTTAGAGTCAAATTTAGAACTATGAAGAAGAAGATATCTATCACAGAATCAAATTTTGGTCTTAAGGGAGAATACATACACACACACACACACATATGATTTCATGACAAAGTTTTTTTGCCACTAATGTCAAAGGGAAATATTATTGATCTCTAAGCCTATGTTATCGATTAGTGACCAAACACTTTGTCATTTGCAAGTCATTTACTAGGAAAGATTACAGGTCATCACTACAACTGAGTTATCTAGTAAACATTGAGCAAGTAACACTTAGACCAAGTAGAACAATGATTATCAAGCATTCAGTAGAGATTGAGCAGCTATGCAGGTCAAGGAACATAGTATGATCTAAGTAATATAATAATGACTGAGAATATTGAGAATTTATCAGGTGTTGAACACACATGGAATTATAGAAGCCAAGAAACACCATACATGACCAAGCATCAGAGAACTCAAGTGCTCAGAAATGTAGTTTTAATATATGAGTTTGTAATCGCACACACACATAGACATATGTGAATATTTTTGGCTAACATTTCTATGAGATTTAATATCTTTAGAGCCAGATTAGATTCTAATTTTGCATCATTAGCAGAAGGTACTAATCCCTAGGAAAATAATTTGACCAATTAGAAAAAGGGATATAAATGAGAAAAGATGATGAAGTTCAAACCATTGATCAAGATCTATAAAATTCACATGAAATCTATTTAAGGATTCTAACCCCAAAATCAATGACGGAGAGAGAGGAAAATGAAAGGATGAAATGTGGAAAGGATACACACATATGAAGGAGTTAAAGAGATAGATATAGTAGAGAGAGAAATCAAATTAGTGAAGGACTAAATAGATTTATCAGATTAGGAGAATTAGATCATAGATAGAGGAAAGAGGAGACCCAAGATCAGCTTATAGAACATACCAAGGATCAAGTACTAAATCCGTTAGTTTTAAATTGAGATAGAGTAAATCTCTTAATAGAGTGGTCCTAACAAGCCTATGTAAATTTCCTAACAAAATGCTTACTTTATTGTAAGTGTCAAGCCCTTTAACAAGGCAAGACCTAATAGTCTTTCAAGTCATTAACATGACAAACCTTTCACCAGGTAGATCATATCTTATGGTCAAACATTGCAACCTTAATTGGTTAACTTTATTATTGAAACAGTGAAGATTTATGGGTTTCATCCCCACCCTAGTTTTACCTTCACCTTGAAGTGTTTCTAGGTAACCAAAATAGTGTGTTATGTGTTGAACTATAATGGATGTGATGGATTTATTTTATGTTTTAGCATTGCAATTTAAATGATGATTTCGGTATGATTTAATGAAATTGATTTTTAGTCAAAATTTTAAGATCTAAATTCACCCCCCTCCCCCTCTTAGTATCTTGTTTCCCATATATATTCCAACAAGATCTACATCAACAGTGGTGAATTAATCCAATGGAAGATCTTTATTGACAACCGATATTCTTTTTCAAGGAAACCAAATCCCCCCCCCCAACCCCCTCTCATGGTCAACCCTACATTTTGTGGGTAGATAACACATTGTGTTATCCCTCCCCATAATTTTTTTGGTCATAGCATGTTATCATGGCCTATTCTTCAATGTTGAGTGACTTTTTGAGCCTAGTTTGCATGATGCCAATGCATCTCCATGCCTCTTTAATGCATGTAATGATAAAATATTTGGTGATTTGATCTCTTACAACTGGGTGCATTGATTTTACCCTTCATATCACTTCTAGCATTAGATTGCACTTCATGATCATATTTATTTTTTATTTTTTAGTTATTGCTCCTCTATAACTCAACTCCACTTCGGTTGGGATTTGAACTCAATGTGAACATCAGAGTTATGTCTAAACTCTTTAAAAGGAAGTTATAAATATGTTTTATGGGTTCTTCTATGGCTATATTTTTGTAGTAGCCTTATTCTCTACAACTAGATTAATTTTGCCTTCTATTAGTGAAATTCCTTCTTTGACCTCTTCTTGTCATTCATGAGTTGTGCATGTATTTTGCCTTGTTTTGAATGTTTCTTCCCTACTTCTTAGAGTTATATGTTTTGTTTAATCTATTGAAAATTGTTGTATTGTGAAAATATCCTTCCTTTCAACATTTAATCAATTCCAAACCTACATGTGAATTCTTAAGAAATAGAATATAGTTGAGATCTATGTATTTGTGTATCTCATTCATGTGTTGTGTATCTATAGGCAAAGATTTTAACCACATTTCAGTATGGTGTATCACCTTTCCCTTTCAACAATTTAACTTTCTACAATCTCTCTCCCTTTTCCTCTCAAGCAATAGTGTAGGTGCATCCTGATTGTAAGAAATCTGACCTTCTCCAAAGATTTAGCCTCAAAGTGCAAGTCCCACACTTAGAGGTTGTTTCCATGTTACACAAGGTTGGTTGAGGGTCATACCTCAAGCAAGGGTGCAAACTTTTGTGTCAACACTACCACAAGATTAAGTCTACACAATATTTGGTAGCATGTGTTAAGTACCAACCTTCTTTTCCTATGAGAATTTCCTTAGACATAAAGAAAAAGATGAAGGAAAATGACTTTTCATAGTACATATATAGTAATACAATTAAGAGAAAATGCAATAAGTAGATAAATGTAATACTCAAAAATTCTTGACTCCAAACAAGTTATATTCTTGAAATGTGCAGGAAAATTTCTTTGGGTGGGTGCTAGATGTTGTGAGGTTTTCACACCATCGCCTCATTGCAAATGGGGAACCCCTCTTTTTGGTTGTAGTTATTAGGCTAGTTAGGTTTTAGCAGTGAGTTTGGCAATTTAGAGCTTTAAAACAGAGGGGTAATGCAAAAAACCAAATTTCCAAGTTATGATTTTAAAATGGGAACATTAAAATTGAAGTTTGTCAGGATCATGTTACAATGGTAACCACTTCAACATCCTTTGCATGGTTTAGAGGTAATATCATTGTGGGAACCATTTCATAAAATTATGGATCATATAGTAATCAAACTGGAGGAAATCATTGATAAACCAAATATATAATGAAGAAGAAACGTGAAAACTTGAATGCTGAAATGAAAGCTATCGAGGATTAAACACCTATGCCAGAGTTACAACACAATGTGAATTTTATTTTCATATGAATAGAACATCTTCCATTTAAATATGGTTCAATTGGGAATATAAAATTATTTATCATTGCCCCCCACAATCTTATATTTCGAACAATTTTGTATCATTTTAGATTATGGAAAACTTCAAGTTGTTCTTCTTTGCAAATAATTTTCCTTAGGGATCAAGGGAAGAACAAGAGCATAATAATGAAAATGAATTTTATATTACATGCATAGTTAAGAGATTGACTATGATATGCAAAAACAATTAGTATTAAAGAGTGAATAACCACAAATACTTATCTCATGAATCATTAACATTTCTAATGCACCACTCTACTCTTCCCAATGCTATCCTTCACAATGTGAGTTCTTTATATGTATGTGAGAGTCTAATTTGTAGTTTCTTCTAGCATCATGATGCAAATTATAGTTTTCATTTGATAAGAAACACCACTTTACCTTCTTGGGAATTCCCAAATAAATGAGTGTTGCAATCTTAGAGGAACCCCTATTAATCATTTTTAACTAATGAATCTTGTCAAAAATCAATTTGTGTTGGATGTATTAGACTCCCTCTTAACATCAATCTTCTGAGCTCCTTTACCTTTTAAGAAGAGTCAAACTCCATTTAAATATGATATGAATCCTCATTTTTTCTACAAGAACATACCCGAAGGAAAAGACCAAGAAAAATAGTTCTTATAATAAATATAGAAATGTGAATGGGTAAAAGTACAAACCTATATCACCCTTTTGTAAAGGAAAAGGCTAACAAAAGTATAATTGTTCACCTTCAATGACATAAAACTAGTATTATTATTTAGAATTTGAAAATGAAATAAACTAATGAAATGTGTAGAAATGGATGAAGTTTAGGATTATAATTTTTAATAATTATTTGGAATAAGAATTGATATATTTTCCTAATTTTTATAGATGATTTTTTAGTTGCTAAAAAATGCTGAAAATTAGGGGTTTAGTTCCCACCACAAAGCTATATGAAAATAAACTTATTTCCATTTGAGCTTAGACTGTCTTATATATAACATATATAGCTAGAACAATCAAATATAAAAATTGACTTTAGACCTAAATATTCTCTTTTATAATTATTCAAATTTTGACTAATTTGAAATTGATAGTTTTCATCTCCGACCACATTTTTGAAAACAAATATATTCTAACCAAACAAAAAATTATACATTCTTGAAGAGGACTCTCTCCTCTAGAACATCATATAATTTTTATTTTTTTTAATATGATTTAATATTTTTTTCTTTCCCAAAATTGACATCTTTTGGAGTGTTAAAATATGTACTTGTAGAATTTTTTTATTACAATATACTATATCTAATTAAAACACTATAAACTCTATATGAGAATATTCTTGATTTTGAGCTCTATAAAATGGTGTTTATATGTTACTAAAAAAATATCATAAATAATAGTAAGAGTTATTGAAATGTCAATTTTTTGAAAAGAAAAAATAATTAGTAAGTGGATACAAACTAGTATAAAACATGCATTTAATAGACATTTCCAATTGGAAAAGTGTCAAACCATATATAACTTAGCTATAATGAAATTATCTAAAACCATATGTTTGAACAAAATTAATTTTTGGATAGAAAAAATCAAATTTTTTCGTTCTGAGAAGTCAACCTAAAAGGTGACACAACTTTGTACTTTTACCAGAATAAGAGAGACTACAACAAGAAGATAAATGAAATACTTAAGGATAATAAATAATTATCTGTGCATCAACATCTTTGATGCAAATTGCTCCAATGAGGGCCTATATACAACAAATATGAAAAGATCAAATAGAATAACAATCTTTCTTCCTTGAATGCAATATTTAACACTTTTTGGTTCATCCTCTTTTATTCCTCACACACTTGTTAAATCTCACATAAGATTTGGTAAATCTGAAATATACATCCTTTATTTCTCTTCTATATCCAATAATTAAAATTAAATTAAATTAAATTGACATCCAAATTGAACTCCTCCTTACATACAAAATCTTGGGCAAGGGCTATGAGATTTTCTTCTTTTATGTTCTTGGGTTGGTCCACCTCCCATACGGCCACTGATATACTATGGATGGTCTCCTACTTTATTATGTCTTGTGATATTATTTCTTGTTATTTAACTCACACTCCCCTTTCATAAGAATTTTTATTTCATTGATCACTGATAAAAAATACCACCACATCTCTTTAAGATTAACACATCTAGATATTTATCTAATTACACAAGTGATTAGCTACTTCCTTTTTTATGATTAATAACATTTTTCTTTATAGTTTCTTCCCTATTAGCTAATTGGTATAATAATTATTCCTTGACACTTGACGTGTTGATGATAAAAGTTGGGTCTCCTAACAATATTAATTTAAGAGGGAAATTTAAGGAGTCTCTGTCTTGTCTTCTCCATTACTTTATGAGACAATGATGTTATTTACCAATCCCATTTTAATGATTATCACCATGCCATAGTTTATATTAACCAGTTTGGGTAACAATCTTGAAATTATCAATAAACATTATAATGGTGTCTCTTGTTGATAGTTATTGAGATTTTTTGTTGTAGGTGAATTGTGCGATTAATTTTTTTGTTTTGTTTTATGGGATAGTGAGACTACATAGTCTATCAAATCTAGTACTGACTTGATAAACCAAGCCAAGAAATTTTCCTTTTAAAATGTTGTCAATTAATATTACTAGATACCTTGATAATCATGGTCTGATTTATGATCTTCCATCATTGTTTGGTTTATGATGTTTCTTTTGTTCATGGAGATATAGTACACATGTGTAAAATTATATTAAATCCTCTCTTAACCCATGCAAAGGGCCTCTACTACCAATATAATTGTTTCCTCCACTCTTAAATATAAGTTACAATAGAATCATTGTCATAATGTCTCAAATAATCACCTTTGAAGCTTTTCTCTAATACTATCACCAATCTTAAATTCAACACATCCTCCTCTATTATTGGTTCCATGCATTTTATTGGTTATCTAGAGATGAATAATCTTCAATGTATTTTCATTTCCCTCTACATTCTATGATTTTGAATGATGATTCAATGGTATGGATCATTGAGGTATAAATTTCCTACACAAATTCTTTGTTTCTTATTATCATTGAACTTCCTCTACAATGTTGATCTATGCTCTTCAAAATGATATTCCCTTTGGTGTTACTTGATGACTATACATGTAATTTCCCCATGGTTGGGTTTGACTTCTATGTTCTTTCTTTAGTTTTGTTGTTGACAAGACTATCTATTCAATGTTGATAGGTATTATTTTCTCTTATCACTATCTTTTTAGAATCTTTGGCGATTTTCTTTGATAAATATTGTACATAAACACTATATTTCCTTGAAAATGTAATTCTTTGAATAAAAGAACCCATTGATCTCCAAGAAGGTCACACGTGTTTCACAAATATTTCTTTGATGGAGGCATGAGGATTGTATTTTTGCATGATGACAAATTGTGTGTGTGCATAAAGCTTTTCTTTTGAGATCCAAATCATTTTCATTAGGTCATTGTGATTCCATCAAACAACAATAATCTATGCTTTAGAGTAATATACTCCTTCCTACAATATTAAAGGACTACCTTTTTCAAGAAACATTTTATATTTGTGCACTATCTTGGATCAATTGTCACTAAATTTATTTTAAAGAAGACTTCCTCTATGACATTTTGACAAGGTTCAAAAATTTCCAAAGTTTTCATTAATATTATAATTCATATTATTCTTTATTTCATGGTGCAATACTTGACTTTCATGTTATTCATAGGTGAATATCTATCATGGATGATACACTTTATTTCAAATTTGTTGTTGTTGTTTAATATATACTCCAAGATTAAACAAAGTTTGCTCATTCTATGATTTGGTTGAACTGACTTCCATAAGCACCACCTAATCTAGACCATGATTCATCTTGATCATTAGAGAGATACCATGTTGAGGTAAAAGATCACTGCAAATGTAATAAAATTTCCATATTTTTGTGTGTTCCAAATGCATATTTAATGTTATATAAATATGCATAGAAGATACATGTCTCTATGGTAATTTATAAATTCATCATCAATTAGATAATATTGGCATTAATAAATAACATATCACATATATAATACCTATAATATCTATAATATATCTTATATATATAATATATGTATATAGTATATTATATATATAATAAATATATTAATAGATATTTTAATTAATGATTAACAAATAGCTATATAAGGATTATCTCTCTATCAATTCAATTTAAATGAAGCTACAACATTAATATTAATCATTTCAAGTGATAATATGGGTACAAAGAGTGAGAAGATTCTTATTGAAGGGCTCGTTGACACTAGGCATGAAGGTTTTATATGTGGCTAAGACATCTATGATGGAAACTATGCTTCTGATGATCCAGATGAGATGGATAGGGAGGAGCTTGGTGGAAATCTTGAATTTCTCCATAATGCCAAGATGTGGGCTAACATATCTCCCATGGTTAATATGTGGATATATAATGAGATAAATGTATTGAAGAATCTTTTCAAGGATTTGCAAACTAATGTTGAGTTAGAGGAAAATAAAAGGATGGAGTTTGAAGAAAAGGTTGGGGATATTCCTAGTAAAATCTTGGACTATAAGGCTAAGTTGAAAATTTTTCAAGAATAGTGACAAGAATATGAACATGGTTACCTCCAATTTATGTGTTGTTGCTGCCAACCTGGGAAGGAGAAGTGTAGAAGAGATGGTTTCCCCAGTAGAAGCTTCACCGAGTGGAGGTCTTAGTAAGCATACAAGGTTGAGTACAAAGAAGGTTATTGAGGTGGGTTTTAGTTTGACTGCTAAAGAATAAATTGAAGAGGTGGATAGTCTTTGGAAGAACCTAGCTAAAGCTATGAAGGAGCTCATCTAGTCCATTGTTGTATCCTTTTGTTCTTTTGGTCATTCTTCTATTGGAAATCTTTAGAATGACTGAGGGGTGGGGGGGTGAATCAGTTATTCAAGGTCTAAATATATAAATAAAAAATTTCATTACTTAACATATTCATATCAATAAAACCATATCATCCATGCATCCATTAGAACATCCAATACCTTAACTTAGTAGGTCACTAATAGGCTAAGTTACTGAGAGGGGAGGGGTGAATTAGTAACCAATAAAACTTAATCCTTTATTAGAAATTAATCCTTCATGTGTATTTTGATCTAATTGCATGCATGAGAAACTAAAAACATAAAAGCATTCATAACACTTTGACACACAATTTGGTGAGAGAAATCTTCCAAATAGAGAGTAAAACTAGGGTGGGGATGATACCCACAAGCTTTAGTATTGAAGTATAAAGTTGGCCAGTTAAGACTTACAATGATCACTTCTAATGATCTGCCCTATTAGGAGCAATACAAACTGCTAGGTCCACCTTGTAAAAGGATTTACAAACATACAATGAAGTATTCACTCGGTAAAGAGATTTACAAAAGACTGTTAGGTCTACCTTGTGAAAGAATTTAATTGATCCACCTATTAAGATGAAATAGTAGCTAATCTTGATCTACAACTTGGTTTTTTGAATGAGATTCCTTTGAGTAGAATGATCACCTTGCCATGATAGATAAATCTTTGTTGCTCCTTATACTATTGTAGACTTTGTAATTCACTCTTCTACTCTTCTCTTCTTGTTACATTACTTCATACTTCCTCACACTGGATGTCATACAAATAAATTACATATATACCAATCCAAATTAAAAATGACAAAGTTGGCCACAATACAAGTTTACACAAAAATCAAAAAGTCAGCCAAAGTGTAGAAACTCAGGTTCTAAATACTATCTCGATGAGGTTTTGATACTCAGCATCCACTATCAATGTTTTTCATCATCATGCACTTGGTAGACATAGAATCTTGGTCCATATTGATCACTTCTAAGTAGTCTTGAACTCATTTTGCATTGGTGACTCGGCTAATACTATGAAACTTGGCATATAAACTGATTCACTTGATTTTAACTGCATAGCTTAGCAAATGCTATCACTATGAGCTCGGTATAAACTAAGTCACTAGGTTAACACTGAGTTGCTTGGTTAACAATAGACTTACATCACTAAAATTGCAAACTCGGTAAGCACTACACAACTTGGTTTACATTGAGGAACTCAGTAAACCTTACAAAGCTCGGTTTACATTGTTGATCACCAACTTGGTAGTAATTTCCCAGTGCAAACTAAATATTGTCCCTTGGACTCGGTAGCAATTATAGAACTTGGTAGATTTTGAAATGCTTGGTTAACATTGTTAATTGTACAATATGCTTAGTAGATACTTACAATCTAAATAAGTCTATGTCACTATTAACAAACACGACTAAAATGTCAACAATCTTCCCCTTTGGCATTAGTGACATAAACACTTATTAATCAAAACTGTATTCAAAGGTTCAAGAACACTTTTTATTGATCACCTTTTGTCTCCAACTTGGTAGAGTATTCTATTTTTGAGATTTTTCAAAATTGATTTTTTAAGAGATGTATCTTTGAGTATCTGTACATGCATTATGTGATAATGCTCCCCCATACAATAATATGCTTTATATCTTTTCACATCTGATATATACATTTTATCCCCCATTATGTATAATCCTTATATTATATCTTCTCCTTTATATACATCTTCATTTATATAGTATGCTTCTTCTCTACAATCTTCTCCCCCTTTTTTACATTAATGCCAAAGATGTATGCTATCTATACTATACACTAATGCCAAAATGTGACAAGAAATCTGCATGTACCTTTAATATTAGTGTCATTGTCTTGTCCCAATTCTCTTACAACACCTTGCATGTTGATATTTCTATCATGTGGTCTACAATAGAAAAGTTATTATCATGGATGAGTGTTTTAGCATGTGCAGTGTGTTTCTACAATGCATCCATGTGTGTGATAATCATGCTCTTAATGTCTATAAATGTAGCTCTTATTCTAGCTTCTTCTCTCAACAACTATGCCTACATATTATTCAAGAATCTCATCTTTGTGTAGTGGGTAGAGCTATAACTCGAGTCAAGTTGCAACTGTTGTGAACTTTCCTTCAGATCCTCATCAATCTTTAAAATTTTATCTATTATTTCCTTGGTAAAAATTGAAATGTCATAGGGTTTGCCAAATAGTGGAGACACATTGTTGCAAGAGGTCTCCAATGAGCCTAAAATAGTAAATAATTCTACTTGATGGATAGAATTTTGCTAAGTAATAAGTTCCAAAACTTTATTCTCAAACTTTTTCTCAACTCTCTTCAACAATTTCTCTTGTCCATTAAAATCATCATTGAATTTATAGACTACCTCTGCTAGCTGATTCAAAATTGGTTGAGATGTGTCAACCTCTGTGTTTAGTGCCTTAGCTAGGATATTCTTTACATCTTCAATTATTTGGAATTCCTTATTTCTTTCTTCTTTAAGCCTTTGCTACTTATCTTTCTTCTAAAGAAGTTCTCCAAAAATATACATTTGATCAAGATTCAGACTTAAGATGTCCCATTTTGGAATAACAATCTCTTCATCAAGATCAATATCCTCTTCTTTCTCTTTGACTTTACTAAAAAATTGTGTACTCGGTTGAGACTTGGTCTCAACTTTCCTTGCACTTATTATTTGCATGCTAGGAATGGAAAGAATAGTAGAAATGGCAGGACTTGCTGAAAAAGTAGATGCTATATTTATTACCAAAATACCAATTGTAGAAATACCTAGAGTAACCAAAATTGATGAGTTTCTTGGTAGGTGAAGTGCTTTCCACTTCTACCAATGAAGTATTAAGCTGAACAGGTGCAAAAATTGATTGAGTTCTTGTACTTACAGTGTTTGACACAACCAATCTTGCAATAGTTTTCTCGAGGCTTGATGTTTTCAATGTTTCTCTTGGAGAATGAGGAAGTGAGGCTATGAACAATGTGGCAATTTTCGATGGGTTAGTCTCCTCAATGTTCTGTGCTTCTTCCTCGGTAGCTTCCTATCCCTATTCCTCTTCATCATCATCTACATAATTATAATAAGTGACTTCTTTATCATCAATTTCCTCATCTTTTTCATGCTTATCATCATCCTTGTCACTAACATTGACAACAAAATCACTCTACTTGTGAAGAACATAAATATTCTTCCATGTGTTGGTAGCATTCCTTACCACATGTTCAATGTCATTCAACAATATAAGACAAGTGTTGAATCTCAAGGTAAGCTTTTCTTCATTTTTCTTAAGAGATTCCTTTACCTCCTTGTCATTCAAACTTGGCATGATTTGCCTTAGGGCTTGCTCATATATGTCTTTTGTAGTTTTCATGGCATTCTTCCATCTTGTCTTGATCTTCTCCATTAGATCACTTGGAAGTTGTTGAGCAAGCTAGTTTGGGGAATACTTCCACTTACCCATTTTAGACATTAATACATCTTCTCTTTACTTTTGCTCCTCTACAATCCCAGTCCCATACTTTAGTGCTTTAAAATTTTGTATGTTGGATCTTGACTCTATATCTTTCAATCTTTCTTGGAAGGTGGGTGGAGCCCTTTTAAAGATTACATCTCCTCCTTCTTTCTCTAGTTTCTTCCTAGATGATCTTCTTGTAAACACAATAGTATATGGCTTGGTAGGCTTGGTTTTAATAACCTTACCTTTCTTCTTCAGAAGCTCTTCATCCTCTTACTTCTCTTCATCTTTTGCTTCATCATATTCAATGTCATCTCCTTTTCCTTTAGTCAAAAGAAGAGTGAATCTAGTTTTTAGTTTTGCAATCCTCTTCTTCCCTTTGTTAACTACCTAAGGGATTTTAATTTCCAATTCAATTCTTTCCTTAGCTTCATCATAAGTGTCAAAATATGCATTATTTGGGTCAATAGGCTCATTAACCAGTGCTTCAATAATGTCCTTGGTTTCATCAATGTTAACCTCATATCCAAGAGGCTTAACCCAAACAATTCTTGGTCTAACTGCCTGAATATATACTTTGTCACTATCAACCATTAAAAAAATCATCTTTGTAATCATCAACTAGTTTTTGGGTATCCTAAATCTATTATTCATCTTGTCTTTGAATACTTCAAAGTAATTGTCCATAATAATCATAGTTTTCACCCATTTTAGCTATATATTCATTAATCTAATAAAGAATAGGTACATCCTTCCTCCATACTACTGTACCTTTAGATGGGAAAAACTTTTGCACATAGAAAAATAGACAAATCAAAAGTGAACCAAACTTACAAGGATTGTTCTTGGAAGTTCTTATACTCTCCATGTTATTGTTGAATTGGTCAGCATTAACTTGGCAAGGTCAAGTGATATGTTGTTTTTTACCACCTTATATGTGAGATCTATGCTTCGCATGACATGCTATTGAGTCTTCTCAAACTTTATATCTTGTGTGCAATGACATGTATCCCAAACTTCAATTCCATGTTTGTGACACAGCTAATCTTCATTTCCCTTCCATCCCACTCGGTAAGGGTTTTCTTCTCTAGCTTGACCTAACTTAGGGTTTTGATTGATTTTGCTTTTGCCAACATAGGAAGACTATTGATCCTATGGATCATCTTATTAGTTATCAAGATAGATTGTTCCAATCATAGCTGACCATTGTACACATGACTGAGAATGAATCTTATCCATTTTATTTGAAAATCTCATGCCATATGTGGAATGTGAGTTAAACCTTTTGTTTCAAAATGTTGATGTTTATATTTCAACACACCATTCACACATAACTCCTTCAAAGATTCATCCATTTGCAAAGTTCTAATGTCTTGAATGGCACACTTAAAATTTGAACAAACATAATTGATTAACAATACCTTCAGTGGAATTTGAGATTGAGCTTGGCTTGAATCTAAGGTTTTCACAATGGCAAGACTCAACTTAAATCTAGCACCTTCCATTCCATGCCTCAAACTAAAATATCCAATCCTTTCTTTGATTTTTTGCTATTGGATGCCATTGATGCTCATTAGGGTTTAAGTGAACACAAAAATCTTCAATAGTAATTCACTCAAATTGCTTGAATACCCTAAAATTGCTCTACACATATAGCTCTCAAAAATTTGTGGTGAGAAATGACTTCAATTTCACCTTTAAAAATAAAATCTCCTTTTGATTTCCATAAATGTCCTAGTATGATTGTTCTCCCAAATGATATACTATCATCCACTTCACTTGCATTGAATACTCAGAAAAGTCTTCCACGAATCAGAAACCACACAAAAAATATAGTACCTCTTGACCTTGCCCAGTAGGGTCTTATAACCTGACCTCACTCAATAAGGTTTGTAACCTGACTTTAGTCAATAATCACTGGCATCGTTTGAATACTTGGTGATCCCTTTTACATCTTGTATGCTAATATAGATCTTTCATTCTACTGACTAGAACTAATGTGAGATATCTTCTTCATAATCCTAGTTCTAGTTTTCTTTTGAGAGATCAAGTGGAAATGTTGGAGTCACCCAATTCTTGAGTGACATGTTCAGCATTGCTCAGTCTTGCATTCTCAGAAGATTTTGGTGCCCATTGCTATCTCATCTTCTTTCTGATGTTATCAACTTTTGCCTTCTTTTCATTTTCAACTCTTCCAGTATCCATATAGTTCTTGGCAAGATGACCAAGTTTTGTACAAATGAAACATCTTCTAGTAGTATCCCTTGTCCTCATGTGATGCTTCACATAATTCATTCCAATGTGCCCAAATTCTCCACAGTAATGACATTTGCACCAAGTGTTATAGTCCCAACCAAATATAGCTTTTACAATCTATTTTGCTGGGTTTAATATCTTAGTTTTGCATTCAGAAGATTTGTGCCTATGCTTCTTACATTTGTGACATTTGCCTTCAAATATAGATTTTCCTTTCATTCGTTACCCCTATGACCATGTTGATAGCAATTGTAGCATTTTCCATTGAATTTAGCTTTCCCATTGCACCAACATTTGTTTGATGCATGACCTATCTTACCATAGTGACTACAAGTAGGGATAGATGTTGAATTTCATTGTTATTACCTTCTATCTCTTCCTTTATCTTATTTTTCTCTTCCATGACTTCACACAATCTTATTGACTAAATTTCTTGCTCTCTTTTAAGTTTTCTTACTTCTTATTGAAGTGAGATATTCTTTTCCAATAGTTTCTTGATTGCACCATTAGCTTCATCTGAATTGATTTCTAAATGGATGTCTTCAATTCTTTCTTCAATGTAGAGTCAGTCATTCATCTAGAATGTAAGATCTTTTCTTCTTTTCAGGGATTGAGAGAGTTGCTCCTTTGCTTTCTTGAGTTTCCCAATAGCCAATTCTAAATCTAGCTTCTCATTATCAATAGCCTTGTTAAGTATGAATACCTCCATAGCCTTTGATCTTTGCTCAAGTTGTTAAACTTCTTTCCTGAGAACCAAAATCTCTGATACCAATTGTTGGAAATATATGTGATAGGCTAAGTTACTGAGAGGGGAGGGGTGAATCAATAACCAATAAAAATTAATCCTTTAATAGAAATTAATTTTTCATATGTATTCTAATCTAATTGCATGCATGAGAAACTAAAAAACATAAAAGCATTCATAACACTTTGACACACAATTTGGTGACCAAGAATCCTTCCAAATAGAAAGTAAAACTAAGGTGGCGATGATACCCACAAGCTTTAGTACTATAGTATAAAGTTGGTCTGTTAAGGCTTACAATGATCACTTTTGATGATCTTTCCTATTAGGAGAAATAAGGACTGCTAGGTCCACCCTGTAAAAGGATTTACAAACATACAATGAAGTGTGGACTTAGTAAAGATATTTACAAAAGACTATTAAGTCTACCTTATGAAAGGATTTAACTGATCCACCTATTAGGATGAAATAGTAGCTGGTCTCTAATCTGCAACTTGGTTTCTTGAATGAGATTCCTTTGAGCATAATGATCACCTTATTGTGATAGATAAATCTTTGTTGCTTGTTATACTATTGTAGCCTTTGTAATTTTCTCTTCTGCTCTCCTCTACTTGTTACATTACTTCATACTTCCTCACATTGGATGTGATAAAAATACATTACATATATACCAATCCAAATTACAAATTAAAAAGTTGGCCATAATACAAGTTTACACAAAAATCACACAGTCAGCCAAAGTGTAGAAACTCAAGTTCTGAAGACTAGCCCGGTGAGGTTATGATACTTGGCATCCATTGTCAATGCCGAACATTGTCATACACTCGATAGACATAGAATCTTAGTACATACTAATCACTTCTAAGTAGTCTTGAACTCGGTCTACACTGGTGACTCAATGAATACTATGGAACTCGGCATATAAATTGAGTCACTTGATTTTGATTGCATAGCTCGACAAATGCTATCACTATGAGCTTGGTATAAATTGAGTCACTTGGTTAACTGATGGGGGCACAATCCAAGAAAAAAATAAACACAATAGGAAAGGGGGAATAGTATTATTAGAAATGATATGCTATTACATTCAGTATAACAAATATAGACTCCATGACATGCCGTATGGGCTTACAATGTTATTAGATTCTGGGGAAAACCCTTCTCACAGTACCTTCTCCCAAAATCCACCAAAAATTGCCTTTACAATACCAGAAGTGACCTTAAGTAACTTGAATTATATTTAGGGTTAGGAATAAATTTTAGAATATTTCATTTGGCATCCATCGCCAAAACAAAAATTTCAAGAAAACATGTCAAAAGTCGATGTAATATTAGAAGAATCGATAAATGGTAGTCCAACTTCCACGAGGCATAACTTTTGATCTAGGACTCTAATTGATGAACTGTTATCATTTCCAAAAAGCTCTCCAAGTACTCTATAGCTATGGACCAACTTTTCTCATCCCTATTTTTCAGGCCCGTACAAGGCCATTTAGTTCCTCAAATATGACTTTGAAGTGCTCTTGAGAGGTTTCCAGGCAACTTAAAACTATAATAACTTACAAACCATAAAGCCTTTTGACCTAATTCTTTTTTAGAGTACTTTAAATTACAAGTATAATCATCCCTCTAGCTTACACCCTCCAACTCATCATAATTGTGACTCAATTACAAAATAACCTATTTTATGCATTGGCATGTATCCCAAGGTGCTCAAAAACTCTAACCCAAAAAACCAATAGTGGAACCATGAGAGTTGGAATCTCTATTTGACCCAAATGGGTATCCAGAAATGAAAACACTATAAACAAAAACTAACACTAAGCATATTTTTGGGTGATATAGGATTTCCCTTACACCACTAGATGCTCTTGCATCATTGACACTAAGTTGCTTGGTTAACACTAGACTCACATCACTACAACTGTGAACTTGGTAAGCACTGCACAACTCAATTTGCACTAAGGAACTTGGCAAACCTTACAAAGCTTGGTTTACACTGCTGATCACCAACTTGGTAGTAACTACTTGATGCAAACTAAATACTATCCCTTGGACTCGGTAGCAACTGTAGAGCTTGGTAGAGTCTAAAATGCTTGGTTAACACTATTAATTATACAATATATTTGGTAGATACTTACAATCTAAATAAGTGTATGTCACTAATAAAAAACATGAATGAAATGTCAACAATAGATCAAAATAACTTTGCATAAATGTAAGCATGAAATACCACATACTCATTCACACAATTTGGCACAAGGATTTTACGTGGAACCCAATTTGAGAAAAAACACTAGTAACTTGCTACCAATTTCCACTCTTCCGAAGTGATGTTAAAGACCAACCCTGTTAAAGGTTACAATACACATTGTTAAATGTGACTTGGTTAAAGGATTTCAATCACCTTGTTAGGAGTGAGCCTTGTTAGAGTACTTTAAAAAAATTCATTAGAATGTCACCTTATAGATTATAGATCTCTAGTTTAGTCCTCCATTTTGCTTGGCATTCATACTCTTCATCTCTGACAACTTGTTCATGGTTCAACAATTCATCCTCTTAAGCCTTCTTTCTTTGTATGCTAATTGCAGACTCTTCTACTTGGCCACCATATGAAGCAACACTCTAGACCCCTTGTCTTCCTTAGGCTCTTGTACATGAAAATAGTTTCTTCTGGCCTTGTATCTCCTTATAAAGAGAGTTTAGGTCTTTTCTGGTTCAATCACAATCGTCCATTTTAGGGTTAGGTAAGATTCAATGAATCTATCCACTTTTCCATTTTAGTGCCTCTAGAAACTTCTCTTACAATATTTCTTGAATTCACCTCAAAATTGTTTATCTTAAATTTTGTGCCGCAAGCTCATCATACTTATCTTCCACACGCTTCACACAATTTAAGAAATCAAATTAGTCAGCTTAGATTTGTCAAATCTTTGATTTAACACTTCTTTTTGTCACTCAACATCTACATTGTTTACTCAACAATAATATTCTTTTGATGCTTGGCCAACACTGGGTTGCTTGGCATCAACTATGTCTTCTCATCTCAATCACTACTATTATTTCCTTGATGCTTGACACTTGCTAAATTTTACTAACACTCAGAACCTACTATATTTTCTGACACTTAGCACCTACTAAAGTTTTCTCAGCCTAAACTAAGTTTTCTCGGCTTACTGTATTAGAATATATAGTCCACTAATATAACTAGGGGGGAGGTGAATCAGTTATCCAACTATTTTTGCAATCATTAACCTTAAACAAACTTAACAATATGAGTAATATAAGCTAAAACCACAACAAGACACTCATACACAATTAACACCAGATATGTTAACTAGGGAAACCCTTGATCAGAAGAAAGCCTTGGTGGGAATGGTAACCACAAGATGATGTACTAATATAAATATTTCTTGTTAGAGGATAGACCATATTAGGAGTCTATTACAACATTCAATACATATGACTTCATGTTAGGAGACTTTGAATCCCTGTTAGAAAATTCCAACACTATTAGGAGTTATGCCAACCCTATTAGGAGTTATGGAAGAGAGTTGGACCCACTGCCCAAATAGTTTCAAGGGAAAACCAATGAAACCATTGGACAAATGATCTTTGTATTATTCCATGCAAAATAATATAACTAAAATTTACTTCCTTCCTCTATCTTTTTCATTTCAACCAAACATTTGATCCTTCAGATCTTGTAACCAGATCTCATACTGTGTACCCAATGATCCCTTGGATCGCTTACACACATTTAGTAAGCATTCTAATTTTTTTTGCAATACACACTAATACACCACATTCCACTTGATTTTCTTCTTCAAGATACTTTACAAATAAAGAAAAAAACTTTCCTTTATACCCTATCTTCATAATAGTTCCTTGAGTTAGCCTTGAGGCTTTCCCAATTAATTAAAATAAGTTAATTAGTTAATTGCAATTTAGCATTGTTAGCTCATAGTCTATATGAAACTTTACATGCGTGAAACCATGTCTTCACACATGCTAGTGTCATCACATGACTATCATTGATTACTTTTTAATTGTACATCTCTTCATTACATCTCAAATGAAAGATAGTGATAGATCATCATAACTCTATTTTCCAATTCTTGATTTTTGCACTACTTCTAGTAAATCAAGTGTAACTTTTGTACACTATTGAATCAAAATTAGTCCTCTTAACCATGTCATCATGACAACATTAGGAATATGTCCTCCAGTGTCCATCATCTAAAATTTCCTTAGCTTCTTTGCATCATAAGATTACTGACTGTTATTCTTCCAGTCTTTACAAAATTACTACTATGTTGACATCAATGACAAATACAGTCATGAATGCAAAATATCAATATTCTCCAATGCACAAGATACTCCCTACTGTAGTATCATTAGCATTCATGCTAACAATCTCTACTTTTGGCATTGATGGCAACATAGATGAAAAATACCTAAGTTCCAAGAATACCAAACTGTAATTTGTTATTTCTTTTGTTGTCATCTTCTCAAATCCTCTTCATCAATCTAAAATATTTTGGCTATTGTCATGAGTTGTTTACGGTAAAAAACTTCCAACACTTTCTAGTTGCATATCTTTTCCATGGAGATATCCTTTTGCGCACTAACATATTCTTCTATTCACTTGCATGAATCTTTCTAAATCTCCCTAAAGAGATAACACTCCCCCATTGATAACTCAACATGTGTTTGTCTCACATTTTCTCTCCCAATTGCCTAGGAGATGTTTTTCATGCACATATTCATCTCCCCCATTGACATCAATGTCAAAGGTATCAATACAAGTACAAAATACCAATTGCTAAATACCAAATTGTTATAATATACTTCTTCCAACTCTTCAATCATCTCAAGTGTCCAGAGACACTATTCAATACAAAATATAAAATACCAAGAGTCTGCAATGACTTGGTTCATACCAGATACTCCCCCATACAGGAAGTATCAACATTCAGTCTAGTCTAACCATAGTGCTTTGTACCACTGGAGTGATGCACTTTGTGCATCATCTATTCTGAAGTAGTTAGGGGCATAACCCCTAGCATACATCTTAGGTACTCAAAAGTATCTTTTGGAAAAGGCTTTGTAAATATATATACAATATGATCTTTAGTACTTACATACTCCAACCTTATTTCCTTTCCAATTGCCTTTTCTCTCAAAAAATGGTATTTAATGGATATGTGCTTTGTCTTAGAATGTAATATTGGTTTCTTAGACATACTCATTATACTTGTGTTATCACAGTAAATGATAACAAGTTTTGTAAATTCAATCCCAATATCTTTCAGCACTTGTTTCATCCACATTACTTGATTACAGTTATTTACTATTGCAACATACTCTTCCTCAGTTGTACTATGAGAAATATAGTCTTGTTTCTTGCTCAACCAAAAAACCAATCTTCCTCCAAGAAAGAATTCTCTACCACTGGCACTCTTTTTGTCATCCATATTGCCTTCCCAATTTGCATTAGTATATGTGCACAATGTGAAGTCACTTGATCTATCATACCAAATTCCATAATTAGATATACCCTTCAAATATCTGAATATCCTCTTTAGTACTGCATAATGATACTCTTTAGGATCATCCTAAAATCTTTCTACAATCCCAACTACATTTTCTATATCTGGTCTAGTGTGGGTCAGATATTGCAATCCTCCAATCATAGATCTATACTTCTTCTGCTCAATTGTAGGTGTTTCATCTTTACTAGATAACTTGTTACTAGTTATCATGGGTCTACCAATAGGCTTACACCTTTCTAAATCAAATCTTTTCAAAAATTCTTTTAGATACTTGGTTTGTGAAATAGATATCCCATCTCTACTATGTGCAATCTGCAATCGTAGGAAAAATTTCATTTCTCCTATCATGCTCATTTCAAATTCATTTTTCATCTCTTTAGTAAACGTATCACTTTCTTTATCATTTTCTCCAAATATTATGTCATCCAAAAATATTACAGTTATAAATAAACCATCATCAATTTTTCTCAAATAAAAATTACCATCTCTTGTACCTTTAATAAATTCAAGCTTAGACAAATAGATGTCCAACCTTGCATACCAGGTTCTAGATGCTTACTTCAGACCATACAATGCTTTCTTCAGTTTTCATACAAATTATTTTTCTTCTATCAGATGGAATCCATCAGGTTGCTCAATGTAGACTTCTTCTTCAAGTTCTCCATTCAAAAAAAATGACTTGACATCCATCTGATAAACCTTGAAATTCTTGCTTGCTGCATAAGCCAAGAATATCCTTACTACTTCCATTCATGCCATAGGTGCATATGTCTCTTCATAATCTATGCCTTCTTTTTGTGAATAAAATTTACAAATAAGTCTAGCCTTGTTTCTCACAACTTCTCGTTGCTCATTCATCTTATTCCTAAAAACCCATTTAGTTACTATCACATTCTTATCTTTTGGTCTAGGAACAAATCCCCACATATCATTATTTGTTATATGATCCAATTTTTCTTGTATTTCTTACATCCAGTGGTCATCCTTGTTATCTAATCCAATTTTTCATGTATTGCTTGCATCTAGTGGTCATCCTTAGATGCCTCATTTACACTTTTAGGTTCTACTTGAGAAATTAGACATAATTCCTCATTAACTATGTTCCTTGTCATCACATACTTATCCTTGCTCCCAATTATCTGCTCTAGAGGGTGATTCTTCATCATGTTTCTGTTGGAAGTAGGAGTTGACATCTTAACTCTTATCTCTTCTCTAGGTTTAGATCTATGTTCTTCTCTATGCTCAACAAATACATCATTTTGCAAGTTATTGTTAGTCTCAAAAAGAACTTCAACATTCTATCTAACAATTCTAGAATTATCTTCTTCATCATCATAATTATAATCTACCATCCTCTCTTTAGTACCAAACTTTTCATCAATCCTTAAATTCACGCACTCAACTATTGTCTTAGTTATATATTTGAAACATCTATATGCTTTACTTTTCAATGAGTAACCAAGAAACATACCTTCATTGCTTCTAGGATCAAACTTACCAATATCATCATCTCTCTTTATGTAACACTTACTTCCAAATATTCTAAAATACATGACTAATGGTGAATGACCAAACCATAACTCATAGGATGTCTTTCTCATATCTTTTCTAATCTATATTCTATTCAAAGTATATATTGTAGTGTTAACTAATTTTCTCTAAAATGTCTTTGAGATATCATTCTCAAATAACATCGATCTTGTTGCTTCTTCTACTAACTTGTTCCTTCTTTCAACAATCTCATTAGCTCTAAGTGTTCTAGGTGAAGATAATTATCTTTTGATTCCATTCTCTTTATAGAACATGTTGAACTCTCTAGATGTGAACTCTCCTCCTCTGTCTGATCTCAAACATTTAATCATGACACCATATTCATTTTCAACTCTATTCTTGAATATCTTAAATTTCTCAAAAGCTTCAAACTTCTTTTTAAGAAATGCAACCCATATCATCCTAGTGAAATAATCAACAAAAATCATAAATTACCTTTCACCATAGAATCTGTTAGTTCTTGCAGGACCACTCAGATATGTGTGAACAATCTCCAGTTTCTCTGTAGTATAGAACTTCTTGCTAGGAAAAGACACTTTCCTCTACTTAGCCAAAATACATTCCTTGTAGATAAAAATAATAGACTTAATAATTTTAGATAGATCTCTCACTACAAATGTATTATTAACTTTCATAATATTATCAAATTTTATATGACAGAACCTTCTATAACACAACCAACTATTGTCAACCTTTGCAACCAAACATGTTATTTTAGTAGGTTTCAACTAAAATTCATTACCTCTAGATAAGGTTCTAGTACTAATCAACTTACCATCTTTATCCTTGATAATGCAAGTCTTCTCTATGAACTACAATAGATATTCATTATCTACCAATTGTCCAACACTTAACAAATTATGTTTCAAATGATCAACAATGTAAACATCATCACTGTTAGTTTTACCATCAAGAGTAATAGATCCAATCCCTATAATATGACAGGTTACATTGTTACCAACTCTAACAATACCTCCATCATGATTCATGAACTTAACAAATTTTTTCATATCACTAGTCATGTGATGTGGACATCCACTATCAATTATCCAATCTGATTTCTTCTCAACTTGGGTAACTGGAGCTCTTTCCTCTATAATTTCTTTATCAATATCATCCTCCTTGATATCCACAAATCCTAATTCATTATCACTTTCACTCTAATCTCTTTCATCAGATTCTTTGTCCTTTTTAACATATAAACAATTTCTATCCTTATCTCTTCTAGGCTTAAATTTTCCTATGAACTTCTTCTCTCTTTTAGGAAATTTAGATGCATAATCACCATATTCATCACAAGTCCAACATTTAAATATTTTCTTACCATCTTTCTCTTTTCTTACTAGAAGGGTTATTCCTTCTTCAATCTTTTTATATTCCTTAGATCTGCTACTATTGGCAAAGTCTCCTCTTGCACTTGCACTTCTTGACAAATTAGGTCAAATGTTCAGAGCATTGAAAGTTGTCTCAACTTTGAATAGTTCTCTAGACTATCTCAATTCTACTTCTATGGACTCTAACCTTCCAAGCATTGTTTCCTTTGTGAAATATTTAGTGCAAGGCATTTACTATCTAAATCATCTAATTTTCTACTTGAATGGTGGTGTTAAATTTTTCAAGATCTTCCATATAACCTCATCATCTTGTTTGGTTCCACCAAGAGACCAAATACCTTTAACAATTTCTAATATTCTACCAAAACAACTTATGGATTCACCTTCCATCATCTTAGCATCTTGAAATTCACAAATCCAATTTTGTAATCTCATTATTTTTGTGTGATCATCACCTTCAAAAGTAACTTCTAATGCTTTCCAAATTTTATGAGAAGTTTTAAATGTCTTTACCTGATTATATTCATTCTCTAGAAGGGCTGACAATAGGGCTTCTTTGGCTCTCATGTTATACATGAATAGTCTCTTTCTCCCTTACTGCATTCCTTTGACTTTGATTCTTCAACAATTGCCTTCTTAGCTTTCATCAAAAGCCAATATCCTAGACCCATGCATAGTAGATGAGTCTTTATCTTTTCCTTCCAACTATCATAGTTTTCCCCATCAAATCTTGGACTATCCTTCCTTAACATATTTTCCATCAATCTCCAAAAGTTGTTAAGCCTTATCTTTAAGGATCTAAAGCTCTGATACCAATTGTTAGAATATATAGTCCACTGATATAACTGAGAAGGGGGTGGGGTTAGTTATCCAACTATTTTCACAATCATTAACTTTAAACAAACTTAACCATGTGATTAATATAAACTAAAACCACAAAAAGATACTCATACACAATTAATACTAGATATATTAACTAGAGAAACCCTTAATCAGCTGGAAAACCCCAATAGGAATGGTACCCACAAGATGATGTACTAATATAAATATTTCTTGCTAGAGGATAGACCTTGTTAGGAGTATGTTACAACATTCAGTACATATGAGTCTTTGTTAGGAGTTGTGCTAACCCTGTTAAGATTTGTGGAATATAGCTAGACCCACTACCTAGATAGCTTCAAGGGAAAGACCAATGAACCCACTATCTAAATGATCTCTATATTATTCCTTGTAGAATATAGAACTAAAATGTACTTCCTTCCTCTGTCTTTGTCATCTCTACCATACTTATGCTCCTTTAGATCTTGTAACCAAATCTCATATTGCACATCTAATGATCCCTTGGATCACTTACACACATTCAGTAAGCATTCTTCTTCTTCTTGCACTATGCACTAATACTTTGCATTCCACTTGATCTTCTTCTTCAAGATACTTTACAAATAAGGAAAAAAACTTTCCTTTGTACCCTATCTTCATACTAATCCCTTGAGTTAGCCTTGAGGCTTTCCCAATTAATTAAAATAAGATAATTGGTTAATTACAATAGCACTATCGACTTACAGTCTATACCAAACTTCAACATGTGAAACCACATCTTGCACACACACTAGTGTCATCACATGACTATTCTTGATCACTATGTAACTGCACATATCTTCATTATAACTTATATGAAAGATAGTGATAGATCAACAAAATTATGTTTTCCAATGCTTTGTTTCTGCACTACTTCAAGTAAATCAAGTGTAACTTTCGTACACTATTGACTTAGACTTAGTCCTCTTAACCACATCATCATGATAACCTTAGGAACATGTCCTCCATTGCACATCATCTAAAACTTTCTTAGCTTTTGTGCATCATAAGATTATTGCTATTCTTCCTGTCTTTGCAAAATTATTGCTATGTTGACATCAATGACAAATATAGTCATGAATCCAACATATCAATAGTCTTCAATGCATAAGATACTCCCCCAATGTAGTATCATTAGCATTCATGCTAACATACTATGTTTTCCTGGTCAGGCTTTCTTGATACTTGTTATGAAGATACTTCTTCTTGACTTAGCTTAAGTAACCATTCACTTTAGCCTTAACTAGGTCAACAATACATAATATCATCAATTTCTTACTTGGTCTTATTTCTCCTTTTATACACCAAATAACTTAACCTTTTCCTAGGTACTCATTTTATCTCTTCTTTTCACATTCTCTTCATCAATCAAACAAATGATATCATTCAGACCAAAAAGAAATTATCTCACAAGCAAGTAGTAGGTTTGATATCATTGACAAAATAATAATTGTTCCATGATAGGTTCCATAGTTCAAACAATCTCTTTTCAACAATCTTCCTCTTTGGAATTGATGGAAAACCAATACCAACAACAACACCAAAAACAAACTTAATACCTTTGAAATTCTTCCTCTATTACTAGGTGTCCTTCGTTTGTATAGGGTAATGTAAGATTTTTAAATCTCCTTCAATGTATCTTCTCACTCTAACTTCTATCAGCAATATATTTCTTATCAGTGTATCTCTCCCTCATTCTATGTATCTCTCCCTCTTAAGATGTTCCGTGTGTGTGTGTGTGTGTGTGTGTGTGTGTGTGTGTGTGTGTGTGTGTGTGTGTGTGTGTGTGTGTGTGTTTGTGTGTGTGTGTGTGTGTGTGTGTGTGTGTGTCTATCTCCCTCTTTACGTTATCTCTCCCTCTTTGATAACAATGCCAAAGACTTGTCTTCTTTTCATGCAAATATCATCAATTCAAGCTCTCCCTCTATAACCTTGTATGTGACTATAAATCTTTTGATTCATCTCCTTCATTACTTTAGGTAGCTCCTAAAGTAAGATCCACTGCATCCAATTTTTAAAGTATGACATTTAACTTAGTTGATGCAAGCACTACTCTTTCTTCTTAAGTAGCTTAGGATAGGGTATCACCCCTAGTTCACCTCTTAGTTACTCATATGCATCCTTAGGTAAAGATTTTGTGAATATATCATCTATCTATTCTTTTGTATTCACATATTCCATTCTCACTTCTCTGTCTTGAACCATCTCTCTCAAGTAATGATACTTGATTGCAATGTGATTTATCTTGCTATGCATCATAGGGTTTTTAGAAATTTTTATTGCACTTGTATTGTCACAGTATTGTATCACAAGTTCAATAATTTCCTCCTTCATTCCTTTGAGTAATTGTTTGATCCAACCACATTTGTACAATTCACTAAAGTAGCCACATATTCAGCTTCAGTAGTAGATTGTGATATACAATTTTGTTTCTTACTTGTCCATGAGACTAATCTTTTTCCCAAGAAAAATGCTCCACCAATTGTACTTTTTCTACTATCAATATTTCCAACCCAATTAGCATCTGTATAAGCTCTTAATTCAAACTTATCATTCTTCTTTTAGTATAGACCATAGCCTTTTGTTCCTATTAGGTATCTCATAATCCTTTTAACAACCATCAAATGATTCTCCTTAGGATTTGCAAAGAATCTTGCAATAATCCCAATAGCTAATGCAATGCCAGATCTGTTATGAACTACATATTGAAATTTTCCAATCACTTGTAAAATGTTTGATTTACTTTAGCGGAATCATTAGTTTTGGATAGTTTATGTCCTATCACCATAGGAGTACTAAGAGGTTTTGAATCCTCCATACTAAAACATTTCAATATTTCTTTCACATACTTGGAATGAGTGATGTAAATACCATATTTTATTTGATATACTTGCAAACCAACAAAGAACTTTATCTCTCCAAACATAGACATCTCAAAATCTCTCTTCATTTCATTTGCAAATTTCTTACACAATGCATTTTTCCTCCAAATATGATATCATAAATAAATATTTCAGCTAGTAAAATCCCTTTACCTCCTTTTGTCTTCAAGTACAAGTTGTTATTATCATCTGTCTTCTCAAAACCAATCTTCACAAGATAATTGTGAAGCCCTTCATACCATTCTCTTGGAGCTTTCTTCAAACCATCTAAAGCTATGTGCAATATACATACCATGTTCTTGTTGTTTGATCAAAAAATCCTTCTAGTTGTTCCATGTAAACCTCATCTTCTAGTATACCATTTAGAAATGTTGACTTCACATTAATGTGATAAACTTTGAAACCTTTGTATGTAGAGTAAGCAAGCAAAGTTCTTACTCCTTCCAATCTTGCAAGTGGGGTAAATGTCTCTCCATAGTCAATAACCTCTTCTTGTTGATACCCCTTTTAGACTAATCTTTCCTTGTTCCTTATGACTTCACCATTCTCGTCCACTTTCTTTCTGTACACCCACTTAGTTCCAATCACATTCTTTTTATCCGGTCTGGGTACTAGATTCCATGTTTTATTCTTCTCAATCTAATCAATCTTTTCTTTCATGGCCTTACTCCATTCTTCATTCTCTAATGCATTTATGCATCTTTCACTGACTTAGGATCATGCTTTCTTAACAAACATGTATCAATTCTCAACATGTTATTTTTCATTAGTCTAGTTTCTTTATCTCCAATAATTTTTTCAGAAGGGTGATGTCTTCTAACATACTTTGACAATCTTGGTTATGCTCTTCTTTCTGCAATGGGTCTGTCAACTTCATATTCATTGTGCACTTCTCTATCAATTAACTCATCATTCCTTTCATGTACACTAATCTTAGTATCAAAATGTACCTCAACTTCTTTCTAGAACTTGGCTCCTAAATGCAACTCGACATTGATTGTATGTGACTTGGTAGTCACTAATACTTTTTGTTTTTGATTTACAACTTGGTTCACAACTTCATTAGTATTCATGTCTTCATAGTAATACATGAAGGTTTTTTACTCTTCAAGTTCCTTCTTAGATTTAGCTTCACATACCTCTGTATATTCATCAAATTTCACATTTGCACTTTCCACAACTTTTTAAGTGTTAGTATTTAAACACTTATAAGCTTTAATTCTTATGGACTAGCCTAAGAATATACCTTCTTTAGTTTAGCATCAAGTTTACTATTTTTTTTGTCCTTAATAATGTAACACTTTCTTCCAAATACCTATAAATATTTTACATTGGGTGAGTATCCATACCATAGTTTAAAAAGTGTGGAGTTTGTACTTTTCTTGAATTACACTTTGTTTAAGGTATAGATAGCTATATCGATGACTTTTCTCTAGTATTTTAAAGCAACATTCTTTTGCATCATTAGTGTTCTAACATAGTCCATTATATATATGTTCCTCCTTTCAGCAATTCCATTTTGTGGAGGGGTCCTAGGTGTAGAAGTTTGTCTTATAATTCCTTTGTCATTATAGAATATCTCAAACTCATTTGATATAAATTCTCCACCTCTATCAAATATCAAATATTTAAATATTTTACCAATCTCCTTTTCAACTCTTGCCAAGTACCACTTAAACATTTGAAAAGCACCAGATTTTTTATTCAAAAACATAACTTTCATCATCCTAGAATAATCATTAACAAATAGGATAATGTACTTGTCACCTTTGTAGCTTTACAAATCAATTGGTCCACATAAATCAATATGAACTAATTCCTGAATTTCTTTTGAGGAGTGAGTCTTACTTTTAAAACTACATTTTTTCATTTTGCCTAACTGATCTTGTTTGCAAATTACATTATCAGGTTTCTTCATTTTTGGAATACCTCTGACGCTTTTCATGTTACTGATACTGACTAAGTTATAAAAGTTAACATAACATAACCTCTTGTGTCATAGCCACACATCATCAAATTCAACAACAATACAAGTAGCATCATTCATGTCAAGATAAAATTGATTACCTCTAGTATGATCTCCATTTCCAATTGGTTTTCCATCAATGTCATAAATCTTTTCCTATTGTTAACAAATTCAACTTTGCAACTTGAATTATTCAATTGTGATACACTCAATAAGTTATAGTTAAGTCCTTCTACATAGTAAGCATTGGTACACATGATCTTTTCTGTTAGTTTTATTGATTCTTTACCTTTTATTAGACAAGGTGCATCATTACAAATCTACCACTATTTCCATTGTAATACTCAAGGGTAATGAACTTACTTTTGTCTCCATTCATGTGACATGAAAATCCACTATCAATGATCTATCTATCACTTTTGTTCACACAAGATATCAATGAAGTTGCCTCAACTTCATTAGAATCATCTTGCATTGCAACATAGACAACTTCATTATCATGGTCATCAAATCCATCATTTGATTCCTCTTCTGAAATATAGTAGGCTTTATTTCCTTTGTCATTATAGTCTTTTTTTTTTCTCATCTCTTTTACCTCTATATTTATCTCCACTTCTATTATTCTTCTTCTCTGGACACCTTGCAACAATATGACCAACCTCATTACAACTGAAACACATGATAGGTATCTTACCTTTGTATTTATCTTTTCCTCCATGAAATATCCTAGCTAGCAATGCTTCAAGCTCTTCTACATCATCTTCATCTATATCACTATCACTAGAAACATGTTTGACCTTTTTCTTCTTCTTATCTTTAGGTTCTTTTAGTGTCAGTTTAGCTTTGAAAGAGGATTCAACATTTTTAGTTATGAAATTATCAAAATTAGAAAGTTCAAAAGTAGTGAGTCTACCCATCAGTCCTTCAAAGGTTATATTACTACCAAGAACATGCCTTAGTTCTTGTATGGAAGAGACTCTAATAGCATAGATAGGCAGTAAGGTTCTCAATACTTTTTTGATCATATTCTCATCTTTAATAACACCATTTTCTCCTTTGATAGAATTCACAACATCTTTGATTCTTGTACAATACTATACTATAGTCTCACTTTCTTGAATTTTCATGTCATCTAACTTTCCTCTTCGACTTTTAGCTTCGGCTCTTAGAACATTCTTATCTCCTCCATAGATCGTCTCTATAGCATCCCACATCTTCTTAGCAAAATTGCATCCTTTGATGTCATCAAACTTTGAGTAGCTTAGGGCAGATGCTAGCTCTAACATTGTCTGATTATGTTCTTTCTTCTTTTTTAGATCATTAGCAATAGGGACTCCAGCAAGATCAATGTGCTTAATGGTAATGGTAGATTGTGCATAATCTCCAAGTCCTCCTAGATGTAGCTTCATCAAACTTTGCCATTCAAGAAAGTTTTCCATGTCTAATTTAGGTACTTCCTTTCTATACATCTTGATCTTTAGCTATTAGTATCTTCAAACTAATTTCCTTACAAGAAAAAAAAATCTCTGATACCAGTTGTTGGAATTATTTAGAATAACTTGGAGGGGGGTGAATCATTTATCCAAGGTCTAAATGTACAAATAATTTTTTTTAGTACTTAACAGATTGATATCCATAAAACCATATCATGCATGCATCCATTAGAACATCCAATAACTTAACTTAGTATTTCATTGTCCTAGGTCAAAATAACTTTGTAGAAATGTAAGCATGAAATACCAAAAACTCATTCACACAATTTGACACAAGGATTTTACCTAGAAACCCAATTTGAGAAAAACCACCAGTAACATGCTACCAATTTTCACTCTTTTGAAGTGATGCCCTATTAAAGGCTAACCTTGTTAAAGGTTACAATACACATTGTTAAATGTGACCTAGCTAAATGATTTGAATCACCCTATAAGGAGTGAACCTTGCTAGAGGACTTTAGAAAATTTCATTAGAATGTCACCTTGTAGATTACAGATCTTTGGTCTAGTCCTCCAATCTGCTTGGCATTCATGCTCTTCATCTCTAGCAGCTTTTTCACCCTTCAAGCATTCATTCTCTTAAGCCTTCTTTCTTTGTATGCCAATTTCAAACTCTTCTACTTGGCCACCATATGAAACAATACCCTAGACTCCTTATCTTCCTTAGGTTCTCACACATGACAATGGTTGCTTCTAGCCTTCTATCTCCTTATAAAGAGAATTTAGGTCTTTTGTGGTTCAATCAAAATCGTCCATTTTAGAGTTAGGTAAGATTCAATGAATCTACCCACTTTTCCATTTTAGTGCCTTTAGAAACTTCTCTTACAATCTTCCTTAAATTCACCTCAAAATGGTTTATCTTGAATTCTGTGCCACCAAATCAATACACTTAATCTTCCAAACACTTTCCCCAATTCAAGAAATCAAATTAGTTAGCTTAGATTCATTAGATCTTTGATTTAATGCTTTTTATTGTCACTCGAAATCTACACTATTCACTTGACAATAACAATCTTCTAATGCTCAGCCAACACTGGGTTGCTCAGCATCAACTGTCTTCTTAGCTTGGTCACCACTAGTGTTTCCTAGATGCTTAATGCTTGCTAAATTTTACTAATGCTCGACACCTACTATATTTTTTGACACTCTACACCTACAGAAATTTCCTTGGCTTGAACTAAGTTTTCTCAGCTTACACTATTTTCTCGGCTAGGCTTGGCAAACACTTTATGAAAATAGTTCTTCTTGGCTTAGCTAAAGTAACCATTCACTTTATCCTTAACTAGATCAACAATACATAATATCATCAATTTCTTACTTGGTCTTAGTGCTCCTTTTATACACCAAATAACTTAACCTTTCTCTAAGTACTCTTGTTATCTCTTATTTTCAAATCATCTTCATCAATCAAACAAATGATAGCATTCAGACCAAAAAGAAATTATCTCATTGGCAAGCAATAGGTTTGACATCATTGACAAAATAATGATTGTTCCATCATAGATTTCATACTTCAAATAATCTTTTTTCAACATCTTCATGCTCTAGTGGTTCTAGTATATAGTACTCGTCTTTGGTCTTGGTCATGTTTTTCAATCTCTCTTTCCTCCAGTACCTGCTAGGTGTTTCCCTTAAGGGATTTTGATATGGAATTGTAATGTTTTATCACTAAGGTTTCAAGTTTTTGTAAAACTTGTATTTCTATTGTTTCTATGGGCCTAATGCCTACTTTTGGATAATTTCTGCATAGGGTTTTAGGTCCCCTCAAAACCTATTTTTATATTAATCCAAAAACATTAATTATTTACCAAATCTTAATTAAATAATTAATATTAATTAATCTTTATTGGTTAATTAAGTTCAATTTCCTAAGTCTATAGTTTTAAATAATTTTCATTAATTATTTAAATTAACTAATTAATTCCTCTCAATTATATTAATTTCCTAGATTATTATCATTTTAGCTCAATTTCATTTAATTTTATTTACAATTAATTTCATCTTTTCATAAATTAAATTTTAATTCTTCAAATCTTTATAAAATACAAAAATTCATAAAATCTTCAAATTGGTAAATTCTAAAAACTAAGAAGTACACAAAATGCATAATATCTTTTAATTTGGAAATACTCAATTTATCTTTTTGAAAATTTATCTTTTTGAAAATTAGAAATATCTTCTCAATCCTATCTTCTCCTTTATTTCCTAAACAACTCTTCATTTTTTGAGTTTATTTGGAAATAAATCCCCTACTTTAGAAGATAATCTAGAATGTTTACCTCTCTACTTATCTTGTCTCTTGTTCAATATGTTATTCTCTTGTTCAATATGTTATTGTCCTTTATTATATTGTTATTTTTTAGAATGTTTTACTATTCTCAACCATTTAAAATACAAAGATAATATTTCATTTTGTTCTATCTCCTTTTTACACTAAGAATGGACAAAATTATCTAAATAGAAGTCTAAGATACCCCTCGTTTTAGATAATTTTGAAAGGTCCAACTCAATGTCAAAGGATAAGGGGTCTAATATCCTAAATTATGATGAGGATGGTTGGCAGATAGAGGATGATGGTGATCTTGATTTTTTTTAATTAGGAGAAGAAACAAAAGAAGTTGGGTAAGAAGGGAGAAATTAAAAAATAATGAACATCTCCTGTTTACCTTGTTTCTAGGGGTAGCTTGTGCAATAGTTTAGGTTACCATAGTGGAGACTCTAATGTTTTCTTTGTACATTGAAGATGAGTCATTTTAGAGTAATTTTTTTGTAGTTCTATGACTTCCATGGACTATTTCTATTATTTTCTATAAGATCTCCTATTAAATGTGTTTTCCTTGATAAAATTTTGTTTAGTCCTTGTCATTCCATAAATTTTGGAACTCTATATATTAAAGGATATATTCTTACTATAAGTTTGATCTGTATAAGTTCCATTTTCACAAAGTTGGATGTTTGAATGGGAAATCCTTTTCATTTTCTCTCTCAATTGGCCTCTCCTATTTGGTTGAAAGTCTAGTATGTCCTCATTTTTTGTCGCATGGTTATTCTATTTGGGGGGTTATGTTCAACACTACTAGTTTTTGTTTTCTCTACTCTATTAGACTATCTATGTTAGCTAGCAAGGGAAGGGCCTATTTTTGTCATCAATTATTTTATAGTATGTTTCAAGGGCTCTCTCTATCCTTTAGTTGTTTTTGGTTAATAATTCATTCATATGTTTGGGTTGTGCTTCCCCTTTCTTATGCCATGATTCAACTACTCTTTTCTTGAAAGCGAGTTTATACACCTTGTTTTTAGATTTTTTTAAATGGAGATACTATGGAGGTAGAGGTGGGGTATTTTCAATGGACATGGCAAGATTTGGCACAGTTTTTTTTCCTTATTCCTCTTTCACCATTCCTATCAAGGTGGAAGAGTCCCTTATTGATAATTAGGCTTATTCTAAGAAAAAGGTGTTTTATTACATTATGTGTTCCTCTTATCAGTGTATAGTTAGTCATGGGTTCAAATCAAAGTTAAATCTTCATTATATTTTTCTTTCTATCTTATATTCCCATTTAGGTGGGATCCATTTGCATTGAGGTGAAAATGAGTTTGGTAGATAGGAGGTTGATTTTTAGTTGAAGTCATGCTACTATTTTTTGGTTAATGGTATTGGGTAACATATTAAGGTCTAATTGGAAGGCCTAGTGTTCCTCTCAAAATCCCCTTGTAAGCTTTCCCAGCCTTATGGATTTTGTGCTAATTACTTGTTATTGTTCAGTAACTTGTGGTTGTGTGTTGCTATTTGATTTGTAAACTAAGATTTACAATTTTTATAACTTAATCTAAAATACAGATTTAATCCCTAATCTAGGAAGTAATTACATGGATATGTATTTATAACAATTGAAATTGCAAGGGTTATGCTTTAAAAATCTTTAACTGTGTTTGATTATATTAAAGAGAACAATAACAAATTAAAAGAAATGACAAAAGAAGAAAGAGATAGAAAAGAGATGCAAACACATAATAGAGTTTTACTTGGTTAGAAATACATCTCTAGGTTTGCTTCTGAATTTGGGGACCACTTTATTAAATTTTCCAAGAAAAATCGCCTTGTTACAGATTTCAAGATTTAAAGTCTCATTCACAATCTCCTTCCTTTCACTTGAAGAAACTTCACAATCTTTGTGCATACAAAATATCTCATGAGAGGAAAATTATCTCTCCCATTACAAAAATTATATCCAAGTCTATTAGTTCTTGTATTTCTAATTTTTTCACCTTTTTTTTGTAGGTTGGTTTCCTTTTTCCTACTTGTTTGACAATGACAACATTTTGTAAATAAAGTTTGGGTGTCTTTAAAACACATTTTACCCCTTTTTAAAAAATATGTTATTTCAAAAATCTAGATAAATTAATAAATGGAATAAGAAGGAAATAGGGAGGGAAGGGGGTGGAACAAATGTAAAATAGAATTATAAAGAGAGATACACAATAGGATGATCGCATGATGGAAGATTTAACTATTCCTTTTTAGATGATTTATTTGGGATTTTCTTCTATTTAAAGCATTAATCCCTATCTAACCATCCTACTTAAGTCATTTGTTTAGGAAATTGATTTGGCCTACCTTTTCTATTCTGACATTTTTGTGGCATGGGTGTTGGTTTGAGATGAACCTTTTGGGATTTGTACTGATGTTTCTTGGACAACTAGATCTTCTATAAGCCATGGTTTGGAGGATCCTATGGTTTTTGGTTGTAGATGTTTGATTTCATTATGGATCTTGTCCCTTTATTCTATTTATGCCATAGTGGAGACTCTAATTTTTTTTTGTACATTGAGGATGGGTCATTTTAGAATGATTTGTTTGTAGTTCTATGACTTCCATGGACTATTTATATTATTTTCTACAAGATCTCCTATTAAATGTTTTTTCCTTGATAAATTTTTGTTTAGTCCTTGTCATTTCATAAAATTTGGAACTCTTTATATTAAAAAATGCACTCTTATTGTGAGTTTGATTTGTATAAGTTTCGGTTTTACAAAGTTGGATGTTTGAAGGGGAAATCATTTTCATTTTCTCATTAGATTTTCCTCTTCTATTTGGTTTAAAGTCTAGTTTTTCCCCATTTTTTGTCACATAGTTATTCTATTTGGGGGTTATGTTCAACACTACTAGTTTTTGTTTTCTCTATTCTATTAGATTGTCTAGGTTAGCTAGTAAGGGAAAGGTCTATTTTTTGTGGTTGAGTAATTAATAGTATATTTCAAGGGCTCTCTCTATCCTTTATTTTTTTTTGGTTAATAATTCATTCATATTTTGGGATTGTGGTTCCCCTTTCTCATGCCATGATTCAACTACTCTTTTCTTGAAAGTGGATTTATACACCTTATTTTTAGATTTTTCCAAATAGAGATACTATGGAGGTAGAGGTGGGGTATTTTTTATGGACATGGTAGGATTTGGCTCATGTTTTTTCCTTATTCCTCTTTCACCATTCGTATGGAGGTAGAAGAGTCCCTTATTGATGTTGAGGCTTATTCTACAAAAAAAGTGTTTTGTTACATTATGTGGTCCTCTTATTAGTGTATACTTAGTTGTGGGTTCCACTCACAGTTAAATATTCATTATATTTTTCTTTCCATTATATATTCCTATTTAGGTGGGATCTTTCTATGTTGAGGTGAAAAAGAGTTTGGTAGATGGGAGGTTGATTTTTAGTTGAAGTCGGGCTACTATTTTCTGATTAATGGTTTTGGGTACCATTTAAAGGTCTAATTGGAAGGTCTAGTGTTCCTCTCAAAATCCCCTTATAAGTTGTCCCCATCCTTATGGATTGTGTGCTAATTACTTATTTTTCAGTAACCTTTGGTTGTGTGTTGCTATTTGATTTGTAAAGTAGGATTTACAAGTTTTATAACTTAATCTAAAATATAGATTTAACCCTTAATCTAGGATGTAATGGCATGGATATGTGTTTATAAAAACTGAAATTGCAAGAGTTATGCTTTAAAAATCTTTAACTGTGTTTAATTACATTAAAGAGAACAATAACAAATTGAAAGATAAATGACAGAACAAGAAAGAGATAGAAAAAGATGCAAACACATAACGGAGTTTGTCTAGTTATAAATACATCTCTCAATTCACTTCTCAATCTAGGAAGTGCTTTATTAAATTTTCCAAGAAAAGAAATTTCCTTGTTACAAATTTCAAGCTTTAAAACCTCATTCATAGTACCCTTCCTTACACTTGAAAAAACTTAACAATCTTTGTGCATACAAAATACATCATGAGAGAAATATTATCTCTCTCTTTACACAAACTCTCTCCAAATCTATTTTCCCCTCCCAATCTGATCTGATGGATGGATCTAGACTAATTGCAGTATTGAATTCTTAACTAAAATCAAATTAGCGGAAGTCTTAATACATTTATCATAAATGAAATCAAAACTTAAGATGAGAAATAGAATTGAGAGAAAAGAAGATAGAAAGTGCAAACAAAGTTTGATTTCGGAGTTTGCCACAAACGTGACTATGTCTCCGGGTCGGCTCCAATAGAGTATGACCGATCCGATTAATCTCCAAAAATCAATTACAAATATGCACCAAAGAAGACCATTTCTTCTAGCACTTCGATAGCATAACAATACTCTGAAGTACAAAAATGGCTCCAAAAAATCTCCTAGAAAAATCTCCCTATTCCTTTAAAAAAAACTTCACCAAGAGCAATTTCTCTCAAGCCTCCCTTGTTTTTTCCAAATGACATCCTACCCCCCTTTTTATACAAAATAATTTGCCTAAATTGGCTCAAAACCAATTAAGGGTATAAAACAAAACATCCCCTTCGAATAACCCCCTTTGCCATTTTTACATTTTGGCATTTATATAATTTTAGGGGTTAATGCTGTTAAAAATAACAAATAAATCTATTTTAAGGGGGCTCTGCTGTTTGATACAAGTTAAATAACACATCTGCCATGCATTTAACAAGCCACATCAGTGGTGTATTGGCACATAGCTATTTTAGGGGTTGCCAGGTCGAGGGTTCAACTCCCACCTATGCATCTTTTCAAACAGCTTTGACGGCATTCGTAGTTTAAATAGAAAATCTATTACAAAGTTGCTAAATGATCTACGTGGTCTAGTGGCAAGGAGGGAAAGTAGGGAATGAGAGGTCAAGGGTTCAAACCTCCTCAAAAAAATTTGAAACCACCAAATTTGAGTTTGAGGTGCCATGTGGCACTATTTTATTTGCTCATATTTTTGATATGTGTCATCACTTGAGCTGCTGATATCATGATGATGTCATCACTATTACATTTTGCCTCCAAAATTCAAACGGCCATAACTTTCACATATGTAGTCTATTTTTGACGAAATGAACTCCGTTGGAAAGTTCTTATCAGGCTCTTCATTTTGAAATCCATTGTTGACCACTTTCAAGATGGTTTGATTTTGCCCCTTATCTAGCCCTCTGGTCTACCTATTGACTAGAACTTTGACCGAGCATAACTTGCACAAATGGACTCCTTTTTGCTCCATTCAAGTTGCATTAGAATCAGGACGCTAAGATCTTTTTGATGGTGCAAAAATATGGAGATTTGAAGACACTTAAATTTTCACTAAAATTATCCACCGAATCACAATCTAATTATGTTGATTATGTTGTTGAAATCACACTGATGTCATATGGTCAACCCTTTTCTTGGGTAACTTTGACCACCCATAACTTCTACATATATACTTTATTTTTGAAATCATAAATGGTTGTAGAATCAATGTGATAAGCACTAAAATTTGGCATTATTTTTTAATGGATTTGAGAGAATTAAAATTACACGTTTTTCTCCAATCAAACCTTGGTTCACCAATTTGACCATAAATTTGGCTAAGCATAACTTGTGCGTATGAGTTTCTTTTTCACCCGTTCAAGTTGCATTGGGTTTAGACTTTTATGCTCTTCTCAATAATGTTGAATTTGAGAGATTATGAGACTATGCAATTTTTGGCTTTTGTAGGTCCACCCAAATCATTCCTCCCCACTAAGAAGCTTTGGACCTCCATAAGTCTCTTTTGATATACAGTTTAAGGAGGGTATGTTCACCTCAATTGTCTAGTACCATATGTACTACCTGTTGGAATTTTGAGTATCTATCTCATCACATACATCATGAGAAGTGATATATAATCATTGACACAATTAACCATACATCCATCATTATCCATTGTTACATCCATTACCCACATAGTACCAACTAGTAGAAAAAGAAGCAACAATACTATACAAACTGATGAAATAGAAAAAGTGTCAACATTTTGCATCTTCTAAATAGGAATATTATTAGAAAATGAATCATTCAAACCCTTTATTACCATCTCTGGTTGAAGTCTTGATTCTACTTGCACCTAACCCTCACTAGCTTCTACAAACATGAGAGTTAGTTTATTTCTTACATTTACAATCCTTTTCAAATTCCTTGTATTTATAATCAATCCTCTACTCTTCATATGATGAGATTTTATAGTGTATTTAGTTCCATCCATAAACAAATGATCTTTATTATGCTCCTTGTAGAAGATATATTTCCAATCATATAAGTATGGTATACCTGACACATTCCCACATATGTCTAGTGGTATCACATCAAAATTAACCTCATCTATATACTTAGATGTTATTACAAATTTTAACTTACATTGCCTTGTTACTCATAATTTGTTACCATTCCATGCACAACCTAATGGATAAGGTCTCTTATGTTGCTTAGTTTCCAATCCCAATTATTTAGCAACTTCTTCTAAAATTAAATTAACTTGTGATCCACTATCTATTAATGTGTTGATTTTAGTGTTATTTGAAATTACCATTATATGAAAAAGTTCACACCTTTTACTATCTTTAGGAACATCATGACATTTGGATGTAGAACATTAGTGCTAGAATAATCAAAAGATTTACCTTTTAGACCCACAACCAATATCTTCATTTCATCCTCACAATCTGATCCTAGATCCTGAGCAACAAATTTAGTAGTTTTCTTCCCTTTAGGATCTGTCTTAAACCACTTTGGTTTCAATTCTATATGTAGTTTCCAAAACTTTGCGTCTGCATGCCCTTTGTTTTGACAATGTGAACAAGTAGGGTTTTCACCTTCCTCTTTCTTTAATGGGGTTTGTTTCTTACCCTTCGTGTTTCCTTCAAGAGGAAAAACTTCCTTCTTTGAATTGAAACTTTTGTTTCCTCCACCCGCTTCAATATGGGTTACTTGAACACATACTTCATCAAAGATAGAAGGACTAAACATCAATATTGTATGTTCTAAATATGAATACATTCCACCTATATAGTTTAATAAAGTATCTTGTGTGTAAAGAGGAAGTCCAAGATTTAATGCTTTCTTCCTAAACACTTGTGTATACTCTTGTACGGAATGCCCTTTACCTTGCTTGAGATTTTACCAATCTGTAATGTCTTGTTGAATATAACACAAGGTATAAAATTGTTTCTTTAAAGAAACAGTAAATTCATACCAAAATGAAATAATTTTACCATGTGTAGAAAGATCATCTTGGATCTTACTCTTCCACCAAACTAATGTAGTACCTTCCATTTAAAGAGTAGCTAACTAGATTTCGGAAGAATTATCCAAAATATTTTGAACCCTACAATACACATAAATATACTTAAGCCAATTATCTAGTTTTTCTACATCTAATTCACCATTAAATATAGGAAAATCAAAATTTACATCAAGTTTTAAGAAAGGTGCATTAACTTGCACATATTGTTTCTTTTTAGAAACAGTAGAGAAAGAAGAAGATGATGATGAATAAGATGAAGAAGATGGGGATGGACTTTAAAGAGGGTCATTACCATCTCCTACTCCTTAATATTTGTCATCTTTTGATGAGGATTTATCTTCATCCTTCTTCCTATCATTTTTTTCCTTTCTAATCTATCATTCATGTCTCTCTTGGAGAATAATTTTTGCCAAAGCATTAAATTCAACAAAATCTTGCTAGAAGGTTTCTACATTGAACTCAAGAAGGCTTTTTTTAGATTACATTACTCACCAAAAAAAGTTCTTTTTCTCCAATATTAAGATTGAACTCTACAAATTTATTTTCTCCTTGTTTTAACCTCAACCTGGTTAACATTCACCACCTACAATTTCCTGTAAAATAGGCTTTGATACCAAACTTGACATGTAAACTATGATAGTTCACTACCTAGATCACTATTGGACTTTTTGGTCTTTTTGTTGTAAGTGAGAAATTATGGCATATTGTTCTCTAAGTAGCCTTTTGACTACTAGTGGTTCATTAATGAGCTTAAGTTATCATTTATTGGAAATTTATTAATGTTTTTTCAATCTCTTTGATACCTTAGGGTTATTGATGTGTTGTTGAAAGGAGATTGTTGAAGTGAAGAAGATTGGTGAAACCTAACATGGAACAATTATTATTTTTTCATTGATGTCAAACCTACTATTTGTTGGTGAGACAATTGCTTACTTTTGTTTGAATACTATTATTTTTTTGATTGATGAAGAGGATTTGAAAAGAAAGGATAATAAGAGAATCTAGAGAAAGGTTGAGTTATATGGTGTATAAAAGGAACACTAAGACCAAGAAAGACATGGATGATATAGTGTATTGTTTATCTACTTAAGGCTATAATGAAAGGATACTTGAGCAAAGACTAGAAGAAGGCTAAGTAAAGAAATATGTTTGCCAAGCCTGACTGAGCAAAGTGTGCAAGCCAAGCAAAGTTAGTGCAGGCTGAGCAAAAAGTTAGTAGAAGCTGGGTGAAGAAAGTTAGAATGAGATGAGAAAGAGAAATTTAGTTGTATCAAGTGAAGAAAGTTAGAATGAGCTGAGCACTAGTAAAGACCTAGTGGATGTCGAGAAACCCAGTGGTTGCTAAGCATCAAATAACAATGTTTTCCAAGAAAATAGAGAGTTATTGTCAAGTGCTAGTAAAATGTGTTAGATCAAAGATTTAATGAATCTTAGCTAACAAAATTGATTTCTTGAATTGTGTGAAGTGTGTGGAAGATAACTATGATGAGTTGGTGGCACAAAATTCAAGATAAACCATTTTGAGGTGAATTCAAAGAAGATTGTAGGAGAAGTTTCTAGAAAGGGATAAAATGGAAAAGTGGGTAGATTCACTGAATCTTAACTAACCCTACAATGGATAGTTGTGGTTAAGTGAAAAAAGACATAAATGCTTTATTTATAGAGATATCAGGCCAAAAGAAATAATTTTCATGTACAAGAACCTAAGGAAGACAAGAAGTCTAGGGTGTTGCTTCATATGGTGGCCAAACAAAAGAGTCTACAATTGGCATACAAAGAAAGAAGGCTTAAGGTGATGAATGCTTGAAGGGTGAACAAGCTGTCAGAGATAAAGAGGATGAATTCCAAGCACAATTATATCAATCTAGATAAATCCTTTGGATTAAGGTTGACCTAACAGTCATTAGTAAATCCTTTAACTAGGTGACATTCTAATAGAATGTTCTAAAGTCCTCTAACAAGGCTCACTCCTAATAGGATGATTGAAATCCTTTAACCAGGTCACATTTAATAGTTTGCATTGTAACCTTTAACAAGATTGGCTCCTCACATAATTCACTTCAGAAGAGTGAAAATTGGTGGCATGATACTGGTGGTTTTTCTCGAATTGGGTTTCCACATAAAATCTTTGTGTCAAAATGTGTGATTGATTTTGTGGTATTGCATGTTTACATTTCTACAAAGCTATTTTGACATAGGACAACAATATGCATATGTTTAAGATATTGAATGATCAATGCATGCATAAGAATAAGTTACAGTACTGAATAGTTGTATTTGTACTTTTGGATAACTAATTCAACCCCCCTCTCAGTTATTCTAAAGTATTTCAATAATTGGTATCAAAGCATCAAGTTCTTGTGAAGAGAAAAGTTTGAAGGTACTTAAAATTAAATATCAAGATGTACAGAAAGGAGGTGCCCAAGTTAAATAAGGAAAACTTTCCTACACGACAAAGTTTGATGAAGCTACATCTAGGAGGCCTTGGAGATTATTTATAGTCAACTATCACCACTAAATAGGTTGATTCGGCTGGAACCCCAATTTCTTAAAAATTGAAACAAAAGAAGGAACACAATCAGGCAATGTTAGAGATTGCATCTTCTCTAAGCTACTTAGAATTTGATGACATCAAAGAATGTGATTATGCAAAGAAGATGTGGAATTCCCTATAGAAGATCTATGGAGGAGATAAGAATGTGTTGAGAGCCAAAGTTGAAAATGTAAGAGGAAAATTTGATGAAATGAGAATGCAAGATGGTGAGACTATAGTCCAATATTGTGCAATGATCAAAGATATTGTTCATGCAATTCAAGGATCTGATGGATAGATTGAAGATGAGACTATTATCAATAAATTATTGAGAACCATGTTGCCTATCTATGCTATTAGAGTCTCTACTATACAAGAACTAGGGTGTACCCTTGGTAGTAATCTAACCCTTGAAGGACTGGTTGGTAGACTCACTACTTTTGAACTTTCAAATTTTAATAATTTCAAATTTGAGAATGTTGAATATGCTTTTAAAGCTAAGTTGACACTTAATGAACCTAAAGATAAGAAAAAGAAAAAAGTAAAATCTATTGCTAGTGAAAGTGATATAGATGATGAAAAGCTAGAAGAACTAGAAGCATTGTTGGCTAGGAAATTTCATAGAGGCAAAGGAAAATACAAAGGTAAGTTACCCATCATATGCTTTAATTTTCACGAGGTTGGTCATATTGCAACAAGATGTCCTGATAAATCAAACAACAAGAATGAAGACAAATTTAGAGGTAGAAAAGATGACAATAACAAAGGCTACAAGGTCAAAGGAAAGAACTCTTGTTACATTGTTGAAGAAGAATCCAATGATGAAATTGAAGATCATGATGATGAAGTTTTCTATGTTTCTATGAAGGATGATTCTGATGAAGATGAGGCAACTACATTTATGTCTTATGTGAACAAAAGTGACAAATGGATCATTGATGGTGGATGCTCACATCACATTACTGGAGACAAAAGTAAGTTCATTACCCTTGAGTAATACAATGGAAATGTGTTAGATCTGGTAATGATGTACCCTATTAGATAAAAGGAATTGGATCAATAAGATTGATAGATAAGATCATGTGGGACAATGCTTACTATGTGGAAGGACTTAACTATAATTCGTTAAGTGTGTCACAATTGAATAGTTCAAGTTGTAAATTTGAATGTCATAACAAAAAGGATAATATTTATGGAATTGATGGAAAACTAATTGGAAGTGGAGATCAGACTAGAGGTAATTTATTTTATCTTGATATGAATGATGCTACTTGTCTTGCTATACAATTTGATGATGTGTGGCTATGGCACAACATGTTATGTCATGTAAATTTTGACAATTTGGTCAATATCAATAAGATGAAAAGAGTCAAAGTTTTGCCAAAACTAAAGAAAATTGATAATGTGATTTGTAATTTCAATAAGGCAAGATGATAAAGTCTAGTTTTAAAAGTAATACTCATACTTCAAAAAAAATTCTTGAATTAGTTCATACTGATTTATATGGAGCAATTGATGTGTAAAGCTACAAAGGTGACAAGTACATTATCCTATTTGTTGATGATTGCTCAAGAATGATGACAGTAATGCTCTTAAAAGAAAAATCTAATGTTTTTCAAAATTTTAAGTGGTATCTGGCAAGAATTGAAAAGGAAATAGGTAAAAGCTTGAAATGTTTGAGATCTGACAGAGGTGGATATTTTACACCAAATGAGTTTGAAAACTTTTGTAAGGACAGAGGAATCAAGAGACAAACATCTCCACCTAGGACCCCTCCACAAAATGGGATTGTTGAAAGGAGAAACATATCTATAATGGATTGTGCTAGAATAGTGATGATGGAGAAGAATGATTCTTTGAAATACTAGAGAGAAGCTATCAGTACATCTGTCTATACCTTGAACCAAGTACAAGTCAAGAAAGGTATAAATTCCACACCTTTTGAATTATGGTATGGATACTCACCCAATGTCAAATATTTTAAGGTATTTGGAAGAAATTGTTACATTCTTAAGGACAATAGAAATGGTAAACATGATGCTAAAAGTGAAGAGGGTATATTCCTAGGCTATTCCACAAGAAGAAAAACTTATAAGTATTAAAATACTAACACTAACAAAGTTGTGAAAAGTGAAAATGTAGACTTTGATGAATATATAGAAGTGCATGAAGATGAACCAGAGAAGGAACCTAAAAAATTACAAGACCCTTTATGTACTAAAATGAAGACATGTTTGTTAATGATGATAATTCTACAAACTAAGTTGCTAAGCAAAAAGAATCAATAATAATTGAGTCACACACAATGGATGTCAAGTTGTATTCGAGAGTTGAGTTATATTCAGGAGCTGAGTTGTAGTTAGAAGTCAAGGTACATTTTGATACTAAGATCAATTTACATCGAAGGAATGCCAAAAATTTACCTGATAGAGAAGTTCATAGTGAATCTAAAATTGAAAGACTCATTGTAGAAAGAAGAGTTGAACCAAGGTTGTCAAAGTATGTCAAAAGACATCACCTTGCTGAACAAATAATTGGAGATAAAGAAGATAGACCAATGACAAGGAATAGGATGATAAATGACACATGTTTGTTAAGTATGCATGAACCTAAATTAGTGAAGAATTCATTAGAGAATGAAGTCTAGAGTAAAAATATGAAAACAAAGATTGATCACATTGAGAAGAAAAAAGCATGGACTCTAGTACCTAGACTAGAGAACAAGAATGTTATGGAACCAAGTAGGTGTACAAAAACAAACTAGATGAGAATGGTGAAGTCACAAGGAATAAGGAAATATTAGTTTGCAAAGGGTATGCACAAGAAGAAGGAATTGACTATGGAGAGACATTTTTGTTAACCTCATAATGGTTTTTGACACTTGAGTGCCAATACACTTAACCACTTTCTATATTGGAGCCGAGTACACCATGTATGCCGAGCCACAACATGAGCTAAGTCAAGAAAGACTTCAGGTGCCAAGTAGTCTTCAGGTGCCGAGTGAAGATTAGGTGCTGAGTGAAGTTCAAGTGCCGAATGACTTTAGGTGTCGAGCATGATACAAGTGCCGAGTGATATTTAAGTGCCGAGTCACAGATGATGCCGAGCAATATAGAAATGCAACAGGAGCCGAGTAAGCCAGTTTGATATTAGTACCGAGCATCTGGAATCAGCAAGTGCTGAGTAACATAGAATGTACATATGAGTTTGTAACTTCATTGATTCATATGTAAACCATTTTCATGACTAACATATGACGAATCTCGAAAGATTAAATCATAAGATCGAATATTTTGTATTTCTTATGCAATCTACATGCAGCCAATAAGAAAAATGGAGAAGGCATGCAACCAATAAGAAAAGTGCAAGGAATGAGTGGGAAGCAAAGATTCAATATGGATCATAGATCCATACCTAACCCTAAGTCTTCAAATGTCTTTATAAGGAAGATGAACTCTCATTAGAAAGAGAAGTGGATGTACAAGGGTGTGGAAGGAACACTATTGCAGAGTAAAGAATATCAGATCTCAGAGGATCAAGATTAGAGAAAGCAGATCAACTGCCTATATTCAGCAAATGAAGGATTGTAAGCTATTAGGTTTATTTTATCTAATACTCTCTAGCAATTCTATTAGAATGAAAACCCTATGGTGATAGGTTAGCTTAACATCTATTTTGTAGATCTTTTAAATAGGTGATTAAATCCTTTAATAGGGTGACACTTCATGTAAAGTGTTTGTAAATCCTTTAACCAAGTCACTATTGATACAGTGTAAAGTCTTTAACAGGGCAGGCCTTTAATAGGGCAGACCATCAGAAGTGGTTAAATATTATTATTGTAGTGATTTTGTGGGTATCATCCCCACCCCAGTTTTACCTTCTTATTTTTGGAGGGTTTCTGGGTTACCAAAATCTCAAGTGTTATGTGGTGATGCTTATGTATTTCTCATAATTGTTTGATATGTTCATATGCATTCAATCTACTTTTAGTTAAAAAGTCTTAATAGTCAAAATACAATACTTCTGATTCACACCCCCCCCCCCCCCTCTGCCCCTCTCAAAAGCATTCTTCCTATTTGAATATTCCAACAATTGGTATCAAAGCAAGGTTCTCACAAGAAGAAGTCTAACAACTTGGAGAAAAAGATCTAAAGATGGAAGTCTTCAAACTTGGGAAGATTATTGACAATCAAATGATTAATGTGCAACTGGCTCTACACAAAGTAGAGGAAGCAAGGGAGGAATTGAGAGAATATTTGAAGGAAAGGAAGGATATAGCCATAGCTGAAAATGATATAAACTACAAAGAGATTGATACCACAAAAATGTGTGCCAATGGAGACAACAAAGAGTTTGATGCAGCAATAGCAGAACTGATGGAGAAAAAAAAAGTTCAAGCAGAAGAGATAAGATCTCTTAAGATGGAACATGAATCACAAGCTATAATGTTATGTGAAATCATTGAACAAAAGAAAATTGTAGCTGAGGACAAAGTCATGATGGAAAATGACAAAATAAATCTTGCAAACAGACTTGAAGAAAAATGTACTGAATTAACGAGGATCTCAAACATGCAAATGGATACATTTGCCCAAATGATGAACCTTCATCATGAACTCAATATGAAAGATATTGAGATCTCTACTTTAAAGATACAAAATGAACAGCTAAAGAATTAATTAAATAGAGAAAAAGAGGTAGCAGAGAATCTCAACAAGTCAAGTGAAGCCATCAAGTATTTTGAACAGTTGGTGAAATCCCCAAAATTTGCCCATGATACATCAAGACTTGGATACAATAGCACTGAAGTTGGAGAATCATCAAAGAGTGTTGAGCAAAGAAGTGACAAAGATAAGGATTCTAAACCCACTTGTCATTATTGTAATAAAAAGGGACATACTGCTAATATTTGTAGGAGTAGGAGATTCAATTAGCCAAATACACCCAAGAGCAAGGGAAACTGTCACAAGTGCAACATGCAAGGACATATAACACAAGATTGTAGATCCAATTTCACAAGGACTCAAAGATTTGAAGGACATTGTCATAATTGCAAGAAGTATGGACATAGAGCTTTTGAATGCAGATCAAAGCCTATGTGGACATCCAATCAACCAGTAAAATCAAAAGAAAATGAAAGTCACTATCATTGGGATTACAACATTAGGTATAGCTATCATTATTGTCAGGAATATGGACATACACCCCAGAATTGTATAAGAACACATTTCAAGGGAAACTATAAAAGATAGTTGAGCCAAACTACATGTTTTAGTTGTCTAAAAATTGGGCATACTAGCAAAAAATATCCTACAAGGTCAAAGGCACCCAAGACTGAAGAAAATAAGGGCAAAGAAAAGATTGATGTTGAAAAGATAAGGGGGCAAATGAATAAGACTTGGAAAAGGAAAGATGAGTGCAACACATCAAGTGGAGGGATCACTTCACCCAATGGGTCAAGTGATCACACTTCATCAAACTAAGCATGAGAAGTATATGGGACTGATATATAAAGTTATATCACACATCAGTCCCAAGACAAAGAAGCAATGCAAAGTATAAATCTACATGAGACAAGATGTCAAGACAAAATCTAAATGATGTTGCCGAGCTATCTTTGGATGCCGAGCTAAACTCCAACATATGTCGAGTTCCTAATAGCGATCGAGTTGATAACTAATGCCGAGTTGGTTAACTCCAATGCAAGCCGAGTAAAGTGGAAATGTAGTACAAGCCGAGTAATATTAAAATCCATCAGAAGCCAAGTTGGCAGTTGAGCATTTAATGCGATGAAAATAGGGTATATTATCGCGATTCCAATCAATTTTCCTCATCACGATCAAGAAGCAAAGAAGAGAAAGAGAGTAGAGTGACTTCATAGCAGAGAATCTAGCATTTCAAGTAGATTGCAACATCTCTTAATGCATTTTCATTGATCTTGAGGTATTTTCATTTGTGCCAAGCTACGCAGTTTCATATTTTGTAAAAAGGAAACCCTAGTTTGCATAAATGGCATCAAGTTCCAAGAAAACTGAGGAGAAAGCATCGTTTGAAGTTCAGTTAGTGTCCAATGAGGTCAAGAAACCTAAGTTTCATCCCATCCCTGAAGTTGCATTAAAAAATGACCCAACCGGAGCTCTCTCCCAAATACCCCCAAAAGTTGTAATGGTTCAAGACGTGAGAAGATGCTACAATTGTAAGATAGGAGCCCTAGGAGATATGGAAATAAGGCAATCCTATGAGAAATTGTGCATGGATGGAGTCTTAAAAGATGAATTCAAAATTGTTGAAAGAAAAGGTTAGACCCGAGTTTTGAGCTTTCCCACCATATTCAAGATAGAATGGGTTAAACTTGTGTTAAGTAGAATTCATGGTGGAAGTCTTTGGTTGGAAGATATTCCCATCAAATTAACCAAAGGAATCATACATAGGGTAACTGGGTACCCTACCCTAGATTGGTTCAAAACCTTGAGAAGTGAATCGAAGGAGGTTATTGAAAAGAACACTGGTGCTCAGTGGAATAAAAGAGGAATGACAATTCACATAATTCAGGATCCTCTAGTTGAGTTTGTTGTTAGAGTCATTGTCCATAAGTTCTATCAATCTAGTAGACTCAACAGTGTGCCATGTATTGCAGTAGATGTAGGTTACAAATTAGTGAAAAAGGATCATACTTATGATCTTGCAGAACTGCAACTACAATAGATTACTAAAAACCTAGCTGCCATAAGAAGGACAAAGGGTGCTCAATGAAAATTTGGAGCAATTCTAGTTTGTATATTCTTTTATGTTCAAAATGAGTTTCCCTCTTTTGGCAAAGTTACATGGAGGAATGATAGAACTATCATTGCCCAAATCAATGAATATATAGAACAGATGGGAGAAAATTTTGATACATTGATGACAAGTTATTTTGAGGATTTCAAGAAATCCATGAAGCAAAGATCAAGAATACCAGTTTCCTTAGTGGAAAAATATAGTAATGATTTTTTCTTCTTAGTTGACATTGATTTTACCTATAGTCAAGCAGTAATTCCAAGGGTGAGATGGCTAAGGCCATTTGGATATGAAATCAATATAGATGAAGCTTCTACAGCAATAACTGCATTATTGGCAGAAGAGACAGATAAAAATGCTCCACACTTTGGCACTTATGATGTGGTAAGGTCAAAGATAAATATGGAGTTAAAGACTACCTCCACATTAAAGAAGAAAAACAAATTGTTGAAGAAGATTAAAAAGAAATTTGGTGAAGGAATTGAGGCTGAAATAGAAGAAGATGAAGATGACAATGATGATGATGAAGATGAACAAGAACAAGGCCCAATGGAATAAGGAAGAAGAAGCCAAGGAAGCACCAACTGAAGCTGAGTCAAAGAAAAGGAAGATAACAGAATAGCCTCCAACTCAACAAAAACCAAAGAAATCTATTATGCCATCACCTCAAAAGCCAAAAACCCGAGCTGCAACAAGGGCCTCCACTAAAAAGGCTAAAGAGGAAGCTACAAAGAAGAAACCAATCAAGGAAACACAAGATGAGTTGAGGAAAAGAAGAAGATATGTGGCTCAACCTGATACTGATGAAGAAGATCAATTTGAAAAGGTAAGCCATTTTTCAGTTGATACTTTATGTAAAAATATTGGAAATGGTGATTTAAGCAACTTAAATAAAGTTGATTTCAATAAATTTACTAAAGAAGAACAGAATAGGATAGAGGAAATAGTTTATGGAATGATGGCATAGTTCAAGTACACTCCTCTTGAATTAGATGGATAATTGCCAAAAGAACTGTCTAAAATTGTAGAAGACAGATGGCATTTTTGTTTGAAAATGGAGAAGGAGATGAGGGAATCAACCCTAGCAAGCGTATTGTCTGATTTGACTAAGGAACAAATAAAGAAAGCAGTCAAAAGGCATAATACTAGGTTTACACCTAAGTACAGGGCATTCTTCATTCTCCCAAACAAGATGGAAGAAATTGTTCAAAGAACAATGAAATCATGGAAAAACTTGTACAAAAATATTGAAGATTTTCTTGAAGAAGAATACAAGGAAGAAGCTAACGCTCCACCAGAAGAGAGAAGAAAAAGGAGAGAAGAGAAGACAGTAGTAGAGAAGGGAGAAGAAGAAAAGAAAGAAGAACAAGAAGAGAAAGAAGAAGAAGAAAAGAAAGAGGAATAAGAATATAAAGATGGAGAGGAGGAAGAGACACAAGAACAAGATGTAATGGCAACAGCTGAGCAAGAGCAGCAACTAGACCAGAGTGTGTAAGACACACATTTGCCACCCTCTAGCCCTCCTCATATACCCATCACACCTGCAGAAACTATAATTATAAAAGATGTGCTTGACACTTCAAGTTAGAACATCAATCCATTAACTACAGAAGACCTCAAAAGAATCCTTGACCAATCTACGCAGCAAGCAAGATTGTGTACAAATCCAGTATTGGTCAGTATGGATGAATTACAAAAACTAGTAGAAAGCACAGTTAGAGAAAAGGTGAATCCACAAGAACCACCTTTCATCATCTCTACAACTACTAGTGGTCAAACTCAAATGCCCATAGTTATTTCATTAGGCATAGTTGACACCTCAATACAGAAGCTGAGTGCAGCTGTAGAAAAAGAAACAGAACAAACAAGACAGACTATTACATCTGATCCTACAGCACAAACAGAATGTGCACTTCCTAAGATTACCATAATTGATCAAGGTAGTAGATAGCAGGAGGAGAAAATAGAGGAAACCCCTAAAGAGCAAGAGGCAATACAAACATTGATAAATTTGCCTACCTCAGGAACTCCTTCACAACAACCATTGCAAATATCTACACCTAGATCTAGTACTACAAAAGTTACAAGGATACTTCACTATGGAGACCCTGAATTAGATGAGGAGATAGTCATACCAGGATATGACACAAAAATAATAACCATTGATCAAATCAATGAGGTGCAGGAAGCACTGAATAGGAGAAAGCGACAAGAGATACTCAAGAAGGAGTGTAAAAAAAAGCAAACACTACATGAGATTAAGGACATCTTTATGGATGCCTTCAGTTTTCAATCACCAGATGAGTCAAAGCATATCATAGAGCAATTATCAGATATTGTTGACCAGGTGACAAATGAAGACCAAGAGACAAATGCAAAACTTATAGAATGGTCTGAAAGGAAATTCCAAGGAAAAGTAAATGAACAAGTATCAAGTCAAATTGCACTCTCCCAGGTTGAATTGGCAAAGCTAATAGACAAAGTGAAAAAGGTACTTGAGAATATATTCTCATTGTAGAAAAAGTTGTGTGACTTTTCATACTTCACACAGGAGACAAGCCAAAAGATATTGAGCTTGGAGAGAAATTTAAATATCTCAAGCATGCAGCTACCAAAAGATCCAGCTCAAAGTGAGAAGCATTTTGCTCAATCGCTTCACACTCAGAAAGAAATAGCTGTATTATCAGTAGATGAGGCCAATATCAAGGCAAAATTGATATAGCTCTAGTCCTCCATTACCCCACATTTGGAAATACTCCATAAGGAACAAGTCTATGCAGAAACTATTCTCAAGAAAGATCCCAATCTTTCTACTTCAAATGGACTTATTTATCTTGTTGCAGAGACTGTCATCTAGCACAAGTCACTGAAAATTGCTTTGAACAATTGGGATGTAGCTCTCAGGATGATTATGGAGGTAAACATCACATTTTTGGTGAAATATGGTCATAACCCTTAAAATCCTTTGACATAAGTGTCAAAGAGGGGGAGATATATATCTTATTAACAAAGGGGGATACATATATATAAGATGAATGATAGAATGGGAGAAATAAAACCAAGGCGAGCATGATATATAGACAATGGCACAAACAACCAACTCAGGGGGAGTTACAATAATTTTGAGGTATATATATTGTAAGTTACACAAATTTTGATTAAATTTTTTTTAAAAACCTCTATATATACCAAGTAGATTAGTTAATGTACTCATAAGATCAGTTAAGTGTTTTTGTCACTCATGTCAAAGGGGGAGATTGTTAACCTCATAATGGTTTTTAACACTTGAGTGCCAATACACTTAACCACTTTCTATATTGGAGCCAAGTACACCATGTATGCTGAGCTACAACATGAGCCGAGTCAAGAAAGACTTCAAGTGTCGAGTGATCTTTAGGTGCTGAGTAGTCTTCAGGTGCCGAGTGAAGATCAGGTGTCGAGTGAAGTTCAAGTGCTGAATGACTTTAGGTGCCGAGCATGATACAAGTGCCGAGTGATATTTAAGTGCTGAGTCACAGATGATGCCAAGCAATACAGAAATGCAACAAGAGCCGAGTAAGCGAGTTTGATATTAGTGTTGAGCATCTAGAATCAGCAAGTGCCGAGTAACACAGAATGTACATATGAGTTTGTAACTTCATTGATTCATATGTAAACCATTTTCATGGCCGACATAAGACGAATCTCAAAGGATTAAATGATAAGATCGAATATTTTGTATTTCCTATGCAATCTACATGCAACCAATAAGAAAAATGGAGAAGGTATGCAACCAATAAGAAAAGTGCAAGGAATGAGCGGGAAGCAAATATTCAATATGGATCGTAGATCCATACCTAACCCTAAGTCTTCAAATATCTTTATGAGGAAGATGAACTCTCATTAGAAAGAGAAGTGGATGTACAAGGGTGTGGAAGGAACACTATTTCAGAGTAAAGAATATCAGAACTTAGAGGATCAAGATTAGAGAAAGTAGATCAAGTGCTTGTATTCAAAAAAAAAAGGATTGTAAGCTATCAGGTTTATTGTATCTAATACTCTCTAGCAATTGTATTAGAATGAAAACCCTATGGTGATAGGTTAGCTTAACAACTATTTTGTAGATCCTTTAAATAGGTGATTAAATCCTTTAATAGGGTGACACTTCATGTAAAGTGTTTGTAAATTCTTTAACCAGGTCACTATTGATACAATGTAAAGCCTTTAACAGGGCAGACCATCAGAAGTGGTTAAATATTATTACTGCAGTGATTGTGTGGGTATCATCCCCACCCCAATTTTACCTTCTTATTTTTGGAGGGTTTCTGGGTTGCCAAAATCTCAAGTGTTATGTGGTGATGCTTATGTGTTTCTCATAATTGTTTGATATGTTCATATGCATGCAATCTACTTTCAGTTAAAAAGTCTTAATAGTCAAAATACAATACTTCTGATTCACCCCCCCCCCCCCCCCCCCCCGCCTCTCAGAAGCATTCTTCCTATTTGAATATTCCAACAATTTTCCCTAGTTGCAAATTGGAAGGAGTAAGAACTCTACTTGCTTACTCTTCATACAAAGGATTTAAAGTTTATCAAATGGATGTGAAGTTAGCATTTATGAATGGTATACTTAAAGGGGAAGGTTACATAGAATAACCTGAAGAATTTTTTGATCCAAACAAAAAGAACATGGTGCATAGATTACACAAAGATTTATATGATTTGAAGTAATCTTCCAAAGCATGGTATGAGAGACTTCACAACTATCTTATGAGGATTGAGAAGACAAATAACAACAATAATATATACTTGAAGATAGAAGGAGGTAAAGGAATTTTACTTACTGAAATATTTGTTGATGATGTCATATTTGGAGGACAATATGCGTTGTGTAAGAAAATTGCAAATAAAATGAAGAAATATTTTGAGATGTCTATGTTTAGAGAGATAAAGTTCTTTTTTGGACTACAAGTATATCAAATGAAATATGGTATTTGCATTACTCAGTCCAATTATTTGAAGGAAATCTTGAAGACTTTTGGTATGGAGGATTCAAAATCTTTTAGTACTCCTATGGTGACAAGACACAAACTATCCAAAACTAATGATTCTGTTGAAGTAAATCAAACATTGTATAGGTCTATGATTGACAAATTGCAATATGTAGTTCATAGCAAACCTAACATTGCATTCATTGTTGAGATTTTTGTAAGGTTTTCTACAAATCCTAAGGAAAATCATTTAATGGTTTTTAAAAGTATCATGAGATGCTTGAAAGGAATAGAAGACTGCGGTCTATACTACAAGAAAAATGATGAGTTTGAATTGAGAGCCTATACAAATGTTGATTGGGCTAGAAAATTTGATTACAAAAAGAGTACAAGTGGTGGAGCATTTTCCTTAGGAAAAAGATTGGTCACTTGGACTAGTGAGAAACAAATTTGTATATCACAATCTACTATTGAAGCTAAATATGTGGTTATTGTAGTGAATGGCACAAATGTGGTATGGATCAAACCATTACTCAAAGGAATGAGGGAGGAAATTACTGAACCTGTAGTACTCTACTGTGACAATATAAGTTCTATAAACATATCAAAGAAACTTGTGATGCATAAAAAGACAAAGCACATTGCACTAACGTGTCATTACTTGAGAGAATTGGTTCAAGAAAAAGAAGTGAGAATGGAATATGTGAATACAAAAGAATAGATAGTTGATATATTCACAAAGGCTTTACCTAAGGATGCACATGAATATCTTAGAGGTAAACTAGGGGTGATACCCCTATCCAAAGCTACTTAAGAAGCAAGAGTAGTGACCTACATCAACAGAGTTGGATGAAATATTTTAGAAATTGATGTAGTGGATCTTACTTTAGGATCTTTCTAGAGTAAGGAAGGAGCTGAAAATAGAAGATTTACAGTCACAAGCAAGGTGATAGAGGGAGAACCTTGATCATATCTGCATGTATAGATGACAAGTCTTTGGGCATTTTTGTCAAAGAGGGAGAATATACAAGCAAGAGGGAGATATAAGAGTAAAGGGAGATATAAGAGAAAGAGGGAGAATATACAAAGAGATATCAGAGAGATAAGATCAGAGAAGGAAGGAGAAAACTAAGATCAAAATATATAGAGGAAGGCACGCATACTAATAGAGGGGAAGATTTCAATAAAATTTATTAAGTTTCCTTTTGGTATTGGTTTGCCATCAATGCCAAAGAGGGAGATTTTTGAAGTGAAAAAAATTGGTGAAACCTATCATGGAACAATCATTATTTTATCACTAATTTCAAACCTACTACTTATTGGTGAGACAATTGCTTACTTTGGTCTAAATGCTATCATTTGTTTGATTGATGAAGAGGATTTGAAAAGAAAGGATAACAAGAGAACCTAGAGAAAGGTTGAGTTATATGGTGTATAAAACAAGCACTAAGATCAAGAAAGACATTAATGATATAGTGTATTATTTATCTACTTAAAGCTATAATGAAAGGATACTTGAAAAAAGACTAGAAGAAGGCTAAGTAAAGAAATGTGTCTGCCAAGATTGACAGAGTAAATAGTACAAGCCAAGCAAAGTTAGTGTAGGCTAAGCAAAAAGTTAGTGGAAGCCAAGTGAAAAAAAGTTAGTATGAGCCAAGAAAGAGAAATTTAGTTAGTGCCTAGTGAAGAAAGTTAGTATGTGTCAAGCACTAGTAAAGATCTTAGAAAGAATGTTGAACAACCTAGTGTTGGTCGAGCATCAAATAATAATGTTTATTGAGAAAACATAGTGTTATTCTCGAGTGCCAATAAAATGTGATAGATCAAAGATTTAATAAATCTGAGACAAAAAAGTTGATTTCTTGAATTCTGTGAAGCATGTGGAAGATAACTATGATGAGCTAGTGCCATAGAATTGAAGATAACCCATTTTGAGGTGAATTCAAAGAGGATTGTAGAGGAAGTTTTTAGAAAGGGATAAAATGGAAAAGTGGGTAGATTCATTGAATATTGCCTAACGCTAGAATGGATGGTTTTGGTTAAGAAAAAAAAACCTATATTTGTGGAGATAGAAGGTCAGAAGCAATAGTTGTCATGTGCGAGAACCTAAGGAAGACAAGAAGTCTAGGGTGTTGCTTCATATGGTGGTTGAATAGAAGAGTCTACAGTTGGAATACAAAGAAAGAATGCTTAAGATGATGAATGCTTGAAGGTTGAACAAGTTGTCAAAGACAAAGGGGATGAATTCCAAGCATAATGGAGGACTTAATGTGAGATTTTTAATCTGCAAGTGAGTTGTAATTGTTATCAGATCAAGTCCTATTGTTACACTCTAACAATTATATCAGTCTAGATAAATCATTTGGATTAAGGTTGACCTAATAGTCATTAGTAAATCCTTTAATAGGGTGACATTCTAATGGAATGTTCTAAATTCCTATAACAAGGCTCACTCCTAATAGGGTGATTGAAATCCTTTAACTAGGTCAATTTAATAGTGTGCATTGTAACCTTTAACAGGGTTGGCTCCTCACAGAGCTCACTTCATAAGAGTGAAAATTGGTAGCATTTTACTAATGGTTTTCCCAAATTGGGTTTCCATGTAAAATCCTTGTGTCAAAATGTGTGATTGATTTATTGGTATTGCATGTTTACATTTTTGCAAAGTTATTTTGACATAGGATAACAATCTGCATATGTTTAAGATATTGAATGACCAATGCATGCATAAGAATAAGTTGCAGTACTGAAAATTTTTATTTGTACATGTGGACTTTATATAATTGATTCACCCTCCCCCCCCCACCCCACTCTCAATTATTCTAAAGTATTCCAACATATTTAAGGGATAACACCCTTGTAATGTTGTTGAAGTTAATAAAAAAAATTATCTAATTGAAATGTATAATATGTATCATAAGTGAAATAAATAACAATGTAAAATTTAATATTATTATAATGTCATTAAGTCAAATAGATATACTATAAAAAATTGAAAGATAATATAAAAAGTCAAAAATTAACATAATGTAAACTATTTCATTAAAAACAAGATGATAAATATGTGAAACAAGTAGAATAATACAATTTATTTATCCCTTCAAAATAGGTCAACCACATTTACAAAAATCACATACTATATTGTCTTATATCTCTAAAATAGATGGAGCTTCAAATAGTAACTTATAGATTTGATCATATTAGTTAAATACCTTTGTAATACTAAAAAATAAAATAATTAATAATATATTGAGTTTAAATGGTGATAAATACTAAACTCTCTTCTCAGTGCTCATGTTTTTGAAATGATAGAGTTTGAGTGTAGGCTTGGTCATTGAAGGATTTTGTTGTTCCATCTGATCTTCTAATGGATAGTTCTTCTTCATTAGGGCCTATCATTTTAGTTGTTCCCATCATGGCTAGGGAAAAAACTATCAATGTTAATGGTGTAGCTTCTTTCTTAGTGATAATTATTTTAATCCTATTGACATGTCTCTATAGGTTTTGGTCATTGGGGTTTCATCTACTAACGTTTCTACAATTTCCTCTACTAGAGTTATTGGCATTATTGACTATGGGACATCACTAGATTAGGGTATCATATTGTGCACCCTATGTGATATTTGGATTTTGGCTCTAGTGGTTTTGGCTGATATTGTTAAGGATGCAACTCATCCCCCTAAATATACTACTCATGGTGGAAGGAGTTATTCTCATGTTGTAAAATCTAGTGTTACCAGCCCTTTTAAGGGGAAAAAAATGACCTATCTCATGTTTCAAGACCTCTTTAATGGTATCTTATGGCCTTGGGGTGATGGAAAATGTGAATTTCTACTAGCATCACATTTGGCATTTAGATATGTAGACTTCTAGGTGTCTCTTTAAGATTTGCACTATTTGGTAACTTGCCCTTAGCAACCATTAATTTATGGAAATGTTGAGCTCTACCTTTGTGTAAAGGGATTTTTTATTTCTTCATTTTCATCTTCTAAATATTTCAATCTAATCTTGAAAAACTTATGGGTGTAGGGGAGCCATTCCCTTTTTTGTAAAACCCTAGATAGTATTCTTCAACCCTTTTATTAAAACACTCAATGTGCATTCAATGTGGGTTTTCCTTCCCAATCTCTCATGCCATTTTTTTTTTTTTTGAGATGTCTTTTTTTGAGGTCAATTAGACTCTCTTGGATGTTTCCCATAGGTGGATAAAGTTATTTTTATATTTGGGCATTCTAATGTCATCTACATTTATATTGATATGGATGTATTTCTTATGCTTCCTAGTTAGGTGGTGCTTATGGTTGGGGAGAGGCCATAGACTCAAATATTGGATTATGAGGTCATTCCCTTCTATTATAGTGTTGTATTTATATTAGGTATATGGCTACTGATTATGCTCTTGTACATTATAAAGGTCTTAAAACTCTGTAAATGGATTAAGTTTTGATCATTTGATAGTCCTTTCTTCTGACTCTTTATCTATTTCTTCCTCTAAGGACTCTCAATATTTTGATGAATATGAAACCCTAGTTGAAAATCTAGAAGATGACCATATTGTTGATCAATTTTAGCTTTTGGTGCTTATCCAGTTCTTTCACATGATGTAGCTCTTAATGCAACCCTTTCTACATCTGGTGCGATCCTCTCTAGCGTTGTAGCCCATTCTAATCCTACTACTTGTATATCTATTTGGAAGCAAGTTTTTTAGAACATTTTTCTACCTCATTGGCACTTTTGCTTCTATGTTAATGGATTCCCTAGTAGAGTTTCCTTTATTGGGGAGCCTATAGATAGAATTTCCTAAATAGTTGTCTAATAGTTTAGAAATAATTGTTCTTAGAACTCTCTCTTCTTCTCCTACAATATGACTTTGGCCTTTCATTTGAAGGGATTGTATTCCTTTTTCTATATATTTTATTTTTCTAGTTAACACCTATTGTATTTTCTATGTGTTGTTGATGATCTTATTTTCCATATTCAGTCCTTGTTCTTATCAGTGCAAATCCCATTATTTAGGCCACATTTAATATTAAAAATAATCAAATAAATAGAAATCGCAACCTTAAGAACTCTATGAGATAAACGATGGTCTTGTTATGGTATCAAACATGACCTATATTTTCATAATTTTTAACATTGAGTGGTTCTCCATTATCTCATTCAAATTTTCTTTTGCACAATTTATTATGTATCCAAAAGTTAATAAATAATAATTATATCTCCCCCCTCATACAAAAATATCCAACTTGGCTCTTATTGAGCTATCATTTTACACGATGCTTAACAATAGGAATCTTTTCGAACTCCTCACTTGAAAAGCTAATCTAGGATCAACTCCAAGGTTCTGGGCAATCTTGTGGCCTACTAGAATCCACTCAATTGAAGATAAATGTGTATGTTCATGAGGAGGCCTTTGTGGGTTTGACTAATTCTGGATAATATGTTTGATGTGCTATTTTGAAAAGTAACCACAAAAGAGATATATTTTTGGTATTTTCTGTTTTATGATTAATGCAATTTATCGATGCATCTATATGAATTCCTATTGTAACTAAGTATTTAGCAAAGAAAATAACTTGAAAGGGATATTCCTAACAGACATAAACCATGGTAACAACACATCTATGAGTTAAATCATTGAAAAGATCAGGTAGGAAACCAATGAAAATAGGAGCAGTGCTTCCTCAATTCCACTGATGCAACCATCAATGGGAACTCAATAATAATCAAAATATGTTTCACTTCTCATCAAATTTCAAGGTCATGGAAAGTGTTCTCATGTGATACAAGAAGCTATGGAGGAATAATAGGTGATCTTTTCTCCAACTCGATACGTCATCAAAATTCGTTAACACGAGACAAACACCAAAACTAAAAGATTGCACAATCATAACAACACAATAAAATCATTGGCTCCATTATTATTCATGAACATGCATTCACAAGAGAACCAATAGCATATATTATTGCATCAAAATAATGACTTGGAGTGCATATTACATCCATGTATTTATAAGAAATCATCTCCTCCCTTTGTGCTAGGAGAGAGAGTTCTTAAAATGCAACTCATGCTAAAAACTAGTAAAATAAATCTAATTATATGCAAACTAATTCTCTAAAAGGTGCTAAGTAGGTCTCCACACTTTTTTATATCAATTAATGGGTGCATGAGCCTTTGCATGACTTAGAGAAATAAAATAAGAAGTAGATAAGAAGAAGGAAGTTGCAAGAGGAGTTGAGAGTCACTAGAAGCTCTAAAAATGGAAGATTGACCTTCTTTGAATGTTTTTAAGAGTTGAACTACTATCAAAATGTGTTTCTAATGTATGGAATGCTCCTAAAATAGAAACTGGTTCCCACAATAATTCATGACTACTTCCCTCAAAAGTTTCCATGCTTCCTTCAAATGCATGACTACAAGATTTATTGCTATATACTCCACAAACTTTGTATCTATCTAACGTGTGTTTGATTTTGAACTAATTTCCATTTGAGATAAATAGATGCATTTATTTATTCAAAATTTAACTTTGACTTCTACTTAGGATTCAATTGAAATGAAATACATTGAACTAGAAGGAGAACATAGCATTTAGTTTCCATGAAATGATCTCTTCCCATTTACATCTTTAATTTCCATATCGATGAGCTAGGAAACATATTTTTAGAAATATTCAATTTACATGAATTTGTCTATTATACTTTCTAGGCAGCCCCCAAAATATTTTCAACAATTATATTTCATGTGTTTCTCATACCAATATAGTGACACCTCTTGTCAAACAATCAAACTTTGTCCAAGTTTGATGTTTTGAATGTGCATATATCTACACAAAAGATGACACTATGGTTCAGGGCCCGTGATTCCTTGGTTTTTCCTATCTTTAATCAGGCCTCTTTTCATGAATGATGTAATAATAGCGCGAGAAGATTAGCAAGTGAGTAGCTTGTACACCAGCACTTGATTTTACCCAAATCTAGGTAGTCCATTACCTTTAATTATCTACAAACCTAGTTATTCTAAAGCTTATTACTCAACAAACCACTTCATTGGCACCATACATCTTATTAAGCATTACCTATCAAATGGGAAATTGCCATCACATTTTTCATGTGTTTTTCATCTCTACCTTATTAAGCATCACCTATCAAATGGGAAATTGCCATCACATTTTTCATGTGTTTTTCATCTCTACCCAAACAAATTTCATGTACATTTTAGGGGCATATAACTCTCATAATGTTTTTAAATCTTGGTGGACTTCTAACACCAAGCATTCCCTTTGAACATTATCATTTTGAACATCCAATGAACAAGGAAAACCTATCCTGGTTGTTTTTATTTTTTTACTTTTGATGACATCAACTTATTTTCTTAGGATGGTTGACCACATGTAAGAAAAATATGGCCCATGATTTAAAATAGAAGGCCAAGTGTCCAACCAATAGAAATACTCATTTTTCCAAAGATTTTTTTTTATAACTATAGTTTGGCATCAAATATTTTCCCACATGTTTAGCCTTTAAACTCCCTACATCATTTATTTTCTAATAACCCTATTCAAATTTCCTTGAAATGTAAGTACAAAAATGCCCAGAGCCTGTGCACTCATCACACTTCAAAATATATGACTGGAATCCAATGTCTATGTATTACTTCAACTCTCATTATCCTTTCATTGTATTGTCATTATATTTCTAGATATGTCTCTCAGAAATATAATGAATTAATGGAATTGTAAAAATTTGAATCTTGGAACTTTGTTCACTGAAACTAGATAAGGATAGGGATTTTCCAAAAAATTTATAAACAAGGCCTTTATTTCTTGAAATTTTCACAATATGGATTGACCCAAAGAAGGAAAAAGGTTCAAAGATGATGCAACTTTATTCAAGGGAAACAACAAGATAAACAAAGTAGAAACAAACCAAGAATTTTTTTTAAAATGGGGCAATTATTTACAATGGACAGAGGAAAACCTAAAAACTAAATATGACCATTTACAGAGTGGTGAAAATATGAGCCTTTTTGGATTAACTTTTGGAAAAATGGATGGGTATTTGATTAAAGGGAAAGCAACAAGGCCAAAGTAAAGTTTAACTCATTTATGAAAGATATATGCATGGGGGAAAAATAAATACAAAATTACAATCTTCTTCTACATTTTACAGATCAGTGTTATCTTTCACAAAGGTAGATGAAATGTCAATAAAGGTTTCCATACCTTGAGTCTGTTGAATTTTTTATTGCTCATGTGATGTTTCCACGATAAATCACTGCACCGATTCTTCCAAAGGAAAAGAGGGGAAAATGTTTCCAAGGGGCTGAAAAATGCATGAATTATTTTCTTCCTCTTGATTGTCACCTAATTCCTCTTCAAGAGCATTTTCTTGTTCATGTATCACTCCACCAATTTCTTTAACTTCACACATTTCCTCTACTCTTTCTTGCTCTTTCATAGGAGATCTTCTTTGGATGAGAATAACACCATAAAAAGACCTACTTCTTCTTTTTTTCAAATCCCCTATGACTTTTTGGATTGGATTCTCTTTAAATGGAGATATAAAAATAAAGATATCCACATCATTTTCATTTCTTATAGGAATCCAATCCTTCAATATTTTTGGATATCTTGAAATACTTTCTGGTATCAACTTCAGTAGAGCTGCCAACCTCCATCCTAGGGGAGGTACCTCTGAATTTTACAAATCAACTGCATAAGGCACTCTAAGATAGTCCCCAAGAGAGTCACCAAAACTCTATTAGTAAATAGATTTTCCTTCTTTGAAAATCCTTCATAAATAACTCTGAAATGCCCAAACTGAAAGAAAAAATTTGAAACCAACAATTGAGTCACTTGCAATTGTTTTGTCAAGTGCTCTCTTAATTTTGAAATGAAGGTACAACTCACTCCTTTTGAATTATAATAAATAATTTTTTGATATGCCTTTAACCAGAAGGTAAAGAAGGAACACTAGATCATTCATTCATCAACATGATATGAATGAGAAGTTTGATTTAAATAACTTTAAAATAAAATAAAATCTATGGCACACAGACTATCTAATCAATCTTCCCATTTATAGAGAAAAAAAGGGAGACTTGATACTCACTGTACATATGATGCATAAAACCATAAGATTCCATGACACACAATAATCTTGATAAATGAGAGTAAGACGATATTTTGAATATGATTAGAATGATCACAAGATCATTTCCAACCATAGAAACATACATTCAAACCATAGGAACTGAAAGTAAAACTCTCTTCATTCCAAATATACAAGCAAAAAACCATATGATTATTTTCCCTTACACCATAAACAAGTTGCAAAAAATAAATACAATCTTCTTCCTTCCCTTCTCTATTACAAATTTGAAAAACCTAAAAATGTTTTCCCTTTCCTCCAAAAATGCATAGACATGTGAAACTCAGAGAAGAATCCCTTATAAAATATTTTCCCCCATTAAATAATTCTCCAAAGAAGTTTGGCAACTACCTGTTGGTAAATAGATTTGTCTTCACGCAAAATGATTACAAAAATGACTCAAGAATGCCCAAAATGAAGACACGATAATCTACCAATAGTTGGGTCACTTTGCCATTGGATTGAGCAAGTGCCCTCTGAATTTTACAAGTTATAGCTCCCTGATTAGATATGCAAAGAATGAGATTTATAATGCTTTTAACCCGAAAGCGAAGGCAGCCCTCACTATTCTTGGATAGCAGGCAAATAACTAAATAAATACAAAAGTGAGAATGAATATTAATGCTGCATGTAATGAAAAGAACAATCAAATCCTATAATACTATAGGAATGAGCAAAGATCACATAAAGATTTTGGATAACGAGGAAACCCACATGAAGTATGAATTCAATAACAATAGTTAAACCCACAATCTGGTCTAGATTCAAATATGGATAATATAAATGATTCATAAAATGTAATCTTCGAGCACAATATGGAGTCTTTCATTCATTTAAAAGTAATTTCAAACAAACATAACTACTAAAAAGCTCATAAAATCTGCAGATCCCTCCTCACTAAAAGATCACAGTCTTATATAAATCAAAGAACTGCTCCCTCCTAAAATAGTCTACATTTTCCCCAAAATGCAACACAAGGTCTTCTCAAAAGTTGAAACCTCATGACTTTCCACTCCCAGAAAAGAAGAAGAATGGTCTTAGCCTCCTTCCGAAAAGAAGAACCCTCTCTTTGGCTTTTAGTTGCATATTTATCTTTCTACCTTTTGTAATCTTTCGCAGTTTTAATAATTGATTCTTAACCAATTCCCTTCAATAAGTTTCCTTTCCTTTCTAATATTTGGCTATGCAAATTGAATATTAAACATGCCATATGTTTTATAACTTTGCATTTTTAATTACTAATTAAAGTATTTGAATTTTCTGAAAGGAATATGTTAGGGCGTCAGTATGGAGATTTTTACAAGTTTAAAATTGACACCATAAAACTAGATGTTGTCATCAGTCCTGTCACTTGTTATGTTTCCACCCGAGTCATCATGTTGAGGATCAATATTTATATTGCCTCATCAAGCATCTGTAAAAATGGAGATTTTTCTGATATCACAAACATCTTGAAAATCAATTTGTGAATGTTTTGTGTGAGCCTGAGAGTTTTCTCTCTTTTTATATTCTTGGTGTAGACTCAAAGTTCTAAATCCATCATTATGCTCTAAAAACATGCATTCCCTGAGTTGATGTTTTGTAACCTGATGTCCTATTTGAAAATTGGATTCTACGAAATATCATACTATGAAGTTGATACTCATGCAAAACATGGGCTCATCATCTTGTTGGAAATTTAAACGTCAACGCATGCAGGTTGTCCTCGAGCCCCATGCCCATCTACCCTGTCAGGTCACCACAGGCATCCATGAACAACAAGCATTTATTTTTGGTAGGTGATATTTTGAATTTGAACATTGAGAGGGAAAGGAAGGATGTGACAAAAAGGAATGTTCATTCATTCATTTGTAGAGTTCAAGTAGATCAAGCAGATCAGAAGTTGCAGAGGAGAGCAGAGAAAAAGAAGGAAGAAGAAAAGAAGTTTGTGCTTGCAGTTGCACGTGTTTCCCCTGTTCTCGCTGTAGGTTGTTGTTTGGATTTGTCCTATTGAAGCAGTGATTGCTCCAGGCACCATTGTATGTAGCCATTAGAATTTTAGGTTTAAAGTATATTGAAGTTTGAAGTTTTACCAGTTTAGGGTTGTTTTAGGGTTTTCTAGTTGAAGTCGAATGCTCCTAGATTTTGTAATAGTTTAAATCAAAGATTGAATAGAAGGTAAGAAGGCATACTTGAATACATTTCTCTTCCCTTGTATGTTGCATTTGAGTAATTTGTTTGAAAGCTTAAACCTTCGGCTCTCTGGTTTTAATGGTGAAAGCATTCACGTTGAATTTCTCTAAGTTATAAATTTTTCAATTTGGAACAGAACACTCCGCATCTTCTTTCTCAGTTCGAGTTGAGCTCACTCAACATCTATTGTTGCCGAGAATTTCTTTTGGAGCCAAGCTTACTCGGCATCCATTATTGCCAAGTATTATTTCTTTGAGTGCCGAGCCCACTCGGCACCATCAAGTGCTGAGCAACCTACCACTCGGCACCATCAAGTGCTGAGCAATTTATCACTCGGCACCTTCAAGTGCCAAGTAAAACTGGCACTCGACACCTTCATGTGCCGAGCAATTTTTAAGTGCCGAGTAAAATTTTAGGTTTAGGGTTGTGAGTGTTAAATTTAATTTAATATATTTCTCACATGGTATCATAGCTTTGAGGCCCCACATCCACAATGAGTTAGGGCATTTGTTTTTTCTTGGGATATTTGACATGGTAGGAGATGCAACAAAGATATGGCAGCAGCCACCATCCTTTAATGGATAGAATTATGATACATGGGCAAAGAAGATGAAGACCATAATGGTTGCAAATGATTTGTGAGAGTTTTTAGTTAATGGATTCAATGATGTGACTGATCCAACTCAGTATGCTACCCTCACAAATGCACAAAAGACTCATTTGAAAGAGTCAAGGAGGAAAGATGCTAAGGCATTAAGTCTTATTGAAGTAGCAATGACAGAGACAGTATTCCCAAAGATTGTAGTAGTAAATTATGCAAAGGAAGCTTGGGATATCCTTGAGACAAACTTTAAGGGGATTGATAAAGTTCGCACAGTAAAGCTACAGAACATAAGGAGGGAGTTTGAGAACCTTCAGATGAAGGAAAATGAATCAGTTGCTAACTTTAGTTCAAGAACCTCCAATGTGATTATCCAATTGAAGTCAAATGGAGAAGACTATCAAGAGCAGAGGATAGTGGAAAAGATATTGAGGAGTTGACCTCATAAATATGGCAATTTGGTCATGACCATAGAAGAGGCAAAAGACCTCACTGTTTTGACAATGGATGAGTTGATGGGTACACTTCAAACCCATGAGCATAGGATCAACAGATCTACTTTTTCATCTTCCCAAGAGCAAGCATTCAAGGCTCAAAAAAATCCAAGAGGAAGGGGGAGAGTAAGAAATGGCTCAGGCAGAAACTCTAGAGGAAGAGGCCGAGGAAATGGAGGACAAAGAAATGCTGCAGCAGAAAGCTCAGGAAGAGCAGATGGAGCAAGTAGCTCACAAAATACTTCAAGAGGAGGTAAGAAAAACTACAACTCAAATAAGAGTAATGTAGAATGCTACTACTGTCATAAATATGGGCATTATGCAAGTGAATGCTAGAAGAAGCAAAGTGATCAGTCAGGACAAGCAAATGTGGCTGATGTTAACATGGGAAGTGGAAATAATGCCACTGCCTTCATCATGTGTAATGTTGGTGAAGAAGGAAGCCCTGAGGTTTGGTACCTCGACAGTGGATGTAGCAACCACATGAGTGGCAATTAAACTTTTTTTTCATTCATTGACAAGAGTTTCAAATCTGAGATTAAGATGGGTAACAATGGAACCCTACCAGTTGTGGGCAAAGGATCTATTATGGTCCACACCAAGAAAGGTGAGAAGAAGGAAATACAAAATATGTATTTCACCCTTGGTATGAAGCACAATTTGATGAGCATTGCTCATTCAAAATGGATACAAAGTGCTGATGGAGAATGACAAGTGTGTCATTCATGAAAAGGATGGGAGCAAGAACTTACTTGCAGCAGTTCAAATGACAAAGAATAGAATGTTTCCCTTGAAGATAGAGACATGTTTCTCATCTCAAGTTTGTGTTGCACCTCACACACAATCAGCTCTAAGGAGTGTGATTGAAAACCCTTCACGGTTGTGGCATCTCAGGTATGGTCATCTTGGCTATGCTGGTTTAAATTTATTGTCAAATAAAAGAATGGTAGATGGTTTGCCACATGTAGAAAATTCTTGTGACAAGTGGGAAGCTTGTATTTTGGGTAAGCAACATAGGCTTCCCTTTAATTTTGAAAATTCTAGGAGGGCTAGATATCCATTAGAGTTAGTGCATACTGACCTAGTCGGTCCTATGCAAGTTACTTCCATTGGGGGGAGTACTTATTTCATGACATTCATTGATGATTTCAGTCGTAGGACATGGGTGTATTTCTTAAAGAATAAATTTGAAGCATTTGATAGATTTGTAAAATTTAAAGCCTAGGCTGAAAGAGAATGTGGACACTATATCAAGGTCCTCAGATCAGATAGAGGAGGGGAGTATACCTCCAATTCTTTTGTAAATTTTTGCAAGAAACATAGCATAAAGAAAGAACTCACAGCCAGCTATACACCACAGCAAAATGGAGTGGCTAAAAGAAAGAACAAGACCATTGTTGAAATGGAAAGGAGCATGATGAAAGAGAAAGGTCTCCCAATTGAATTTTGGGGAGAGGCTATGGCAACAACAATTTACCTAATTAATAGGTGTCCCACAAAGGCAGTCCATGACAGAATTCCAATGGAAGCATGGTCACGAGGAAGATGGACAGTTGAACACCTAAGGGTGTTTGGATGTGTTGCATATGCACATGTGCCTAAAGAGAAAAGGCAAAAATTGGATGACAAAGGTGTGAAGTGCATCTTCACAGGGTACAACTCAGAATCAAAGGAATACATATTGTATGGCCCATTGAACAACAAGATGACTCTTTCAAGAGATGTGAAATTTCTTGAAAATCAGTCTTGGTATGGTTCAATTAACAAGTCACCAAGCACTTCTAGTAAAGTGCCAATTATGAGTGAAGAAGATGCTGATGAACAACAAAAAGAAGGAGCAAATAGAAGAAAAGGCAAGCAGATTCAGACATTGTCGAGCTCCTCTAGGCATGACCAAGTGTTAGTGCCGAGTACCAGTGAAGATCGAGCTAGTTGGTAATGCAACAGTAGTGAAGATTCTGATCCTACACTCTCCTCCCTGTTACCAAGAAAGACCAAGAGTCTTAGGGAGTTATACCAAGATGAAAGGTATGAAGATTATGATGAGAGTGTTAATTTTGCATTATTTTCTCATAGTGATCCAATATATTTTGACGAAGCTATTAAGGAGAAGAAATGGTGTAAAGCCATGGATGAGGAGATAGATGCTATAGAAATGAATGAGACATGGGAGCTAACTGAATTGCCTCCCAAGAAGCATGTGATTGGAGTGAAATGGGTCTACAAGACCAAATGCAATGCTGAAGGCAAGATTGATAGGCATAAGGCAAGGCTAGTAGTCAAGGGCTACAAACAGCAGTATGGAATAGACTATGATGAGACATATGCCCCTGTTGCAAGAGTGGAAACCATGCGCGTTGTCATAGCAATTGTAGCCCAGCACAAGTGGAAGGTATTTCAAATGGATGTGAAGTCCGCCTTCCTAAATGGTGTATTGAAAGAAGAAGTGTATGTGGAGCAACCACCTGATTATGAAGTTGCAGGTGAAGAGAATAAAGTATATAGATTGAAGAGAGCTCTTTATGGGCTCAAGCAAGCTCCAAGGGCATGGTACAATAGGATTGACTCATATTTGATGAGCAATGGCTTTAGCAAAAGCAATGGTGAGCCCACTCTTTACATCAAGGTAGCAGATGGTAATGTATTGATTGTTGTCTTGTATGTAGATGACTTAATTTTTACTGGTAATGATAAGGCTCTAATTGGTGAGTTTAAAGAGGCCATGAAAAGTGAATTTGAAATGACAGACCTAGGCCTCTTGAAATACTTTCTAGGCATAGAAGTAAAACAAATGCATAATGGCATTTTCATCTCTCAAGAAAAATATGCAGGGCAGATCTTGGAGAGATTTAAAATGCAGAACAGTAAGGCAGCCCCCACACCAACAGCAGTAGGTCTAAAGTTAAACAAATAAGACTCTAGCAAGAGAGTGGATCCAACACTATAGAAGAGTATGGTTGGAAGTCTAATGTATTTGACTGCAACTCGGCCAGACTTAATGCATGCAGTAAGTCTGATTTCCAAATTTATGAAAACACCAAAGGATTCCCATTGGCAAGCGAGAAAAAGGATCCTAAGGTATGTGAAAGGTACCAAGGGATTTGGGATTTTGTATACTGCAAATGATGATTTCAAGTTGGTGGGATACACAGATAGTGATTGGGCTGGAAGTATAGATGATAGGAAGAGCACTTTCGGATACATGTTTCATATGGGATCGGGTGCAATTTCATGGGTATCCAAGAAGCAATCTATTCTTGCTCAATCTACAGCAGAGGCTGAATACATAGCAGCAAATGCGGAGCATGTCAAGCTATTTGGTTAAGAAGGATCTTGATTGATTTGAATGAAAGGGCAAGAGGTTGGAACCACAATTTATTGTGACAACATCTTATCAATTGCATTGTCTAAAAATTCAGTCTTCCATGGGAGAAGCAAACATATAGAGATCAGATATCACTTCATCAAAGAGTTGGTGAAGAATGAGGATATCAAGATGGAATTTTGCAAGTCTAAGCAACAGCTAGCAGATATTTTCACCAAGCCATTAGGCATTGGAACTTTTGTACACTTAAGAGAGAGTCTTGGTGTAGTTGATTTGGATCAGTTGTGATCCTTTCTTGTTTGGCTCGAGACAAAGGCGGAGTGTTGAAAATTTAAACGTCAACGCCTGCAAGTTGTCCTCAAGCTCCATGCCCATCTACCCTGTCAGGTCACCGCAGGCATCCATGAATGGCAGGCATTTATTTTTGGTAGGTGAGATTTTGAATTTGAACATTGAGAGGGAAAGGAAGGATGTGACAAAAAGGAATGTTCATTCATTCATTTGTAGAGTTCAAGCAGATCGAGCAGATCAGAAGTTGCAGAGGAGAGCAGAGCAGAAGAAGGAAGAAGAAAAGAAGTTTGTGTCTGCAGTTGCACGTGTTTCCCCTGTTCTCTCTGTAAGTTGTTGTTTGGATTTGTCCTGTTGAAGCAATGATTGCTCCAAGCACCATTGTATGCAACCATTAGAATTGCAGGTTTAAAGTATATTGAAGTTTGAAGTTTTACCAGTTTAGGGTTGTTTTAGGGTTTTCTGGTTGAAGCCGAATGCTCCTAGATTTTGTAATAGTTTAAATCAAAGATTGAATAGAAGGCAAGAAGGCATACTTGAATCCATTGCTCTTCCCTTGTATGTTGCATTTGAGTAATTTGTTTGAAAGCTTAAAGCTTCGGCTCTCTGGTTTTAATGGTGAAAGCATTCACGTTGAATTTCTCTAAGTTATAAAATTTTTAGTTTGGAACAGAACACTCGGCATCTTCTTTCTTAGTTGGGGTTGAGCTCACTTGGCATCTATTGTTGTCGAGCATTTCCTTTGGAGCCGAGCTTACTCGACATCCATTGTTGCCGAGTATTATTTCTTTGAGTGCCGAGCTCACTAGGCACCTGTTGCCTGTCACTCGGCACCATCAAGTGCCAAGCAACTTGCCACTCGGCACCATCAAGTGCCGAGCAATCTGTCACTTGGCACCTTCAAGTGCCGAGTAAAACTGGCACTCGGCACCTTCCTGTGCCGAGCAATTTTTAAGTGCCAAGTAAAATTTTAGGTTTACGGTTGTGAGTGTTAAATTAAGTTTAATATATTTCTCACACATCGGTGTCTAGTTAATAGTCAATTGGCATCAACTCAAAACATTTTCCACACACTGTCTACACTTCTAAACTCAAATAACTTTTCATAATGAGAAGAGTGAACTTCTAATGCTCGATCAACAGGTCACATGCTCATCATTGCAATACTTCATCCTCCCTCTATGTTATGCTTCTGTTCTATTAGATATTCGACACCATTTGGATTTTTAGCTGATGGTCAAACCCACCTCGACTCTCATTTGCTCTCACTACTCGGATAAAGGCCTTCATCTGTCTCTTCATGGTGCCAATTACACAGACCTGAGCTCACATTTTCCATTTTGATAGGCTTGGACTTGGGCATATGAGAGCATAGCTTTGACAATGATATTTGATAGCATCAAGTGACTCCTCTGCATGTGTATGTCTGCGAGAGTATGTAGCAGCACCCTTCATCATGGAAGTTGACTAGTCACTCTCAAGGTTGCGTGATGGTGGATAGCTAAAGCCGTGGAGACATTGGGATGATGATGCTTGACTTCGCCCTTGCATCCTCATCTATCTTCATGATTAAGAGATTGGTGTCATTGGTGAACATCTCCATTTTCCTCGTAACCATGGATGACTTCCACTGAAGGGCAAGCCTGACCGCCGACTTTGACTTCATCTACGAATGGCCATGGTTCATCGAGTTCTTCTAAATGCCACTCCTCTTGTTTGCTTTGTCTAAATGAACTAGTGAGTGGACGAATTTTATGTTTCCCAAAGATGTGAAAAGGTCGTGCCTTTTATCAGAGAGTCAAGCATACACTTGCAACTAAGTGATCGCACTTGGAGGTTCAATGTGATAATCGACCATTTCACAAATTGTTCTAACATCAAACATTGTCGTACATCATCAGGGTATATCATGAAATGGTTTATCTAAGCCCTGAGAGGGAGGCTTTCAATAAAAATAAAGTCATCTAAACTTTCATAGAAGTCCACATATTGGGCTAGGTACTGACACCATGATTTAATCATTGAAATATTTGAAATGGTTTTGAAGGATCAGTTACTCAGGCTTCTTTCTTCTATGCAGCGATGTATTTTTATATTGCACTAGTCTTCCATTACCAAAAATTATGGGCTACTACCAATCATGATGTTGATGACTATCTTACTACTATCTTTTATGTGGAGACCAGTAGGCTATGTGAGCGAGAAGCTTGAAGAGAGGTTTATAACATTGAATGTGCAAGACAAATTCCTGACCCATAAGTTTGTGATCGGGCATGACTTAGGTTGACATGATACGTATCCTTTGAGAATACCTCCATATTAATTGCATATACTCTTCCTTAAGAATTTCTTAAAATAAAAGCTTGTCTCTTTTTCTAAAGATTGGCAGTCATATTAGAATTTGTCGCCTTTTCTAGGACCTTTATTTTGCCTATCATTCTTGGAAACTCACCAAGAATAATTTCAATTTCACATTTCAATGCATTCTTTTTTAGGATGTCATAATTCAACTTATGAAGATGAGCCATTGAAGTTGCATTGGATTCAAGTGGATGAACTTTTTGAATATTGAACATTCATTTTTACATCTAAAGCTGGACATGTGAATTTGAACTCACATCTAGAGTTGACTTTGAGATTTGGAATTCACATTTCTCTTGAACCACTAAAATGCACCCATAATCATGTCTCTGAACATAACCTTGAATCCGAATCTAAACTTAAACAAGGATATCTAAAACTGCATACCAAAATTTGATTTGACTTGGATCTGCATTTGAACTTCAAATTGTTAAGCCATATCGAATCAATGAATCCATTTGAAAAGTATATTGAACCTTTGTACCCTTTGTACGATTTAAACTTTGTTCAATTAGTTCCAAATTTATAATGGAAAGTCTTGAACATGTGCATTTTGAGCATTTTGATCTACTATCATGAAACTTCATCTAGAACCTGCTTTACACGACATTCCTTCACACAACATTTTCAACATAAATCATAGGACAAAACTAAGATTCCTAGGGAGGGTCATATTGGAAGGCTAGATTTCCAAGCTTAAAATTTGGGCAACTAACACTACCACAACTTCTTACCGAACCAATTCTTAATTTTATCTCTTTACTTTACAATAATGTAAATTCTAAAAGAATTAACTTACTTCATGTTTATCAACTTTCCCTTTTCACTTCTTTTACTTTCACCCTTATATGATAATATTTTTGTAAAATTAATTATGTGATCTAAATTAATGTAACTTTAAATTAATTGATATTTGATTATTTTGTATTTAAATACAACAATATTTAATTCTTTAAGGAATTAAATACCATTTAATGCAAAATAGTTTATAATAATGTTTGAAGGCTTTGTTTAATTTTTGTTTTTGTTTCTCACATTGTTGAGTGAGAGGGAAAACTTAGGGTTTTCAAACCCTAGGTAATAGTGGCTCTAATTGAGGGTTGCATTTTGTGCCAGGATGCAGAGAACCCCATAATCTTTGGTTGTTTCTATCCAATGTCTTCGTACTGGGCCATAGAGTGATTGATACTTTTATCATTCAAATGAATATCACAATAAAGAAACTCTATTCATTGCTTTTCTTCAAATTCAAAACTTGCATACAACTTGACATGGAGGATTCACCTTAACCTCAGAAACCACTACCACCCCCTTGGCCAGCCATCTATTTGAAACTCTTTCTCTTTTGAGCACTTTCAGTGTTTGGATTCTTTGTTGTTCCATAAAAGTAGAGACTAAGAGAAGAAGCTTATGTGGCAATGTTGATTTCATTTCCCTTTATAACAAGAGCTGCGGGGCAGCAAAGTTCCTACCATAAATGGTAGTTGAGCTAGAAGCTATGGTAAGAGATTCATGGTTGAATCCATAGTTTCCATGCTAACTATAGTTGAACTAGAAGAATGGGACGAAAGATGCTATACAAACCTAACATTATTAATTTTTAAATGGATTGATGGCATAGAACATCAAAAAGATACATCTGGGAGTATAAACAATTGTACGGAAGTAACTCTATTGTTAAGCAATTAATGACTATAGGAACTCTAATCTGTCCAGGTACAATTAGCATAGATAAATCTTAAGAACCAAAAGAAATTCAAGAAATAGAGTTTCCATCTTTCTTCAAGTAATATGCAACTCTAACAATTTGTTTTTATATTTATCTTTAGTCATTCAAAATTACTCCAGACCAAAATCATCCCTATAGGAAGAAAATAACACTGTATTGGACTGCCATTTTTTTCTAACAATTTGTTTTTATATTTATCTTTAGTCATTCAAAATTACTCCAGACCAAAATCATCCCTACAGAAAGAAAATAACACTGTATTGGACTACCATTTTTTTCTAAAACCAAGTGCAAAATGATCTTAAATTCAATTGGTCTAATACTAACTCTTGTTGACTTTCCTATTAAAAAAAATAGGACACACTTAAAAGAGCATGATCTTCCGGCTGCAAGAGTGAACAAGCTTAAGATCCATCAAAATCCAAATAAAAACATACATTAAAAAATGATTTAGGCATATTACATTAAAATTGTTCTAGTTATCATAATTCCAAACATTGTATGAGTATCAAACATGATATAGTCAACTTCAAGTCAAAAGAATTTACTGTAAAGGCAACACAAAATTATTGACTTGGGCATAAAATTCTACTAGCACGGAAACCACATCGCCTACATGATAGCAAAGTTTTTATATTTGCTTCAAGCTATCCCACTTTATGGAACCAATATTTCCTTTACAGGGGACAATATAATAGGCTAAATGACTGCTATAAGTTTACCTCCAAGTGGAAATGCAAGGATACAAAACAAAATGAACATTAGCATCAATAATTTACTCCTTGAGGTGTACATTAACTATAGCAAAATATAAGATGACTAAAAAACAAATTTAATATGAACGACAAAAGTATAAAATGTGAACTAGTAATAATTGTATTTCTAAACATATTAATGACTGTTAGAACTCTGAACGCATAGGTATACTAACTAGGTAAATCACAACCACCTTTTTGCCAATGCCAAATCTAGAATATGCAACTGCTAATAAGAGATTGAGAGGCACAAAACTTTACCAATTGAGAGCTTCAAGATTTTATCTAGGCATTAAAATGTAATCATAGTAGTTTTGAATCTAGCTAAGGACTTGCTTCTATATTTGAAGTCCAATGTATTGAACCAACAATCCAGCCCTAACTTATATTTTAACTGATCATCTTATTTGAGAAATGGAGGTGGTGCTTATTATTGATTTATCAATAAACATACAGAGCTATTGATTGACAATAGAATGTAGTCAGGATAATAACAAAGCTATGAACTACTCTGAGGCTTTGAGTCACCAAGCATAATATGTAGTCCACATAAATGATTTACGATAGTAATCTGGCTTCTTTGATATCGATATAAGTTGGATGCTTCATGCATCACAAGTTTGTAAATCATAAAGTATCATTTCGAGGAATAACATGCAGTGGAGAAAAAGATGTAGTGAACTGCTTTGATAAATATTTCATGAGTCTTCCACCAATGCCTCTCGAGAGTGATCCACACCGACTTTTACTTGCTTCAATAAAAAGGCCAACATCAAATGTATGGTTCAGCCATCAAAAAGTTGGTGTAAGAACATTGTTGATATGGTGCAAGCAGATATATTGTCCTAACTATTCTGCTGAACTGAATGTGTCAAACTATTCTTCAGACCAAAAATAAGAATTATTGATAAGCATCTTGTGTCACTGGTGGTAATAATAATGAATTGACATCTTGTACAAACTTGAACACACCATCTGTAGATAGATCTCCAGAGGATCCAATCAACATGGCCGAAATAAACTATACGGATTTTGATGATAGCATCGAAATTTCAAGTGATTCAGATGCAGACAATATTAACTCTGAAGATGATAATGAGATTGAGATGTGTGTTCTGAATTCTCATGCAGAGAATAACTCAAAGGACTTAGAATTCATAAATCATCAGAAATAGATGAAATAAATTTGTAGTGTAATATTTGATCCCTCTTCTATAATGTTTGAAAGGAATACAAGTTTTCTTTTTGTCGGGTTATATTTTTCTTATTGATGGAGCTTTTATCTTTGGCTACCTACAACCGGCTTTTGTGAAACAAGCGCTGGCATTGTTCCGGGTAAGTTACTGATATTAACAAAATTTTGTACTTCAGGAATAATGTAATATGAGTTCTTAGATTTCTATTTATGAATGCGTATCTTAAAGTTGAGTTGGAACATGAACCTAAAAATAAATAAAAATTAAAAAAAAAATATCAGATGGAGAGTAATATCTTTTTATTTTATTAATATAATAAATTTACAATTTTCACATTGGGCCCTTTTAAAGTGCAGAGAGAACAGTAAAACAGTAGCATTGGACGTTTTCAAAAAAGAGAGACATCTTAAAATCAAACATTTGACAAGCGTCAAAGATGATGCTTCTTATATTTCCGATGCTTCTAATAAGGGAAATATGTTAGAATGTGTAATTTTCCCTCAAATGAAATGTAAAAGCATAATAGAGCATTCTAGAAATTCTTTGATCACTAGGGTAATTTAGATGTTTCTGGAAACAATCAAAAGACATCTATAAATAGAGGCATCTTGTTATTGACATGGATAAAATATTATTGATAATTGATATGAGCAATGTGATTGATATGGGAAAGTTATTTTGTAAAGCAAGGTTATGTGGAGAAATTGAGTATTTTTGCATTTTAGTTTATTTTGTCCATCCGCCTTTCACAAGGTGTATTAGAGTTGTTGTGGGTTTCTAAAGTGGTATCAAAGCTAGGGCAAGAAAATCCTGTTACCATTTGTGTACATGAATTAGAGTCAAATCACCATTTTTAGAAGTAGCTAATCAAAGATAGTTGAAGAAGGAAGGAATTTGTTTATAACCATTTGTGACAGCAAAGAGATTTTTATTTTGCAGGGCAAATTATTTGGAGAACCTTGTCACCATTTGTGACAAATGAAGCTATATCAAAGGGTAGTTGAAAGAAGACATGAATATGATGAAGGTTGTTAGTGAATCTTATCACCGACATTTGTGATAGATGAGACAAGGTTATTAGTGGATCCTGTGAAAAGAAGAAATTGTTGGCAGCCAATTATTGACAAAATGTTTGTTGAAATTAAAGGTCACAGTCTTAGAAAAAACTATCCATGAAGAAATTAACGGATATGAAGATTATTAGAAAATCGTATTTTGGCATTAGGCCAAAAAGTATTTGGATTTATATGCAACAACATTTGAGGTTGAAATTAGGGGGAAGTGTTGGAATGTGTAATTCCTCCTCAAATGAAATGTAAAAACATAATAGAGCACTCTAGAAATTTCTTTGATAACTAAATAGGGTTAGGTTAAATTAATATTTAGGTTTGTAAAGTTTTAGAAAAGTCTATTTGTCCTATGTTGGATAATTTAGATGTTTTCGGAAACAATCAAACACCTCTATAAATAGAGGTATCTTGTAATGTTATTGGCATGGATAAAAAATTGATATGGACAAAATGGTTAATGAAATATATTAGTGCCACTACATTGAATATTATTCTATTATGAGTTTCTACAAAATATCTAAGTTCAATGGAGTGTGAAAAAATCTCCATAGGTAAGCAGAAATACAAGTGTGTTCATACTTCCTCAAACTCGGAATATCCTCCACCTAAACAATTCTCTCTTTCTACAAGAGTTAGAGAGATAGCGCATCATAGTTATGGGAGTTTAGGAAATATAAAATAAATTGAAAGCGAGGTAAATGTAAGCCAGGGAGCAACGGAGGACGAGAAGTTGATTTGCAAGATGCAAAATCCTGAGGGAGTGAGGGAGGGGGGAAGAGATTGGAGATGGGGTATCTGTAAAGCTGTTAATTTTTATTCAAAGTGTGAAAGTTAATAATCTTATTCCTCAAAATTATATTCAATTAAAGCATCTGCGCAGTTTTCAAAAAAAATGATATCAATACAGGGATGCAATAAGCTTCAAAAAGATAAAAGTATGCTTCAGATAAAAATGAATGAAGACAAATTGGGGTAAAAATAAGGGAATCTGGCTCTCGAGAGTGAAATGAGACAAATGGAGTGTTCAAGAATAGAGTATGGGCCTTAGATAAAGATAAACAAAGTAGAATTTTGGGGTATCTACTAGAAGAAGGTATAAGTGGCTGTAAATATGAAGTGCTAGGAATAAATGGAAAATCAAGCGTCAAAGGACCATTGCCTAACACTATCAAACTGGGTGGTGATAAGGATTGCTCTGAATTGAACAATAGAGAACTGTTCATTGGAGCCAACCCTTCTCAAATAACTTTAAACTTCGGCGCACGCATTGCACATTAAGGTGCAATTGCTTGATGTAAACCAACTGAAAGTGAAGGAAACTGTGAGTAATAGTAAATAACATGTAATTTTTTTTTCAGTTTCAATAGAAAGATTCATCAACCACATAAAAGCAAAGAAGAATTTAAATGACAACACATAAGCCTGTAAAATTTTCTTCAACTTGAACAGAGATTCCTCGATCAGATAAAAGAGAAGAAACTGTAAGAGATAGTAAATGAGCCTATAAATTTTGCTTTGATTTTAACAGAAAGATTCCCCAACTAGATAAAAGCTAAAAAGTTTTAAATCATAATAAATAAGCCTGTAATTTTAGTTTAAATGATAATAAATAAGCCTGTAAAATACCCTTTAAATTTACACAGAAAGATTCCTCAACTAGGAAAACATGAAGAAATTTTTTAATTCCAGCAAAATAAGCGCGCAATTTTTGCAAAGAAAGTTTAACTGATCTCCCTCACCTCAAGGTTGTTTTTAGACACACCATTCATCAGGACTAATAGTTGTATTGGTAGAACCATCCGTGCATGCAGACAAACTCAGTATAATCCCCCTGTGAAGCACCTCTACATATATTGTTTCCTCTCTGATTAGTCCAGTGGCAAAGCATTATCCCCGCTCCACAGCCACCGTCTTCTGTAGAGCTTGGTGAACCCCAAAGTTAAGATGAATATGCCTAATGCGGCCATATGTTTCTGAAAAAGAGAGGATAACATGTGAATAGGGTTTTTGGCTTCTAAATAGAAGATGATCCAAGTATTGTCTATAAATGGAGGATGCGGTGGCTTTCTCTTTATTGTCTCACTATGTCTACGTCTCGCAGAGTTTGAAATTAGCCAAAGTGAAGCGATTGCTAGAGCAAGAACAACAAACAAAGCTACCTCTATTGCCTACATACATGCCTCCATATTTCCTCAACAACTGCCAAGTGTAGATGATCATGCAAAATATTACAGTAGGTAGGCTGGAGGCATGTGGAAAGAATGTCATCGTGTTTCTATTATTTATTGTTTTTAATGATATCCAAATTCTCTTCACAGAGACTATGGCTTTGAGAAAAGAGGGGTAAAAATTTATTAAGACATAAAAGAATACAACAAGGAGAGCTCAACAAGGAGCTCGATCCTGAGCAACAAGATCATCAAATTCTTGCACCATCTCAAAGGACAGTTGCCTCCTATCCCTAATATTCCAACCCAAATCATGATTAGAGACCATGGCTTTGGAATGCTCTCTTGCATTGGTATTTGAAAACCCATTTAGCAATGTCAGCTTCATCTTCATATTCTCAACCACCTTATGCAACACATTGCCAGAGGATATAATAATAATAATAATAAAATAAGGCTTGGTTACAAGTGTATTGTGGAGCTGTGGAACATAAAGTTTTGACTAAAATAGTTGGAATATGGTTTAAGCATGAAATAACCTGACAGTTATTATAAGAAACTTGTAGGAGGGGTTTTATTTTATCAATGAGTTTATTTTCAAGTGACGTTTATTTGCTTAGAGCTCTCGAATAAATTTGTGATCACATTGAAGTGACTGCGAGGGGATCTTCCATGCTGCCACCATGAAAAGGTGTTGAAATTAGTGTTAACAGTATAAAATTTAGTAATTTGTGCATTCTCTTGTTTGGAAAATCGCGCAGAGTTGTCAGCAGAGCCAATAAGATCAGGCCAAAATTATATGCGACTAACAATTGAGCATGTTCAAACAGTCTTTCTTGAAAATAATAATATAGGAGAACAAAGGAGACATTATAATTGGTTGGAAGAAATTGGTTTAATCACTATTTACTATGGGAGCCTAGGCAATAGTTCTCTGCCATGGCAGGAACTAACAATAGGTTCCCACACAAGGTTAGAAAAAGAATATGTTATACCCACAGTATTTATATCCACACCATAAGGTGCACCCGTGATTCTGATCTATATATCAAATATTATTTATATACTCCAATTCGACTTGTATTCACAATGACCTCTATAGTAGAAGATTGTAACGTACCAGATTGCCAAAATACTCACTTCACTTTACTATGCAACACTTGATTGTATCAATCTCAACTTTATAACATAAAACCTTCAACCTCGCGAACCAGTCAAGTACTAACCAAAGTATAGACCATTTGTGTCAAATACCAACCCCTTCTGAAACGTGCACAATGAGACTCAAGCAACCTAAAAATAAAATCTTCCTTGCATTGGAACCTTCTACAACACAACTGGGGATTGAATCTCCAATAATTATAATTCTGCTCACAACACCACCTCATCTGAACATCCCGAACAACTATGAGTAACCACTTTGTTGCTAACATGGAGGAAAATATGAAAGACTGATTTCATACTGATTAGCAGATGCTTCTTTGATAGGAGAAATGTGTTGATGGCATCGTATCTTTGGTGTTTATGATATGTCATTTCACAATTCTATTGTGAGATGCCTTCATCACAAATTCAAAATGTGGACCATGAATTGTACTGCCATTATCAATTCAATGTTGAGGCTTACCATCGATCCGTCAAAATATTGCCCTATATTTTTTTTATGTACTACATTTGTACATTAGGGCATTAGTGCATCATAGTTTGTATCATTTAAAACATACTACAATGTTATATACAAGGCATTCTGCGAATCTTATATTGAGTAGATCTATATGCACGTGTCTTCCTTACTGGCAACCCAAGTTGTGCTGCAAGCTTAAGAATATTTCTACATGCAATGAGTTTTTCCTTTGCTCATTTTTTTGTCTTTGGGCGAAGGAGGAATGTTGAACTTCGCAAATCAGAATCCCACTGCCTATCATTTATATATACGTACTTTCCAAAATGTGGCCATCTGGCATTTACGTATGAAATACAAATCTCTATCCCACTTCTGAAGGAAGGCCTTGAAACATGTAGAATCCATTTTTGTTCAATGGGTGGGCACCTTTTACATCGACCTGTTCTTCTCTTGCTTCTGTTACTTCTGCACCTGTGCATCCGCAAAGACACAGTTGGTATTCTGAATACAAGATAAGATTGGCTCAGTGGAACTATTATTACCGTGAACTGCTGGGGAAGTACTTCTTTCTTTCTCGCCTCCCGTGATCAGAGAAATGCGTGCAGACTCACTCTTAGCATCCATGAATAACTGCAGTCATTATACATGTTGACATGTGTTCATTCCATATTGATCTTTCATCACTGATCATAATTGAGAGGAATGGATATGTCTGATGGGACATTAGATGCAATGGTTTCTACTGGACTCCCACAATAATTCATGATTGCTTCCCTCAAAAGTTTCCATGCTTCCTTCAAATGCATGCCTGCAAGATTTATTACTATGTACTCCACGAAATTTGTATCAATCCCACGTGTGTTTTATTTTGAACAAATTATTGTCTGAGATAAATAGATGCATTTACTTATTCAAAATTGCACTTTGACTTCTACTTAGGATTTAATTGAATCGCCCATGGTTTGTATGCCCTTTGTTTCAAATACATTGGACTAGAAGGAGAACATAGCATTCAGTTTCCATGAAATGATCTCTTCCCGTTTACATCTTTAATTTCCATATGATGAGCTAGGAAACATATTTTTAGAAATATACAATTTTCGTGCATCTATCTATTACACTTTCTAGGAAGCCCCCGAAACATTTTCAACAATTATATTTTCCGTGTTTCTCATACCAATATAGTGATGCCTCTTTTCAAACAATCAAACTTTGACCAAATTTGATGTTTCTCTTGTGCATATATCTGCACAAGAGATGACACCATGGTTCAGCACCCGTGATTCCTTGGCTTGTCCTATCTTTAATTAGCCGATAGGCTTTTCCTCTGGAGTTGCCTCCACCCGGAAATTGACTCACGCCGTTCAACTTTCACTGGAGTTTTCGGTCACCGGTAACAGAACTGTGTAGGTTTACGCCAACGGGCCATTTTATCTTCTTTGAAATCTCTCAGAAGTCCCATTTTTCAATCTTCCTGTAAGGAAAAGAAAATAGCGAGCTCCAAATGGAAGAGGTGTGTAAAAAGTAAAATCCTTTCCCCACTGTAAGGCGTGTGGAAGTTAATCTTCCCCAGCGGTGATGATGCTTCGATAGCTGATGCGAATCAACAGAACAGTGGATTAATAAATTCATTAAAATGCATTCTTGAAATAAAAGTTGACATAATCTGGCAGATTCTACACCATATATTGTCGATTTTTCAACGGATGCAATTCACGAAAAAACTCATTTCAAGCTGGGGACAAAATCCTTTTGAAATGTCGACTGGAATGAGAAAAATTCAGTGAGAAACATTCAATGTCCTAGTTGATAAAATTTTGATGCGGAGTAGACAAATTACTCTGCCCTCCTGTCAATATCTATGTCTAATGAATAAATCCAGTTTCCCTGAGAGAAACAAAAGTAAAACTAAAGTTATGTAAGTCGTCAGATTAAAATATCTGATGGGCTGTCATTTCTGATAGCATTTTTTATTTAACTTTTTATTCAGATGTTAGTCATGTTTGCTAAGCATGTCTTTGGTTTTCATTCAAACATCGTTTAACTTGACTTCGTTAATTAAGTTATCTGAAACAGGGGAAGAGGAAAATTGTTTGTTTAATTGATCATTCTAGATGAATTTCAGTAAGGGCAGTCGGAAGAGGACATTCTAGGCCTGGGGAGGTCTATTCTATTAAAATGGCCAATAATCTGGAACAGCATGCTTCATCACTATAACAAAAACACCAAAAATTGAAATTGAATTGTCCTATTTTATTGCCCATTCATCTTCTCTGAATCTCTCAACAAACCCCATTTGTTCAGTTGAAAGAAAATAGGGAGCACCAAATGGGAGATATGTAGAAAGTAAAATCATGGCCTCGCTGAAGGCCGTATAACTTAGCAATTGATAATTACGAGCTACATAAATGGTTTCCGAGCATGGCATCTTGTGAAAGGGTGGAAGGAGTGCCTGAAAAGGGAGTTGCGTAGTTTGTAGGTCACATGGTTGTAGATACTAAGAAGACCTTAATTATGGAAGGCTCTAAGGGAATCAATTTTCATTTTTCTTAAATTTGAATATACTTATTCCACAGCTCTAGGCTGCATCATCTCCAATCTTCCCATCTTAGCATCCAGAATTTTAATTGTATGAATAAATTATCCCTTTATTTTAGTGTAAGAGGATGTATGTAATATAGAGATAACTTCACCACAGCATATATCGATTCTGATTTTAGCGGCTTTATAACTGGACTTGCTAGATCTCTCCTTACTATATTTAGGCAATATAATTTTGGTTTTTGGTATTATAGCACCAGTTAGTGCTAAATCTAAAGTTTGAGCAATTTTTTTTCATGGGTTAGTATTAGTATTTACCAATTATTCGACCACTTCTTTGTGATGGTTAGTATCAATATTTAAGAACAATAGCTAGATAAGTAAGGAATAAACATCAACAATAAATCACAAAAATATGTAACAATCATTTTTTAGTAGTGATAATAAAACTATTTATAACTTGTAATGTGAAGAAAAATATTTATTTTATTTATAAAAAAATTTATTTTCGTATTTGAAAAGTTTTTATTTCTTAATATATAGAATGCAAGTTAACATAAAGATTTACTAAAATAATTGTAAGAATTTGGTATAGCTCTAATACCATGTAAAAATCTACCTTAGGGCAGAATTCACCCAAGATCAAGGAACTCAAAACACAAGCACAAATTAGACCAAAGTATGATCAGAATAACTGTATAGTATTCAATACAATGTACAAGTACACTAGAAGTGCCTCAATATAAAGGCCTCTGAGATGCATCTAGAATGCTTCGGAATCAACATCATGATAAGTCCTACAACCAGGCACATGTCCACTAGATATGGGTTATCCTCCATTAAGCATGGATGTAAGTACGATGATGAAAGGATAAGTCTACAAAGGTGTGACATGCAAATCAGTGTTGTAGACACCATGTGCACAATTAGACTTGCATACTTCTGTGTTGTCTACATGACAACCCAAAAAGGTGCGCAAACTCCTAAGTGTCTCATAAAAAGAAATAATAAAATAATGCACTAACCTAAGTAAACTTAAGTAAAGTGTAAATAGTAAATACCTATTTACACCAATAATAATAAAATAAAAATTTGTAATATAATCTCTTGAATGTATGAATTATTCAGGAAAATTAATGTTTTACTTTCTTTTACATAATTCCTCTTATACAAATGGAGATTATACTTACATTGAAAGAATATATGGAAATGGAAATATATTCATTTAGTACATGTATAAAATATATTCTAAACCCCTTAGAAAGTCTTACTTTCTTTTACATGATTCCTCTTATACAAATGGAGATGATAAACATTGAAAGAATATATGGAAGTGGAAATATATTCATTTAGTAAATGCATAAAAATATATTTTAAAACCCTTCGTTCTAAATTAGAAAATAAATATTTAGTTCTACCTTATGTAGGTGCTAAACTAAAAAAATTCAGTTCTACAAAGAGTCTACCAATGTGTGTAGAGCTCTTTATACTTAATTGCATATAATAAATTATGTTTTTTTTAAATTTTCATAAAATAAATGTTGAATAGATAAATATATTTTAGGGACTTTATGTGTTTTAATAGTATATGCTCTAAAAACAAATATAACTTTGCTAGAAAATGGGCTTTATTTTTTTTGTATATAACTGTTTCTCATTTGTCTAATGATACAAAACAATTAAATTAATATTTTTTTTCCTATGTAATGTTTGAGTTTCAAATCAATCATAATAGATTTGAATTTCATTAAACATCACAATATCAAATCATTTCAAATTATAAAATTTTATATTAGAAATCATAGATTGTAAATGATGTTAGTGATTTTCTTCTTTAGATTTAACATTTATTTTGGTTTTTAAGGTTATGGCTAATGCTTGATAACTTATCCAAATAATAGATCTCTCAAGTAGATATCTTCAATACAATCCAAAAGTGGCACCTACTATTGTGGGATCACCCAATGACTCGCACAAACAAAAACCTCACACCAAATGAATAGATTGAGTTTGATAAAACTAAATGTCCAAATTGCACTTTGTACTACAATAAATTTATATTGTAGGCTTGAGTAATTTGTTGACAATGACCAATGATCTAGAGAGGTTTTATTATGTAAACTTCAACGTGTTATCTTTACAACAAACCTTTGGATCACAACTAGTCTTGTTAATGTATCTCTTAGGGTAGGTATAAGATATAGTGTATCCAATAAACTCTAAATTTCCTTAGTTGCCTTCATATGTTAAAGTAGAGTTCAATAGCTACAATGGTCCACATTGAGATCCTAGATACTCAAAAACCTTTCCAATCCAACCCATATCTCAAGGAAATCATACACAATTGCCCCTCACCATAGATAGAACTACAATTTATATAGGTAGAACTAAAAGACAAGGCCTCACCTTCACAACAATCTCCAGAGTCAAATCCATCTGACTTCATATAAATCCTTACTTCTATTTTGAACACTTTTCTAAGATGCAAAAAAAAAACCCATACACTATTATTAGAAAGAAAGAAGAAGCATGTATGTACTTGATCTCTCCTACCAATCACATCTATGAAGCTACTTCTACAAAAAAGGTAATGTTTGACATTCTAATACTATTCCTATTCCTATTTCATTTATTTCATTATTTTTTCGCTTGCTAAGTAATCCATTACTCTTTTCTATAGATTGACATTTGTTGAATTCAAAAAAATGTTCACTCAAAAAAATAAAGTAGACAAGTTCAAGTATGTCAAGTGACCTTTTTGATGTTTTTAAACACTAGTTCTAAATTTTAAACCATTTACTCATATGCACTTCTTATCAATTAACATCATTTTCCTTTTACTTGTAGGTTTTTTCTCGTTGACCATAAATAGGACCCAAATTATGTTTATATTTATAGACAAAAGAATATATTTTAAAAATTGTACAATTCAAACCAACTCTTTAATTGGGATGTCATACAGTAAGTAAAATTTTAAAGTTGTACAATTTTATAATCTCCAAAGAGGGTATTAGTGTGTCTATGACTCAATTCTATATAACAACCAAATTTTATGCTATCAATTTTAAATCCTTCCTTTAATTTTACATCTCTCTAATTTTGATTTTAGAGAAAAAAATCTATTGACGTACCCCTTGCACCTCTTTCTGGTCCAAGTGCTAGTTAGGCCTCTTTTCATGAATGATGGAATAATAGTGTGAGCAGATTAGCAAGTGAGAAGCTTGTACACTAGCACTTAATTTTACCCAAATTTGGGTAGTCCATTAACCTTTAATTATCTCCAAACCTAGTTATTATGAAGCTTATTACTCAACAAACCACTTCACTAGCACCATACATCTTATTAGGCATCACCTATCAAATAGGAAATTGCCATCACATTCTTAATGTGTTTTTCATCTCTACCCAAACAAATTTCACTCTTACAATGTTTTCAAATCTTGGTGGACTACTAACACCAAGCATTCCCTTTGAACATTATCATTTTGAACACTTGATAAACAAGGTAAACCTATCCTGGATTTTTTTATAATTTTTGCTTTTGGTGACATCAACATATTTTCTTAGGATGGTTAACCCCATGTAAGAAAAATCTGACCCATGATTTAAAATAGAAGGCTCCCAAGTTTCCAACCAATAGAAATACTCATTTTTCCAAAGATGTATATTTTTTATAACTATAGTCTGGAATCAAATATTTGCCCACACATAACTATAGTTTGGAAAACTTAGCGTTTTCAAACCCTAGGTAACATTATGGATACCAGTTTATCCACACTAGACTGAATATGGTGTACTAGGTTCAAGTTCCCCTATATTATTTGAACACCTTTCTCCTCAAAATTATCACGTCATTGTTGACATGCCTCCAAAAATGGGTCTAACTATACAACTCCCTTTTTCGTCTCTCTAGAGTTGCAGCAAGAGTGATCTCTAGATTATCTAGGTCTATCAAGCCCACAACTCTATGTAAATAGCCTCTCAAAAGCTTGTTTTGTTTCTACAACATTAGCAACTCTGACTCATCTCGGTCCATATGTCTGAACACCTCTTTCATGTCTATAGTGATCATTATTTTTGTAGTATCTATCATGGTTCGTACCAACATGACCTCCTTGATTTGGTAATCCTTAGGATTCAATTTCTTAGTGTCAACATGAGGAGGAATAGTTATATGTGCAAGCAAGTCCTGATCTTCATTTTTCATTATGAAGGCCAGTGCTCGTGCATCACCTATAGGTAGGTTGGGCTTCTTGATGGCTTTAAGAATCTCTCTCATTCCCTCATCAGCAATTAGATCTAGCTATTTCTTTTTCTGAAACATAACCTCCCTCTTCAGCCATGTTGATGTGGTGCTCATTGGAGACATATATTTGACTAAAGAGGTAGTTTCTATTGCAAGCCCTTCCCCTTATTAGTCTTCTCAGGAGTCTTCTCCCTTTGAGAAAGATCAACAATTGGATTCTCTATATTTTCTTGGGCTAAGGTCCTAGCCTCTGTATCAAGAGAATTTTTTTGAGGCTCTTCAAGTACTCTCCCTTCCTCTAGTACTTCATCGACTTGTAGTTTTTTGGGCTCTACTTCCTCCGTTTCTTGTTCTTCTATTTCTTTAGTAAGAGAAAATGGAATTACTAAGACTTTGTCTAATAATGAAAAATCTTGAGATGGTGGTGGTGGTATACCCAAAGGTCCTTGAGGTAGAGGTGGCATTTGACTCTAGTTCCCTCCTAAGGATTCTCTCCTGGGGGTATCTCTTATCTTTTCTCCCACCATCTTAGTACCTACTAGCATAAAGTCAAAATTGGAGATATTAAAGACGTCCTTTTCTTGCCCCTCCATATCATCTATCCATTGATGTTGTTAATCCTCTGATGTTGAAACATGAATATTCTCCTTTTGAGTAGATGGAGGGGTCAAGGTTGAGCTTCTTCTCCTTTCTTCTTCTATTTCCTATGTTGAGAAATTTCTTTGACTCAAGGGGACATATTCAATTTTCTCACCCTCTTCTTCTTTGGCTTGTGGGATTGTTTTCGGGACCTGTGGGAGTGAAGTGTTCTTTTTCTTCAGTCTTCTCCGTTGTGTCCTCACCATAGTCGATACAATTCTTTCTCTTTTTGTAGAGATGGGGGAGGCTTCTTCCTTTGTTGCAACTACTGGAGGAACCCTCTATTAATCTAGAGTCCCCTCTTCTACTTGTTCATCCTACACCTATTCTTTGTGTGGGGGCACTTGTGGTTCTTGGTTGGGCTCTTGTTTGTGCTCCTTTTTAGGCTCTTAAGCTTCAGGTTGAGCTTATGGCTCTTTTTCCTTGGTAGACACTCTCTTCCTTTTTTTCTTTCCCTTATCTTCCCTAAAGTATTCAACCTCCCTCTCATGTTGATGTACCATTTTCAACCTCACTAGGGATTGATCAGGGAAGGTCGGTACTATAACTTTTGCACCTTTGCCCTTTACTAGGCATGTTGTGGCTTGAAGAGGAATGGCCTAAGGAAGTAGATCAAATTTGAAAGGTTTCTTGATCCAGTCCTTTTTTAATTGAACTATGTGCTTGGCTCTATGATTGATGTCTATGTTTTCATCTCTTCCACTCTTTGTATTCATTATAAGCCTATCATAAATCTTGTCCCTATTGTATAGAAGATCCAAGATGTCTTCTGGGTCTTTCTCGACAACCTTTAATGGGATCTTCGTCTTGAGTGCATTTTCTACCAAATATAGAGTCATCCTACAATGATCCCTTATGCAGATATCATAGTCATATACTATGTTCAACCAATGGTCTTCTGATGCATCTTCATGTAAAAATTGCTTCCCTGCCAGATGTTGCACTATCCCTATGTTGTTGAAGTAGGGGCAAGGGGAGTTGTACTCTTCTAGGGGATATTGATCCCATTCTTAATCAAAGGTCAATTTATCTTGTTTCTATTTCACCTCGAAAGCACTAATTGTCATGGGCCAGACCCATGTCTTCTTACCCTATCATATGAAAATGTAAGTTAGCATGAAATCTCCAACAAAATGAGCCTATCTGATGGATATCTCAAAAGCTTCATCAAGTTTTCAACATACCAACTACCCTTAGGTAAGTGAATTTTTTGAGCTGGATGTAGTATGCGCCAACCTCTATGATCCTGGATGTTGCTTCTACTAACATCCTTTTTGCATAATCACCTTCAATAAACCTGATGATTGTAAATATGAAACTATCATTCACCACCCTGTATTCCACATTCTGCTCTGAGAGTTTCTTCTTCACCATTTGTGGATACACCACATAGGGCCAAGCATTACTATCCTGCATGCTTCCCTTTTTGTAAATTTAGGTGGATAGTCCATGGTCCTTGATGCTAGTAAATACACCATGTACAATATCATATAGAATCTTAGATCATCTTTCATGGCTATGAGTTGTTCATGCAAATTATCGCTGAGGATAGTAGTCCAATCTATTGGTATTTTTTCATCCTGATGATATCGATAAAATGGACCATCCATGTGTGAAGATGTCTAGCCATAGGAAGTCCCATTAATCTACTCAAAAGCATAATTGCATAGCCAATATCATCCTTCATGCACCCTCATATCATATCTACTTTTCCAACTCTATGGCCTACTAGTGTACTGCCTATTAGGAAGGAAGATTGAATTGTTTCTTTGGCTTCCTTTTCATTCTCCTGATATCATCTTTGATGTAGGAGCATCTTAGGTTTTTTCTATTTACCCTAATAGTTTGATGCAAGAGCATCTTGGTTGTTGTGTTATCTCATTGATTCTGTTGGTTTCTACTAAGTTACAGGAATTGTCGTGTGCCAATAAATTTTCAGTCATTTCCAAGTTGAAATTTTTGGACATTGTGATAACATCCTGGTTAGCGTGTTATCCCATTTATTCTACCAGTATCGATTGAGTGATCTTTCAAGTTTCGAGTTAGTCAGTTGTAGTGTCAGCTGAGCATGTAGTGTTTGCTGAGTTGCAATGTCATTCGAGTATTCCTTCATGTGCCTAGTGTTCCTGTTGGTGCTGAGTGATCTTGTTGGTACCAAGTGATCCTGTATGTGTTGAGTGCTAGTATTTGTCTTGGTCCTTCTTGATCAAGTTTTCTGTGTTTTTTTCTAGTTCGGGTTGACCTTGCATGTATTTAATTTCATGATGGGTATTTAATATTTGCTGACAGCCAACTTGTGGCTTGGTTATGCATTTAATGTAAGGGTTTATTTAGTTAGTACTTTTTAATAGGATGGCTTTTGGCCATGCAAGTATTTAAGGGGATCCTGGGTAGAGTCTTAATCATAATTTTGGGGAGTCATGAAGAAGTCATTTTAGTTGAGGAGTCTTAGTGTGGAGTATCTTGGAGGTAGATTTTCGCATTTGAGTGTAGAGATATGTTCTTCTTTAGATGTATTCTTCTTTGTAATGGTCATAACACAGAAGGTCGTACAGTTAGGCATGTTGGATATAAACTTCTTGATTCAAATATATGAAATATTGTCTCTCTGGATCTAAATCTCATTCCTCTTGTTCATTTTTCATTATGTGTTTATTTGTTGTTTTTTAGATCACCTCATTTTGGGGTACATCCAGATTTGCACTGCATCGGTTGGTATCAGAGCTTAGTTGTTCTTGAGTGTGCAAGCATATCACTAAAGTGTGAGGTAGTTTGTACGAAGACCTTGGTTGGGAAAAGTTTATCAAAGAAGGGATTTAATTTTGGGAGTCCTAGCTAGTTCGTGATTTGATGTGGGGTTGCAGATTTATGAATTTGACTTGCATTTCCAAAGGACTCGTTGTTTGATTGTCATTTGTGAAAAGATGGTTCGTGGAAGGAGAGATGTTGATCCAAAATTATTTGACATGTTGAGGAAACTTGCAATTAGAGTAGAAGCTATTGAGTTAGCGTAAGATCATGGAAGACATCTTGATGATGTTGAGAGCAATAAGTATGATTCTTTTTGGATGAATTACATGAAAGGATTCATGATCTGGAAGAGTCTTATTTTAATTGGCATTTGAGGATTAGGAAGAAGGTTTTTTGGCCAGTTAAAGAGACTATGAAGAGAAGAAGATAGATTGTGGAAGTGCATGATGATTTTACTGAAATAGATGAAGTATCTTTTGGTTTTCATGAGCAGATAGATAGATCTAACATGCAAATTGCAAGGCATCTTGTTGTGTGCAATGAGATTGTTGAAGAGGAGAGTTTCATTTATGTTGGTAAGGAATTGAAAGTTTCTATTATTCAGGATGATGTTAATGTTGAAATAGATGTGATTGAGGATTTATCTATTGTTGTCATAGCTGATATGGAGTTATATGTTCATTTTGTTATGGATGTTATTGAGCTGGATGTTGCTTGTGGTAAGAAGATGGGTTTACTTTTTAGTAATATGGTTGAGGGTTTTAGAGATATTATTGATGTGGATTTACATGATGTTGTTGTTGTTGTTGATATGGATCTGAACTTATATGTTGCTATTGAGATGCTAAAGGATATGAATGTTAATACTAATATGGATTTTGATGATTTTGTTGATCTATATGTTGTTGGAGAATTGAATATATATTGTTTTCATTATGGATTTATATGTTGCTACTATTATGAATCTAAGTTCATATGTTGTTGTTGATCGGGTTTGTGATTTGGATATTGTTGTTGATCTAGTTTTCATGTATGAGAATGATGTTATGGATGATTCTGATGATAAGTTTTAGATGGAGCATTGTGATTTTTAGTTGAGTGTGTATGTTGATTGGTTGGATGAGATTCTAATTTTTGGATGGATGAAGCATAGCTGGTTGATTTTCAAATTTGATCTTTTATCTATGATGGAGTAGAAACATTTTGTAAAGATAAAGCTAATTGAAAAATTTTCTTTCGAAAGAAAAATATGGGACACAATTTTTCTATTTACCTAGGGAATTTGATGCAAGAGCATGCTAGTAATTGAGTTATCCCACTGATTCTATTGGTTGTTGTTGAGTTACAACAATTATAGAGTGCCAATAAATTTTCAATCATTGTGGAGTTGAAGTTTTCTGACATTGTGATAACATACTAGTTAGCATGTTATCTAATTTATTTTTCCAATATCAACCGAGCGATCTTTCAAGTATCGAGTTGGTCGGTTACAGTGTTAGTCGAGCATGCAGTATTAGTCAAGCATGCAATGTTTGCCAAGTTGCAATGTTGGTCGAGTTATCTAGTATTGGTCAAGTATTCCTTCATGTTTCAAGTGCACCTGTTGGTGTTGAGTGATCCTATTTGGGTTGAATGATCTTATTGGTGTCAAGTGATCATGTTGGTGTCAAGTGATCATGTATGTGTCGAGTGCCAGTATTTGTCTTGGTCCTTCTTTGACCGATTTTTTTGTGTCTATTCCCAATTTTGGTTGACCTTGTATGTATTTAATTTCATGATGGGTATTTAATATTTATTGAGAGCTAACTTGTGGCTTGGTTATGCATTTAATGTAAGGATTTATTTAGGTAGTAATTTTTAATAGGCTAACTTGTGACCATGCAAGTATTTAAGGGGATCTTGGGCAGAGTCTTAATTATAATTTTGGGGAGTCATAAACAAGTCATTTTAGTTGAGGAGTCTTAGTGTGGAGTATCTTAGAGGTAGATTTTTGCATTTGAGTTTGGAGATTTATTCTTGTTTTGATGTATTCTTCTTTGTAATGGTTGTAACCTGGAAGGTTGTATAGTTGGACATGTTGGATGTAAACTTCATGATTTGAATATATCAAATATTGTCTCTCTAGATCTGAATCTCATTCCTCTTGTTCATTTTCCACTATGTGTTTGTTTTCTGGTTTCTGGATCAACTCATTTTGGGGTACATCCAAATTTTCAATGCATCAATATTTTTCCCCATTCATTGGTTATCTTCACATATTGATCGGCTCTTGGGAGATGGAACACTTTTTCTATATTCCTAGGTCAAAGTTCTAGGACTATCTCCCTTGAGACACTCTTAACAACCTTATCTTTAGACACATAATGTTCTACCAAGGTCATAATCAATTCTAAGGATTGTACTAAAGTTGGGTATGAGGCTATGTTGACTAAACCTAAACGCATAAGTGTGGATACCATGGCAAACCTTTCCTTAGGCTTATTACAAATGGTGAGGAATGCATTCCAGTCAATATGTCCTATCTCAGTATCTCTAATCTCTACATGCTCATCATGAAACTAGGATTTTCTCGGTACATCTTGGTACTTGAAAAGAATGGGTTTTGGAGCAATCTTTTCTACCATTGAGGAGGATGAGGATGTTATTTTATCTCCACAAGAGAGGACACATTAGTCCAAAAAGATAAAATTAAACCCTAACAGATCAAAAACTAGCACAAATCTGCCCAAAATAGTCAGAAACAATCAATCCCCCCATTAGCCCTGTTATGCAAATTAACACACCTAATGCACCCTTACAAGTGTACTAGGTGCACTAAATGGTCCCTATTTGACCATTTAGTTGTAGTTGTGCAACTGCACATGCACATTGGCAAATGCATGGGGCAGGGAGGGAGTAATACTTAGTTTCTTGATGTGCACCTTGATGGGGTGCGCATGTGTGCACCCTGATGTACTTTGTGTTTATGAAGTCACAAAAGGTAGTACATGAGTGCACCTTGAGGAGGTACAGACATGTGCACCTTTTACCTTAGATTCTTTCATTAATTTTAGGTTAAAAAGAAGATGTGCACATGTGCACCTTAAGGAGGTGTGCATGTGTGCACCTTCTAATAACTTAGGCTTAGGTTTAAGTTTTTTAGATTTTTTTTTCTTTTTAAAGGTGAAAGAAGGTGTACACATGCACACCTTGAGGAAGTGCACATGTGTGCACCTTCTGGTGTCTAACCTTGTTTGAGTGTTGTGATCTAGGAGTGGAGGGAGTGCATGTGGCAAGGTGTGAAGGTGTGGGAGCCAAGGGAGTGCAAGACAATAATGATGTAAGGAGGGGGGTTTAGGATTTATATAGACCCTAGGCCCCAAGTGTGCACCTCCAGGCATGTGCACCCTCTAGAGGTGTGAAAGTGCACATGTGTGCATCTTTAGAGGGAGATGAGTGTGCACTTACACACTGAGTGCACCTATGCACATTAAAGAAGTGTGCTAGTGTGGACTTTTTCATTAAAAGACCCCAAAACTTAATTTTCTCTCAAACTCTCCCAATCAGAGACTAGGGCTCCACCTGGACTCCTAGGGGATTCCAAAAATGACTCAGACTCTAGACTAGGGGTCTGGGAGATAAACATTACTAAGGGGTCCCCATTTCTAGGAGAAATGGGATGTGTGTTGTGAAACCACAATAGATCCATCCCATGATATGTTGAGATTGGACACTTTGAAGGTGAATGTCATACTTTGTCTCATTATTCTCCTACTTCACATTTACATTGCACTAAATAATTGGACTTGATGAAATAAATAAAACACCAAAATAATGAAGAGACCTAGGATAAAGATACATGGATTTTCTATTAGAATTGAACTTATTTGTATTTACTAGCTTAGTGGTAAATTTTATAATATTGACTAAAATATCAATCTTGTGTTTCATAGATTTTCTATCACAATTTAAATGATTTGTGTTTACCAACTCACTGAATTTTTTTCTACTATTGAATAAATTATCGACCTTTCATTTTATGATTTTTCTATTCTTAACCATATCCTAGACAAAGTAAAATTAAATATTGATATATTTCATGCAAGCATGACAAATTAGATTTTCGCCAAATAAATGACATTTTAACTGTCACATATAATTCAAGATTATTTACACTCAAAGATTATACATATATTTTTACAAGTTCCACAAATATTAATTTCTTTTTTTTAGTAAATACCCTAAATATACATTTCCACTTTATCATCTAATTGATAGCTTTGAGTAATGTGAATAGTGATGTATTCGTGGATAGAATATTATTCAAATCACCAAGACAATCTAAATGAAAAATGTCTCAAGCATTTGACCCACATTATCAATCTCATGGTAAAAAATATAAATATAAATATTCATTGGATGTATTTGAAAACTCTTACCACTAGGTGTATTGCTTGCATTATGTTTACACCATAAATTTGCTAAGAATTATTATTGCTTAATTTTATCTTTTATATAATGTAACATAATTTAGACTTTATATGCACTACCGTGCAATCCAAATTACTACTTGATTTAAGACATTAATTTAATGATAACTTAGTATGATAAGAAAAATGTACAGTGTTTAAATAATAGCTAGATATTGTCAACCTTTGTAAAATAATTTAAGCATATTTTGACTATGTTAGAGTTTTAAATGATTCTACAAAACCCCTAGGATCAAATGAAAGACTAAGATAACTTCCGAAAGAGAATTATAAGAAAATTGTAAAAAGATGCAAAAATAACTCTCTTTTTTCAAAAAAAGTGGACAAGCCACTCAATATATATATTATCTAAATAAACCTGATTCAAAAGCTCAACCAAGAAAGAATCATGTAAGAAAACCCAAAATCATCACTAAATACAAAAATATGAAACATCAAAATTTACAAATAATACTCAATTTGAGGATACATAAGCACCCTATTTACAATTTGGAGAGAACACTTCCTCCATTTATAAAACTATTTTTTCCATTGACAAAATTCAGAAAATAAACTATCTTTTGTGAACTAATAGATTCATTCATCCATTTCAACATACTCAGACACTGCAAGAGATCTCGTTCCACCTACATTTTGAGCTACATTTTCCCAACCACTGCCAAGTTGAGGTTGTGATGGTGACCACCAACCTAGCCCATATTATTTATAATAAGCATTACCATATTACAATACCATAATTGATAGATGGATTCAACTAGAATAATTTATAATGTAGATGTGCTTGTTTACATAGGCAAAGAATAAGAGACAATAATAAGGATTAAATAGATTATCACTCATGCAAGGTAGGATCACATGTCCCAATAAGGTGGGTCATCCTCCATTATTCAATGAAGTGAGAGAAACATGTGGATGATAATATTGTAATAAGTAAACTAAAGGTAGATTTCAAATATAGATGCAAAATCCTAGGTGTTTCATACCCAAATTACTATGTAATGTAGTATCCTAAGTAATCTTAATTAAACTTTAATTAGTGAATATTTAAGCACATCAATGCTCCCCTTAAGAGAAACTTAAGGGAATGTACTTAAACTCACAATGCAACATGAGGTTTGACTAGAAGGCTATGTTAGAAACTCATGTACAATATGGAATGCAATAAATCTTTCATAAAGAAGAGAAAAGGGCAAAAAAACTTATGTAAAAAAATTCCCCTCAAAAAGAGACAAGAAAATTCACAAGACACATGTGTTAGAAAGGCTAGGGTTGTCGTTACACCAAAAGATTGACCTATCAATGCTTGATACAACCAATAGTCCTATAGAACCATAGAAGGTGGTTAATCCATATCACGAATCCTGCAAGGGATGCTAGCCCAATGCCAATAATACCCCTCCCAACGTCACTCATTATGGCCTACAAGATTTGATTGTGTGACCAAGCGTTGATACAAATTGTTAGAAAGGCTAGGGTTTTTGTTGCACCAAAAGATTGACCTATTAATGCCCAATACATAAGTCTTACAGAACCACATGAGATAGTTAAGCTGTGTTATGAATCATATAAGGGATACTAGCCCACTACTAACAATGTAGCTAGAGGAAATGATACCATACAATTAGTTATTCATCCATAAGAAGGAAAGAAGGATACATGATATCCTAGCATACTAAAGAATATTCATTGTTGATGAATTATACCTGCAAATAAATGATAATCCAATGCATACAAGCAATATGTCTCCCCAAAAAATAAAGAAGAACATTAAATTATTAAGAATCTAATCGATGTCCAAATGGAAGGAGGAATAAAGTCTCCAATTATGCACTTCTGAAGTCTAAATAGATATCTAAAAGATCAAAGAATCTATGTCATCATCATGATCAATGTGAACCATGAAATGTGGAAAACCAAGTGAAGGATAAGAATTAAGAATGTCAATATCCAAAGAAGGTGAAGAAGGTTCTCCAAATTCAACTATGAAGAAACTATCATCCAAGAGAAGAGAACCACAATTAATTATGCATCCTAATTTGTAATATGGAACTCAAAAAATATGTCCAAAATTTCATCCATGTGGACATCCCACACTACACAATTTGAAGCACCTGATCATCTTGCTAAACAGAAGTCAAATCAAAAGAATAAGGAGGTGGAGGAGTGAGAATCTAAACACTTATCTTAAGCACATAAGTGTCCCAAGTTCTCCTCATGATAAACCCTTGATAGGAAGTGGGAAAATTAAGAAAACTACCATCATCATTAACAAAATGTGAAAGGAATACAATCGTGATCCATGACCAACAACTTACATAGATATGACATCTCTAGTATCCATGCACCCTAATGTAGACATAATCAAGAGTGAAATCAACAATTCCACTATGTTCCTTGTGAGTGGTTTGATAAAGAGAAAGGATATTTATGATCAAGGATGGTAAATAAATAACATCTTTAAATGTTTAGTCTCCCATATCAATATAATCCTTCCCACAAACCCTAATGTATAGATGTTCTTACCCATAGATATATGAGGAGAATTAAATGGCTTTATAGATTGACATAAATTATCAAAGACTCCCAATTATAAATTAATTTCTATGTCATAAAATTAAAATTAAAATATTATTGATTATTAGTTTTAATTCAATTACAACAATATTTATTTTACCCCCTTCTCTTTAAAAAATAAGTATAATTTCAATTTAAAAATAATTTATCATAATGAAATTAACTTTTTGATGATACGTTACAAGAATCTTAAATTATAACCTTATCCTTAATTGGGAGGTGGGGTGAAAAAATGGGTCCTCATCCCCCCTTTATCAATGATTTTTAATGAATTTAATTTCTAATTAATATGCATATTAAAATTAAAATTAAAATGCTTACAAAAATAAAAACTTTCCTTATGAGTATTTATAAAATAGAGACATTTTATTTTTGGTTTCGGTAAAACATTTTGATTTCATTGTATTACATTTGGATTGTCTTTTTTTTAAAACTTCAGCATGATTAATAATACCTTACTTTGACAATTCTTTTTACCTTAAGTATTTTTATTCTGAGCCTAACCTTTAGAGTAATAAGTTGGTATTTAATTTACATGTTATTTCTTGTGATTTTTTAAGTTTTATTTTAATTTATTCCATTCTAAAATATGGTATTTTTAACTCCTAAATGTTTTTTTTTTTTGTCATTAATGAAAAGGTAAGTTGATAACTAAGGTTAGTGAAGAGCACATATAGGTTGGTAAAGATAGAGAACATAAGACAACCTAATTCAATGAATAGTTACCAAGCATAGAGTAGTGTAAATAAGAAAGAAAAGATATCAAGAAAATTCACTATAGAGTAGATAGAGTTAATTGAGCATGGAAGAGTACTTAACAAGTACATGTTAATTGAGGTAAAGATATTATCGACTAGGGACAACATTACAACTAAGAAGGCCACTAAATTTTACTAAGCGACATAAGATAACATGAAATTTTGTAAAATCCACACAATTCTATGTGAATAGATTCTATCAACCAAGGAAACCGTTTACAAAGATTGAGGAAGAAGTTAGGTGATATTTATTAGGACTAAAGCATGATTTAATAGATCAAAAGACATCAATATAGACCAATGAAAATAAAGAAAATGCTTATTGGTAAGAGATAATGAATATGAATCATAAATTTGATTATTTGAGCATTCTAGAAGCATGTAAAACCTAATTAGGTCAAGTATAGAGCAAGGTAAAATATTTCTATATGAGGATGGATTGAGAAAGAGTTAGTGATATTTAATATTATGAAATCTAAGATGATAGAAGAGTTGATACAAACCCTAGAAAAGTTGTATGAGAAGTCTTCCACTTCAAACAAGGTGTTTCTCATGAAGAAATTGTTTAATAAGAAAATAGTAGAAGGTGGGTCTATTGTTGATCATTTAAATGAGTTTAATATGGTTATTACTCAGTTGTCTTCTCTAAATGTCAATTTTGATAAGGAAGTTAGAGCTCTCTTGATTTCGTGTTCTTTTCTTGAAAGTTAGAATAGCTTGGTAATGGTTGTGAGTAATTTTTTTTCTAGATCTAATATCCTAAAATTTGAAGATGTGATTGGTGTTATTTTGAGTGAGGAAACTCATAGGAAAAGCTCAAGTGTATCTACATTGGGAAGTATTTTGAATGCACAAAGAAGAGGTAGAATGAATAAGAGAAGAAAGAATTTTGGAAATTGTGTGAAATAAAGAGAAAAATCAAATGGAAAGAGGTTTCAATCCAAAGGACCAAGAGATTGTTGGTACTATGAAAATCTAGGGCATAAGAAGAAAGGTTATTTGACTTGAAAGAACAATAAAGGAGAAGAACAAGAAGGGGGAAAGGAGGCAAATGTGGTAAGTAATAAATCCTAAGAGGATTCCTTTCTTCTTTCTTTGGAAAATGTTGATGATTCGTGGGTGGTTCAAAGGCTCCATTTCATGATACTCCCCATAGAGGTTATTTTCTTGACCATGTCCAAGGGGATTTTGGGCTAGTTTATTTGAAGAAAATGAACCTTGTCAGATTGTTGGAAAGGAAAAAGTTAAGGTTAAGTTGTAGAATGGGAATGATTGGCTACTACAAGAGGTAAGGCATGTTCCAAGGTTGAGTAGGAATTTAATTTCAGCAAGGCAAGGGGGTGGTGAGGGTTGCACAGTTACTTTTAATGATAAAAATTGGAAGGTTTCAAAAAGCTCCTTAGTAGTAGAAAAAGGTGAGAAAGTAGGCATCTTATATCTTTATACACATCATATTGTTCCTTCTACTTTAATTGTTTTAGAGAAAAATGAATGTTCAAGAACAATTGCTCCAATTGAGAAAGGAGAAGAAATCATTGTTGTAGATTCTAAAATAACACTATGGCACATGAGTGACAAAGGTATAAAATTCATTCATTCAAAGAAAGTTTTATAGGATTTGAAATGTGTCAATATGAATTTCTATAAAAGTTGTGTATAGAAAACAAAAGAAAGTCTATTTTGTGAAGAGTGGGAAGGAAAAGGAAAATGAAAAATTGGAGCTTACGCATATAGATGTATGGGGGGTAGCTTAGGTATTTTTCTTTGGTAGCTCTCATTATTATGTTACATTTATTGATGATGTAGCTACAAAAGTATGGGTTTATTTTCTTAGAAAAAAATCTAATGTATTTTGTAACTATTTAGAAATGGAAAAGCTTGGTTGAAAATGAGATTGGTAAAAGGCTAAAATGTCTTAGATCTTATAATGGTGGTGAGTATTGCAGCAATGAATTTGAAGATTATTATTCCACTAATGGTATTTATAGGTAGAAAAATATTTCAAAGACTCCACATGAAAATGGAGTGGTTGAACACATGAACAAGACAATAATGGGGTGTGCAAGGAGCATGAGGTTGCATGTTGGGATTCCCTTAAACATGTGGGCAAAAACTATCAATATTATTATATATTTGATCAATAGAGGTCCCTCTAACCCTTTGGGCTATGGTATTCTAGAGAAAGCATGGATTGGTAAGAAGGCAAGTTATTCTTTTTTCAGAATATTTGGTTGTGAATCATTTGCACATGTAGATTCTTAAAATAGAACCAAGCTAGAAGCTAAGTCAAAGAAATATGTATTTGTTGGATATGGTATTTGATGAATTTTGTAATAGGATTTGGGATCTTGAAAATCATAAAATTATAAGAAGTAGATATGTCATATACAATGAGAAAGTAGTGTACAAAGATTTGTTGTTGTAGTATGAGAAGAAAGAAAATGACTATGTAGTCTTGGATGATACTCAAAAGGATGATGTTCCAACAATATCTCATGCTTCACAACAACCATAACAACAAATACCACACACCATAGTGAACGTTAAGTAGACCTCCATAAATATTTTCTCACTCTTTGTATTCTATTTTATTAACAAGTGGTGAACATGAATGTTATGATGAAGTTTTGCAGGTTGATACAAAGATTCAGTGAGAGTTTACATTGATAGAAGAAATGGACTACTTGTTGAAAAATCAAACATGGTATTTATGTAAGTACTTGGAGGTAAATGGGATGTATAGAATAAATGGGTTAAAAGAAGATAATGGAGGTAAAATAATATTTAAATCCAAGTTAGCTTTAAAAGGATTTGCATAGAAAAAGGACATTGATTTTGATGAGATGTTTTTTCTTGTTGTTAAAATAATTTATATTTGCATTGTTTTAAGTATACTGGCTACTGAAGATTTTCATTTGGAGCATCTTGATGTTAAAATAACTTTTCATCATGGTGATTTGGATGAAGAAATATACATGGCACATCTACATGATTTGATGTCAAAGGTAAGGATAATTTAGGGTGCAGATTAAAGAAAAGTTCATATGGCTTAAGTCAAGCACTTCAGTAATGGTATCTTGCATTTGATAGTTTTATGCATGAGCATGGATACCCTAGGTATCGTTCAAACCATTGTATTTATTTTAAGAGGTTGGATGATGACAAAGTTGCATCATTTTATATTTATATGTTGATGATATGCTTATAGTTAGGTATAATATGGACCACATTAAGGGGTTAAAATAATAGTTAGAACATTCTTTTTCTATGAATAACTTGGGGCAAGAAAAATAAATCCTTGGTATGAAAATTTACAAAGATAGGAAAAATAGGAAATTGACTCTATTTCAAGATGATTATATTGAGAAAGTATTGCAATGTTTCTCTATGGAGAATGCCAAAGTTGTCTACACACCTTTACCTAGTCATTTAAAATTGACTAACGAGATATGTCTAAAGACATAAGAAGAGGAGGCTAAAATCTAGAAGAAACCTTATGCTTCAATTGTAGGAAGTATAATGTATGTTATGGTATGCACTAGGTTAGATATTGCACATGTTGTGGGAGTTATTAGTAGGTATATGAATCATCCTAGGTTTGAGCATTGGAATCTAGTCAAATTAATTCTTGAACATTTGATAGGAACATCCAATAAATATTTACATTTTGGGGGCTCTAGGACTAATCTACAAGGCTATAATGACTCTAATTTGGTAGGGGCTCTAGATACGAGGCAAAGTAATATAATATATGTCTTTACCATTGGTGGGATAGTAGTGAGTTGAATTTGTCAATTATGGAAGGTGAATACATTATACACTATAGAGGCAAAGTATGTTGCTACTACACAAGTAGCCAAGGAGATGATATGGCTTAAGTTCTTCATGGAAGAATTGGGACACCACAAAGGGACAATTATGTTTTTACACATGGCCAGAGTGACATTCATCTTATGAAGAATTTCGCACTACATTTAAAGACAAAGAACATACAGTTGCAGTGATATTCCATTCAGTCAGTTTTGGATGATGGATATTTAAAACCAGAAAAGATCCATACAGATGGCAATCCAACCGATATGTTTATGGAAGGAGTGACAATGGAGAAATTAAACTCCTCTTCAGTTTTGGTTAGTCTTCTAGACTAAATAAAATAAAATAAAAGCATATTCCATGGTGGTTTTACATTCTAGTGGGAACTATAGGTTTATCAATGTTATAATCAGCCTCCAAGTGGGAGGCTATTGTTGTGGAGGATGATCATTCTTCAAGTGGGATATTGTTGTTATGTGGAGCCTAATCATACTTGGAGGTTGATTTCTCCCTACTTTATCTAGTGTAGTTTCCCCCTAGATTATTCTATGGGTATTTTGGGGTAGCTCCCCTTGAGGGGTCTTAGGGCAGAGCCCTAGGTGCACTCCCTATTGCAATACAAGGTTGGATCAAGGGGAAATTCCAATATGTGGTTTTTCAAGAGAAATGCCCTTGAATTCTTGAATGACTTTATTATTATAAAAGGTGTCAATTTTTATTTTTCTATTGGATGACTTATTCTAGCCCTAATTTTATAAGAAGCAAAAAGCTTGTATAAAATGGCTTAGGGTTAGGGAATTCATAATTTGTATGATGAGTTTGTAGCTTCTTGCAGTGGTTTTGATCTATAAGGTATCATGGATTGTAATTAGATTATAATTATTGGATAATAAGAATATTGGACTCACTATTTGGTTGAAGTAGCCCAAGGATTAGGTGAACCATGTTAAAGCTTTGTGTCTTTTGTTCTCTTATGTGTGATTTATTATTATTTTTTATTGGTTATATTTTCATTTAGTTATTATTTTTGTCTATTTAATCCTAACAGGGGTCCTAAAATTCTCTATTAAGGTAGATATTAGTAGATCTCATTGTAATCCTAAAAGTGTAGTAGTCACCCTAACAATATGAACCTTCAAAAATAGTATTTGTATCACCTAACAAGGAAAAAAAATTACTCCAATGAAGGGCTTTTGGGTGTTATCCTCACCATATTTTTCTCCCTCTAACCAAGGTTTTCCATGATAAAAATGATTGTGTTATGTATCATGCATGTGTGAATATTTGATATTTTTTACTTTTATTTCATTCTTGTAGTTATATGTTATGTGTTTTGGAAGTTGTCATCAAGGCTAATTGAATTAGTGGATTCAAATTGATAGGATAATTATTTTCACAAACTCACAAACCCCCTATCAATGATTTTGAATATTGACAAAATGAATACTCAATCACCAAGAAGGTCAAATGACTCTTCATATTGTTCTTTTATTGTCAAAATTTTTGCCATCAAATTTTGGATGTTAACTAATGTAACAATAGTCTTGCTCCTACCCTTACTTACTCTAGTCCTTAGGTCTTTCTCCTAACCTAATAGGGTTTCTCACTAACCTACTCTCCTTAGGATCTTAGTTATGAGATCCTAATACCTTCAACTAGTGAACACCAACTGGAAAGAACAATAACTCCATACATTCCTTCTTAGGCTTACATTAGCCTTCTTGCTTCCACTTCACCAACTCCACTATCTACCTCCACATGATCAATAGATACTCCACCAATGGATATAGACCTTTAGGAGGTAATTTGGATCCTTTCCAAGACCTGTAACCACTTTTGAGATTAGAACCTTAATCGAGTTCCAAATAACACAATAGTTGCATTCCAAATAGGGCTACAAGCAATTAGGCCTACATTTGATGAAAATCTTGAATAAATTGAAAAATTCCCTAAAAATGAATGAAACTAAGAATTTATCCAAACACCCTTTTTAGAGACCCAAAATATTTCCAAGGTCTATGTCTCCCAAACTGCTCATATAGTACGACCTACAAATATGCCTAAAATCAGGGTTTTAAGGCTTTTCAAGCCTATCTAGCAAGAACTTCACTTCCCCTCCTAAGAAATTTCATCAGAACTTCTCATTGAAATTGGGACTTCAATACTCATGCGTCTACCATTCTCTAAGCTTTGATTGAAGCTATCAATGCCTTTAATCCTCCTTTAAACCTATGCAACTCACTATGATCCCTATCCATGGTGGGAAGAGGATCTATGACCCCATCTTTGCTAGTTACCTAGTTCAGGACTAACTAGAAACCTAAAAAATCACAATCTAATACGATAAAAAATATTTAAATGAATTACTCTAACACTTCCATGGTCTACAATCCTAATTTCAATCCACTAAAATGCTAAAATGTTTAGAAAACAAAAACTATGATTGTTATTGATATCATCTAGTTTGCACACACATCTTCACTATTAAACCAACACCTGCAATAAGTTGAGTATGACCTTAAATATTTGACCAAGGTTCAAAACCAATGGTTTTAGACAATTATGAAACCTAATGCATGAAGTTTCTCACATGCAACAAAATTTTGTCAATGTTGTCAATGATAACATTGACAACTTTTACATCTTTTTGAATTTTCCATTCAAACTTGATCCTAAGACCACCAAACTTCGCCAAAATCCTAATAAGGTCTTAAAAAAATTTTTAAATGACCTAAAATCCCTTTATTGGTCAACTTATCACCAAAATCATAAAAATACCCTATTTGACCTTATATGGGCATGCTTGCAACTAAGGGCAACTAAGGCCTATTAAAGATTCATATTCTAACATACCTCAATGTAGGAACAAGATAGTCCCTTTATTACTCTATTGGTGTGTCTAGTACCAATATAAGCCAAAAAAACTTAGGAAACCTAGGTCTTCCATGAGTCTTACCTAGGTGCCCGTGCACCATACTCCCCCACAAAGAAAAACTATGTCGCTAATGTGGAAATAGGTCTTTGGAGATGCCCACCTTGTTGAAGCCTTCCTCAACAACCCATGTTGCCTCTAAATCTAGTTTGTGTCTCCACTTGATGAGGTGTTCCATGTACACCTTATGCCTAGTGGTCTTCTTGACTCTAGAGTCCCAACACATTTTAGCTTTCAACTTGATTGGTGAAGGCACCATTGTACGTTCTAGATACGTACTAATTCTCTGACTATTTTGAGAAATCTTAGATAATGTACCATTGAATTTGACCAAATCTTGGACATTGAAGATAGGAGAAATGCTCAAATCTGATGGAAAATCAACCTTATATGAATTAGTGCTATATTTTTCAATGATTTGACAAGGTCCTACTCTTTTCATCTGCAATTTAGTTGGTACATCTTTCTACAATCTTGATTTGTTTAAGTACACTATAACATAATTCCCTATTGAAAATTGAATGTCTCTTCTCTTCTCATCTACCCTGGCTTTCAACTTTTGTGTGTTATCTTGGATTCTTCTTCACTTTCTCTTGGATATTTTTCATACTTTGAGCAGATTCCTCAACATGACCACTCCTATATTCCATGCCTCCAAGATTTCTTAGTTCACATACACCCCTTAGATGCAACCCATACACAATCTCAAATGGGCTTCTGCCTATGGTTCTATTCTTACTATCATTATAAGCATATACTACTTGAGTAATGATCACATCCCATGTTTTCCCATATTCCTTAGTTAGGTAGCTCAATAGATTACCCAACAATCTATTAACAACTTCAATTTAGCCATTTATTTGGGGATGGTAGGCTAAACCAAATGAGAGATTTGTACCAAATCTGTTCCACAAGGTCTTCCAAAAATGGCTCATGAACTTCACATCTCTATCTAATACAATACACAATAGGAGTCCATGAATCCTCATGACATCCTTAAATAACAAGTGTGCAATGTGGCTAGCATCATTAGCAGTATTGCATGGTATGAAATGCCCCATTTTACTTAATCTATCAACCACTACATAAATATTGTCATATCTCTACTTTGTCTTGCATAGACCTACTATGAAGTCCATGCTCACACACTCCTATGGCCTATTCGGGACTGGTAAGGGTTGGTATAAACCTTTATTTCTCATTCTACCCTGGGCTTTCATATAGACCATGCATTTCTCAACATATCTAGTCACATCCTTGACTAGTTTTAACTAATAGTAAAATCTTTGGACTAACTCTAGAGTTGTGTTTACCCCAAAGTGACCACTTAAACTCCCATTGTGCTTTTCTTGAATGAGGTTCTCCCTAATTGATCCTCTTGGAACACATAACTGATTACCCTTAAATAGCAACCCATTCTACAAGGTAAATTCAGAGAACTTACTATGGAAACGATTCTCAAAATTAGAACATACCTTATATAGTTCTAGAAAGTCTACATACTCCTTGTAGAGATTCTTGAAACTCTTCATTCCAATGCTTTGTAGTTGAACTTCTTGGATAGTTCACAACCTCCTAGTCAATGCATCTTCTACCTTGTTCATTTGCCCCTTCTTATGATTGATTGTGAAATTAACTGCTTGTAAGTACTTCATCCATTTCAAATGTCTATTACTAATTTTTTCTTAGGTGTTAATATAACTTAGGGCCTAGTTATCAGTGAATAGAAAAAATTCTTTGGGTAATAGGTAATATCTCCATTTCCTAAGTGACTGAACTAAGACATATAATTCTAGATCATAAGAAGAATATTTCTTTTTTGCTTCATTCAATTTTTCATTGAAGAAGGCTACTATTTTACCTTCTTGACTCAACACTCCCCCTATTGGCAAGCCACTTGCATCACATTCTTCGGTGAATAGCTTTTCAAAACTAGGCAGTTGTAAGATAGGTTGAGTGGCTACTTGTTTCTTCAATAACTCAAAGGATTTATCTGCTTCCAAAGTCCACTTGAACTTAGACTTGACCACACCCATAATGGTATCTAACAAAGGTTCACATATACCACTAAAATTCGTAATGAATTTTCTATAAAACTGGGCTAAATCATGAAAACTTCTTACCTCAATAGATGTGGTAGGTGGTGGCTAGTTGAGAATAGTTGCAACCTTCTCTTGATCTTGATGCATCTTCAAGGACCTCTTTGACACTACAAAGCCCAAATTCACAAGCTCTTGTTTGAAAAAGTCACATTTCCCAAGATTAATAGAAAACTTTTCCTCATGCAATCTTTGCATTACATCCTCAACATGTTTAATGTGCTCCTCTTTTGCTTTGTTGAATATCAGTACAATCACAAACTTTCCAATGAACTCCTTAAGCACTTCATTCATGAGCGTCATAAATGTGCTAAGAGCATTTTAGAGGCCAAATGGCATCACAAGCCACTAATATAACTCATTTGTTGTCTTGAATGTCATTTTCCAGTCATCTCCCTCATTAATTATGATTTGGTGATATCCACTTTTCAAAACCAACTTTTTGAAGTACATTGCCCCTCGAAGACAATCCATGAGATTCTCAGTCCTAGGTATGGGAAACTTATACCTGATTGTGATTTTATTTATAGCCCTTGAATCTATGCATAGTCTTCACTTTCATCCCTTCTTGGATGCTAGTACAATAGGGACTACACATTGACTTATACTCTTCTTGATCAATCCTTGATCCAAGATTTCTTGCACTTACCTTGCTACTTCTAAGTTCTAGTCAGGAGTGAGCTTATATGCTTCTTTTTTTGGTAAAGATGAACCATACACAAAATCAATTTGATGGCTTATCATCCTTCTAGGAGGTAACATGGCAGAGGTTCCATCACCTAAAATCTCCTTATACTTCTCAAGAAATGCTTGTATCTCTACTAGCAATTGTTCTTTGACTATATTTTCCTCTCCTTTGGATTTTAGTACAACTGCATAGCTTTGGTTCTCATCTTCCTTGAGATCTTTAACAAACTCCTTTCCACTACATATTGACACACTAGGAGTCTTGGATTGTGGTTCATCTTATTCCAACAAATATTAGATCTTGAAATTTTTTCCTCCCATCTTACATGATATGGAATTTTCTTTGCCATCATACATTTCCTCTCTATCAAACTGCTAGGGCCTACCCAAAGTAGATGCCAAGTATCCATGGGTAAAATGTCACATAAGAACCTATTCTTGTAGCCTACCATGGAGAACTCAACCCAAGCTTGTTCATTCACTAAAATACTTTGACCCTTGTTGAGCCAAGTTACCTTATATGGATCACATGGGATATCTTGATCTATTTGAGCTTTTTGACTTCCTCCTCTAATATTATATTGTCAGTAAAGCCAGAGTCCACTCCTACCTTGCAGACCTTTCCAAAAATATTGCATCCGATCCTAAATGAATCTCTCCTATGCTTAGGTTCATTTTGAGCTGGTTGCTTGATCAATCCCTCCTAAAATGAGATTTGTACCCTTCTTTGATTCTATGTGATCCACTTTAGGTTCTCTACTACTAGAGTTATCCTCCTAAGCATATGCAACTCTCTTGTCATGGTTTGAAGAAGAAGGTTTATCAAGGAACCTATATGTTGGATGGCCTAGTTGACCATAATTGTAGCATTTCATGCTAGCAAAGTAAGAATTAATTTTTCCAAACCCTCTACTTCTATTAGAGCCTCCTTGATTACCCCTTCATCTACTATAACCCCCTCTTGAAGTACCTTCAATACTTTGTTTAGTGAGTTTGGTCTCACCTTGGTTCCTCTGCTCACTATGTCTACCTTGATATCCTCCTCTTTGACCCTTATGATTTCTTCCCTTGCCTCTATCTTTTAAGTTAGAGTCTCCCTTCTTTCTATTTTTTTCTTCCACCTTTAAGGTTGGTTGATGACATCTCTGTGTAATCACCTAAAAATGGTCATCTAGACTATTAGCCCCCTTCTTAGCATTTTGGCTAAATTAATTTAATCATTTACCTAGACCAAATTGCTAATAATCAATTTATTTGATTATAACCTATAGTTTGACTATGCTATCCTAAGTTCATTATTTGATTAAAAGAACATGTCCCCTTTTAATTAAATAAAAGACCCCATTCTTCTAACCCACTTAAAGTGCACACATAAAGTCTTTTTTCTATTTTGCAATTAAAAGAAAAGGCTTTGTGACTTTTGTCTTATATGACAAGTCAACTTATATTCTATTGGTTGATTTGTGTGTGCACATGGATCACTCCTCTTTTCAAATTCCACCGTTGATCATCCACCATCTTCATCTTGATCTCTACCATCCATACATCTTTAAAAGGGAGAGAGCTTTCCCCTTCAATCCATCCATCTTTTGAATATTGTTATGCTGCAGGTTTTCTAACAGGTTTCTTTGGAGCTTTGTGGAGAACTTCTATTTCTTGTCTACATTCTCTCATACCATAGCATTTTAGCTTAGATTCATGTTGCATGTTAGTTTAGCTTCTATTTTGCAATAATCTATCTCACATAGCTTAATATTTGGATTGTAACACTCTCATCCATGCTTAGAATAGCTGCATTTGACATTCTCATTCTAGCTTAATCTTCATTTGCATTGCATCCTTGAGGAACTCCTTGGGACATTTGCATTCTTGCATCTTGTCTTTGGAACCTCCCATTGCATGGTTTACTAGCAAGAAGAGTATCTCTAAGGCTCATCTGAGAGCCTTCTTATTCTTAAAATATACTCTCTTGCACTCCGTGGATAGGGAGCTCTAAGCCGGCATCCAAACATTCCAAACTCATGGAATCCTTTGGATAGAAGGGTTTAGAGTGGGACACTTTCGAGTGTACACCAGCAGAGTCTCAGTTGCCTCTTTATCTTCTCATAGGCTAACTCAATTTGCTGAGAAATCTCCAATAGTACCAACTTGTCACTAGGGTATCTCGAAAGCTTCTTAGGATTGATGGATGCACCAGCTACCCTATATACATGAATGTCTTGAATTGGATGAAATAGGCTCTGAGAGCCATGATCTGTGCTTTGGCTTCATCAGATAACCTTTTCCTATAGTCTTTCTCAATGAATTGTATGATAGAAAATATGAATGCATCATTCACAATCCTATATTCCTTGCTCTGTGCTAAAAGCTTCTTCTTCACCAACTAAGGGTAAACTATGTATGGCCAAGCATTGGGATCCTGCATACTACCTTTCCCGTACAAACCATGATAGTTTGTTGCCCTTGCTGCAAGGAAGTACACTAGATAAGAAGTCATGTAAAAATTCTTCTTGTCCTTCACCATCCTCAGTTGCTCACACAAGTTTTCGCTTAGTGTGGTGGCTCAGTCCAATGGTATCTTCACCTTTCTAATGGTCTCAATGAAGTTGATGATGAATGTACTGAGGTGACCTACTATGGGTAAGCCCATGACTCTACTCAGGAGAATAATGATATATCCAATGTCTTCATTCATGTATCCCCAAGTCATATCCACTTTTTTGATTATCTTTCCTAGAGGAAGCTTCTCAATCAGGTACGAGGATTGTATAATATCAATGGCCTCTTGCTGGTGCTCCCTGTACCATCTCTTAGTGACTTTGTAGGAAAGTTGGATGAATTGGTCTACTCTTGGTAGGTAGAAAACCTTCTGAATGTTGTCAAGTCATAGATCCAATACCACTTCCCTTGTGACACTCTTGACCACCCTCTCATTAGGCATGAAGTGTTGCAACATAGCCATGATTAATTTAGTTGATTGCACTGACATAGGATGTGATGCTATATTCACCAATCTAAAATTGATCAATGTAGATACCAAGGTTGACCTTTCAGTTGGCTTGTTGCAAATTCTCAAGAATTCACCTAGGTTTGTGTGTCTGAGGTTAGTATCTTTGATCTCAGTATAATCATTGTGGAATCTTGATTTTGAAGGTACACCTTGGAATTTGAACATGACCGACTTGGGTAATGCTCTAGATATGGATGCCATCTAGTTACGTTACCTACACATTGGAAGAGAAAATGAAGAGAAAATGTTATTAGTACAAAGATAGTGTAAAAGTTAAACAAAAACATGAGTAACAAAAAAAAAAAAAAAAGTCCCCTTTGGGTCATTTTATTATTTATTAAATATATATATATATATATATATATATTTAAAAAAAAATTTATTGACTAAAAAACTCTAAATCTAAAAAGAAATTTCTTCTTCCAACTCTCGAACTGAGTCTGGGAGTCAAAAAAAGTAGGGAGTCCCCATTCCTAGTGAGGAATGGGGTGTGTGTTGTGAACACCACAACACCTAGTTTGGCCTATTGTTTCATGGTGCTTTGCTGCTAGCACTAGACTTTTAAGTAGTTTTATGTTGTTAACTAGTGGGTTTTAGGATCCCTTGTAAAAAACCTATTTTACTTAATAAAAAACTATTATAACTTAAGGAAAATACAAGCCACTATGTGGCACTTGTTAAGCATATTTTAATAGTTGTTATAATACTTTTTATTTGTTGTCTAATATTTTCAAAATATTTTACTATACCTTTAAAATTGTTAGTGCTACACATAATCGATTCAAATATATTCCTTATATCTAAACAACAATAATCATGTAATGCTACATCAACACATAAATAAATATAATCTTTAGTGCACAAGTATTGGTCTCACTTTTGGAGGGTCTTTTTGACACCTTGCCATACAAAGTAATGATGTGACATCATATGTGGCCTAAAAATTTAATTAGAACCACCAATATTCATACATAAACAACTCTTAAAAAAAGGAGTGATTTGAAACTTTGGAAACTTACTACCTCTCTCAGTCGTTCTACCTCTTCTTTGTGTGTTCAAAACACTTCTTGATGTAGATCCACCTAAGCTTTTCCTATGAGTTTCCTCACTTAGAATAACACCAATCACGTCACCATATTTTAGGGTATTAGACCTAGAAACACAATTACTCACATTCATGACCAAGCCATTCCAACTTTCAGAAAAAGAAAACAAAATCAAAAGAGCCCTAATTTCTTTAGTAAAAGTATAATTCATTGAAGATAACTGATTAGTAATCATATTGAACTCATTTAAATGATCAAAAATAGATCCACCTTATGTCATCTTCATATTAAATAAATTCCTTATGAGAAATACCTTGTTTGAAGTAGAGGGCTTTTCATATAGTTTCACTAGGGTTTGCATCGACTCTTCAGTTATCTTCACTTTTGTAATATTAAATGTTATCGATTGTGCCAGGCATAAAAAAATACTTCAAAATGCCTTTGTGTCCAAAATCTCCTAGTCCTCATCTGTCATAGCGGTTGGTTCTTATATTTTCCTTGTAATGGCCACCATAAATCCTTCTAATAAAGGTATTCCTCAATTTGCATCTTCCATAATTGAAAGTTCTACCCATTAAACTTCTCAACCTTCATCTTACCCTCATCTGCCTTCGCTCCCACTCAACTGTGAGACTTTCTTGTAGAGGATAATTAAAAAAATTTGGCTTTGATACCACTTGTTAGGATTTAAAGAGATAGAAATAATAATTACATGTAAATATAACCAATGTCATAAAATAATAATGCACTCAAAAGATAACACAAGACACATATATTTAATGTGGTTCACCCAATCGTTGGGCTACGTCCACCAACAACGAGTCCAATATTTTATTATCCAGTGATTAAAACTATATTACAATATGTAATCCCTTACAACTAAATATCCCTACAAGAAGCTATTAGTGCATCACGCCTCATGAAAAACCCCTATGCCTAAGCCATTTTATACAAGTATTTTTGCCACTTTAGGGTTAAAATTAGTTACAACATGTCAACCCAAAAATGTTGAGCCCCAATTTTTTTTTATGAAGTATGTGTAGTACTTCCCTAATTAGTCACCACAAGCTAACATAGAAAATATCTCCTACTTATCAAATGACAAGCTTAAGGGATTTCTAATGAATGATTCCTAAGGCACAACAATTGTTGAAGGTTTTACAAAGGAGTTTGCAATTAAATTGGGCTTAATGTTGGAGGAAACTAAATTTTTAAGAGTGCCTAAGTTGGATAAGTACTGGGATGGGTGACCACCTAGGAGGTCATGATGTTTCACCACTGTGAGCATCACCTAGCTGCAATGAGTTTTGTGTGTTACATTCATTCTCATGAGACTGTGTTCTTGCGAGCCATTACTCATGAAACATGGGTCAATGAGTTTGACTAAAAACTACATAGTTGCATTTTGATAGCCATGCCACAATTTCACTTCCTATGGAAAATACCTCATATTTATCAATTTTAAGGGATTTTTCTAATGAATGGTTCATAAGACACAAGACAGGTTGAAGATTTTACAAATGGGGTTGCAAATGAAGTGGACTTAACCTTTAAGAAAACTCCATGAATTAATTGTTCTTAAGTTAGAGTAGTACTAAGATGGGTGACCTCTCAAGAATTCTTGGTGCTTCATCTCCTATACACATTACCTAGATACAACAAGTGCTACACATTCCATTCATTCTTATGAAAGATAGGTTCATGTGAACCCACTACTCATAAAACATGGATCAATGAACTTGATTTTAAAATTATATATTTAAATTCTAACAATAATATCACAATTTAAATTGTGTGAAAAATATCTCCTACTTATCAATAAATATGTCATAATTTAATCAAAATGTTGTTTAGAGTGGAGCCTGATTAGTCCCCAAGTGGGAGATTGTTAGATTGTGCTGACCAACCAAAGCTGAAGAGGAATTTAGCTTGTCCCTTGTCACTACCTTGGTAAACATATCCACTAGATTTTTATTTGTATGTATCTTGTCCAACTTTAACTGTCCATCCTCCAAAATTGATTGAATGAAATGGTATCGCAATTGTATGTGTTCTATCTTTAAATGCAGAGCTGAATTCTTTGCAAGATGAATGGCACTTTGACTATCTGTTAAAAAAAATCAACCTTTTGAGGATGTCCCAATTCTTCCAAGAAGAATTGAAGCCATATCATCTCCTTGGCTACCTCTGTAGTAGAAACATACTTTTCCTCTGTAGTGGATAAAGCATTAACCTTCTATAACATAGAAACCCAACTCATGGTTGCCCCACCAATAGTAAAGACATAACCTGTAGTACTCTGCCTAGTATCTATATCCCTGCCAAATCTAAGTCAACGTAGCCCTGTAAATCAGTCGTAGAGCCCCCAAAGTGCAAACACTTATTGGATATTCCTCTCAAATATTTGAGAATCCACTTGACTGCATTCCAATGCTCAATTCCTGGATGACTCATATTCTTGCTAACAACTCCCACTACATGTGCAATATTTGGCCTGGTATATACCATAGCATACATCAAGCTTCCTATAGCTAAAGCATAGGGTACTTTGGACATCTTATCCTCCTCTTCTTGTGTCTTGGGACACATCTGCATAGTCAACTTCAAATGACCAGGTCAAGGTGTGCTAACAGCTTTAGCATTATCCATAGAGAAACATTGCAACACCTTCTCAACATAATTAGCTTGAGATAGCATCAATTTCCTATTCTTCCTATCTCTACAAATCTTCATACCAAGGATTTGTTTTTCTGCCCCCAAATCCTTCATAGAAAATGCATGTGCTAATTGGCATTTTAGCCCCTTAATATGATCCACGTTAGACCCAACTACAAGCATATTAGGGTAATTGCACCAAGTTGTGGTACCAAAAGGGGGGTATAAGTGGACCCCTTTTTCCTGAAATCTGCAAATTTTGCACTTCAACAAGAATTTGAAGATAGTTAATCTCAAAATTTTAAGATATGACAAAAAAAAAATCGTAGTCCTTTGAATCTAGTTTCTAAACTACTAATTTTTTTTCAAAATGGTTTAGTTTTAGGTCCTCAAAAAATGGGGCCATAAAGTGGTATTGTTTATTCCAAAAAAACATAACACAGAACAAAGTGTGGCCCCCCTAAAATTTTAACTCTTTTTTTGAAAATATTTAATTGCTCTAGTCAAAAGTTACTTAACACTATGTAGTTTATCTCAGATTTTTCAAGTAATTTTATAATTTGTATTTTTTTTTAATGAATTTTTTAACTAGACACATCCCAAAAATGTGAAATATCTATGTGCTCCCCCTAGAAATAATTGAAAACTAATCTAAAATCAATTTTTTTTTTTTCAAAGTGTGTAGAATGGAGTCTAATTTTTAAAAAACTAAGTTGTTGCAAAATTCAATGAATGAGCTAAAATCTATAGCCCAATTAGTACATGGTGGTTTTTGGAAAAAAATGAACATACATTCAAAAGAAATTATCGATGAAAGGCTTGAAATAGTTCAAATTAAAAATAAATTATATGGTTAGATAGCTAACACAAAGACCTATAATGCTATGTAACCTGATCTTATCGATACCCAACCACGAGGAATCTTGAAGGGGAGCACACAAGAAAAATCAATCATTTTTGGTATGTTTGCTGAAAACATGTCTTAGACCTATTTATAAACTCCAAAACTTTGGGTTGGATCTCCAAGGCAAAACCAAGCCTTAGGCTTGGTTTTAATACAAAGCTTTCAATAGTGCATGCACCATATAGTGCACATGCGCTATTAGAAGCATTTAAATTCTCAATAGCATGTGTGCATGCACTATTGAGACCTAAATTACAATCCAAGAGCAAGAGAGAGCTAGGTGGGGGGTGGAGTTGGGGGGGGGGAGGAAATGGCTATGTGTGTGAGAGAGAGAGAGAGAGAGAGAAAGTAGGGGATGGGAGAGGGTAGAGAGAACATGATGGGAGAGAGGAAGTGAGAAAGTAGGGGATGGGAGAGGGGAGAGAGGAAGTGAGAAAGAGTAGGTTGGCAGAGAGAGTACATGATGGGAGAGTAGGGGTGGCAAAGAGAGTACAAGATGCGAGAGAGAGGAAGTGTGAGAGAAAGCAAGGGTGGAAAAGAGAGAGTGTGGGATGGGGGAGACAGATTGAAAGTAGGGGATGGGAGAGAGAGGAAGTGTGAGAGAGAGTACAGGTTGGGAGAGAGATTGAGAGTAGGGGATGGGGGAGAGATAGAGAGAGTAGGTGGTGGGAGATAGAGTGGGAGAGGAAGAGCAAGAGAGAGGAGGATGGGAGTGCATGTGTGTGAAAGAGAGAGAGTAGGGAATGGGAGAGGGGGAAGACAAAGTAGCTTGAGAGAGATCAGGAGATGGAAGAGAGAGTAGGTGATGGGAGAGGGAGAGAGATGGGGGATGGAAATGTGTGTGTGTGTGAGAGAGAGAGAGAGAGAGTAGGGGATAAGAGAGAGTGTGAAAATGTGAGAGAGAGTAGGGGGTAGTAGAGAGAGAGTAGAGAGGGAGAGAGTGAGAGTGAGAGAGAGTGTGTGAGAGTGAGAGAGAGAGAGAGAGTAGGAAGTGGGAGAGGGAGAGAGTGAGAGACAAAGTAGGGGATGAGAGAGGAGAGAGGGGGGATGGGTGTGTGTGTGAAAGAGAGAGAGTAGGGAATGAGAGAGGGGAGAGAGATAGAGAGAGTAGGGTATGGGAGAGAAAGAGAGTAGGAAATGGCAAAGGGAGTGGGAGAGGGAGAGAGAGGGGGGATGGGAGTGTGTTTAAGAGAGAAAGTGGGGGATGGGAGAGAGTGTGAGAGTATGAGAGAGAGTAGGGGTGGCAGAGAGAGAGTGAGAGTAGGGGATGGGAGAGAGAGGGAGAGAGTGAGAGAGAGAGATAGTAAGTGATGGTAGAGGGAGTGGGAGGGAGAGAGAGAGGGGGAATGGAGTGTGTAAGAGAGATAGAGTAGGGGATGGGAGAGATTAGGCAATGGGAGAGGGAGTGTGAGAGAGAGAGGGGGGGGAACGGGAATGTGTATAAGAGAGATAGAGTAGGGGATGGGAGAGAGTGTGAGAGTTTGGGAGAGAGTAGGGGGTGGTAGAGAGAGCTCGTACGAGATGGGGGCGAGAGAGAGAGAGAGAAGGGGATGGGAGAGAGAGTGAGAGAGAGTAGGGGATGGAAGAGAGAGAGAGTGAGAGTAGGTGATGGGAGAGAGAAAATAGAGAGGGAGAGAGAGTACTTGAGAGAAAGAGAGATAGTAGGTGGTGCAAGAGGGAGTGGGGGAGGGAGAGAGAGAGGGATGTGAGTGTGTGTGATGAATTTAGAGAGTAGGGGATGGGAGAGGAGAGAGAGGGGGGGATGGGAGTGTGTGTCTATGAAAGAGAGAGAGAGAGTAGGGGATGTGAGAGGGGAGAGAGAAAGTAAGGCGGGTGGAAGAGGGAGTGGGAGAGGAAGAAAGAGAGAGGGGGGAATGGGAATGTCGTGTAAGAGAGACAGAGTAGGGGATGTGAGAGAGGTGTTAGAGTGTGAGATAGAGTATGTGGTGGTAGAGAGAGCTCATATGGGATGGGAGAGAGAGAGTGAGATTAGGGATGGAGAGTGTGAGAGAGAGTAGGGGATGGGAGAGAGAGTGAGAGTAGGGGATGGGAGAGAGAGAGAAAGAGTAGAGAGGGAGAGAGAGAACTTGAGAGAGAGAGAGATAGTAGGTAGTAGGAGAGGGAGTGGGAGAGGGAGAGGGAGAGGGAGAAAGATTAAGGGGGGATGGGAGTGTGTGTGATAGATCTAGAGATAGGTATGGGGATGAGGAAGAGAGTGGGGGGAATAAGAGTGTGTGTGTCTATGAAAGAGAGAGAGTAGGGGATGGGAGAGGGGAGAGAGAGAGTAGGGGATGGAGGATAGAGAGGTAGGCGGTGGGAGAGGGAGAGAGTGAGAGGAAAGGATGGGAGAGTGTGTGAGAGGGAGTAGGGGATGTGAGAGAGTGTGAGAGAGAGTAGGAGAGGAGTTAGAGAGGAGGGGGATGGGAGTGTGTGTGAAAAATCTAGAGAGTAGGGGATGGAGAGAAGAGAGAGAGAGGGGTGATGGCAGTGGTGTGTGTGTGGGTGTTGTTTGTTTTGTGAAAGAGAGAGAGTAGGGGTGACAGAGAGAGAGTATGGAATGAAAGAGACAGAGTGAAAGTATGAGAGAGAGAGTGAGAGAGAAGAGAGAGTATAGGATGGGAGAGACAGAGTGAAAGGATGGGAGAGAGAGTGTGAGAGAGAGTAGGGGGATGGGAGAGAGTGTGAGAGAGAGTTGGGAATGGGAGAGAGAGAGTAAGAGTAGGGGATGGGAGAGAGTATAGAGAGGGAGAGAGAGAACTTGAGAGAGATGGATAGTAGGTGGTGGGAGAGGGAGTGGGAGAGGAGGAGAGAGAGGGATTAGAATGCATGTGAGAGATCTAGAGAGTAAGGGATGGGAGAGGGGAGAGGAGAGAGGGGGATGGAGTGTGTATTTGAAAAAGAGAGAGTTTAGGGGATGGGAGAGGGGAGAGAGAGAGTAGCCTAAGAGAGAGAGAGAAAGTAGCAGATGGGAGAGAGAGAGAGACTAGGTGGTAGGAGAGGGAGAGAAGGGTAGATGAGAGTGTGTGTAAGAGAGAGTAGGGGATGGGAGAGAGTGTGAGAGAGAGTAGGAGGTGGCTGAGAGAGAGAACAAGATGGGAGAGAGAGAGTGAGAGTAGGGGATGGGCGAGTGAGAGGAGAGAGAGGGGATGGGGAGAGAGTGTGAGAGAGAGTAGGGAGAGGGAGATTGAGAGAGGAGGATGGGGTAAGTAAGTGTGAAAAACTAGAGGAGTAGGGGGATGGGAGAGAAGAGAGAGGGGGGATGGGAGTGTGGTGTGTGTTTCTGTGAAAGAGAGAGAGTGTGATAGTGTGTGAGAGGTAGGGGGGGGTAGAGAGAGAGAGTATGGAATGGAGAGACATAGTGAAAGTATGAGAGAGGTGAGAGAGAGAGAGTAGGGGGTGTTTAGAGTGAGAGTATGAGATGGGAGAGATAGAGTGAAAGGATGGGAGAGAGAGTGTGAGAGAGAGTAGGGGATGGGGAGAGAGTGTGAGAGAGTTGGGAATGGGAGAGAGAGAGTAAGAGTAGGGATGGGAGAGAGAGTAGGAGAGGGAGAGAGAGAACTTGAGAGAGATGGATAGTAGGTGGTGGAGAGGAGGAGAAGAGAGGGATGGGAATGCATGTGAGATCTAGAGAGTAAGGGATGGGAGAGGGGAGAGAGAGATGGGATGGGAGTGTGTATCTAAAAAAGAGAGAGTTTAGGGGATTGGGAGAGGGGAGAGAGAGAGTATCCTGAGAGAGAGAGAGAGAGAGAGAGAGAGAGAGAGAGAGAGAGAGAGAGAATAGCAGATGGGAGAGAGAGAGAGAGTAGGTGGTAGGAGAGGGAGAGAAGGGTAGATGGGAGTGTGTGTAAGAGAGAGTAGGGGATGGGAGAGAGTGTGAGAGAGAGTAGGAGGTGGCTGAGAGAAGAGAACGAGATGGGAAGAGAGAGAGTGAGAGTAGGGATGGAGAGAGTGTGAGAGAGAGTATGGAGAGGGAGATAGAGAGAGGAGGATGGGAGTATGTGTAACAAATCTACAGAGTAGGGGATGGGAGAGAAGAGAGAGGGGGGATGGGAGTGTGTGTGTGTTTGTGAAGAGAGAGAGTGTGAGAGTCGTGAGAGAGAGTAGGGGTGTTAGAGAGAAAGTATGGGATGGGAGAGATAGAGTAAATGGATGGGAAAGAGTGTGAGAGAGATTAGGAGGTGTCAGAGAGAGTATGGATGAGAGAGACAGAGTGAAAGGATGAGAGAGAGAGTGTGAGAGAGATTAGGGGATGGGAGTGAGTGTGAGAGAGAGTTGGTGATTGGAGAGAGAGAGTAAGAGTAGGGGATGGGGGAGAAGAGAGAGAGAGTAGACAGGGAGAGAGAGAACTTGAGAGGAGATAGTAGGATGTGGGAGAGGAGTGGAGAGAGGGGGAGAGAAAGGGGGGATGGGAGTGTGTATTTGTAAAAGAGAGAGTTTAGGGGATGGAAGAGGGGGGGGGAGAGAGAGTAGTAGATGTGAGAGAGTGTGAGAGAGAGTAGGGGGATGGGGAGAGAGAGAGATAGTAGGAAGTGGGAGAGGGAGGATGGGAGTGTGTGTGAGATATCTAAAGAGTAGGGGATGGGAGAGGAGAGAGGGTGAGAGAGGTAGAGAGAGTAGGCGGTGGGAGAGGAAGAGTGAGAGTGAGAGAGAGAGTAGGGGATGGGAGAGGGGGGAGAGAGAGTGTAGGGGATGGGTGAGAGAGAAGGGAGAGAAAGAGAGAGTAGGGGATGAGAGATAGGAGAGAGAAGAGAGAGAGAGAGAGAGAGAGAGAGAGAGAGAGAGAGAGAGTGAGTAGGATGATGGGAAGTGATGTGTTTTCACATAGTGATATGTGCTTTATAGTGCTATGCACTATAGTGCGTACACACTATATGAAATCATCTAAAAATGGTCTAAAAGCAACTTTAGGGCCAATTTCATCATTCTCTACTTTCGGTCTATTGTGCACTCTGTTATTCTAACAAAAATCATGAGTTTCAACATAGAAAACACTATTTCAACACTTTTTCAAGCTAGCAAACACAAAATTCAATCATTGGATACACAATTTGAAGACCTTTTTGAATATTCCTTGTATAGAAAAGGTTAGTGCAATCCATTTTAAATATTGTTTGTCGATATATAGATACCAAATTTGATTATAATTTGACATGTTGTTTAATATATAGTGAATTCATTGAAAAATGTATGTTTGAATAAAATGTTATTTTGAAATGGTTAGAAATTTGACAAGTTGTTTGATATATATTGTGTATTCATTCAAATAATTATAATTTTTATATATAGATTTGAATAATTTTTAATTTACACATTTTAAGTAATTTAGATGTTTGAATAATTTGACATGTAGAAATCATCATCATGCAAGGAAGAAACCAAAAACTCAAAACAATGAAGATAGGGAGAGAGATTTGGCAATTATAAGATATAAAATGAAATTACTATGTGAACCAAGAAAATTGCAAAGCAATAATGAAGAATTGAATTTCGAAGAGGATCAAGAACCACCAGTACAAAGAAACAAAGAGGAAGAATTAGAAAGACAAAGAGAATGAATGAGGTTGTTACGCTCAAGAAGACAATTGATTTGTGAAGCTATACCATCTTCCAATGTTGGAGTCATATCGTCCGCTACACCATCTTCCAATGTTGAAGTCATATCGTCCTCTCATGTTGAAGAGACACTGATTTGTAAATCTGACAATATACACACTCTATCATGTCATGTTGATATGCATTTGGAATTGGCTTTGTTGCGGCTCCAATTTATAGGTTCCTTCTTGCTACCTATTCTTTCAGTGGTTTAATCTGGTTAAGTGCAAATTGAGAAGTTTTGGCTCATTCCCACCGATTTGTAATTTTGTCACGATGTCTAGCGTGTGGCATTATGATGGGATTCTTCATTGGAAAATAGTGCGAATAATTATGTCAATGCTGAACGACTTGTCCAATGTGATAATTGCTCTAGATATAGGATGCGGCCATGGTGATTTTCTTAGTAATACAATTGAAAAAAAGAGAAATTTGGTATTAACACAATGTTATAGGAAATCTCTGAGCAGAAATGCTTATAAATACATTCAAATTTCTTTTGTAACTCATAATATCAATCTCACTTTTTCTTGTGCTCCTTTAGTCTAAGAAAGATAACAAATTGGAGTAAAAAATTGCTTCTATAATGACAGTTGCAAGTGCAATTATTTTAGCAATTTTGGGCATTCTAATTGTTCCTGTGATGGGTACTTATGTTTTAGTTCTTAGATTATGTGATTTGGTTGTATTTAGAGTCTTTTTAATAATTCTTGAAACTACTATTAAATATAATAAAAAAGATTAATTTAATGTTAAATATAACATGCTACAACACTTATCAAAAATATCAAAAACACAATTGTTACAGCAAAACGAGAATGGAGAAAAAATTTCAGTTTTTGTATTAATTCGTCTGCTTAAAATATATTACAATTGCCATATTTTATATTGAGAAATGCATCATATGGACTTTCACATGCTTATTTAACTACACTACAATCAAGACTAACTTTGTACTTAATCTAATTTTATCGAATGAGACTGGCCCAAGATTCCTATGTAACTGTTGTTATAACAAACATAGATAGCTGTAGAACTTGTGATTAATAATTTATAACTACTTGATTCTCCATATTTCATGTGTAAAATCATGATTCTAAAAACTCAAAGTTCAAACTGCATGTTACATTCTCTTCCTTATTCGGTGAATTGGTGCATGACTATTAGATTAAACAGTGCATGGAAGAGACAAAACATTGAAAGAAATTACTCTTTTCTTATTATTATTGTTGCTTCTATTTTTAATTTTTTTATAATTATTGTTAGTGCTTGATGTTGTTTTTAATTTTATTATTACAAATATTGATTATTAATATCTCTGATTTCATCCACAGAATAGTACTAAATCTAGAAAATCTTAGTAATAACAGTTTGAGATAACTGCAGAAAGTTTTTATTTTCACAAATATTCTCTTTCTTTTGAAAATCTGCTATTATTTTGGTAATGAATTGTAAAGTAGAAAGGAAAAACTTTTTGTAAATCTCTTTTGGTTACTGTTTTGCTTAACAGTTTTCATTTTATATGAAAGTTTATTATTTTTTCAAATCTTAAAAATAAAGATTTTTATATATGTAATTTTATTTTATTAGTAAAATAATAAGATTTTGGAGGTTTTAAAATATTGAAGTTTAGAAATTATTTTAGATTTTACAAATGAATTTTAACGTAATATTTATATTAAAGAAAGAAAAGATAATAAAATTGTTACTTAAATCAAATATAAAAATTATAAAATTTTACCTAAATTTATTAATTGTATAAAAAACTATTAAAGATAATTAAGTTTTATTAAATGTACTTTATTTTATATTATAGAAATACAAACAAAAAATTATAAATTGGGACAAACTTTAGAAATGAAGTCAAATTTAAAGAGAGACAAATAACATGAGGTGACATGTGTGTGTGTGTGTGTGTGTGTGTGTGAGAGAGAGAGAGAGAGTTAACATGAGGCGATGTGAACAGAGAAAGAGTGAGATAAATAACATGATGCAATGTGTGTGTGTGCTGTGTGTGTGTGTGTGTGTGTGTGAGAGAGAGAGAGAGAGAGAGAGAGAGAGAGAGAGAGAGAGAGAGAGAGAGAGAGAGGAGAGAGAGGATAATCTTAGAGGGGGTAGAAGTAAAAGGGGAGAGGGGGAGAGATGAGCCATGGAGAGAAAAAGCATAAGAAGGGTCCAAAATGGATGGAGATGGAGATGGTGGAGAGAGAGAGGCCATGAGTGAGAGAGAGAGAGAGAGAGAGGAGGGGAAGAGGGTGAGAGACATGAGGGTAGACATATATAGAGCATTTTAGAGATATATAAACATGAAGATGGTGTGTGTGTGTGTGTGAGAGAGAGAGAGAGTGAGAGAGAGAGAGAGAGAGAGAAAGAGAGAGAGAGAGAGAGAGAGAGAGAGAGAGAGAGAGAGAGAGAGAGAGAGAGAGAGAGAGAGAGATCACATGAGGTGATGTGGTAGAGAGAAAGAGTGAGACAAGGGGGAGAGAGTGAGAGACATGAGGTAGACATAGATAGATGTAGTGAAAAATAAGGAGGGAGAAAGAGTGGGGCGGGGGGGGGGAGAGAGAGAGAGAGAGAGAGAGAGAGAGAGAGAGAGAGAGAGAGAGAGAGAGAGAGAGAGAGAGAGAGAGAGAGAGAGAGAGAGAGAGAGAGAGAGAGAGAGAGAGAAATGATTAGAGGGGGCAGGAGATGTAGATATATAGAAGGGGAGTAGTGAGAGATGAGCTAAATAAGAAAAAGAATATATAAGGCCCAAAAGAGATGTAGACAATGATGGGGAGAGGAAGAGTATGACGGATAGTGATAGACAATGACAGTAATTATGGAGGGAGAGATGTATATATGTAGAGAAAGAGATGGACAAAGAGAACAACGTAGGGGGAGTGGGGAGGGTATACATTATTTGGAGGGGGGGGGGGGGAATTATAGAATGGGACATGTGAGAGAGAGTGTGATTACAATTAACCCTAACCCTAACCCTAACTCTAAATTATAATTATAATTTAAAGTAATAATATTTATTAATTATAATTTTATTAGCTATAATATGATTAGTAACCCAAAAATTATCTTAACAGCAATAATAACATAAACCCTAACTCTAACTCTAACTCTAACTAGATAATTCTAATTTTAACCCTAACCCTAACCCTAACTCTAACTCTATCTCTATCTCTAACTTTAATTATCCCCCTAACCCTAACCTTAACCCTTTATAATCCTAAATCTAATGCTGATTCTAACCCTAACCCTAATTCTAATCCTAATCCTATCCCTAACTCTTACCCTAACCCTAAATCTAATCAGGTAACTTTAACCTTAACCCTAATCTAACCGTGATCACAACTCTATCTCTAACTTTAACTCTAACTCTAACTTGAACCCTAACTCTAACTCTAATTCTAACTCTAACTCTTATATGAACACTAACACTAACAGTACCTCTAATTTTAACTCTAACTCTAATTGTAATCCTAACCCTAATGCTAATCCTAACCATAACCCTAACACTAACTCTAACCCTAACCTTAATGCTAACCCTAACCATAACCCTAACACTAACCGTAACCCTATCTCTAACACTAATTCTAATCCTAACCTTAATTCTAACCCTAAATATAACCCTAACTCTAACTCTAACTCTAACTCCAACCCTTATTCGAACTCTAATTCTAACTCTATCTCTAACCCTAACCCTAACTCTTATTCTAACCCTAACACTAACCCTAACTATATTTGTAACCCTAATTCTAACCCTCACCCTAATTCTTACCCTTATCCTAACCCTAACTCTATCTCTATTCCTAACTATATTTCTAACCCTAATTCTAACCCTAACCCTAATCCCAACTCTAACTCTAATTTTAAACTTAACCCTAACCCTAACTCTAACTCTAACCCTAACTGTAACTCTAACCCTAACAAGAACCCTAATTCTAATTCAAACCCTATCCCTTACCCTAAATTTCATCCTAATGCCAACCCTAACTTTAACTCTAACCCTAACCCTAACCTTAACATTAACCCTAACCTTAACCCTAACCTTAACTCTAACACTAACCCTAACCCTAACTTTAACACTAACCTTAACCATAAACATTAATTTGTCCCTAACTCTAACCCTAAATCTAACTCTACCATAATTGGACTCTAACCATAACCCTAACCCTAACTTTAATCTTGGCTTAAAAATTTTCCCTAACCATAACTCTGGAACCTTAACCCTTACTCAAGCCCTAACCCTAACCCTAACCATAACCATAGGTCTAACCCTAACCTTAACCATGAGCATAACTCTAACCCTAAACTTAACCATAAACATAACTCTATGCCTAACTCTAACCCTAAATCTAACTCTACCATAACTAGACTCTAACCCTAACTTTAATCATAACTAAAACCCTAAACCTAACCTTAACCCTAACTCAAACCCTAACCCTATCCCTACAATAATCCTAACTCGAACCCTATAATAACCCTAAACTTAACCATGAGCATAACTCTAACCCTAAATCTAACACTACCATAATTGGACTCTAACCCTAACCCTTACTTTAATCTTGACTCAAACCCTAACCTTCACTCTAACCTTAACCTTGACTCAAACCCTAACCCTAGCCTTACTATAACACTAACCCTAATCATAACCATAACTCTAACCCTAACCTTAACCATAACTCAAACCCTAACCCTAACTCTAGCCCTAACCCTAATGCTAACCCTAACCCTTATTCTATCCCTAAGGTTAACATTAATTGTAATGGTAACTTTTTCCCTAACCATATATCTATGTTTGACTATAACATTTTACATTACAATATGCCAAAAAGAAAATTACTTTTTTAAACCATAATCCTACCCCTAACTCTAACCCTAAATATAACCCTAACTGTAAATCTAACTCTACCATAATTAGGCTCTAATCCTAACCCTAATCCTTAGTTTAACCTTCACTAAAATTGTAACCTAACCCTAACTCTAACCTTAACCCTGACTCAAAACTCTAACTCTAACATTAACCCTTATCTAGATGAAAACCATAGCCCTAACCTTAACCCCAACTCAAACCCTTACCCTAACCTTAACCCTGATGTAACTCTATATACAACCCTAACTCTAAATATAAACCTAACCTTAACCATCACCCTAAAACTAACCCTTTCTCTACCCCTTTCTCTAACTCTAACCGTAAATCTAATTTTAACCCTAACCCTAAGCCTAATTTTAACCCTAATTATAACCCTAATTTAAACTCTAACTCTAGCCCTTATTCGAGCTCCAATTCTAACTCTACCTCTAACTCAAACCCTAACTCTAATTCTAATCCTAACCCTAACTATATGTTTAACCTAAACCCTTATTCTTACCCTCACCCTTTCCTTAACCCTAACCCTAACTCTAATTCTAACCCTAACTATATTTGTAACCCAAATTCTAACCCTAATCCTAACATTAACTCTAACTCTAATTCTAAACCTAACCTTAACTATAACCCTAACAAGATTCATAATCCTAAAAATAACCCTAGCCCTAGCCCTAATGCTAATCTTGACTCTAATTGTAACTCTATTCCTAACCATAACTCTAACCCTATCCATAACTCAAACCCTAACAATAACCCCAACCCTAACACTAACCCTAACCCTAACTATAACTCTACTCTTCAATATAACATTTTACGTAACAATATGCTTAAAATAAAACTAAATTAAAGTGATGCAAATAAACACCATATATAGAATTAAAAAATAACATATTCAAGAATAATTTTATAGTAAGTTTATACAATTGTATTTAAAAAGAAATAAATAATTCATCACTTCCCTTAAAAAAATAGAAAAAAATTTAAAAATACTTTTCCTATTGCACCGCGATTGCCACTAGCTTATATATACCTCTATATATATTACGCCGAGAGTAATCGTTCTCGAGGTGCCTATTTTCATTTTCATAAATCCCAACTGTGATTAAAATAACCTTGGGATTAAATGAAAATAGGCGCCTCGAGAACGATTACTCTCGGCGTAATATACATAGAGGTATATATAAGCTAGTATATCTTTGTAATTTCAATATGTAACTTTATAACTTTTAGCCAAGTATTTTTTGAATTAATGACCACATTTTGTACATTTGTCACTACAGGCCATGTTTTTGTTGTTATTGCACCTGAAGACGATGAAAAAGGGATTTTAAACAACAACTATTATAAACAACAACTAAAATGAAGAAAATTCTTTCATACCTCAGTCAATGGCTATGAGCTAGCCATAGCTTTGACCACTCCATGATCAATAGATTGTTGGAGATGAGGAGGGGTGTCCGACATCATGAGTTGCATGTGATACAATACACATTAAATGTAACATGAAACATGAAACAAATATAATTAAATGAATTAAATTAACATAAAACAATTATACCTGTACGAAGCTCGTATGATGTCTATGCTCCGAGTCCATAGTAAAGGTTGAGGGTCTTGTAGAGAACTGATGCACATGCATAAATTTTTTGTCAATCCTTAATATGATTACTTAATAAATATATGTATTAATTAAAATGATTAAATCGATACATACCTCTGGACTTGTGGAGGGGACAAAAAATGGGCCTAGAGGATTGCTGCTAGGCTCGACAACACTTTGACCCTAAATTTTGAACAATGTCAATAGATGCTAATTAATTAATCATTCACTATACATATGAAATGTGATCAAATTAGTAAATTATAATTATAATTTACTTGTGTGTCAATGCAAAATGTGTCGTTCAGGAATTGATCAGTGACGAGCCCATCATCTGCACCATCTCCAGCATGAGTGCCAAATGTGCATAGGGATATGCATGAAGTGAACATGTGACCACGATGCACAGAAGGCTCCCCCTCAACTAATGGGCTCATGGAATGGATGAGGGTCTATGTCAAAGCATTAATGGTCTCTAGAGTTCTGGCCTCTACATGTTCCTTCACAAGTGAAGGAATAGTCACATGCTCGCGCTATGGCTTGACCACATGTGCCCTAACTACATTAGGGTCGTGACGTGCTCCTGGCCTCTTAAATGATGACCCCCCACCTCTACCTTGGGAGTCTAATATATCAAAATAATTGTGGATCTCCCCAAGGACAAACTCACAATATAATTTCTTCAAAAAATACATGGGGACTTAGTGATTTTTGCAAGGAGGGGCATCAAAAACCATCCACCATCTATCCCAAAAATTATTTCTAATAGCATCATGTATGCACCAATGGATGGGGAACCATTTAGTACCCTCTCTAACAATATTTTGCTCACCGGATTTTCTAAATAATGCAAACATTCTACCTTTTGGTATTTTTTTTTTTTTTTTAACATCTTCATATGACAATTTATTTGCATAAAATATTTTGTGTTCATCCCTCTTAACCAACCCTAGCCCCATATATAGATAGGGATAGGGGGACTCATTAATTAATCATTCACTATACATATGAAATGTGATCAAATTAGTAAATTATAATTGTAATTTACTTGTGTGTCAATGCAAAATGTGTCGTTCAGGAATTGATCAGTGACGAGCCCATCATCTGCACCATCTCCAGCATGAGTGCCAAATGTGCATAGGGATATGCATGAAGTGAACATGTGACCACGATGCATAGAAGGCTCACCCTCAACTAATGGGCTCATGGAATGGATGAGGTTCTTTCCTGTCCCCTTTTCAAATAATTAAAAAAGAAAATCTTTGCTAAGGCAGGCAGGCCCAAGAAAGTGAAGTTTCAGAAAAAGGGGATTAATCTTTGGAAAAAATTGGACTAATAAATGAAAATTATTATTAAAATAAGTTTCATTAACCTCTCTTGGATCTGAGTTACAGTTATGCCCTCTTTTAAGGGGTTTGGAGGCATTTTGGGCTCATTCCAGAACTTGATTTTTGCTCATTCTTTGTTATTCTTCAGAGGCTGCCAAACCTGTGGAGAAGGAGACCCAAGAACGCGAGTTTGCAGGTTTCCAGGGAGACCCAAGAATGGGAGTTTGCAGGTTTCTAGGAAGGCTAAGGATGGGAGTTTGAATCCATTCCATGTGCATGCTCATACCGAGTTTGCATTTGTGCTGAACAGTGTAGATTTGTGGGTTTTTGGGTGTGGTTTTTTGCATGAGTTTGGTGTTTTCAGTTGAGCATTTCATATCAGTTTTGGTTGCTGCTGTATTTCAGACTTTAAGCTATTAAAATAGAGCTGAATATATGTATTGGGATGTGATTAAACTTCTGAGATATTTTATTAGTATTTTTGTGGTGTTTCCAGGCATTTTTGTGTTAATTTCAAGAGCCCGATGAGCATAGTTTTTGTCCTTCATTTGTGAGCTGTTTTGTAAAGGCTATATAGATCTGGAAATGAAATTTTATAGACTGTTATGCTGCTCAAATTTTTGTAAAAATTTCTCCTTTTAGATTTATTAATAACAGGTGAAGCTGTGAAGCTTTTTGGCACTATTTTTGACATACCCGATTTGGGGTTTCTTAAGAAATTTGGAGGATCTTTGTGATATCAGCTGTTTGATTTTGAAAATCTGATTAGAGGTGTGAAATACCATATAAAACCAGAAAAGGGAAATTTCAGTGGTATCAGAGCCATGATCTTGCCAGCCTGAGGGTTTGTAGAAGTTGCAGGTCAGTTTTGACAACTACCCAGATCTTGCATGTCAGTTTTGACAACTACCCAGATTTTGCATGTCATAATTTATGGTTGCATGTTTCTTCTAATCAGATGCATGTTAAAATTTATGGTTACATTCTACTTCTAATCATTTTCATGTTAGTTCTTGGTGAATTTGGTGGTTGTAGAAGTTTGCATTTCAGTTTTGACAAGTACCCAGATCTTGCATGTCAGTTTTGACAACTACCCAGATCTTGCATGTCATAATTTGGTGGTTGCATGTTGCTTCTAATCAGTTGCATGTCCAAATCTATGGTTGCATGCTACTTCTAATCATTTGCATGTTAGTTCTTGGTGCTTGAAGAAGTTATATCCTATTGGGGTTACACTCTACTTTATCCAGAATGGACAGGTATAGTACAGAGTCTCAGAGGGAAAAATCTTGGACAATTGATAGCCAGAGTCAAAATAGTATAAAGGATGGTTATTTAGACATTCGAGATAAACTTATGAAAATAAGCCATGACATGTCTAAACAGTTGGTTGAGCACCACCGTATAAATGACATGTTATCTGACCCAGCTAAGGTGGATAAGTTGACTAGATTTCTATTTGGAAAATTTTCTCATAGGGCAGATGACACAATTCCCAAGAACTTGCATGAGGAGTTTGAAAAACTAGCTGATAGCCAGGTAGAGGTCTCAGATTCTACTCTGCCACAGGAGGTGGTGGGAAAGGATATCACACAGATTGATAGTAACCGTCAACTTGATACTCAAATTGAGACAATTGTTTACAGGTCGTCAAAGGGTGATGCCACAGGTATTCAAGATGGTATAGTTACAACAGGCAGTGACTACAGTGTAGTGGGTTCAGATGATGATTATGAGGATGTTGTTGTGCAGGATGGTGAGATACCTGGTAGAGATGAGCAGACATTGAGCATTCATGACTTTGCTGAGAAAGAGTACCAGGCACAGTTAGATGCTTCATCACATGAGGTTGAGGCTAGTAGTACTTCACATGATTTGTCCAGCCAGCTGAAGGTGAACCAAGATAGTATTGTGACTTCATTATCTCATCATGACAGGTATGTGGAGTTAGTTGGTATTGGTCATATTACTCAGGTGAGGAGTTTGCTTGAGTTACCAGTTGATTCTAGTTTACGGATATGGACTCGAGATTGTTATATTGGCATTTGGGATTCAGTTGACTGGAGATCTTTAACACTTTTTGGTAGCAGTGTTTGTTTTGGTGCTATCATGGATTTGATTAGCAGATTACACGGTGTTGTCTTTTCTTGTGCCAGTATTTTGTTTGATGTTGGTATTAGTTTTTATACACCAATGTTGGGCTTTGTTCATATATCTAGTCGACCATACTTGCTGGAATGTGTTGATGATATTTCATATTTGGCAGTGTGTATAGATGAGTCCCAAGATCATATTGGCATTGATGACATCCAGGAGGATGCAGTGGGCAGTTTTGAAGACTTAGTTTCCTTGGGTACAGAGGAGTTGGACAACAATGCTAATGTTTTTGATACTCTGTATATTGATATGAGCTTTAGTTTTGATTCACAGGATATGGATGGTAATACTCTAGAGACTAGTAACTTTGAGGACACTCCTTCAGACAGTGCATCAGAGGAGGTTTGTAGGAGACAGTCAAGCCAGTGCCATCATGTGTCTAATCAGTTGAGAGTTAGTGACGAAGACATTGCTATCACTTGCCAACATTTCGATGCTGCTCGTCAGTTGTTAGCAGTTTATGGATGGGGTTCTCCTACTAGTGGTGAGCAGGGAGGAAGTTATCTTTCCTTGACAGAGATCCACTCTTTATGGGAGGCTATTTGGATTTTGAGACAAAATTATATGCAGTTGGTAGCCGACAGAGATTATCTTATGGAGTGGGGCAGTACAACATATGATGCATTGTTGGCAAAGGAAGATGAGGTGAGTGAGCTTACTGAGCAGCTTGAGGTGACTTCTGAGATTCTTGAGAGTACACAGTTGGCTCTCAAGGAGTCACAGTTTCATTTGGCTAAGGTGACCATGGAGTTAGAGTGACTATAGTCTTTACCTAATTCTATACAGTCACAAGCTGTGGTGTTTGGTGATCCGAGGATGTCCATGGCCGAGATTGTTAGAGACAGTGGAGATGGGGATGCATCCATCCTTGATACTAACATTGGCATATCAGGTTCATTCTCACTAGAGTCAGGTTCAATTGAGTTGGGTGCTGTAGCAGATTTTTGTGGTGTGCCTAACATGGTGGTGACCTCTAGTACTAATGGCACGAAGACTAGAGATGTTGTATCAAAGACCATGTGTGATGTTGGTGAGCTGATAGTTGGCATGGTTCCTACTAGTAATACTACTCCCTTCGCAATGTCTTCAGAGGTAGTAGTCAGTTCCAACTTGGTTAATGATCGGTTGCAGTTAGTTACATCTGGATTGCAGTCTGAGCCACTAACTGAGATTGGTGCATTCTATCGGCATTACACTGTGAGGTTGATAATACATGACTTAGAGCAGGAGTTTTGGAGTGATGCTTTAGCAGGTGTTGTTATTGATTCTACTCCTTTGGCTATGACATCTCTTGACTTAGCTGGTGATCAGTCACAGTGGGTTGTATCACTTCTTCATGGTGAGTTGTTGATTGAGGTTGGTTTTTTTTTATCAACATTATATTGCAGGGTATGTACATCAGTTAGCATTTGATCCTTGTGCTGAGGAGTTGATGGTAGACAAATTTGGTTTGGATTCCATTTCTTACTCTTTATCTTGTAATGTCTTTTCACCATTAGTAGTGTATGGGAGTTATGGTTATGAGATAGTGGCCGATGATTTGCAGAGTTGTGTTGACTACAGGAGTTGTACAGTGTGTGGATTCTCCATACTTGGTACAGTTTCATTCGAGAGGGTTCACCATTGTTGCAGAGTTGGATTGTACATTCCATATAGGCCAGTGGGATGCGTTGATGGTATTTACTGTGTTGGTAGTTTGATTTGTCCACTTTACTTGGGTTTTGATGTTCTAAGAGTTTGTGCCTCATGGGTTTTTGATTGTGGTAGTGGTGATTTCGGAGTTTGATTGAGCTATAATTGTCAATTTGATTATGGATTCCTCTTGGTCATATTGCAGAGGATATTGCAGGAGCCTGTGTTAATTGGTAGTAGTATAGTTCATGACTACATTTGGGATCCAGGTGGATTGATTGGTTTATTGTTCAGCCATTGCTTGAGGACAAGCAATGATTGGGAGGGGAGGACTTGTCATGTCCCCTTTTCAAATAATTAAAAAAGAAAATCTTTGCTAAGGCAAGCAGGCCCAAGAAAGTGAAGTTTCGGAAAAAGGGGGTTAATCTTTGGAAACAATTGGACTAATAAATGAAAATTATTATTAAAATAAGTTTCATTAACCTCTCTTGGACGTGAGTTACAGTTATGCCCTCTTTTAAGGGGTTTGGAGGCATTTTGGGCTCATTCCAGAACTTGATTTTTGCTCATTCTTTGTTATTCTTCAGAGGCTGCCAAACCTGTGGAGAAGGAGACCCAAGAACGGGAGTTTGCAGGTTTCCAGGGAGACCCAAGAACGGGAGTTTTCAGGTTTTCAGGAAGGCTAAGGATGGGAGTTTGAATCCATTCCATGTGCATGCTCATACAGAGTTTGCCTTTGTGCTGAACAGTGTAGATTTGTGGGTTTTTGGGTGTGGTTTTTTGCATGAGTTTGGTGTTTTCAGTTGAGCATTTCATATCAGTTTTGGTTGCTGCTGTATTTCAGACTTTAAGTTGTTAAAATAGAGCTGAATATATGTATTGGGATGTGATTAAACTTCTGAGATATTTTATTAGTGTTTTTGTGGTGTTTTCGGGCATTTTTGTGTTAATTTCGAGAGCCCGATGAGCATAGTTTTTGTCGTACATTTGTGAGCTGTTTTGTAAAGGCTATATAGATCTAGAAATGACATTTTATAGGCTGTTATGCTGCTCAAATTTCTGTAAAAATGTCTCCTTTCAGATTTATTAATAACAGGTGAAGCTGTGAAGCTTTTTGGCACTATTTTCGACATACCCGATTTGGGGTTTCTTAAGAAATTTGGAAGATCTTTGTGATATCAGTTGTTTGATTTTGAAAATCTGATTAGAGGTGTGAAATACCATATCAAACCAGAAAAGGGACATTTCAGGGTCTATGTCAAAGCATTAATGGTCCCTAGAGTTCTGGCCTCTACATGTTCCTTCACAAGTGAAGGAATAGTCACATGCTCGCGCTATGGCTTGACCACATGTGCCCTAACTACATTAGGGTCATGACGTGCTCCTGGCCTCTTAAATGATGACCCCCCACCTCTACCTTGGGAGTCTAATATATCAAAATAATTGGGGATCTCCCCAAGGACAAACTCACAATATAATTTCTTCAAAAAATACATGGGGACTTAGTGATTTTTGCAAGGAGGGGCATCAAAAACCATCCACCATCTATCCCAAAAATTATTTATAATAGAATCATGTATGCACCAATGGATGGGGAACCATTTAGTACCCTCTCTAACAATATTTTGCTCACCGGATTTTCTAAATAATGCACATATTCTACCTTTTGGTATTTCTTTTTCTTTTTAACATCTTCATATGACAATTTATTTGCATAAAATATTTTGTGTTCATCCCTCTTAACCAACCCTAGCCCCATATATAGATAGGGATAGGGGAACTCATTAATTAATCATTCACTATACATATGAAATGTGATCAAATTAGTAAATTATAATTGTAATTTACTTGTGTGTCAATGCAAAATGTGTCGTTTAGGAATTGATTAGTGACGAGCCCATTATCTGCACCATCTCCAGCATGAGTGCCAAATGTGCATAGGGATATGCATGAAGTGAACATGTGACCACGATGCACAGAAGGCTCCCCCTCAACTAATGGGCTCATGGAATGGATGAGGATCTATGTCAAAGCATTAATGGTCCCTAGAGTTCTGGCCTCTACATGTTCCTTCACAAGTGAAAGAATAGTCACATGCTCGCGCTATGACTTGATCACATGTGCCCTAACTACATTAGGGTCATGACGTGCTCCTGGCCTCTTAAATGATGACCCCCCACCTCTACCTTGGGAGTCTAATATATCAAAATAATTGGGGATCTCCCCAAGGACAAACTCACAATATAATTTCTTCAAAAAATACATGGGGACTTAGTGATTTTTGCAAGGAGGGGCATCAAAAACCATCCACCATCTATCCCAAAAATTATTTCTAATAGCATCATGTATGCACCAATGGATGGGGAACCATTTAGTACCCTCTCTAACAATATTTTGCTCACCGTATTTTCTAAATAATGCACATATTCTACCTTTTGGTATTTTTTTTTTTTTTTTAAACATCTTCATATGACAATTTATTTGCATAAAATATTTTGTGTTCATCCCTCTTAACCAACCCTAGCCCCATATATAGATAGGGATAGGGGGACTCATTAATTAATCATTCACTATACATATGAAATGTGATCAAATTAGTAAATTATAATTGTAATTTACTTGTGTGTCAATGCAAAATGTGTCGTTCAGGAATTGATCAGTGACAAGCCCATCATCTACACCATCTCCAGCATGAGTGCCAAATGTGCATAGGGATATGCATGAAGTGAACATGTGACCACGATGCACAAAAGGCTCCCCCTCAACTAATGGGCTCATGGAATGGATGAGGGTCTATGTCAAAGCATTAATGGTCCCTAGAGTTCTGGCCTCTACATGTTCCTTCACAAGTGAAGGAATAGGCACATGCTCGCGCTATGGCTTGACCACATGTGCCCTAACTACATTAGGGTCATGACGTGCTCCTGGCCTCTTAAATGATGACCCCCCACCTCTACCTTGGGAGTCTAATATATCAAAATAATTGGGGATCTCCCCAAGGACAAACTCACAATATAATTTCTTCAAAAAATACATGGGGACTTAGTGATTTTTGCAAGGAGGGGCATCAAAAACCATCCACCATCTATCCCAAAAATTATTTCTAATAGCATCATGTATGCACCAATGTATGGGGAACCATTTAGTACCCTCTCTAACAATATTTTTCTCACCGAATTTTCTAAATAATGCACATATTCTACCTTTTGGTATTTTTTTTTTTTTTAACATCTTCATATGACAATTTATTTGCATAAAATATTTTGTGTTCATCCCTCTTAACCAACCCTAGCCCCATATATAGATAGGGATAGGGGGACTCATTAATTAATCATTCACTATACATATGAAATGTGATCAAATTAGTAAATTATAATTGTAATTTACTTGTGTGTCAATGCACAATGTGTCATTCAGGAATTGATCAGTGACGAGCCCATTATCTGCACCATCTTCAGCATGAGTGCCAAATGTGCATAGGGATATGCATGAAGTGAACATGTGACCATGATGCACAAAAGGCTCCCCCTCAACTAATGGGATCATAGAATGGATGAGGATCTATGTCAAAGCATTAATGGTCCCTAGAGTTCTGGCCTCTACATGTTCCTTCACAAGTGAAGGAATAGTCACATGCTCACGCTATGGCTTGACCACATGTGCCCTAACTACATTAGGGTCATGATGTGCTCCTGGCCTCTTAAATGATGACCCCCCACCTCTACCTTGGGAGTCTAATATATCAAAATAATTGGGGATCTCCCCAAGGACAAACTCACAATATAATTTCTTCAAAAAATACATGGGGACTTAGTGATTTTTGCAAGGAGGGGCATCAAAAACCATCCACCCCCTTAGTTGGATTGGTTTGTCCAGATTCTTTCAACTAAGCAATGAGTCCTTCTAATTCAATTTTGCCTCTCTCTATTTCATTTATTATATTTTCTTGTGTGCCTAGTGGAAGTCTTACAATTGGTTCGGGTTGTGAAATTTTTTGTTCTTCTTGGGGAGGGTTTTGGTTTTGAGGTTCTTGTGGATTTTCCAGTTGATTATGGGCATTTCCTGATAAAAAATTAATTGAAATCCAAATAAATAAACAAATTTAAATAAAAATTGTAAAAACCCTACAAAACAATATAAAAAACCTAAAAAACAATATGAAAAACATATCAAACAATGCAAAATGAAGTTAAGATCACATACGGCGTCAAGTGGGTGTGCTTATGATCTCAGATTTTGCCAACAAGGAGGCATATTGGCAATTGGGATGGCGAAAAACTTTGTTTCTTGAACCTGTAACCCATCATTTTTATCTCTATTTTTTCGCATTCCTACAAAAAGAGTTGTCACCTTTTTGGCACCACAACTCGGTGCATATACCCATCATCAACATATAAACATAAAATAATGTAGCTATCATCATCCAACCTCTTAAAGTAGACACAATGATCTGAATGACACCTAGTGTAACCATGCTCATGCATAAAATTGTCAAATTTCAAATACCATTTCCGAGGTGCTTGCTTCAAGCCATATGAACTTTTCTTCAATTTACACACTAAGTTCTCCTTACCTTTGACCTCAAATCCCTGTGGTTAATCCATATATATCTCTTCATCCAAATCACCATAAAGAAAGGTTGTTTTAACATCAACCTACTTTAAATGCAAATCTTCAATAGTCACAATACTTAAAATAGTATAGATAGAAGTCATCTTAACAATAGGAGAAAATATCTCATCAAAATCAATGCCCTTTTTCTATGCAAAATCTTTTACAACTAACCTTGCTTTAAATCTTTTCTTACCTTCTTCTTCTTCTTTCAACCTATAAACCCACTTATTTTGTAAAGCCTTTTTACCTATAGGTAACTTGCATAGATTCCAAGTCTTATTTTTTAGCAAAGAGTCAATCTCATCTTTTATTGCAAACTCCCACTGAATGTTAGTATCCACTTGTATAGCTTCATCCTAACATTTAGGTTCACTAGCATCAGTAAGTAAAATAGAATACAAAGAGGGAGAAAATATTTTTGGAGGTTTAATTTGCCTTGTTGACCGTCTAACATTCACTAGTGTGTGTGGTATTTGTTGTTACGGTTGTTTCACATCATGAGGAATGGCTGGAACATCAACTTTTGGAGTATCATCCAACACTACATAACCATCTTCTTTCTTCTAATGTTGCTGCAATAGATCTTTGTACAATAATTTCTCATTGAATATGACATCCCTGTTTCTTACAATTTTATTATTTTTAAAATCCCAAAGCCTATAACCAAATTCATTAATGCCATATCCAAAAAGTACACATTTCTTTGACTTAGTTTCTAGCTTGGTTCTATTTTTAGAATATATGTGAGGAAATTCTTCACAACCGAAGGTTTTGAGAAAATAATAACTCACCTTCTTACCAGTCCATGCTTCCTCTAGAATACCACAACCCAAAGGAGTAGAGGGGCCTCTATTAATCAAATATACAATAGTATTGACAGCCTCTACCCACATGTGTAAGGGAAACCTAACATGCTCCCTCATGCTCCATTATAGTCCTATTCATGCATTCAGCCACTCCATTTTCCTGTGGAGTCCTTGGAATAGTTTTTTGTCTATGAATATTATTAGTGGAGCAATAATCTTCAAATTCATAACTGCAATACTCACCACTGTTATTAGATCTGAGGCATTTTAATTTCTTACCAGTCTCATTTTCAACCAAGCATTTCCATTTCTTAAAAGTTTGAAATACATTAGATTTTTTTCTAAGGAAATAAATCCATACCTTTCTAGTTGCATCATCAATAAATGTAACATAATAATGAGAGCCTCCAAGGAAAGATACTTGAGCCGGTCCCCATACATCTATATACACAAGCTCTAATTTCTCCTTTTTGTTTTCCTTCCCAGTCTTAACAAAACTCACTCTCTTTTGTTTTCCATACACACAACTTTCATAAAAATCCATATTAACACATTTTAGACTTGGTAGAGTTTTCTTTGAACAAAGTATTTTCATACCTTTCTCACTCATGTGCCCAAGTTTATTGTGCCACAACACTGTATTAGAATTTACAACAACTATTTGTTCTCTCTACTCAATTGCAATATTTGTTCTTGAACATTCATTTTTCTCTGAAACAATTAAAGTAGAAAGAACAATATGACTTGTACAAAGATATAAGGTGCCTACTTTCACACATTTTGCTACTACAAGGGAACCTTTTGTAACCTTCCAATTTTTATCATTAAAAGTAACTACACAACCCTCATCACCGAGTTGCTCTGTTGAAATTAAATTCCTACTCAGCCTTGGAACATGTCTTACCTCATGTAGTAGCCAATGATTCTCATTCTACAACTTAATCTTAACTTTTCCCTTTCCAACAATCTGACAAGGTTCATTATCCCCCAAATAAACAAGTCCAAAATCCCCTTGGACATAATCAATGAAATAACCTCTATGAGGTGTAGCATGAAGTGAAGCACCATAATCTAAAACCCATGAATCATCAACACTTTTTAAAGATAGAAGAAAAACATCCTCTTTAGATTTGTTACTTTCCATATTTGCCTCCTTATCTCCATTTGGTTTATCTCCTTCATTTTTTTTCCGATTTCAACAATCTTTTTTTTCATGCCTGGGTTTCCCACAGTACCAGCGGTCATTTGATCCTCTCTATTGAGACCTCCTCCCCTTTGACTTTCCTCTTGATTTCCCATGATTTTTGGAATTATTACCTCTCTCAGTAGTTCTGCCTCAACTTTGTGCATTCAAAGCAATTCTGGATATAGATCCACCTAAGGATTTCTTATGATTTTTCTCACTCAAAATAACACTGATCACATCATCATATTTTAGGGTACTAGATCTTGGAACAGAATTACTCACAGCCATTACCAAGTCATTCAAACTTTCAGGCAAATATCATAAAATCAAGAGAGCCCTAATTTTTTCATCAAAATCGATACCCACAGAAGATAACTAACTAGTAATAGTATCAAACTCATTTAAATGATCTGCAACAGATCCACCTTCTACCATTTTCATATTAAATAAATACTTCATGAGAAATACCTTGTTTGAAGTAGAGGGCTTTTCATACAGTGTCACTAGGGTTTTCATCAACTCTTCTATTGTCTTTTCTTTTGTAATATAAAATGCCACTAATGGTGCCAAGCATAATCAAATGCTTCCAAGTGCCTTTCTGTCCAAAAGATCCCATTCATCATTTGATATAGATCCATGATTCTTGGTTTTGCCTTCCAACAACTTCCATAAATCCTTTTGATAGAGATAGTCTTCCATTTGCATCTTCCATAATTGAAAGTTCTACCCATTAAACTTGTAAACCCTCAATTTACCCTCATCTACGATCGCTCCCATTCAATCATGAGACTTTTCTATAGAGGATAACTGAAAAAACAACCTCACTCTGATACCACTTGTTAGGAATAAACCATGGTCAAAAATAACAATTACATGCAAATATAAATAATATCAAAAAATAATAGATCACATAGAAAAGAACACAAGACACTAAGATTTAACGTAGTTCACCCAATCCCTGGGCTACATCCACTTAACAAAAAAATTGATAATTTTACGATCCACTGATTACAACATTATTACAATTCATAATCCCTTATAGCTCAATACCACTGCAAGAACCAATTTCACATCACCTTATGAAATAATCCCTAACCCTAAGCCCTTTTATACAAGTATTTTTACCACTTTAGGGTTATAATTAATAATTACATGTCAGCCCAAAATCTTAATAAAATAGGGTCCAAAAATATTTTTTTAGCCCTAAAGAATTTATGAAGTATGTACAGTACTTTCCTAATCAATCACCACAATCTAACACAAAACGTAACAATATTGCCTATGTCTTAATGCCCTCTAAAATAAATTATCTTCAAACATACTTTTTCTATTGGTTGTGAATGAATCTTCTCCCCTACTATCATGATACCCATAATAGAAACTTAACATATTTATAAGTTAAAAGTTTTTTTTTTTTAAGTACAACCATCTTGGTCAACTTCAATTGACTCATAATTCATACCAAACCATCGTCAAAGTAATGCAAATTCATTGACAAAAATGTTAGTTTTTAAAACCTTATAATAGTTAAAATGGTTGAACGTCTATTCAACACGTTTCCAATGCATTTAATGCATTTGATGATTTTGTTATCCCTGCCACCATGGAATAAATAGTGACAAATTTGAATACTCTTCTAAGTTTCCACTATTTATGTAAACGTTCATTTAATATTTGTTAAATTAAAATATGGAAAGATTATTAAATCAAATAATGATAGCTTCCCTAAGGCATTTTAAAATCTATTATACAACAGAATTTTTTTAACAAATTATTTTATTTATAACAATAGAAAAAAATTGTGCACACCTTAGAAAGTGAATTTAAGATTAATGGATATATTGCTTAATAATTAAAAAAAAATATAAACAAAGCAATAAAGTTACAAGTTAAATAGAAAACAGAAAATTGTATAGAGACTAAGAATTTCTAAATACATAAATATATTGAATTTCATTTTCTTATCCAACTTTTTGTTGTCTTCAGTATAGCATGCTTTATAGATATTCATTATAACATTTAATTGAAAGGTATATTTGTATTAATATAACTTCTAATTGCATATTCTACATTCTAAAGCTTTTCGTCTATAAAATTTTCAATCCTTCACTTATCCACCTCATCCACCTCCTCTAGTTTAATATTGAGATTTACAAAATTCTTCTAAGTGTCTAGATGTCAATTGATAAGAAAACATTGAGAGAGAGAGAGAGAGAGCGCACAATAAAATTATAACTAGCACAAATTGCACAAAAAATTGTGAATTGTATGGTTTACTAGTCCACAAAAAAAAGATTTTATTTTTCCTTAAAGTCTACACCAACTACATCAATTTTCATAAAATATCTTTTAAAGAATATAAAATATTTCACATTTTTTTTAAAGATCTTCCACAAAATTTTATCATATCCAACATTAAAAATGAAGAACTAGAAAAATATGAAACTCAAAAAGTTGGAGGAGTTGAAAATTGAATCAAATAGACTTCAAAACCAAACATGCATATGATCATCAAACAATTAAGATGTCAAATGAGAGAAACAAAAGACGAATAAAGATCCTTAATTAAAATAAAAACAAGGATAATTTCATCCCAAAAAGAAAATAATAATGTAAAATTTAAATATATCTATTAGACCAAATATATATTTAATGGAAAAGATGGATAGATAGATATAAGATCCCACTGTGTAACCAAGATATTTTTACTGTAAAAAATGTATTGATGAAACTGATTAGGATAGTAATTTCATTGATACCATTATATGAATGAAATTGCATGAAATGGCCCTCAAGTGCTCATGTATGTCACAACATATATAATATCATACTTTTACATAAGTAATATTTATGTGACATAATGTATACAATATGATAACTTTTCTAATGTGATGACACTTTGATATCCTCTAGGAGATAAACATAAACAACTTCATAGTTTAAAAATGGAAGGAGATACATGATTTGTAATTGCAAGTTCAAAAAATAGTTGTATGGAAAATATAATCTCTCAAAGATTGGCATAGAAGAATAGAAAATTATTCATCAATAAAAAAATCGATTAATATTAATTTAAACATGATTAATAATCAAGATTAAGAGAAAACATATCTCAAGGTCATTGTATTATATGCTGGCATTGATCTTATTCTTATAAGAATTTTATCAAGGATGAATGTTAACATGAATAAATATATTAAGGGAGCTTTGAAAATGAAAAATGTTGGAGTAGTAAATTCATGTTTTCTTGGAATTTAGGCAATGTGGGAAAAACTCACAAATTTGGTGTCCCCATATAGGTATGCTCTATGCTTTTTCACCAAGTTTTAGTCTCTTGGATTGTAAGTTTTATTTGATTTCCTCACAATTAGGTTTGAAATATTTTATTGAATGACTTCATTGTTGGTGACACATTATTAGTAGTTGGTTGAAGCCTTCTCTACCTAATTTAAAATAGACACACTAATTTATTTGTAGTTTAATTTTCTACACAATCTAAAGACAAAATATAAAACCTAGATTTGATCTCATTCCTACTAGCATAGGGTCAATTGAATTACTCCATAAATTCAATCCATTTGGGATATACCCTATGCCATGCTCCTCAATGAACCTTATTAGCTACTATCCAACTCTCTAAACTATCTAGTCATTGGTGAGAAACTTTCTTGGATACATCATAGGGTTGATTCACGCATGAATTATAAATATTTGAGGAATATTAATGAAAAATCAATGTTATATACACAATTAATTAGCTAGCATCAAGTGTACTTTTCATTTGAAATCTAGACGAATTATATAATCTTTTAAAATGTCATACATATTAGCAAGGAATGGAAGTATTATTAAGCATGTTCTAATAGTTGTTATAATACTTTTTATTTGATGTTTAATATTTTCAAAATATTGCACCGATAGTTGTGCCTTTAAAGTTGTTAGCATTGCACATAATTGATTCAATGTATTCCTTATATCTAAACCACAACAAATTATGTGATGTCATATCAACACACAAATAAATACAATCATTAGTGCACAATTTTTAGTCCCACTTTTGAGAGTTCTTTTCGACACCTTTGCATACAATGTAATGATGTGACATCTTATTTGTTAATGTGACCTAAAACTTTAATTAGAACCATGAAAATTGCTAAGAAAACTGATCTAAAAAAATTAGGAGTGATTTGAAACTTTGGAAACTTGCTAAGAAAACAACTCTAAAAAAATTAGGAGAGATTTGAAACTTTCATGTAATAATTTAAAAAATACAATGTTAGATTGCTCAATTAATATAAATTTACTATTTTGTATAAATTTAATAGATCTCAAACCTAATTTAATATATGATTATAATAATTTAATATAAAATAAATAAATAATTAGCGGATTGGCTTTCCTATTGTTAGCCGATAGGCTTTCCTAATGGAATTACCTCCAATCATAAGTTGACTCATGCCACCAAACCAACCATCTGTAAATAGTTTTTCTATCATGTTTTTCACGCCTTTTTCAAATGCTAGAGAGACAATGGCATCAATTTCTTTCACAATGCTGAAGCGTATGCCAATGGTTTAGGGCGACGCAATGATTCAGGCTCTGCTTTTCTCCAGAGCTATTTTATGGCCTACCTTTCTCTAAAGGTATGTCACAAAGCCTTGTGAACATCTTAGCCTGCCTAGAACATAACATAAGACCTCAAGTTGGCAAGTATGTACCCAAACACCAAAACTCGAGAGACCGGAGTTGGTGAGAAGAGCGCGCAGTGTGCGGTCAGATTTGACGACACGAGATTCGAACCTTGACCCTTTAGTGGCAAGGTTTTGGATGACATCATGACACTGCTCAAAGAGATATAAGGAGGTCTAGTCGGGTCTAACCACAACTAATTACCAAGGGCACTTTTTACATGGAAAGAACAGTCTGGGATATATTTCAGAGAAGCGAGCAGGGATGATGTGAATTTACTAGATGGAACAAAGGGTCTAAGAGATCGAGATGCAATGCAAAGGCCTCAAAGAAAACCCCCAAATACTCTGAATGCGTCGTCTACTCACAGACTTCAGGGTGCACGAGATGCTATGCTTGCTTCAAAAGTTCACACGCATTTCTTCCAAATTACATCGATTTGTGGCTCTCCTCCCACACAAGTGACCTGGTTTGTCAAACAAGCCTTGTGCCCAACCACAACTCGGTCCCAACCGTAACTATCTAATTCAATACTCTGATTGCCGATTCTAGTTTTTCCTAAAGAAGTAACTGTCATTATGGACAATAAACACCGATGTCCAGATAAAGAAAATGAAAAAGAAAAGATTGAGAATTCGGGCCACAATTCAATGGAGCACTTATTGATGAGGGTGCTAAAGGAGTGGAGAAGGGCAACGAGCGCTATATTGGGAGGGCAACGTCTATACAGTCACGAAAATGCACTTCCATACGAAGGAGAGGACTTGGTTAATTTTTTAAAAGGTTAGAAAAAGCAATGTAAAGGAAGTGCATTTTCGTGGCTGTATAGCCACGGGCCTTTGGGAGAGGTGAATTTGCAGTTGTCATCTAGTTATAGGGTACTACCAATGTGATCTAAGATGGGAGAGTCTCTTGTCTAGGTGGGGCTTAGATCCATGTCAAAATGATGGGGAAGTGTCTTTTTTCAACAATTTTTTTTTCTTAATTTTTATGAAGGGATACAATTGTAGGGTAAAGGCTAATTTTCAACAAAAAAGTATCAAAGACAAATAAAATCAAACTTCATTTTTCAAGATTAAAAAAATGCAATGATTTTTTTTTTCCAATTTTTGTTGTTGTTTTCGACTACAAACTATGCAAAGCATGAAGATCAAATGCTGAAATTTTAAAAAAAAAATCCTTGATGTTTTCAATCAATTGAAAATTGGTCAACTGTACATTTTTTTTGGGAGGATAATTGTGTCCCAATTGTAGTGGGCAATAGAGAAATAAAAGAGGGAAAATGGAGAAGAAGAGGGGAAGTTAAATTTAAATTTGAGACGATGGAAGATAGAGATATCTTGACACTTCACCCAAAATTCATATGAGAAACCACCAATGATACTGCTAGAGTAGAAGCTTGCTTTAATTTGTTACAATAGAATTTTTTGCATGATGAGACAACCAAGTCAAAAATTAACTCCATCTTCAACAATGATCTACTACCAATGAACAGTGCAATTTGACTTAAAAGTTTGGATTTGTGCCATTATGGATCACTTACATGTACTCTGACAATGTGATACAAGTAGCTTTGGAGAAAAATATTTAGTGATTAGTGTAGTATCTTGTATCACAAAAATCAAATTTGTTAAACTTCTAGATCATTATATTTTAACAATATTTGCATTAATGAAGGTAAAAGTCTACAACACAATGATAAATTATGAGCCTCTTACCTAAGAGATCAAGTCTATTCAAGTTTAATAAATGTAATAATAATAAGATCTCTTATTGATAAAAAAATAATATTTGCATCAATAATTTTTTTGATAAAATATAGATATAATAATAGAGATATGTGTACAAATATCTATATTTTAATTGATATTACTATCTTACAATAATATTTGACAATCTAAAAGTATTTTAAATAAATTCATGTAAATGATAGTGCATTATACCTATCTTGTAGGAATCTATATAAAAGGAGCAATGACCATTGCTATATAAAGATTTCTCATTGACATAATGTTTTTAGATAAGAATAAAATAATCTATCCAACTCAATTGAAAATGTGTGTAATATGAAATATATAAATATAAATATAATTTATTATTATTTATTTTATTAGAATAAATATATTTTAAAATTGAATAGTTTCAATTAGTCTTAAAATGATATACTTCACTTTTTTAATAATATTATAGCTTTTTTAATATTTAACTTTCTCTTTGATCATTAAGGCCTATTCCTAAATATGTAATTTGAAGTCTTTGGTAAAAATTAATTGTATATTTCTCTCTGATTACACACACACACACACACACACACACACACACACACACACACACACACATACATATATGTATATATATGTATATGTGTATATATATGTGTATATATGTATGTATACACACACACACACACACACACACACACACACACACACAAAATAGTTTTACATTTAAGCAACAATGTAAAGTAAAGAGTAAAATTTTACATATTACTCATCATAATAGGTTCATTATGATTAATGATTTGTCTAGAACTCAACAAAGGATGGAAGACAATAATGCAACTTACAAAAAGTGTAAAAAGTTTGCATTAGTGTACTAAATTATAACACAACCATAAAAAAGGTAAGGTTGTTGATTGGTTTCTATTTTCTTAATTACTTTTTGTGTAGTGAATTATTGACTTATTACCAATTTTAAAAATTGTATGCTTCTATTAAAGTAATTTGAAATATATATATTAACTAATCATTCCAATGAGAAACATTTCTCCTCTCAATTAAGGAAAAAAATACTTTCAGTTTCAAGTGAGATAAATAGTTCAACTAAAAATACTTCTACAATTTATCACATCATCAAAAAATTGCACTTTCTATCGTTACAAACCACTCCGCAACTAATTTCTCTACTCAACCTTTATACATGGTCATACAAGGAACTACAGGAAGTGGAAAATCATACCTTATTAGCTGCATAAGAAATGCACTACACAATTCAATGCTCAATGCAATAAACTTAATCATTGTTCTTGCACCAACAAGCATTGCAACTTTCAATATCCATGCATCAACCATACATATAGCCCTTAAAATTCTAATTTGAGAAATGAAATCACTGCGAGGACAAGCATTGACAAAATACCAAGAAGACATGAAAAATATACAATACATTTTGATAGATGAGATGAGCTTCATAGGTCCCAAACTACTACTAAACATGTATTCTCCTAGGGATATATCTAGAGATAGAGCAAATGAGCACAATATACGAATCAATATTACATGCTTAATTTTTCAGACCATAATTCTATTCAATAGATACTTAACTAAAATGATGATAACCATTATGACTGTTGCTCTTTGCAACTATTTACTAGATGAGAAAATGTTGACATGAATACTTAGCGAAAATGTTATTATGCTAAAAGGGTACAAAGAAGAAACATAATGCATGAAGAAGGGGTATAAACACTGTAAATGTTAACATAAATGACCACCCAAATGAAAGATGGATAAGAAGAAATTACCTAAAGAATGAAAATAGTTTGAAGGAACTCCTCTCTACAACTCTATTAGCAACAACAACCATGAATATGATGATCCAATGCTTTCAAAATGCACAAAGCATAACTTAAAATTAATGATGTTGGGATTTCAAATGGGATTTTGAAGCTATCAACTGAAAACAAAAAAAAATTTAGAAGGCATTAATTGGAAGGCAATCAATAGATCCATCAAGACCACATTTTTCCTAACCAAAAAAAAGTGGCATCATCTACCATCTACACATGTCATGCCATGAATGCAATCCACATACCAAATAATTTGGTTTGGTTTTCTGAACCGTCTTTCAACGAGCCAATGTAGATGACAAGATGAGTTCAAATTGTGAAGATCAAAGAGTCCAGGCTATCAACGAAAGAAGCGGCAATTATTGTACTATATCCACTGTTAAAGCAATACAACATTGAATATCTCTACAGATGATACAATAAAGACATTATATTGTCGGTTCATAGGACAAGCAAATGTAACTGTATGAAAAAATTATTTAGGATGTTCTAGAAAAAATACTTCTTGTTCATGTGTAAAAAGGAGTGAAAACCTACTGTTCACAGTACAATCCAATAAGAAATGAGAATATTGTAAATGTATATTATATAAAATTGTGAGAAAAGTAAACAACATTGAAAAATAGTATGCTAGAATTTAAGACTGCTTTCCCATTAATAGATATTAATTCACAAATAACATGCACCAGATGCTATAGTATCCTACCATGTGAAACTAATAAGGACAATTAATTAATCTATTTTTCCTATAACCTACAGGTTTTTCTATCTTGTTAGAAGAGGACTCCAATTACTGGTTTATTTATGATAAACTAAATATTTCAAATAATGTATTTTGTCAATGAACTCTTGAATTGGGATATCAGACATTAAATAATATATTAAAGTTGTACAATTTCTAAAACTTGAAATAAGATTGTCATGAATATATGTATGAACTCTATATAAAGATTTAATTTTATACTTACAAATTTGAAATCCCTATTTCAATTATACATCTTTTCAAATTTGATTTCTTGTTAAAACCTATCGAGATTGCTCATAATTGATGAACCACATGAGAACAAATTTATTAACCTTTTCATATACATCATTCAATAATGGTGGAAGAAGAAATGGAGATCTCCAATATTTTTTCAAATAGAAGATTAGGTGGTGATTAACATTTCACTAAACTACACTTGAGACAACTACATCCTCTTCTTAGGTTTGCTAGATTGAGTTGTAAGGCTAGTTACGCCGAGAGGCGTTCTATACAATGGCAGCACAAATGCCCAGCACGAGAATATGCCAAGATTCCTGTCAATAAAAAAGAATTGGGAGCAGTTACAAACTTCCAAATTAAATATTAAAAAAGAATTCCCGAAATAATAGCTGGCCGAAATAATAGGAAGCCAAATGGAGGCCGAAATAATAGGCCCGAAAAAGTAGGGCCCGAAAAAGTAGGACCCGAAAAAATAGGGCCCGAAAAAATAGGGGCGAAATAATTTCAATATGATTTTTTTTTTTGTTAAATATAATTTTGCATGCACATTCATGCTTTTTTTTTTGCGGGGAGTGGGGGAATTTGAAACAAATTCGTGGAATGTGAAGAGACGTCTATTGGGGGATATGAGGAGCCTCTTAGAAGTTATAAAACCAAGGCTCCTCATTTCATTTTCATTTTATGTTTTTGCAGGAAGGAAGAGGTGGAGGTTATTGGAGGATTAGATTGGAGTTTTTGAATAGGAGTAAATTGAAGTTTTGGAGTAACATTTTTGCAGGTGAGATTTCTATTTTTTATTTACATTTTCATTTAGATTTAGATGTAGATGTAAATTGAAATTCAAAATTAGTTATAATAATCTACTTTGATTTAGATTTCAATTTTAATTAATTTCAATTTGGTTGGCTCTCCTCCACAACAAACAGTGTATTGTGTATTTAATGGGTGCATTGGAATGCAGATTATCAGCCTAATGGCCAATCTCCAGTTTCCTCCACAAGCAAACCAATCTCTGGAAAGATCCCTCTTCCGAACTGAAAGGATGTGGCAGATTTCTTTCCTCCCCGGCCTCTGAAAACAGAGGAAATTCCCAATATAGTTGCTGATTTTCGAAATGCTGCCAGGAATGCAATAGATGCAGGTATGTTTTTTTATTCTGATCTATCTTGGTTTGAAGAAGAGAATGTTCCTTTTGTTGACATAATTAGTCCTTTTACGAACAGGGTTTGATGGTGTTGAGATCCATGGGGCGCATGGGTACCTTGTGGACTAGTTCATGAAGGATAGCGTGAATGATCGAACAGATGGCTATGGCAAAACATTGAAGAATCGTTGCAGATTTGCACTTGAAGTTGTGGAAGCAGTGGTGGAGGAAATCGGAGCAGAGCATGTGGGAATTCGGCTTTCTCCATTTTCGGATCATGCAGAAGCGTATGACTCAAATCCAGAGGCACTGGGACTTCACATGGCAGAGGCTCTGAATAAATATAAGATATTGTACGCTCATTTCTTTGAGCCCAAGATTGATAATTCGCAGATGACAATAGCGAGTGAAAAGAGCCTGATTCCCATAAGAACAACATTCAAGGGAACATTTTTGGCTATAGGGGGTTATGATCGGGATGATGGTAACGAAGCTATTTCCAGTGGCAAGGCAGATTTGATTGCTTATGGCCGACTATTCTTGCTAACTGATATTTCTATTGTATATTCTCATGCCCAGCACGAGAAGTTTTAATCTATATAGTTTATTTTGTGCATTTAGTGCACAAAATAAAGAATGCATATGCAATCAATTTTTTTATCAATCTTTATGATAGCTTTTTTTAAAAAAATAGAAAATAAAAAATAGAAAATAGAAATTATTCTTTTATGTATGTAGAAAAAAATTAGAAAGATTTTATGTATGTAAAAAATTAAAAGAATTCTATATACATCTAGATTTTTTTAAAAGAATTCTATTTACATCTAGATATTTTGATTGAAATAACCATAATGTAAAAACAAAATATAAAATAGAAATGTTAATATATGTATGTAGAAAAAATTAGAAAGATTGCATGCATCTAAAAAAATTCTATTTACATCTAGATTTTTTTAGAATGGAAAAAAATGGATAATAGAAATATCAGTTGCATGTTTGTAGAAATAAATTAGAAAAACATGTATCTAGAAATTAAAAAGATTCTATATGAGTCTAATTTTTAGATTTTACTTTATTCTAAACTAATTATTGATGGAAATATATTTTAAAAATATTTATGTAGTTTAAAGTTTAGATTTTAATTAATTTGTATGCAAATAGGAAAAAGAATAAATATTTTATATATATGTAGATTAATTTCTATTTTTAAAATTTACAAGTAAATGAGTACTTTATTCATTTAAAGTAAACAAGTTTTTAAGTAATATATTTTTATTTTAGAAATATATTAATCATAATGTTCATTTATTATTACTTATTTAATATACTTACTCTCAAATCTAAGACAATAGAAATGATATTTTATTAACTTTGAAATAGGGAAGTGTTAAGCAAGTTCGTTTACAAAAATACCAAAAATATATTTGGTCTTTGATCAAATTGGAGTTAATATTAGAAATATAAATATGATCATTAACAATTAAGCTAAATTCAGTTCAAAACAATAATATTATTTAAATTTAAATAAATCTTTTTGAAAAGAATTCTATTTACATTTACATATTTTGATTGAAATAACCATACTGTAAAAACAAAATATAAAATAGAAATGTTAATATATGTATGTAGAAAAAATTAGAAAGATTGCATGCATCTAAAAAAATTCTATTTACATCTAGATTTTTTTTAAATGGAAAAAAATGGATAATAGAAATATCAGTTGCATGTTTGTAGAAATAAATTAGAAAAACATGTATATAGAAATTAAAAAGATTCTATATGTGTCTAATTTTTAGATTTGACTTTATTCTAAACTATTTATTGATGGATATATATTTTAAAAATATTTATGTAGATTAAAGTTTAGATTTTAATTAATTTGTATGCAAATAGGAAAAAGAATAAATATTTTATATATATGTAGATTAATTTCTATTTTTAAAATTTACAAGTAAATGAGTACTTTATTCATTTAAAGTAAACAAGTTTTTAAGTAATATATTTTTATTTTAGAAATATATTAATCATAATGTTCATTTATTATTACTTATTTAATATACTTACTCTCAAATCTAAGACAATAGAAATGATATTTTATTAACTTTGAAATAGGGAAGTGTTAAGCAAGTTTGTTTACAAAAATACCAAAAATATATTTGGTCTTTGATCAAATTGGAGTTAATATTAGAAATATAAATATGATCATTAACAATTAAGCTAAATTCAATTCAAAACAATAATATTATTTAAATTTAAATAAAATAAGCCATGTTTACTTTGAAACATCAAACAACTAATTAACTAATACAATAATTAAAATAAATGAATCTATTATGACATAGAAAAATATTTTCGAAGTATAATTTCTTTGTTTTTGAATCAATATGAGTTTTTTTTTCTACTTGAAAAGATAAACCATCCTAATTGTCATCCTTAGTTAACCCTAACAACAACCCCTACCTTAGCCCTAGCCCCAACAATGATGTACAATATAACTATAATCCAACATTAAACTATAATTATAGCACTAAAACATATCCCTATTGATATTCTAAACTCTAATCATAACGAAAATCTTAGTCCAAACCATAATCTAAACCAAAAACCTACACACTAATATTGGTTATAGTCCTAACCCTAAAATCTAACCCTTAACCATAATGTAAAAACAAACTCCAAAATATTGATCAAAATCCTAAACCTACCTATATGGATAACCATGATATTAAACTCTAAATCCAGTCCCAAGGTCCTAACCATGGTGTAAACCTATAACCGAACTCTTAAAAAATTTACTAATCCCTGATCCTAATCACATTCCCAACTTTAAACTTGAACCATAAACCATAGTTGTAACCATAATCATAAACTTAAACAAAACCCTAACCCTAAAGGTACAATCATAAAATTAATAATAGCTTAGACCCTAATCCTAGCACAAACCACAATCATGACCAAATATAAATCTTCACCTTACCCCTAATCATAATTTCAATGTTAACCCTAACATTAGTTTCAATCCTACCATGATATGAACCCTAATATAGACTTCACCTTGATCCTCACCCTAATCTTAAGTCTAATTAAACCCTAACTAAAACCTAATCTAAATGATATATCTAACTATAATCCTAACTTTAATTATCATACAATCCAATGCTAACCCTCATGTATATTTAATCCCTAATCTTAACTCTAAATATTCTATAAACTCTAGAATTGACCTTGATTCTAACCATAACCCTAAAATCTAAATTGTAACCATAGCACAAAAGGTGGGGACCCCCACTACATGGCACAATTCTGGGTCTTGGAGCCTCGCGAAAGCACTACAGAGTGAGGAAATGTCAGAAAGGTGACATGTAGTAGCATGACGCAATTTTGGGCTTTAGAGCATTGCAGAAACAATGCAACGTAAGGAGGCGCTAGAATGGAGACTCATGGAAAGAAGAGGAAAGACATTCATGTTGCTAGCAAAAAACTATGAAAAGAGATAACATGATGTCTTAACCTTCCACAAAAAATGCAAGGTTGATCCCAAGGGGGAATTTGGTTTCCCCAAAAATGAATGATGGTCATCGATGAAGGTCTTCCTCTTGAAATAGACGGCATAGATGCATCGTGAATCCTCACCAATGAAGGATTAAATCACAACCGTCGATGTAGATTCTCCCCTCAAAAAGGATGACTGAGATGCAACAAGGAAACTCCTCCCAATGAAGGATTAAGTCACATTCGTCGATCAAGATTGGCTTTATTTCCAATGGATGATTAAGATGTAGTGAAGAGATTCCTCCCAACAAATGAAGAAGATAGCACAAAAGGTGTGAACCCCCTCCATGTGGCACAATTTTGGGTCTCAAAGACTCATGAAAGAATTGTGGAGTGAGGAAATGTTGGAAAGGCAATGCGTGGTAGCATGATGCAATTTTGGGCTTCAGAGAATTGAAGAAACAATGTAGCATGACAATGCATCAGAATGGAGATGCATGGTAGCATCTTGTGCAATTCTAGGCTTTAGAGTGTTTCAAAGACACTAGCGTATAAATAAAAGTTAGAATGGGAATGCATGGCAACATCTTGCACTTTTGGGAAGATGGGAAGATAGCTCGCGAAGAAATAAGAGTTATCGAATCTCGCAGCATGAATCAACCCAACCAAGAAAAAATGATCCAGCGTGGTCAATGAAGAAATCGAGCCAACACAAAATGTTAGCCGCCAAATTTAGCGATGTTAACCCTCTGCAAAGAACCTATCCCATTTAAGGTCTCTCAAATCAGACATCAGTGATGGGTTGAATAGGGGGAAAAAATAGCACACAATGCCCTCCTAAATGAAATTCTAAATGTAACACTAATAACCATGGTCCTACTTCTTTCCCTAACCTTATCCATGAGCGTGGGAATATACATATTATTATATAGGGCACCTTATATAATAATAAATATAATCTAAAATCCCAACCCTTACTCCCCTCCTAAATATAACTGTGACCATAAGAAAACTTCTAAATATAACCCTTCCTCTAACTCTAGCCTTAACCATGAGCATAACCCTAGCCTTAACCATGAGCATAACTCTAACTCTAGATCTGACTCTACCATAATTGGACACTAACCCTAACCCTAACCTTAATTTTGATCCTAACTTAAACCCTAACCCTAACTCTAACCTTAACCTTGATTCAAACCTTAACCCTAACCCTAACCCTAGCCTTACTATAACCCTAACCCTAATCATAACCATAACCATAACTCTAACCCTAACCTTAACCATGGCCATAACTCTAACCCTAACCTTAACCATAAACATAACTCTAATCTGAACCTTAACCATAACTCTAATGATAACCATAACCATAATTCTATCCTTGACCTTAACCATAGCTCAAACCCTAACCCTAACTCCAACCCTAACCCTAATGCTAACCCTAACCCTAATTCTATCCCTGAGGTTAACATTAACTGTAATGTTAACTTTGTCCCTAACCATATATCTACGTATGACTATAACATTTTACATTACAATATCCCAAATTTTTTTTTTTTTAATCTAAATTAAATTCCTTATATTAAATTAAAAGATATATTTGACTCAAACCCTATCCCTAACCCTATCCCCACTATAACCCTAACCATAACCATAATGATGACTCTAACCCTAACCTTAACCATGAGCATTACTCTAAACCTAACATTAACCATAAGCATAACTCTACCCCTAACTCTAACCCTAATTCTAACTCTACCATAATTGGATTCTAACCCTATCCCTAACCCTAACTATAAGCATAAGTCTGACCCTAGCCTTAACCATGAGCATAACTCTAACTTTGGATTTGACTCTACCATAATTGGACTCTAACCTTAACCCTAACCTTAATTTTGATCCTAACTCAAACCCTAACCCTTTAAACTCTAACCTTAACCTTGACTCAAACCTTAACCCTAACCCTAACATTAGCCTTACTATAACCCTAACACTAACCCTAATCATAACCATAACTCTAACCCTAACCTTAACCATGACCATAACATTAACCCTAACCTTAAGCATAAACATAACTCTAATCTAAACCATAACCATAACTCTAGCAATAACCATAACCATAACTCTATCCCTAACCTTAACCATAGCTCAAACCCTAACCCTAACTCCAACCCTAACTCTAATGCTAAGCCTAACCCTAATTCTATCCCTAAGGTTAACATTAACTATAATGGTAACTTTGTCCCTAACCATATATCTATGTATGACTATAACATTTTACATTACAATATCCCAAAAATAAAAAATATATTTTTAATCTATATTAAACTCCTTATATTAAATTTTTAAAAATATTTTGAAGCATAATTTTATACTAACTTCATACAACTCTAATTAAAAATTAATTAACAATTTTATAGTAACCTTATCAAAATAAAAAATAAAAAGTAAATATTTTTCCTATTGCGCCGCGACTGCCACTAGCTATATATACCTCTATATATATTACGCCGAGATTAATCGTTCTCGAGGCGCCTATTTTTATTTTCATTGATCCCAACTTCGATTAAAATAACTTTGGGATTAAATAAAAATAGGCGCCTCGAGAACGATTAATCTCGGCGTAATATATATAGAGGTATATATAGCTAGTATAAAATAGTTCATAGCACATGAATGTGAGTTGAATGCAAGAACAAATTTATTAATATTAATATTAATATGTACCACTAGACACTTGTTCATGAGTACAGCCATTATAATACACCAATAAAATAAAGTTGTCAATCAAATTATGTGCGCTACAAAATAAAGAGATCACCAACTTCTGTCTAGAAAATTGTGTGACATTTCAATGTCTTTGAAGAATAATCGCCTTGTATTATATTTTAAATGAAGTACTCTCGAAGACGACAAAATGATGTTGAATAAATTTTGAGTTTTTAATAAATGGGACATTGGTTCTCCTATAAATGACACAGCTTAATGTGCAGGCTCTATTTTATGTTTTAAACTATTTTTAAGTCTTTATAGAGTTTTAAAGCATTTACAAAGTTAAATATAGTTGTCAAGAGTATTTAAATTTGTGAGCACCACTTTTCCATAAATAAGATAAGAAGAGAATGTTGAGAGAATACACTAAAATTTATAAAGATATTGTGAAGTATTTTAAACAATTTTATAAAGATTCTATAGTTTGGAGAGGTTTTTTTTTTTTAATAATGAAGATAGTATAATGTTTGTAGATTTTTTTGTTTTATTTTTATTTGATTTTATTTTATTTTTGAAAGGAATCAATCATTTCTAATTGATTATTTCTTTTATTTAAATTGGACTTATATTTTTTCCAAACTTTGATTCTAAATTTTGAAGTAGTGTTTATATTTTTATAAATTTAATGATTTTTATTTTTAAATTATAAAAAAGGTATGTGTAAATATGTTCATAATTTCTTTTCATATATACTTGTTTTATGTGTTCAATAAAGATAAATGTACATTTATAATGGAGGAGGGATTTAGTCCCCATGAACTCTCCTTGAGTAGTTTATTTTAGCAAATGTTGGGGACAAGATTAGGAAAACTTGTTAATATCTTATATAGAATTCTTAACCAATCACTTTGATATCTTCTAGTCTTCTATATCATACCTATAATCTACTTTGTTATAAATGTTACTTCATATAAATCATCTACCCTCTCAATAGAGGAATTGTTGGGATCATTATTGATTCCTCATCTTTCACTCTCATCATCTTAAATGCTTTGATGCTTACATGTTCTTTTTAAGTCAATTTTAAAGAACAATCAATTATGTACCTATATTCCTCTAGACATCTTATTTTCTTCTTCCCATGTTTTACAACAAACTATTGGTCTCATATTGGTTTTGACAATTGAGTGTCAACACACTTAAGAAATTTTCTAAGTTGATGTCGAATATAATATAGATGTTGAGTTACAATATGTGCCAAGCTAGAAATTCAACAAGTGTCGAGTCATTCAGATGCTAAGCCAATAGACAGTGCTGAGAAAATTTCAATTGGTGAGTGACAATAGATGCTGAGTTAGTATATGTGCGAAGTAAACTATAGGTGCGAAGCAAGACATAATTCCTATATGTGTTGAGCATTAGTAATCAATGTGTGCCAAGCATCAGTAATCAACAAGTGTCGAGTCACATAGTATCAACATATGAGTTTGTGCCTTCACAAACTTAGATGCAAATCATGTTGCATGACAACTAATATAAAAATTTCAAATCTTAAAGATAAGATTGAATCTATTAAAGTTCCTATGTACTCTGCATGCAACCAATCAAATAATTGTAAAGCTAAAGAGGCAAAACAAATGAATCTCAGTCATAGATTCATACCTAACCCTAAGTCACAAAAACATTTTTAAGAAGGTCGAAGCTCCATTATTTAAAAAAATTGAGGTGACAGAAGAGAGGAATGACAGAGTGAAAGTGAGCAAAGAGCAGAAGGGTGAAGAGTACATGTGACTTAGAAAAGTAGAGGAATTGTCAGATCAATTAGCAATAGAATAGAGTATCAACGCTTCGTACAGAATCATATCAGATCAAAGAGGATCATATCAGAATGGACTAAACATTAATCTAAAATCAACAATTGAAGATTGTAAGTGATCAGGTCAACACATTCTACTATACTTTCTAGCCATTGTATTAGGAGAATGAAAATCGTATGAAGATAGGTTGGTTTAACAACCATTTTGTAAATCCTTTAAAAGGGTGACATTCCAAGTGAATGTTTGTAAATCCTTTAGATAGGTGTACTTTTAACAAGGTGTTGGAGCCTTTAATAGGGTAGGCCTCTCATAGGGCAAACCATTACTGATGGTTAAACATTGTAACCTTAACCAGTTACATATTGTTGTAGTGATAAGTTGTGGGTGTCATCCCCACCCTAGGTTTACCTTCTCATTTTGGAGGGTTTCTGGGTGGTCAAATATTGTGTTGTCTATTTTCATGCATGTCTTTACTTTCATGTTAATTAGAAATGTTACATGCATATTTTGATTTTAGTTAAAAGTTTTATAGCTTAAAGTTTGGTAGTTTTGATTCACCCCCACCCCCCCCTCTCAGAAGTATACTTCCCACTTTTGAATTCCAACAATTGGTATCAGAGCCAAGTTCTTACAAGGAGAAGCCTTACAACTTGAAGAAAAGATCAAGAAATGGAAGTCTACAAGATTGGGAAGATTATAGAGAACTAGGAGATTGAAATACATCTTATTCCACATTCTCTAGAAGAAGCTAGGGAAGAATTGAGGAAATCTCTAAAGAGAAGAAGAGACATTGCCATAGCTAAGAATGATACACAGTACAAGGAGATTGACACCTCAAAAGTGTTTGCCAATGCAGATTCTAAGGAGTTTGATGTAGCAATTGTAGACCTAATCGAGAAAAATAGAGCTCAAGTAGAAGAGATTAGAACTCTCAAAATTGAGCAGGAATCACAAGCCATGACGCTTTGTGAAATGACTAAGCAGAAGAAGAGAGCTATTGAAGATAAAGCTATGATAGAAGATGACAAGAGAAACCTTGCCTACAGACTAGAGGAAAAGTCAATTGAGCTTGCAAGAGTTTCCAACATGCAGTTAGACACCTTAAGCCAAATGATGAATGTCCATCATGAACTAAATGTCAAGGACATTGAGATCTCCACACTAAAGATACAAAATGAACAATTGCAAAATGACTTGAGAAGAGAGAAGGAAATTGCAAAAAGCTTCAACAAACCTAATGAAGCTATCAAGTACTTTGATAGCTACTAGAATCACCAATATCTAGTAATGACACTTCAGGACTAGGATACACTAGCATTGAAGAAGGAGAGTCATCCAAGACTGTAGAAGAAAGAAATGACAAAGGTAAGAACACAAAAACCACTTGTCATTTTTGTGGTAAAAAGGGCCATACCTTTAATGTGTTCAGGAGCAAAAATGCCAATCAGAATGACAAACCTAAAAACATGGGTCACTGTCACAAGTGCAATAAGCAAGGACATCAGGCACATAACTATAGGACTAGAACCATCAGGACACCAAAATTTGAAGGTTACTGCTACAATTGCAAGAAGTATGGACATAGAGCCTTTGAATCTAGATCAAAGCCTATGTGGACACCAAACCAACCAGCAAAGGAAAAATAGTCATGGACATCACTATAATTGGGACTACAACACTAGGCAGAGCTGTCACTATTGTTAAGAATATGGACACATTCTTGAGAATTGCATAAGAACACACTTTAGTGGAAATTACAATAGGTGGTTACGTCAAACCACTTGTTTCAAGTATCTAAAGATAGGACATATCAACAAGTATTTCCCATCTAGGTCAAAGGCACCAAACTCTAAGTTCAACAAAGGGAAAGGAAAAGTTGATGTTGAACACATCAGAGGAGAGATGAATATGACATGGAAAAGAAGAGATAGAAGCAACACATCCAATGGGGGGATCACTTCACCTAAAAGGTCAAGTGGTCACACTTCATCCAACTAAGCAGAAGAAGGTGTGTGGGACTAATATTTAATGTTTTATCATACATTAGTTCCAAGAATAAATTAGCATTGAAAAGGATAGATCAACATGAATGAAAATGCAAGGTCAAATCTTTGAAATTTTCATAGTGTTGTCGAGCAAGGAAAATTGCCTTTATATGCCAGGTTGTTTGCTAAAGTCAGTAGGAGCTGAGTTAGTAGTGGATGTCGAGTGAAGGGAAATTCTTGTTGAAGCAGAGTAAGGGGAACTCTAGTGTATGTCAAGTGATTGGAAATCAATGGAAGATGAGTAAAATAGAATTGCATAAGGAGCCAAGTGGATAGTTGTATATGCACTAAGCATTAAATGCTATGAAATGAAGGGTATAAGGTCAAGTTTTCAATCATTTTTCACCATTACGAACACAGAGCAAGAGAAAGAAGAGTGCAGAAATAATTTTCAAGTAGAGATTAAAGCTTTTGCATAGATTCCAGCCAAGATTCAGCATCGTTTCATCAATTTTAAGGTATTTACACTAGTGTTAAGCTATGTAGTTACACAAATTTATACATCTTGAAACCCTAGTTTTCAAAAATGGCATCTAGCTCTAGGAAACCCTAGGATAAGGAGCCATTTGAGGTTCAATTGGTTAGAAATGAAGTTAAACAACCTAATTTTAGACTAATCCCTGAAATCACATATAGAAACGAACCTTTCAACGATTTATCCATTATTCCACCTAAAGTTTTGATGGTGCAAGATGTTAGAAGGTGTTATAATTGTAAGATAGGAACAATAGGTTACATCAAGATTAGGGAAGAAAACAATAAACTTTGTGAGAACAAGGTATTGAAGGAAGAGTTTCAGATTGTTGAAAGGAAGGGCTTAACTTGTGCCCTAGATTTCCTCATAGTTTTTAAAATAGAATGGATAAGAGTTTTGTTAAGTAGACTAGATGATGGATGCCTATGGTTGGAGGATGGACCCATTAAACTATCAAAGAGAATCATACATAGGGTAACCGACTATCCAACCCTAGAACAACCAAAGGACCTAAGGAGTGATTCAAAGGAAGCCATAAAGAAGTACATTGGGTCAAAGTGGAATAAGAGAGGGATGACTATAGACACTATCAAAGATCCACTTGTAGAATTTTCTATTAGGGTCATATCCCATAAATTCTACCAGTCAAGCTAACTGAATAGTGTACCTTGTATTGCAGTTGATATTGGATACAAAATTGTCAAAAAGCATCATACATATGATCTTGCTAAATTGCAATTACAACATATTATGGAGAATTTGGGAGCAATAAGGAGATCCAAGAGTGCTCAATGTAAATTTGGATCAATTTTGATATGTTTATTCTTCTATGTTCAGAATGAATTCCCATCCTTTGGAAAAGTAAGTTGGAAAACAAACAAGTTAGTAGCAATACAAGTCAATGAATATATAGAGCATATGGGGGCAAACTTTGAAACTATAATGAACAGCTACTTTGAAGACTTTAAGAAGTCAATGAAACAGAGACTTGGGATACTTGTCTCTCTTGTTAAACAACACATCAATGACATTTGCTTCTTAGTTAACATTTATTTCATATATATCCAAGCAACAGTACCAAGGGTGAGATGGCTGAGGCCACTTGGATATGAAATCAACATTGATGAGGCATCCACAACAATCACAACATTTCTTACAGAGCATATTGATAAAAGTGAAAAACCTTTTGGCACTTTTGATGTTGTTAAGTCTAAAGTAAAAATGGAATTGAAAACTACTTCAACCTTGAAGTTAAGTCAAGAAGCTTAAGGCCAAATTTGGTGATGGGGTAGAAGAAGAAGAAGAAGAAGAAGAAGAAGAAGAAGAAAGCCAGGAGCCACTTGCATTAACCCAAGGCATGGGAGAAGATGGAGAAGAGGTAGAAGCTGTCGAGGAGGAAGAGAAAATCAAGCAAGCACCAAAGCCAGAGCCAAAGAAGAGAAAAACTCAAAAACAACCTACAACTCAGCCCAAAAGCAAGAAGATAGCCAAACCAAGCCCAAAAAATCCTACTACAAGGGAAAGTACAAGAGCTACAACAAAGGAGGATAAGGAGTAGGAAAAGAAGAAGGCTACTGAGCAGGAAGGTCCAGCCAAGAAGCACCTGAGAAGAAAGTATGTTGCACCTCCTGAATCAAACGAGGAAAGAAAAAAATCTGATGAGAATAGCCAATTTAAAGTGCTAAGTCACACCACTAAGTCTAATTTGGAAAATATATGTGATAACATTAGAGATAATGTAGACTTATTAGGCTTAAAAAGTATTGACTTTAATAAGTTGAATAGAGAAGAACAAAACATAGTTGAAGAATCAATTTACACTATGATGGTAAAGTTCAAGAACACTCCACTTGAACTTGACAATTCAATGCCTAAGGAGTCATATTCTATTGTAGAAAATAAATGACATTATTTCCTTAATATGGAAAAAGAAATAAGAGAGTCAACATTGGCTCGAATAATGCCTGAACTCACTAAAGGGAAAATTAGTAAGATAAATAAGAAGCATGGGAGAAAATTTGCACCCAAATATAGAGCCTTTAGTAGCCTTTAGAATAAAATTGAAGATGTTGTCAAAAAGTCTACTCTAATGTGGAAATTAATCTATGGCCTGACAATTATCAAAGAAGGAGAGGCAGATCCCTTTGAAGGGGGAAATAATGGAGAAGAAGAGGACAATGATAAGGAAGAAGAAGGAGAAAAAGAAAAGGGAGATGATATAGTGGAGAAGGAAACACAAAAGGATGATATGGAAACTGTTGAATAGTAGCAAATAGAATAGAGTGTGCAGGACACACAATTACCACCACCAAGTCCTCCTCATGTAACTCCCACACCTGCAGATATAGTAACTATACAAGATGTTCCTGAAAATTCTAGTTAGAACATAAATCCACTAACTATAGAGGATCTTAAAAGGATTCTTCACTAGACTACCTTACAAGCCCAATTATGTACAAATCCAATCTTGGTGAGTGTGGAGGAATTACAAAAAGTTGTAGCTAACATTACAAAAGATAAGGTGAATCCATAAGAACCACCTTCTCATATACCAATAGCTACTAGTGGACAACCCAAAGAGCAAGCTGCACAAGATGCATCAGCTAAGGTTGACTCCACAATTATAGTCACTACAACTACTGAGGAGCTAGCAGGATCAAATAGGACAGATGGATACCTCTGTCTCCACAACACAAGTACAAGGTGTAGCCCCACAGATCACAATAATTGACAAGGAAAGATTTGAAGAGGACAAGGAAAGTCCTACGGATAAGGAGCAAGAGGCAATACAAACATAGATAAATTTGCCTACAATAGGGACTCCAACTAGAATGACTCAAAAGACGAGCACTGAAGTAATACCACTTCAAATTTTAGCACCAAGCTTGAGCTCTACAAAGGTTACAAGGGTACTTCACTATGGAGACCCTACACTAGATGAAGAAATAGTAATTCCTAAGTATGACTATGCAACCATGAACATTGAATAGATAAATGAAGTGCAAGAGGCACTAAAAAAGAAAAAGAAATAGGAGATACTCATAAATGAGTATAAATAGAGGCAAGCTTTAATTGAGATAAAATACATCTTTTTAGATGCATTTAGCTTGTAGGTAACTAATGAAACTAAGCCAATCATGGAGCAATTATCCAATATCGTAGACTAGGTACAGAATGAAGATCTAGATATAAATGCCAAATTGTTAGAATGATCTGAAAAGAAGTTTCAAATAAAGGTGAATAAATGAATATCTAGTGAGATAGCACTATCACAAGTGGATCTAGCCAAGAAGATTGAAAAGGTAAAAGTAGTACTTGAGAACATATTCTCATTGTACTCAAAATTGTGTGACCCATCAATTTTCACATAGGAAACTAGCAAGCAAATAATGAGCTTGGAGAGGAATTTAAAGATATCAAGCATGCAGCTTCCTAAAGATCTAGCTTAGAGTGAGAGGCATTTTAAAACTTCGCTTCACACTCAGAAGGAACTAGTTGTGTTAATAGTAGATGAAGCAAATATAAAGGCCAAATTGATACAGATTCAATTTGCCATAACCTCACCCATGGAAATTTTGTTGAAAGAACTAGCCTAAGCTAAAAATGTGTTAAAGAAAGACCCCAATCTTTCTACATTGCAAGGTGAACTAGGCCTTCCAATGTAGAAAGATTGGGGTCTTTCTTTAACAACCGCCGAGTCATTCAGATGCTAAACAGATAGACAATGCCGAGCAAGTTTCAATTGCTGAATGATAATAGATTTCAAGTCAGTATATGTGCCAAGTAAACTATAGGTTCCAAGCAAGACAAAATTCCTATATGTATCGAGTATTAGTAATCAATGTGTGCCGAGCATCAATAATTGACAAGTGTCAAGTGACACAGTATCAACATATGATTTTGTGCCTTCAAAAACTCAGATGCAAATCATGTTGCATGATAGCTAATATATAGATTTTGAATCTTAAAGATATGATTGAATCTATTAGTGTTCCTATGTACTCTACATGCAACCAATCAAATAATTGTAAAGCTAAAGAAAAAATAGATGAATCTCAGCCATAGATTCATACCTAACCCTAAGTCACAAAAACCTCTTTAAGAAGGTCAAAGCTCCATTATTCAAGAACATTGAGGTGACAAAAGATAAGAATGACAAAGTGAAAATAAGTGAAGAGTAGAAGGGTGAAGAGTACATGTGACTTAGAAAAGCAGACGAATTATCAATTCAGTTAGCAGTAGAACAGAGTATCAACACTTCGTACAGAATCATATTAGACCAAAGAGGATTAGATTAGAATGGATTGAACATTGATCTAAAATCAGCAATCAAAGATTGTAAGTGATTAGGTCAACACATTCTACTATACTTTCTAGCCATTGTATTAGGAGAATGAGAATTCTATGAAGATAGGCTGGTTTAACAACCATTTTATAAATCCTTTAACAAGGTGACATTCCAACTAAATGTTTGTAAATCCTTTAGACAGGTACACTTTTAACAGGGTGTTGGAGCCTTTAATAGGGTAGGCCTCTCATAGAGTAGATCATTGCTGATGGTCAAACATTGTAACCTTAACTAGTTACATATTGCTACAATGATAAGTTGTGGGTGTCATCCCCACCCCAATTTTACCTTCTCATTTTGGAGGGTTTCTTGGTGATCAAATATTGTGTTGTTTATTTTCATGTATGTCTTTACTTTTATGTTAATTAGAAATGTTACATGTGTTGGAAATAGAGATGGAGTAACTGAGAGGGGAGGGGTGAATCCGTTACCACAAAAATAAATCCACAGATCCTTAGATGTCTTAAAATATAGTTGCTAACAATCTCACAAATAAATTTGTAACTTGATAGATGTTCTGATAACTTATTTAGCATTTAAAGTGATAACATGCATGCATAAAGAAATAACATGAACACAAGAGAGACCAGATTTAACGTGGAAACCCAATTTGGGAAAAACCACCAAGTAACTAGTTACCAATTTTCACTCTTCTGAAGTGAGCCCTGTTAGGAGCCAACCCTGTTAAAGGTTACAAAACACACTATTAGGTGTGGCCCTGTTAGAGGATTTGATCACCTTGTTAGAAGTGGCCTTGTCGAAGGTCTTTAAAAAAATTCAACTGAATTGTCACCTTGTTAGAGGATTTACAAAATGGTTGTCAAACCAACTCTGTTAAGAGATTTTGAATCACTATTACAATGATTAGAAAGCAACAATGAAGTGATCTGAAATATATTCAACTTATCTTTGCTGAATACAGATCTCTATTTTGCTTCACTAGATCCTCACTGATCGAATGCAACTTTGCAGCTTCATAGGGATATCTAATCCTTTCTCAACATTCGCTCATATATTTTCTTATTCATACATTCACACTTTTATGCATCCACACACTTCTCCTTTATTTTGAATTCACAACTTGACCTTTCATATATACCTTACAGATTGTCAAGTCGGCTCAATCAACTGAAAAACATAAATCAATCGACTGCATAAAAAAATTAAACTTAATTCTTTAGAACAATAAAATTCTTCACTGCCCGACCTAGCTCGATGACCACTGCTCAGAATGGTTTCCCCAGTGTTAACCAAATGGAGCTTGGTAAACACTGCAAACCTTGCAACTTCCTTCGAAGACCAAGTTAACTCGGTAAATACTGACCTTCCTTTGTTTACCAAGTGAGCTCGATAAAAGCTAATTTTTCTTCGCTTACCGAGTGAGCTCAGTAAAAGCTAACTTTCTTTTCCTTACCGAGTGAGCTCGATAAATGCTAACTTTTCTTCGCTTACCGAGTGAGCTCGGTAAAAGCTAAATTTTCTTCACTTATCGAGTGAGCTCGATAAAAGCTAACTTATTGTGTAATGTTCAAGAATGCTTGGTAGTCACTATAAACTGCTTTGCTAACCATCTGAGCTCGGTAGACTCTATCTGATGGCTGATATGACATTTGTGTAACATCAAATACAATACACAATTAACAATTGTATCCAAAAATCTCCCTCTTTGGCATTGATGGCAACATAACATGTCATAGAAAAAATGTAATTTGAAAACAATTCTTTCACTTATATGGCAACACAACATGTCAATATAACAATTCTCCCTCTAAGATACAAAACTCTCCCTCTTGCAGTAATCTCCTTCTGTGAAGAAATTGCATAGAAAAATCTTTTGAACAAATTTTAGAGAGATATGACAGTAATAAACTCTCCCTCTTTGACAACACATGCCAAAGATAACTCAAACTCAAATGAATTTCAGTGTACCTTTAGTACTGATTCATATGCAATGTTTCCTGATTATGCTGCATCAACTGAAAGATCTTCAATCTGGTATGAGTTGATGCATCACTAAAACTTTATTTTAGTGAACTTCAGATAGGGGAGTGACCCCTAACTTACCTCCTAGATACAAGAATGCATCCTTAGGTAATGGTTTTGTGAATATGTTAGCAATTTGGTCCTTTGTATGAATATATTCCAATCTAATCTCCTTATTTTGCACCAATTCTTTGACAAAATGATATTTTATTGCAATATGCTTGGTTTTGGAATGCATTACTGGATTCTTAGATATGTTGATTGCACTTGTATTATCACAGAACATATCAATTGGTTCTTTGATTTCCATCTTCATGCCTTCCAACAACTGTTTAAACCAAACAATGTTAGAATAGTTTACTGTTGCAACAACATACTCTGCCTCTGCTATTGATTGAGATGTACAATTCTGCTTTTTGCTTGTCCAAGAAACCAACCTTTTTTCAAGAAAGAATGCACCTCCACTTGTACTTTTTCTGTCATCAAGGTTTCCTACCCAATCAACATCAATAAATACTTTCAAATCCAAATTTCCTCCAAACTTATACCATAAACCATACTCTTTAGTTCCTTTCAAATATCTCATTATTCTTTTGATTGCCATCAAGTGATTTTCTCTTGGTTTTGCTGAAAATCTTGCTACAATACCAACTACAAGGGCAATATTTGGTCTAGTATGAACTACATACTGCAACTTTCCAATCATAGATCTATACAATGTTTGATCTACTTTTTTTTTATTCATCTTCCCAAGTAAATTTTAATCCAATACACATAGGAGTCCCAACTGGTTTACAATCTTCCACTCCAAAAATTTTCAATATCTCCTTGATGTACTTTGATTGAGTAACGTAGATACCATTTTTATTCTGTTGAATTTGAAGACCAACAAAGAATTTGATCTCACCAAACATAGACATTTCAAATTTCTTGTTCATTTGTTCTGAGAATTCTTTGCACAAATCATCATTCCCTGTGAAAATAGTACCATCTACAAATATTTCTGCCAAGATAATCTTATTATCTAGTCCTTCTTTAATATACAAGCTACTATTATTATTAGTTCTTTGAAAACCAATCTGAATAAGATATTTATGCAATCTTTCATACCATGCTCTAGGGGCTTGTTTCAGACCATACAATACCTTGTGTAATTTGTAGACCATGTTCTTCTTATCTGGATTAACAAAACCTTCAGGTTGTTCAATGTAAACCTCTTCATCTAGTATACCATTGAGGAATGTTGATTTGACATCCATCTGATAAACTTTGAATCCCTTGTGAGCAGCATATGCTAGTAAGGTTCTGACTCCTTCCAATCTTGCAATAGGAGCAAAAGCTTCTCCATAGTCTAGTCCTTCTTCTTGAGCATATCTTTTGCATACAAGTCTAGCTTTGTTTCTTGATACCTTACCATCTTCATCCAACTTGTTTCTGAATACCCACTTAGTTCTAATCACATTTTTGTCTTTAGGTCTGGGTACAAGAGTCCATGTCTTATTTTTCTCTATTTTATCTATTTCTTCATTCATAGCTTCAATCCAGCTATCATTTTTCAATGCATCTTTGATATTCCTAGGTTCAAAATCAGTAAGTAAACAAGTACCTTTCAGCTTATTTCTTGTCATGGTTCCTTCAGATTTATCTCCAATGATCTGATCTACTGAATGATGTCTCATGACATAATTAGCTAATATAGGTTCCTCGCCTTTTGAATGGATTTCATTATTATCTTTTTGCATTTCAACTTCAGGCTTTGTCTATTTTGGCTTGGTAGATATTTGCTCGATAGATGTTTGCTCGGTAATACTTGCTCAGTAGATATTGAATTTAACTCAGTTTGCTGTGGCTTGGTTTGAACTTCATGTAACTCGGTTACAGATGACTCGAGAGTAGAAGTTTCTTGATTCTTTGATGTAACTGGTACTGTATCAGGTTCACTGAAGACAAACCTTTTATAATCTTTTGGTTCCCTTTTGCTTTCTTCTTCAGTCCTTTTTGCAAACTCATCAACTTTCACATGTGCACTTTCTATGACTTTGTGAGTAGACAAGTTCAAACATCTATATGCCTTACTTGTGCACGAGTATCCAAAGAATATATCTTCATCACCTTTTACATCAAATTTGTCTTTTCTAGTTTCTTTCAAAATGTAACATTTACTTCCAAATACTTTAAGATAACTTACATTAGGTTTATAGCCATACCATAACTCATAGGGGGTTTTGAATGAGTCTTTCTTTAGCTGTACTCGATTCAAGGTATAGACTGTAGTGCTGATTGCTTCCTTCTAGTATTTGATAGCAATGCTCTTTTCAATCATTAAAGTTCTTGCACAATCCATGATGGATCTGTTTCTTCTTTATGCTATTCCATTTTGCTGGGGTGTTCCAGGGGATGATACCTGTCTTTTGATTCCTCTTTCAATGCAAAAGTTATTGAATTCATGTGAAATGAATTCTCCACCTCTGTTTGACCTCAAGCATTTTAATCTTTTCCCTATTTCCTTTTCTACTCTGGCCAAATACCATTTGAACTTTTCCAATGCTTCTAATTTATTTCTTAGATACATGACTGTCATCATTCTTGAGTAGTCATCAAGAAAAAGAATGAAGAAATTTTCTCTAGTATAACTTTCAATTCCAATGGGTCCACATAAATCACTATGCACAATTTCTAATATGTCTTCAAACTGATAGTTTTTACTTTTAAAACTAGTCTTTCCCATCTTTTCAATTTGACAATTTTTGCATAGACCAACCTCAGGTTTCTTTATGTTGGGAATGCCTTTTACTTTCTTGAATTTTCTTATCTTTACCAGATTATCAAAGTTTACATGACACAACCTTTTATGCCATAACCAACTTTCTTCAACTTGAGCAATGAAACATGAACATTTACCTAGTTCAAGCTAGAACAAGTTACTTTTAGTTTGAGTACCTGATCCAATCAGCTTTCCTTTCCCATCCAGCAGTCTTGTTTTACCATGCATGAATTCTACTTTGATTCTATTATTGAGTAGCTATGCCACACTTAACAGATTATGCTTTAGTCCTTCTACCCAATAGACATTATCATATATAAGTTCTTTGGTTAGAGGGATTCTTCCTCTTCCTTTTATACAACAAGGTTCATTGTTACCAAATCTTACAGTGCCACCATCATAGTCTTCAAAGTATTCAAACTTAGTTTTGTCGCCAGTCATGTGATGAGAAAAACCACTATCTATGATCCATGAATCATTTTTTCTCATATGAGAAATGAGTGCCATTTCTTCATCATTTTTAGATTCATCTTTCACAGTAATATAGACAATCTCATCTTATTCTTCATCATTAGAATCATTAGAATCTTTAGCCATAAAACATGTATTCTTACCTTTTTCCTTGAATGATTTGAAATCTTTCTTGCCATTCCATTTTTGATCTTTCTTTTCATCTTTATTCTGCTTGTTTGGACATCTAGCAGCAATATGACCAACTTCCTCACATGAAAAACAGATTAGGGGTACTTTACCTTTGTATTTTCCTCTGCATCTAGAATATTTCCTTGCTAGAAGGGCTTCAACTACTTCAAGATCACTGTTTGAACTTTGGTTTGATTCATCTTCACTATCTGACTGAGATTTCTTTTTGCCTTTCTCCTTGAGTGAAAGTTTGGCTTCAAATGCTGATTCAATGTTCTTGGAAGCTGGAATATAGTTATCAAAGTTGTCCAGTTCAAATGCAGTCAATCTTCCAACTATAGCCTCTAGATTTATCTTATGATTTGCTTCACATCTTCTTTCCTGAATTGCAGAAACTCTGATTGCATAAATGGGAAGTAGAGTTCTGAGAACTTTACTTATAACTGTCTCTTCACTGATATCTCCTCCAGAAGCTTTGAATGCAATGACACATGCTTTAACTCTTTCAACATATTTTGCAATGTTTTCATCCTCTCTCATCCTCATTTGATCAAATTGTCCTCTCAGACTTTCTGCTTTGGCTCTTCTAACATTATCATCTCCTCTATAGATCTCTTTCAGATTTTCTCAAATTTCAAAAGCAGATTTGCAGTCCTTGATATCATCAAATTCTTCATAACTTAGAGCAGATGCTATATCTATCATCATAATGTTGTGAGTCTTCTTTTCAACAATATCATTGACAGATAGTGTACCAGCTGGTTTTGCATATTTTTCATCAAGGTACTTTAGTCCTGTATCACCAATGGATGCTAGGTGAAGTCTCATCAATCCTTGCCATGCTGAGAAGTAATTTTTGTTAAGTCTTGGGATTTCCCTTTTGTAAGACATCCTGATCTTTGGCTTAGATCCTTGAAATCTTATCCTGCAAGCACCAAAAGCTCTGATACCAATTGTTGGAAATAGAGATGGAGTAACTGAGAGGGGAGGGGTGGATCAGTTACCACAAAAATAAATCCATAGATCCTTAGATGTCTTAAAATATAGTTGCTAACAATCTCACAAATAAATCTGAAACTTGATAGATGTTCTGATAACTTATTTAGCATTTAAAGTGATAACATGCATGCATAAAGAAATAACATGAACACAAGAGACACCAGATTTAACGTGGAAACCCAATTTGGAAAAAATCACCAAGTAACTAGTTACCAATTTTCACTCTTCTGAAGTGAGCCCTGTTAGGAGCCAACCCTGTTAAAGGTTACAAAACACACTATTAGGTGTGATCCTGTTAGAGGATTTGATCACCTTGTTAGAAGTGGCCTTGTCAGAGGTCTTTAAAACAATTCAACTTAATTGTCACCTTGTTAGAGGATTTACAAAATGGTTGTCAAACCAACTTTGTTAAGAGATTTTGAATCACTGTTACAATGATTAGAAAGTAACAATGAAGTGATCTGAAATATATTCAACTTATCTTTGCTAAATACAGATCTCTATTCTGCTTCACTAGATCCTCACTAATCGAATGCAACTTTGTAGCTTCATAGGGATATCTAATCCTTTCTCAACATTCGCTTATATATTTTCTTATTCATACATTCACACTTTTATGCATCCACACACTTCTCCTTTATTTTGAATTCACAACTTGACCTTTCATATATACCTTACAGATTGTCAAGTCGGCTCAATCAACTGAAAAACATAAATCAATCGACTGCATAAAAAAATTAAACTTAATTCTTTAGAACAATAAAATTCTTCACTGCCCGACCTAGCTCGATGACCACTGCTCAGAATGGTTTCCCCAGTGTTAACCAAATGGAGCTTGGTAAACACTACAAACCTTGTAACTTCCTTCGGAGACTGAGTTAACTCGATAAATACTGACATTCCTTTGTTTACCAAGTGAGCTCAGTAAAAGCTAATTTTTTTCTCTTATCGAGTGAGCTCGGTAAAAGCTAACTTTCTTTTGCTTACTGAGTGAGCTCGATAAATGCTAACTTTTCTTCACTTATCGAGTGAGCTCAGTAAAAGCTAACTTTTCTTCGCTTATCGAGTGAGCTCGATAAAAGCTAACTTATTGTGTAATGTTCAAGAATGCTTGGTAGTCACTATAAATTGCTTTGCTAACCATTTGAGCTCAGTAGACTCTGTCTGATGGCTGATATGACATTTGTGTAACATCAAAGACAATACATAATACACAATTGTATTCAACAATCTCCCTCTTTAGCATTGATGGCAACACAACATGTCATAGCAGAAATGAAATTTGAAAACAATTCTTTCACTTATATGGCAACACAACATGTCAATATAACAATTCTCCCTCTAAGATAGAAAACTCTCCCTCTTACAGTAATCTCCTTCTATGAAGAAATTGCATAGAAAACTCTTTTGAAAAAATTTCAGAGAGATATAAAAGTAATAAACTCTCCCTCTTTGACAACACATGCCAAAGATAACTCAAACTCAAATGAATTTCAGTGTACCTTTAGTACTGATTCATATGCAATGTTTCCTAATTATGCTGCATCAACTGATAGATCGTCAATCTGGTATGAGTTGATGCATCACTAAAACTTTATTTTAGTGAACTTCAGATAGGGGAGTGACCCCTAACTTACCTCTTAGATACAAGAATGCATCCTTAGGTAATGGTTTTGTGAATATGTTAGCAATTTGGTCCTTTGTATGAATATATTCCAATCTAATCTCCTTATCTTGCACCAATTCTTTGACAACATGATATTTTATTGCAATATGCTTGGTTTTGGAATGCATCTCTGGATTCTTAGATATGTTGATTGCACTTGTATTATCACAGAACATAACAACTGGTTCTTTGATTTCCATCTTCATGCCTTCCAAAAACTATTTAAACCAAACAATGTTAGAATAGTTTACTACTGCAGCAACATACTCTACCTCTGATGTGGATTGAGATGTACAATTCTACTTTTTGCTTGTCCAAGAAACCAACTTTTTTCCAAAAAAGAATGCACCTCCACTTGTACTTTTTCTATCATCAAGGTTTCCTACCCAATCAGCATCAGTAAATACTTTCAAATCCAAATTTCCTCCAAACTTATACCATAAACCATACTCTTCAGTTCCTTTCAAATATCTCATTATTCTTTTGATTGCCATCAAGTGATTTTCTCTTGGTTTTGCTGAAAATCTTGCTACAATACCAACTGCAAGGGCAATATTTGGTCTAATATGAACTACATACTGCAACTTTGCAATCATAGGTCTATACAATGTTTGATCTACTTCTTTTGATTCATCTTTCCTAGTAAGTTTTAATCCAGTACACATAGGAGTCCCAACTGGTTTACAATCTTCCATTCCGAAAAAATTCAATATCTCCTTGACGTACTTTGATTGAGTAATGTAGATACCATTTTTATTCTGTTGAATTTGAAGACCAAAAAAGAATTTGATCTCACCAAACATAGACATTTCAAATTCCTTGTTCATTTGTTCTGAGAATTTTTTGCACAAATCATCATTCCCTGTGAAAATAGTATCATTTACAAATATTTCTGCAAAGATAATCTTATTATCTGGTCCTTCTATAATATACAAGCTACTATTATCATTAGTTCTTTGAAAACCAATCTGAATAAGATATTTAAGGAATCTTTCATACCATGCTCTAGGGCTTATTTCAGACCGTACAATGCCTTGTGTAATTTGCAGACCATGTTCTTCTTATCTGGATTAACAAAACCTTCAGGTTGTTCAATGTAAACCTCTTCATCGAGTATACCATTGAGGAATTCTAATTTGACATCCATCTGATAAACTTTGAATCCCTTGTGAGCAGCATATGCTAGTAAGGGTCTAACTCCTTCCAATCTTGCAACAGGAGCAAAAGTTTATCCATAGTCTATTCCTTCTTCTTGAGCATATCCTTTGCATACTAGTCTAGCTTTGTTTCTTGATACCTTACCATCTTCATCTAACTTGTTTCTGAATACCCACTTAGTTCCAATCACATTTTTGTCTTTAGGCCTGGGTACAAGAGTCCATGTCTTGTTTTTCTCTATTTGCACTATTTCTTCATTCATAGCTTCAATCTAGCTATTATTTTCTAATGCATCTTTGATATTCCTAGGTTCAAAATCAGCAAGTAAACAAGTACCTTTCAGCTTATTTCTTGTCATGGTTCCTTCAGAGTTATCTCCAATGATCTGATCTATTGAATGATGTCTCCTAACATACTTAGCTAATACAAGTTCCTTGCCTTTTGAATGGATTTCATTATTATCTTTTTGCATTTCAACTTCAGGCTCTGTCTGTTCTGGCTTGGTAGATATTTGCTTGATAGATGTTTGCTCGGTAAATACTTGCTTGGTAGTTACTGAATTTAACTCAGTTTTCTGTGGCTCGGTTTGAACTTCCTGTAACTCGGTTACAGATGACTCGAGAGTAGAAGTTTCTTGATTCTTTGATGTAACTGGTACTGTATTAGGTTCATTGAAGATAAACCTTTTATAATCTATTTGTTCCCTTTTGCTTTCTTCTTCAGTCCTTTCTGCAAACTCATCAACTTTCACATGTGCACTTTCTATGACTTTGTGAGTAGACAAGTTCAAACATCTATATGCCTTACTTGTGAATAAGTATCCAAAGAATATACCTTCATCACCTTTTACATCAAATTTTCCTTTTCTAGATTCTTTCAAAATGTAACATTTACTTCCAAATACTTTAAGATAACTTACATTAGGTTTATAGCCATACCATAACTCATAGGGGGTTTTGAATGAGTCTTTCTTTAGCTGTACTCGATTCAAGGTATAGATTGTAGTGCTGATTGATTCCTTCTAGTATTTGATAGCAATGCTCTTTTAAATCATTAAATTTCTTGCACAATCCATGATGGATCTATTTCTTGTTTTAGCTATTCCATTTTGCTGGGGTGTTCCAGGGGCTGATACCTATCTTTTGATTCCTCTTTCAATGCAAAAGTTATTGAATTCATGTGAAATGAATTCTCCACCTCTGTTTGACCTCAAGCATTTTAATCTTTTCCCTGTTTCCTTTTCTACTCTGGCCAAATACCATTTGAACTTTTCAAATGCTTCTAATTTATTTCTTAGATACATGACTATCATCATTCTTGAGTAATCATCAAGAAAAAGAATGAAGAACTTTTCTCCAATATAGCTTTCAATTCCAATGGGTCCACATAAATCACTCTGCACAATTTCTAATATGTGTTCAGACTGATAGTTTTTACTTTTAAACCTAGTCTTTCCCATCTTTCCAATTTGAAAATTTTTGCATAGACCAACCTCAAGTTTCTTTATGTTGGGAATGCCTTTTACTTTCCTGAATTTTCTTATCTTTACCAAATTATCAAAGTTTACATGACACAACCTTTTATGCCATAACTAACTTTCTTCAACTTGAGCAATGAAACATGAACATTCACCTAGTTCAAGATAGAACAAGTTACCTTTAGTTTGAGTACCTATTACAATCAGCTTTCCTTTCCCATCCAGCAGTCTTGTTTTACCATGCATGAATTCTACTTTGATTCTATTATTGAGTAGCTGTGCCACACTTAACAGATTATGCTATAGTCCTTCTAGCCAATAGGCATTATCACATATAAGTTGTTTGGTTAGAGGGATTCTTCCTCTTCCTTTTATACAACAAGGTTCATTGTTACCAAGTCTTACACTGCCACCATCATAGTCTTCAAAGTATTCAAACTTAGTTTTTTCGCCAGTCATGTGATGAGAAAAACCAATATCTATGATCCATGTGTCATTTTTTCTCATATGAGAAATGAGTGCCATTTCTTCATCATTTTCAGATTCATCTTTCACAGCAATATAGACAATCTCATCTTCTTCTTCATCATTAGAATCATTAGAATCTTTAGCCATGAAACATGTATTCTTACCTTTGCCCTTGAATGATTTGAAATCTTTCTTGCCATTCCATTTTTTATCTTTCTTTTCATCTTTATTCTACTTTTTTGGACATCTAGCAGCAATATGACCAACTTCTTCACATGAAAAACAGATTAGGGGTACTTTACCTTTGTATTTTCCTCTGCCTCTAGAATATTTCCTTGCTAGAAGGGCTTCAATTACTTCAAGATCACTGTCTGAACTTTGGTTTGATTCATCTTCACTTTCTAACTGAGATTTCTTTTTGTCTTTCTCCTTGAGTGAAAGTTTGGCTTTAAATGCTGATTGAATGTTCTTGGAAGCTGGAATATAGTTATCAAAGTTGTCCAGTTCAAATGCAATCAATCTTCCAACTATAGCCTCTAGATTTATCTTATGATTTGCTTCACATCTTCTTTCCTGAATTGTAGAAACTCTGATTCCATAAATGGGAAGTAGAGTTCTGAGAACTTTACTTATAACTGTCTCTTCACTGATATCTCCTCCAAAAGCTTTGATTGCACTGACACATGCTTTAAATCTTTCAACATATTTTGCAATGTTTTCATCCTCTCTCATCCTCATTTGATCAAATTGTCCTCTCAGACTTTCTGCTTTGGCTCTTCTAACATTATCATCTCCTCCATAGATCTCTTTTAGCTTTTCCCAAATTTCAAAGGCAGATTTGCAGTCCTTGATATCATCAAATTCTTCATAACTCAGAGTAGATGCTATATCTATCATCATAATGTTGTTAGTCTTCTTTTCATAATATCATTGACAGATAGTGTACCAGCTGGTTCTACATATTTTTCATCAAGGTACTTCAGTCCTGTATCACCAATGGATGCTAGGTGAGGTCTCATCAATCCTTGCCATGCTAAGAAGTTATTTCTATTAAGTCTTGGGATTTCCCTTTTGTAAGACATCCTGATCTTTGGCTTAGATCCTTGAAATCTTATCCTGCAAGCACCAAAAGCTCTGATACCAATGGTTGGAAATAGAGATGGAGTAACTGAGAGGGGAGGGGTGAATCAATTACCACAAAAATAAATCCACAGATCCTTAGATGTCTTAAAATATAGCTGCTGACAATCTCACAAATAAATCTGAAACTTGATAGATGTTCTAATAACTTATTTAGCATTTAAAGTGATAACATGCATGCATAAAGAAATAACATGAACACAAGAGACACCAGATTTAACGTGGAAACTCAATTTGGGAAAAACCACCAAGTAACTAGTTAGCAATTTTCACTCTTCTGAAGTGAGCCCTATTAGGAGCCAACCCTATTAAAGGTTACAAAACACATTGTTAGGTGTGACCCTGTTAGAGGATTTGATCACCTTGTTAGAAGTGGCCTTGTCAGAGGTCTTTTAAATAATTCGACTAAATTGTCACCTTGTTAGAGGATTTAAAAAATGGTTGTCAAACCAACTCTGTTAAGAGATTTTGAACCACTGTTACAATGATTAGAAAACAACAATGAAGTGATCTGAAATATATGCAACTTATCTTTTCTGAATACAAATCTTTGTTCTGCTTCACTAGATCCTTACTGATCGAATGCAACTTTGCAGCTTCATAGGGATATCTAATCCTTTCTCAACATTCGCTCATATATTTTCTTATTCATACATTCGCACTTTTATGCATCCGCACACTTCTCCTTTATTTTGAATTCACAACTTGACCTTTCATATATACCTTACAAATTGTCAAGTCAGCTCAATCAACTGAAAAACATAAATCAGTCAGCTGGATAAAATAATTAAACTTAATTTTTTAGAACAATAAAATTCTTCACTGCCCGACCTAGCTCGGTGACCACTGCTTAGAATGGTTTCCCCAGTGTTAACCAAATGGAGCTTGGTAAACACTGCAAAGCTTGTAACTTCCTTTGGAGACCTAGTTAACTTGGTAAATACTGACCTTCCTTTGTTTATTGAGTGAGCTCGGTAAAAGCTAATTTTTCTTCGCTTATCGAGTGAGCTCGGTAAAAGCTAACTTTCCTTTCCTTACCGAGTGAGCTTAGTAAAAGCTAACTTTTCTTCGCTTGCCAAGTGAGCTCGGTAAAAGCTAACTTTTCTTCAGTTACTGAGTGAGCTCGGTAAAAGCTAACTTATTGTGTAATATTCAGGAATGCTCGGTAGTCACTATAAATTGCTTTGCTAACCATCTGAGCTCTATAGACTCTGTCTGATGGCTGATATGACATTTGTGTAACATCAAAGACAATACACAATTAACAATTGTATCCAACAACATGCATATGTTGATTTCAGTTAAAAGTTTTGTAGCTTAAAGTTTGGTACTTTTGATTCACCACCCCCACATCCCCCCCCCCAACTCTCAAAAGTATACTTCCCACTTGTGAATTTCCAACATAAACTCATTGTTAGAACTAGAGAATAGGGAGGGGGAGTGGATCGATATTCCAAAAATTATGGTTATTATTAATAGTCTTTAAACTTGCATAAACTATCAAACTAAAAGTAAATATAACCATGATATAATGCAACTCATAACACCATTATTTTTTAACTAGGGAAACTCCGGCGAAGGGAAAACCCCAGTTGGGATGGTACCCAAAAAATGATCCAGTAATCAAAAGTATCTTGTGAAAGATATTGATCCTATTAGGAGTCTATTACATCTATATAGTGTATATGCCCTTGTTAAAGGACTAGGCTATGTTAGGAGCCTCAACCCTATAACAAATTGGTATTATAATAAAACTACTGACTTGACTCACTGCTCAAACATGCATATACAATAGTACAATCTATATACAAAAGGTATAGATACAAAAAAATTATGACTATGTTGATATCTTCAATATCTGATTTGTCTTTTGTAGCTCTCTTCACGAAATTGATCATGCATCTGTATTGTATTGTGTTATCATTCAACCTCACATCATGACTGATTATACAAAGTGCACATACTGCATTCTAACATTACATTATAATGGCACACTTATTACAAGCAAAAATTATCTTCCTTTATACCAAACTACTTAACTAGTCAACCTTCAACACTTGCACATTTCTCAAAACTTGAAATAACTTTTTGCTAAGTGAGGGGTAATATCTAGGATGTCATCCCAACCTTGTTAAGTCATTTTTTTGGTAAATCAAAATAATCCCATAACCAAAATGTCTTTACTTTTTCATCTGCTCTATTCTACATGTATAACCTATAACTAGAAAATTTGTGATAGCTTTGTTCATACGTCAAATATTATTAAGCGCTCTTAAACAAATGCCTATTACATCATATACTTCCTCCCCTAAGCTATGTTAGAAATAGATAGTACTGAGAGGCGGCGCGGGGGGTGGGGGGGTGGGTGGTTGAATCAATTTTCTACAAACTTTTTCCCACAAATGGATATTATTAATTACGTTGTAACATGCATATGAAAGTAAACCAATAATGCTAAATGGTAAATAAATCCATACACAAAGAGAACTCATAACACCATATTTTATTAACTAGAGAAATCTTGACCAAGGGAAAACCCTAGTGCAGATGGTACCCACAAAATGATCCACTAAAAAAAAGAATCTTGTTAAGGATATTGACCCTCTTAGGAGTCTATGAATTACATATAGTGTCTTGGTTCTTGCTAGAGGACTAGGCCTTGTTAAAAGCCTCAACCCTGTTAGGACTTTCTTCAACCTTGTTAGGAGTTGGTAGTACAATTACATATGTATGCAAGAAGAGCCCACTGCCCTAACATGCAATTATACATTTCAATGCCTCAAACAAAATGAGATAGATACAATAACCTTTTTATTGTTAACTATTGTACTTCACATATCTCTAATCTTACATCAAATTTCACATCATAAATTTTTCACATAAGTTTGCATGTCACATACATAGTTCACATATACACCATTTACTTCACATCCGCACCACATTACTTCACAAGTAATGATTTCTTATTTATTACAAAACTATGTCTAGTTGGCTTGATGCTTCCACACGTTTGGCTAAATATGAAATTAACACTTCTCCTCTTAGGGTTAACATCTAATAATTTCATAAATACCAAAATAATTTTGAAAATACCAAAATACCAAAATAATTCCAAAATAATTCCTCAACCCAAGATTAACTCTTTCATGTTATACCATGTTCTATTTTGTTCACTTCCCTTACTGGTGTTTGACCTGTAACTTGATTCATATTACCCATACTGATTTGTGCACTTAGAAATGTCATTAAGACTATCTATTCTACCTATCCTTAACTATGCACATGCCAATTATCATTGTATACTTCACAATATGAAAATTAGCTTTGTGTTGATATTAGAATTGTCTAACACTTAGACAATTTTCTGTCTCTAAACATAGAATCTTCAGTTGTACAATCTATCATCTCTTTGGAGATATATGTTGTCATAAATGACAACCCTTTATCCAACCTACTTAGCCATATTTCCAACAATCTCCCCCTTTGGCATTGATGGAAACATATGTGAAAATTGGCTAAGTCTCAAAATGTTACACAAAAACTTCTCAAGGTTTGGCCTTTGTAAAATTACAGAATTACAAGATTTGTGGATCATTACACATTTAATCATCTTTTCCTTATATCTCCTAATAATACCAATACTCCCCCCTAGTATATAACTATTACTTTCTTATACATTTATTCTGTATAATTTTCTTGTATACTTATCCCCCTTTGACATCAATGACAAAGGTGTCAAAACTTATTTAAATGTCATTATTGAATTATTTTCCTCACTATGATGATAAGCATGAAATATAGCATCCAAAGTTGACTATTAGACTCTTCATGTTCTTCACCCGTTAATATTTTACTCATTTTGAGATGCTGAGGAGAGCACATAACCCATAAGATGCAATCTCCACCGCATTCAAATATGAGTAAATGAAGTTGTCAAAAGATGTATTGGCTAACAAAAATTCTTCTAATTGACGCTCAATGGTGCTCAACTTCATAGATATGTGTTCTCTTAGAAGTGAGAACATCTTTGTGATCCTTGTCTTTTTTCTTCCAATAGACTTATCGCATCACAAGTCTTACTAACTTGTGCTTCAATTCCTTCCATCTTTACACCATGTTGACTTATCTAATCTAGTCAGTGCCTTAACTTCTTCACACTTCTTCTTAAGCTCCCCATCAATGTCTTTTGTAAAATGAAAGACATTTCACATTTTTATACAAGGTTTTACCTTCAAGTTTTTACTTTCTCAATGCCTTGATGCAAGCATCCAAAGTCATCAAATCATTCCTGATGTTCTGACATATAATATCAAACATTTTTGCATCATGCTTAGCTTGATCTTGTATCACTACAACTTCTAATAAAATTGTGTATTCAGAATCAAATGCTTGAATCACAACTTTGGTCCTATCTCCAAAACTAGGATAACGTGATTTTACTATCAATGCACCTTATAACTTTTTAGTTACATTCATCAGCGTCTTCTATAAAATCTTAACTTTCCTATTCTTGCTAATGATCTTTCTTAGGGATGATATCAATTCTGATTGATCATCTTCATCTGAGCATGTAAGTGCTGTAAGAGTTAGAGCAGTGCTTGGTGCACTTTATTGTTCTTCATTCTTCTTCCTTTGTTCTTCTCTTTTCTCATCCTCTTTCTTCTTTTCTTCCTCTTTCCTCTTGATTTCTTCTTCCTCTTTTCTCTTTTTCTCCTCCTCTTCTTCCTTCCTTTTCTTCTCTTCCTCTTCTTTTCTCTTCTTCTCCTCTTCTTCTTTTCTCTTTTCTTCTTCTTCTTCTTTTTCCTTTTTCTTTCTTTATTCTTCTTTCTGCTTCTTTACATTCTCCACTCTTTCCTTTTTCTTCCTTTATTCTTTCTTCTCATCTTCTTTTCTCTTCTTTTCTTCTGCATCACTCTTTCTTTTCTTCTCATCTTCATCTAAGATGGAGTAGTCAGTGATATTGCCAACAATGTTTGACCCAAGATCCTTGAAAGGATCTTATGTAATGTTTACTATCACCTATATGGCACCAACTTGCATGGTGTCAACTCCAATAGTGATCTATGAAATTGTTGCTTTTGAGTTCAAATCATTCATCATCCACACAATTTCTTTTTCTGTTTCCTAATTCGCTTTTTGATAGTTGACTCCCATAATTATTATGGCTCTCTTCTTATTCCTAAGATAAGGTTCCAAACATTTCAATAAGATCGCCATCTGCGCATGATTGTTAATTTGACACAATTTTCTAAGAAGATTCTATCTAATATTTTTGCCTTCTTTAGCAACTCTCTTTCTTCTTTTTATCAATCGCTCAAGAGATCCTTAGTTATGTCATCCATTACATCTTCAAATTTCTTATTAGACAAAATACTATGTGTAATCACAAAATTTTCTAACTACAATTTATCTATACCAGTGTATAAACAATAATACTTGTTTAACTAGACAAAACTTGTATAATTTATTATTGATCAGTTTACCTTGTCAAATTTAGGTTTCCAAGCCTTCCTTTCTTACTATGCACTTTCAGGTTCTATTTCTGTAGTTTCCTGAGGTTCTATCTAACCTTACATCTTCTTGCTTGGTATGGTTGGAGTGATTTCTTTCTTTCTCTCACTTGCACCTGAGGCTATAGCCTTCATTCTCTTCTTCCTAGGAGAGGTAGGTGATTCTTGTTTCACCTTTGCAAGTCTTACTGACTTCCTCTTAACCTCAACAATTTCTACCATTTCAGATTCCTTAGAGAGTGGAATAGTAGGAGTGATAGGTACCAATTTTTGTGAAACTACTATATAGGAGGCAATAAGAGTTGTGGTAGGAAGTGGGTTCACTATCACAATGTCAATTGGTCTAGCTAATGTCAAGGGTGGAACATACATAATCCCCTTTTGACCTATCTACTGCATACAAGTGAGAGTTTGTTATATTGTGCTTACCTCCTTAGTTGTCATCTCAGTTTGTCAAGTATCTTCTTCATCACTACCTCTACCTTCTTCTTTGTAGATTTCTCTAGATAGGTTTGAATTTTTGATTTAACCAACTCCTCATAGGTTCCAAACCTATCAAACTCTTTATCTCTATCTATCTTGAGGATAGCTTGTGCATATCCTTCTATCTCTTCTTTAGTCAACTCATAGCCTAAGGGTTGAACATACAAAATTCTAGGTTTAACTTCTTCAATGTAAGAGAATACACTGTCTACCATGAAGAAAATGTCTTCCCTATATTTATCTTCCATAAAGGATGCCACTCTGGATCTTTCCTTCATCTCAGTCTGATAAGTTCTCACTATCATATTTGTGTTGTCATCCACCTTCTTAATAAGGTGTCTTCTATATATTCCTAAAATATTTTCCATGGTACATGTGTGACTTCTCACTAAAGAGGATGTCTGCATAAATGGAAATCTCTTGATTAGATAGAAAAACATGTATACAATCAAGGATTGGAATTTGAACTAACTGTTCTTCACATTCTGAACCCTCTTTGAATTCTCTATCAATTATGTTCTTAGAATTTCACACAAGTTGACCTTCTCCTTATCAATTTTTTTTTTGTAAGCTACTTATATGAATCCAACTATCATGTCATCTTCATTGGAATTATAACACATTCTTGCATCCATGATTCTACTCAAGAATATTATATCATGTTGTTTGATCTCACTAATGAAAATTCCTCGACCATTGAAGACTGATTTGGTGTTGTCAATAACTATCTTCTTGAAATTCTTCTCATTGATTGGTATGCATCCTTTATTACATAGTATTGTAACTTCATGAATCAAATTTGCAAAAATTTCTATTACATTATTACCTAGCCAAACTTTCCATCACAAATTCTTCTTAGGATTATCCTTGTCCATTCCTCATTATTGAATTCATGGTAAAATAGAAATTTGATTAGGTCATTTTCCCTTAAATATTTGAACTCTTATTTATAACTCATGTCTTGGTTATAAATATTGTCAAATTCATTAGATATGTGCTCTTCTCCAACATTCTCAAACTTACTCCTAAGGTGATTGCTAATATCTTCCTAATGAAGAACCTTTTCAAGCATTCTTGATAACACGTAGTTAGGGTTATCACTTTGATTTCTAATTGAATTAACCTTAATTTTAGGTCTTGCAAGATATTCCACATTATGAATCACTGATCTATCCATGCTTCCAATTAAATTATTTTCATAAATTTTAAGTTTACAAATGAAATACCTTGTTAAAATGCATAGCTAGGTTTTTATAAACTTCACACTTGCAAACACTTGAAATCTCCTTCAATTTACTATCAAATCACTCTTGAAAGATTCTTAACTCTTCACATGGTTGAATGATACCCACAATCATGCTCACATGACTTATATATTTCCATAATGATATCCACATTAATTGTCCAACTACTCAATCCTTAAAAACTATTCTCTATTAAGAAGTAAACTTGTTTTCATTTGGTTGGCTTTATACGATCTCCAAATGGTTTGCACTCTTAACTAGACCTTTCTTGTGATCTACTTAATCTTCTATTAACTTCACAACATCTAACTTGACCACTAACTTCTATTCCATCTTTTTGATCTCTATCTTCAATAGAAAAGTGTTTAAACCAAGTAAGATGAATCACACACTATGGCTGATTTCAATCTCTCATCAAGTGCATCAAAATATTGTTCTTCTAAAACTGTATGTGAACTTTCTAGATCATTTTCCTTCACAAAAAGTTTCTTAAATTCTTCAACATGCTCTTTAAGTGCCTTCTTTTGACTGTTATTTCTACTATTATCATTTCTTCTATCATTTCTATTATTGTTCCTTTTGTAGTTTGGATTCCTGTTGAAATTCCTTCTATCCATTCTGCAAAATCTTTCTATGTGTACAAATTTATTGCATAATTGACATACTGGTCTACTCTTTCTATTATTAGGTTCATTCTAATTGATTGCTACTCTGTAATTCCTTGCAATGTGTCCAAAGTTATTACACTTATAGCACACAATTTTTCTTCTTTTTCAATTAGCTCCTTCTTCATTATTTGATTTTCTTGGAGATCTCCTTCTTTCATTACTTGTAGGGTTAGTATCCCTAAACATTCTACTATTTCCATTATTGCTATCAAACTTAGGTTTTTGAAAATCTACTGCTTTATGTCCAAAACCATGACAATTATAAAAATAGAAATTAGTTATAGTTTGAAAGACTTACCTGTGCATATAAAACATCTACCTTTGAATTCATGTCTAACTTCTTTATGTAGATCAACTTGCTCTATTCATTTAGGTTCAACACATTTCTTAGGTTGACTTGCTCAATTTCTCTAGGTACTTTTGTAGACTTTCTTGGTTCCATCCTATTCTAATCATTTTATTTAGGTTTATGGGTTTCAACAACTAGATCTGGTTCTTTTCTAACTTCATTTATCTTCATTGATTTATCTTCAATAAGATATCCAAGACCTATCTTATCATAAGAAGATCTCTAATAGAATAATTGTTCATCAATTTTATCACTACTAGAGTAAGGCTTCTCCAAATATTGTTCAAATTGGGTTAACTCTCCTTTCACAATGGTATTGTACTTTTCTAATTCTGCATGCTCTATCTTGATAGGATCTAGTTCATAAGTCATTTTTTTCTAGATGAGATCTTAAATTTTCATTTTTGAACTTCAAATCTAGAATCTTGTTGCCATATTTCATCAGACTTAACTTTAGTTCAAAAATCTTTAACTCATGTTTTGAAATCTCATTTTTTTTCTTAAGGGTTGCTACCTCATCACTATCACTAGTCTACTCTATAGAGTCTTTTCTAGATTTGAGATGACCAATCTTATCTTTCAATTTCCCAATGTAATGTTTGGCATCTTCATCCCTTTCTTTCATGTTGTCTCTTTCTTTTATAAGAAGATCAATTTTCTAAAGGGCTTCTTCAAGATTTCTCATTAACTATTCCATATCCAAAGGGATCTTACTCAAGCTGTTAAGTCTCTTTTGAGTAATTGAGCTTTGATACCGATTGTTAGAAATAGATAATACTGAGAGTGGGGGTGAATTAGTATTCTACAAATTTTTTTCCCCAAAAATGGATATTATTAATTACTTTATAACATGCATATGAAATTAAACCAATAATGTTGAATAGTAAACAATTCCATACACAAATAAAACTCATATCACCATATTTTGTTAACTAGGGAAACCCTGTCCAAGGGAAAACCCCAGTGGGGATGGTACCCACAACATAATGCACTAAACAAAATAATCTTGTTAATGATATTGACCATATTAGGAGTCTATGAATTACATATAGTGTCTTGATCCTTGTTAGAGGACTAGGCCCTGTTAAAAGCCTTAGCCCTGTTAGAAGTTGCTTTAACCCTGTTAGGAGTTGGCAGTATAATTACATATGTATGCAAGAAAAGCCCACTACCCTAAGATGTAATTATACAATTTAGTGCCTTAACCAAAATGAGATAGATAAAATAACCTCTTTATTGTTGACTGGTGTACTTCGCATACCTTTGATCTTACATTAGAATTCACATCATAGAGTTTTTACATAAGTTTTCATGTCATATAAATAGTTCTCATATACACCATACACTTCACATTCACACTACATTACTTTGTAAGTAATAATTTCTTATTTATACCTTTCTCTTTTACAAAACTTTGTCTAGTCAGCTTGATGCTTCCACTCATTTGGATAAATACAAAATTAACGCTTACCCTCTTAGGGTTAACATCTAGGATGTCATCCCTAATTAGTTAAGTAATTATTTTGTGACCAAAATAATTCCTCAACCTATGATTAGCACTTTCTTGTTCTACTTTGTTATGTTCTATTCACTACCCTTATTGGTGTTTGACTTATAACTTGATCCATACTAGTCATACTGATCTGCATGCTTAGACACATCATTATGACTATCTGTTCTACCTATCCTTTACTACACATGTCCCAATTGTTATTATAGACTTCACAATATCAAAATTAGCTTTGTATAGATATTAAAAGTGTCTAACACTTAGATAATTTTCTATCTCTAAACATAGAATCTTTAGCTATACAATTTGTCATCTCTTTAGAGATATATGTTGCCATTAATGACAAACCTTTTTCGAACCTACTTAGCCATATTTCCAACAAAGTGTACATAGGTTGAAGTGTATTTACTGAACCACACTAAAATAAAATGTATAATTATTCTCTGATTTCTAGAATAATACTTGGACAATTTTCTAAGTCCAAGTATCCAAAACTTAGTATTATGTTTTTCCTTCTTCATAGCAAGTATATGTTTCCATAAATGACAACTCTATATTATCCTTACATATCCTACAAGCCAAATTTCCAACACTCATATCTCCTTATTTTCATGTTATTTCATCAAACTTGTATGTTCAAGGGACATCAACTTATTGGGCACCAATACATTATATGACATATCATCCTTCTCCTTGGTATGCATGTTACAGGTCTTAAATAATACTTGTTATAAGTTCATTTATGCTAGTTATATTTAATACTAGTAATCCAAATATTGTATGTTTTTCCCCTTCACTACCATTTCTTATGCTCATCCTTTGTTAAAAATAAATCTCAATGATTCATATAACCTGATATCATTGACTTATAAGCCTTAATTTTCAAACTATACTTTTCACTTCCTTTGTCACACTCTATGTACATATAGTTTGTGCAAATATTTTTATTTTAGATCATCTCATGTGTATTATAATTCTGTCATGTTGATTATAGTTGCACCTTATTGACCACTTTATCATAATTTTACATCTTCTACGATGTGCTTCTCAAAAAGTTATGCCACACCTCTATCACTCATTCTCTCTAGTTACCCATTATTTATTTTCATCTCACTCTTTCCTTATAGAATATATTTACCAAATTATCCAAGATCTCTACTTGATATCCTCCCCTATTTTTCCTCACCATGACATAATTGATGGGTTATCCTTGGGGATTTCTTTATTATACTCCTTTTTCACTTATCCTTAAAATTACTACTTACCATTCATTTATAGAGGAAAAAAAGCTTTTACATTCTTCTCTTCCTTCTTCTTAATTGAATACATATTATATCATATATAGTCAATGTAAGGGATCATTTACTCTATTACACATTATTGACAAACACCACATGTTTAATGATTAAAGTGGTCATTCATGAACCCTACACTAGTATGATCCCTACAACTCTCACTTTCAATTAAAGGCCCATTCACAAAAATATCTCACCTACTATGTACATCCTAGGTAATATCTTTTGTGTTGGTTTCTTAGCAAACCCATTTCATACTACTCCTAGATAGAGTGTTCACATTTGATCATATATTCCTTGCATCTTTATCACCCATTAGTACCATGGAAACCACATCAATTTTATAATTCTGATTCTACCAAAACATGAGATATAAGTTGTTGAAGAATTACAGAGCTTGCAATATTATTTTTTGGTGTTTTTTATCTAGTTCATGCTTTGTTGTCACCTTTAGAGGGCTATTGTTACATTATAATTTGGTTTTGTTTTTTCTATTGAATCCAATGTGATTTTATTGTTAATTCTATCTATTTCTTTCTAAGGGTTGCAAGGTCCTTGAAAACCTAATTAGTATTTTGGTTTTTGTGATACTTATTCTATTCTTTATGATGATCTTTTGACCCAAAGTTTGTACAAGATTTTAGGAGCCCTTAAAACTTGTTTTTACCCATAATAAAAATATGTGAAATAGAAATAGGATCCAATGAAAAAAATTCAATAAAGAAATGAGAAAAAAAAGGATCTTCACTTAGAATATTAATACATTAAGTTGTATATTCATTAAAATCACATAAATATAATATAAATAATTTATTCATTTGTTAATTAGCTAAAAAAATTATTGAAAAAATTAAAATCAAAGGAGAATAATTATTTATCTTATTGTATTTTTTAGTTTATTTTAGCTTTACATACCTTTAGAATTGAAAATTGAAATATTAAAAGCACAATAGCATATCCTTCCACAAATAGGATTTAATGATTCATAAATATAGAAAATTAATAATATTTATTTTCTCGGTAAATTAAATAAAATCTTTCTTTCAATCTAATATAAGAAAATTATAAAAATTAAAGAATCAAACAATATATAAAATAAACTGAAAAAAAAAAAAATATTAAGAGAATGAAGGAGACTTGAACCAAGGTAATACTTAAGTAATTCTTACTCACTATTTGAATTTTATCTCCAAGTGTCTCTATAAAGTATAAATTTTCATTTTACAAAGAGGAATTCTATGTATAAAATATTGTCTACTATGCAAGCATAATTACACATTATATTCCCAAGCTTTCACTTCTTTGTCTCACTTGGCATCTTACATTATACAAGATTAGATAGAGAAAATAAGGGTGCGATAAGAAAGACTCAACCTAGAGTAAGTGAGATATAAAAAACTATTTGAAGTATAAAATCAACACTTCAACAACTTATTAGCTAACACTTATAGATAACTCAATTTAATGTGAGTAGTTTCATTTCAAATTGGACTATAATTACCACATGATTACAATGAATTAGATAATCAGGCCCTTATAATAGTATCACAAAGCCACCAATCAATATCAACAACCAAATTTGAGTGAACACAAAATAATTAAGAGTTAATTTTTTTTGATGCTTTCATATTTCTTCCAATTTACTTTATCTTTCTTTTTCTAGATTTTCATGATAAAGTAACTTCTTTGTTATATTTCTTCTATTTATATACATTTAACACAATACTTATATACCTTTTATGATTTAAATTTGATGTTGTTCATGTATTTATATCAAATGATTTCCATTGATGTCAACATATCTTATGCATGTTTATATATTAATTATATTGATTGATGTGCAATGATATTCAATGATTATTGCTAGATATGTTCATCAAAGGATGTACACAAATTGTTTATCATTATCCTTTTTGGTGGTAGTTCTATTTAGAAGACAACATATGATGAACAATGTTTTTGGGTTCAATCATATTTGGAGTGTATTCAATTGTGTTTTGATCCCAACATCTATAATGTAATGTGTTCAACATATCTATTTGTACCGAAATATTTGGAGATAGATTTCTATGTTGGCATGTGTAAGACATGTTCTACCAATTGAGGTTGTCCATATTTCATTCCTTTTCCACTACAATAATGTTTTGTCATGACCTATTTCAAATAAAATTTAGATGACATACTTGTTGGTGTCAAGCCATATAAGAAGAGTCATAATTTCCTTTTTTATGTGCCATATGTGATGCTTGTATGTGAAGTGAATTTGATTTTGATTATAGGATATAGGTACATATGTTGATGATTGTGTGCATTGATGTTATTGATAGCATATTGATAGGCCATTTCTATATTGCCATGTATAATTGATAATGATATCAGTGGTGTATTCAATCTCATTTCATATATTCTAGGAGTGGGTCTATTTTCATAGCTAATTGGCCATATTCATATTCAAGGTAGTTAGTGTAACTAAAAATGTGCCAACCAAGAGTGAGCCAACTGGAAATAAAAAAATTGTAGTGAGCCTTTGTAAAAATCACCTTAGCTAATCCCACCTTAACTGGTGTTTATTTTACAAGAATTAGCTTCTCCACAGTTTTTACTATTTTGGGTTCCATGTAGATTCTAGTGTTCTTTGTGTTATTTATTCTATACTTTCATGTTTAAATTTGTTGGGAATGTTGAAATTAATATTAATAATTATAATTTCATATTTCTATTGTTTATGAGTTAACTAAAAGAGTAAAAATTTTAGAAAGTGTTTTGAAATAGTTGATTCATCCCCACTCAAGTTATTTGATATGTTAAAAAACTACTATCAAATCTTGGTTCCTTGGTGAAGATCTTAACCGCTTGAGGTAGATCCAATGGTGTAAAAACTAAATAGTCCTATACTTTATGGAATAAACTACAATACATAGAAATATTAGATGAAAGGATATTTGGTTTTGGTTTGTTAAGAAATATGTGGAGAAAAACTAAGTGTTCCCTTAGAATATCACTAGCACTCAAGATGAAATCACATCCTACAAAGAGAATAAGAAAGAAAGATACATTATCACTAGTGCTTTATAAAAAAAAAATGGCTAAATTTATTTGCTTAAATATGTCCTTTGAAGTTTATAAAATTTGAAAGAGATCTATAAAGGAAATGATAGGGTTAAGTTATATTTAAAGCTAATAGCTAAGCAACACTGTGAGAATATGTGAATGGGATAAGGTAAGTACTTTAAAGATGCTTTCATATAGTTGAGAATATAGTGAATGAAGTAAAGAAAAAGAAGGTACAATTATCAATGAGGATTTTTGTAATGTCCCTAGTAGGGAGGACAATGATACCTGCAAAACTAATGTTAGAACTTATACAATAATAGAATATATTTTACTATTCTGCCCTCTATCCTAAACCCAAGCCTTAAAGACATCTCTAGATTGGATTTCCTAACCCTTAGTTATTCAATCGTCTTTTCTAGAGTGCACCCTTAAAGGCTCACATATGCATATGTTGACACCATCAAAATATTCTTACCATTACATTTCCTTAGGCATGTTGGTTAGATGGAGATAAAATTTCTCACATACGAACATTATAGAGGTCATATCCTTTTAGGTTGTGTTTGGAAAAAAGGGCATTTCAACTATTTCTAATACCAACAATATATGTCCATCTCTATCATGTCAGCCAAATGGGTAATTACACTCATCTCTGACGTTGATACTGAAGAGTTTGTATTCCATCTCCATTGTGTCATCCAAATGGGGATTTTACCCATCTTTGATACTAATACAAAGAGCTTGATTTGCATCCCTGCCATATTAGCCAAATGAGAGTTTTACCCATCTCTGATACTAACACGAAGAGTTTGATGTCAGCCCCCTTAACCATAATAGGCAATATCAATCTTTCATAAAAATATCAAATAAATTCAATAATATTATCCATATCTGGCCAACTTAGACATTTCATAATATTTTATATTTTATAAATTAACTCAAACTCTATATTGGCATGTAGTCATTTATATAGAAATAATTTGTCAACTCTACACTAACACTATAGATCTTGATCAAATATTTACTCATAAGAATTATATTATTAAAAAAATTATAATATCAAATCTTTAATTATAATATTTTAAATTTAAAGTTATTTTTTCAAACATTAATAAACTCAACACAAATATATTTTGTAAATTTTTATCTATAAATATGTTCATATATATATATAAAGAAAAGTCATGTAATAAACTTCTTTAACAAATAAAAGCAATATTTCTAATTAATAAATTACTTATCTTTATATCACCTACCTTACATGTCCTTCTCCCAAAAATTTCACGATTCTAAGCTCCATATTTGATGGGCCTTACAAATGACAATATTCCTTTTTGAGTTGTTTGGAACTCCACCCTTATTCATATTATTATTTAATTCCACTTCTTTGAAAATTATCATATCATATAACTAACGTCCCCCATGTACTGTGACACTTATTATTCCTCTTGCAATCCATGTACAATATCATTTATTAGTTTTTACTATTTTAAAACTTTCTTTTAATTCCTTCATTATTATCTACGATATTTTCTCATTCCTCTCCGGTACTTTATCTCATTTGTTGTGACTGCCTATTAATATGTGGTGGAACACCACTTACTTTTAGAAGGGTCATTGTTGATCAATTTGATTTATTTTAATGATTTACAGATTATGGAAAAGTTTATTTATTAGTTCCTGCCAAGGCAGGAATTCTTATGCATTCATGTCAATCCAAATTTGACATTAACACTAACCAATCAAACCCAAAAACTTAAAAATTATATGAGATTTCAAATGTTTATTTTTTTTCTAATTTTTCATTATTTTATAAATCACATTTTTCATCCACTCTATTGGTCCATACTATTTTTGGTGGAGGAGAAAATTAATTTTCTTCAACAAAAAATACAAATATTTTCTAACTTCATCTTGCATTAATGAATGTATTAATTATAACTCTATCTTTTCCACATTTGTGACAAGTTAATAAGATTTTATTTTTTCAACCATTTTATCTTCCACCTCACACAACATGTCTAATCAATTTTAATTATCACAATGTATTAAATATTTTTAATTTCTTATTTTAAATATATTTATTATTAGTTTTACATATGTTTTTTTTTAAAACTATTTGATATAACTTATTCTTAAAACTTCATGTAATGCATAAGTTCAAATTATACTTATACTTATATATATATATATATATATATATATATATATATATATATATATATATATATATATATATATATATATATATATATATATATATATGTCTTTTTAATATAATTTCAATACGTTATATCTTTCTATTTGAATTTCTAATTTTTTTTTAAAATTTACTTTTTTAATAAAAGTAATTAAATTATTACTATTGTTTTACTTTTATAAAAATAAATAAAACAATATTATTTTTAATTATATTTTATAATAAAGTTTGTAATATGTATAATTGATAAGTGTTACAATTTTTAAATTATATTATTTATTATTATTAATATTTTTTATTTAAACAATTTATCATTTAGTTTAAATACATTTAAAACTTAAATATATATTTTAAAATTTAATTAATAATTATATTTTATATCAAAAAACATACTAAAGAAATAACCACAAAATAGAAATAATTCAATTCTAAAAGATATATAAATTATTATTAGGTTTTTATAAACTATGTATTAAAATTAAATAGTTATATTTTATTTCTTATTTATTACATCATATTTATTCATCAACATCAAATTTATATGTATTACATATATTTATTATTTACAAATGTACATATTAAATTATATAGATATGATTTTATAATTAAAATGAAAATTTTGGAAATACAAAACATAAAATAGTAAACCTTATCTAATTGTGTAAAATTAAACAATTAGTTTTACTTATAAAATATTTTTATATTTTAATACATTTCATTTTTTCATATAGAAATGTGAGTTTTAATATAAAAATTAAATTCTTAGTTTCATTAATTAAAATATAATATATTTTAATTATTTATTATAACCATGATTTTATGTTGACTATTTATTTTATTAAGAAAAATAATTATATTCAATTATCTCTCTCTCTCTCACAACTTATGTTGGTATCACTCTATCTTACTATTTTATCTCTCTTCCTCTTCCTCCTCTATATTATCTATCATTTTTTCCTCTGCATATATGTTTATGTTGTTATTGTTGTATACTATTATTTATCTCTATCTATATCTCTATCCTAGTTTTTGTCCAATGCTAATGATTAAAAATAGTGTGAGTTCCATTTGATAATCAAGATGAGAATAATACATTGTTGGGGGAGTTATTCCAACTACTTATGGTTCTCTAGTAGCATGCATAGTAAGTTTAAACATATAATGTGATACTCCAAATGCTTCATCACTTCTTCAAGTTCTATAATTCAAATATTGGTATGGATATCTTTCCTCATTGCACATAATTTAAGTTGTCAATGTAGAAGGTGCAAATTTGTCTAAAGCATATGTATTGATCATAGTATGATATTAAGTAATTAGTGCCATATTGGGGACTTTAGCCTCTTATTCTTCGGCTTAAATGCCCAAAGATATAATAATATAGAATGAGAACTTAACAAAAAAATATGAGCCATCCTATCAGATCACAAGCGCATTTCTAGGATGAGAATTTAACAACAAAATATGAGCAATCCTATCAGATCACAAGTGCATTTTTAGGAAAAAATTAATGCATTCATAATGTTAATTTAGATTCTCACTCATCTACACCTCTACAACCATTATGCGTTAGGGAGGAACTATGATGCATTGCGTCTCTTGTTTAATTATAAATTCATTAACATATGTGCTTTTTTTTTTCTTTATAATGTTAATTATACATTACAATGTATTTCTTGATTATTATTACATTGATGGGTACTTAAATAATATTTATATTCTTGATTTTTTTAACAATGTAATCATTTATTTATTTTATATTTCAATTCTATTACAGCGTAACATTAAAGTTTATTATTAGAAGGGCATATTATAATTTAATATATTTATCTTGATGACATTATCGAATAGTTATCGAGACAAGATCTTAGGTATAGAGGAGGCTTATGATCCAAAGAAGTTTACAAAGGAACAATTATTTAGAATTTTGACCATGTTTCAGCTAAGGAAGTTTGAAATAGAAAAGAGAAGATCTTAGTAAACTTTCAAGAAAATTAAATTAGAAGAAGATCCTAACTATGGTGATGAGTTAGATGGTTTTAAAGAAATCTTTGTGAGCTAACCAAAGAAGGGTATTGACAAGTACAAAGGTATGTAATTTCATAAATTTTCAAGATGTAGAAAGCTTGTTATTTGGCTACTAGATGTCTAGAGAAAGGTCTTCGACAAAAATTTAAGAATTTATATAAGAAAGCCTACTATTTGCACAAAGATGCTAGTATTTCAGATGATGATTTGGAAATAAAATATTATTTATTCTATGTTGAAGAAGAAGATGATGAAAAACCAATAATGGATATTTCTACCATTTGTGTTAAATTGATGATAAAACTGAAACTTAATTGTACGTCAAAAGAAACAATAATGAATCATTGATTGATAGTGGTTGCTCTCATCATATAAATGGAGATAAAAGTAAGTTTAGAACACTTGACAAATATAATGGGGGTCCAATTGGGTTTGGTGATTATAAGGTATCTTATATTATCGATAGAGGATCTATTACTTTTGATGGATAGAATAACACTTGCAATGTTTATTATGTGAAAGGTTTATGCCAAAATCTTTTAAGTGTTAGATAGATATTTCACAATGATTATGATATTTATGGATGTGAGACGTAGAAGAGATTTGGAGGGGTGAATATAGTTAGAAATAGAATAGGAAGATACATGCACCAACTTGAAGTATCTATGGAAAGATGTGTACTATCTCAAATTGATGATAGTTCAATTTGTATTGAAGGATGTGATACATCAATTTTTTTAGTATGGTGAGAAAAAGTTCATCATATGTAGAAATAGACTTACCTAGATTGTACAAGATATAAAATTTGATCTTTAAAGGATGTCAAGAAGGAAAATAGAGAAGAAAACCATTCAAGGAAACTAGCTATTCATCTATTGGTTTATTGGAGTTAGTACATATTAACCTTTGTGGTCCTACCAAAATAATAAGTTTACAATGGGGGCAATACTTCATAATTTTCATTGATGATCATTCAAGGTTGACTTGGGTTATTTTTCTAAGAGAAAAATCAAACGAATTTGAGGAACTCCAAATATTCTTGAGGTTTGATTTGAGAATAAATATGGTAGAAATATTAAATTTTTGAGATTTGATAAAGGATGAAAGTTTACTTCTAATGTGTTAAAAAATTTATATCAGAAGCATCCTATGAAGAAACAATATTTAGTGGCTAGAACACTGCAATAGAATGGTGTAGTGGAAGAATTAATCAAACAATTCAAGAAGTAGAAAGGAATATGATGAAAACAATTTTTTTTTTTGGAATTTTATTGGAGAGAAGCAACACATATTGTTGTGTATACATTAGATAGAATTATGTAAAGAAAGATTTATGAAAATTAATCAAATGAATTGTGGCATGGAAGAGAACCTATAATTAATTATTTCAAAATCTTTGAAAGAAGATATCATATTTGGAAAGATAAAGATAATCTTAACAAATTTGACACTAGAGTTGATGAAGGTATATTTTAGGGATTTCTACAAGGAGTACAAATTACTAGATTTATAAGAAGAGATTGAAAAAGATATTTGAAATTTTCAATGTGAAGGTTGATGAAGATTTTCAAAAGAATCCTAAGAATAATATTGAGTATGAATCATTTATAGAAGATAATAAAGAAGAAGATATAAAGTAAGAAGAGGCAGAGGAAATTCCAACATCTACAACTAATATAGAAATGTATGTACAAAAGAATCACTATGAGGATCAAATTATCAGTGATAAAAATAAAAGCATTATTTCTAGAATTAGAGAAACACTATGTATTCAATATCAAATATTGAGCCTAAATGTGTAAAAAAAACAACATAATGATAAGAATCAAGTTAAAATAATGAAGGGACAACTTGATTAGACTAAAAAAATTAGATCTGGGAAATTGTGCCTAGATATAATGACAAGAATATGATTAGTATAAAATGGGTTTACCTAACCAATGTAGATGAGAGTGGAAAGGTAAAAGGAACAAGGAAATATTAGTATGTGAGAGTTACATTCAGATTGAAGGAATTAAACATGATAAAAATTAAACCCCTATTACTCAAATAAAGACAATTCAAATATAATTAGAATTTGTAATAGTTAATTTTTTTAGGTTTATTATATGTATGTCAAATGAGTATTTCTAATTAGAGAGTTAAAGGAATAAGTTAATATTGAGAAATTATGAGGATTCAAACCAGAGGTGAAACATAAATAAGATGCAAATTGAAGAAGGCATTATATGGATTGATGAAGACACTAAGAGCTTGGTATGGAAGATTAGATAAATATTTGAATGGACAAGGGTTTCAAAAAGACTTATATAAATAAACATTTGTATTAAAAGATTTATTCAAATCATATCCTAATTATTTTTTTGCATGTTGATGACATTTTCTTTGGAAGAAAAGATCACTTGTACAATTGAATTCTAGAGGAGATGTAGAAAGAGTATGAGATGTCCATAATTAGCGAGTTGAATTTATTTCTTGGATTATAAGTAAATTAGAATAGTAAATTATTTTTCATTTCTTAATATAAGTACGTGAAAAATGATAGAAGAAGTAATATGTACACTTATTGTTACTAGTTGTAAGTTGACTTAGAAGGATTATTACATAAAATTTGATGTAATTAAGTATAGATAATTTTTTGGAGGATTATTGTAACTAAATTTTACTAGACCAAATTATATCATCTATGTAGTATGATGAAGTGGTTCCTAATAGACTCAACAGAAAAACCCACAAGTTAGACTTGTTCATTAGGCTCAACAACTTAGACCTTTTGGGGAAATATTCGATCAATATGGAACCAAATTATTCTAGACCAAAATAGGGCTTGAATACAACATGGAATAATCACTCAAACATACTCAAACCCCTATTTTTGTTAGATTGCCTTATTATCCTTATTAGGTTTATTAAGTCTAATCAATAGGTTTCTAGACAAAAAATAATCACCTATTAATCATAGAGATAATATAATATCATTTTCAAATACCATTTTGGTGAATTCTAAATACATTAAAAAATCAACTTGAGGTCTCTTCAAATGACTAGTCAATTTGGTTTGATCATTTAGGTTTGATAGGACAATTAGGCCTAATTTACTAAGAAAGTGCTCTCCAACTTTTTCACCCCATTGAATAGTTAAATTATATATACAAAAATCCAATGCCATCAATTTTAATTTCCTAAATCTCTCAAATTGAGTAGTGTAGCTCGATTAGCCTTGAAACCCTTTATGTTTGGTTTTCCATATAGAGATGATAGACCCTAAAACATAAATTTGATCATGGAGTCCATTAACTTTTCTTTGTGACCTCCATAATATTATTATTAACCTTAAACTATACAATTTCACCAATAATTATATTTTTCAATTGGTGAAATGATGAGATAGGGATAGCTTATTTTCAAAGCCCAAGGTAGTTAGGGTTTTGGACCAATTTTTACAAATCTACACGTATCTCACTCAAAAATTGATGGATAATTTATAAATCACCACAAATTATAATTTTATTTGCTCATATAAATATTCATGTAGGTTTTATTATACTTCCAATTTGTAAAAAGGTTGTATTAGAGGTCTGAATTCAAGGAAATTATGTGAAAATAATAAAAATTAGAAGAAATTATCATTAATTCAAGTGAAAGAATTCAACAATAGGTATTCCTCAACCCAAGAGGAATATATAGCCTTATTACATCTATTCCAACTAAATCCAACTAATTTTTTTTCCATTTTGACTGTTGAATCAATTAGTTGCACAATTATGCAAGACTTGACAAATAAGGCTTACAAAAATGAAACAAAAAAATCCACTCCATTTTAGCACTTTGGAGACCTTGACTAGAGTTTGACTAACTAGGCTATGAATAGTTACAATGAGTAATTTGGTGTGGAAGCCTTAAAAAAGTGATTCATCAATATTTAAACATGGTCCATGGGACCTTATTACCTTAACAAAAAAACTCCTAAACATTTATAATTACCCTAATTGAATAAGTCATTGATTCTCTTGCACTATACCATTAAGGGTAGATTAATACAAGTTCCATTTGAGATTATGTCATCAACAACAATGTCATGATTTTTTTAAGTCACTTATCCATCCAAGTTCAATCATTTTTATGAAGGTCCTACCATTTGACCAATTGTTATTCTCATTCCTTATTTCTAGTCTTCCTTATCTCCTTTTAATCTGAGATGCATTTTAGTTTAAGGGTTGACTAGGTGTTAGTTCCTTTACCCAATCTTCATCATCCTCTACTATAGAACATAAAATCACAAAGTCCTTACATGCATAAATAAATAAATAATGATACATATTTTTTATATTTCTATGCTAGGGGTTATTTTTATTTCAAATGTATTCTGTAAAAACTAATGCACTATTCTATAAGGTCCAATCTTTATCATCATCAATTTAGTTTGTTTCCCCTCTAGTATCCTTTCCAACTTGAGGTGGGACAATATCAAATATCTTACCTTGAGTTACACATCCCTCTTTTTATCATCTACTCTTTTCTTGTACATGTCTTCACTATTTTTAAGGGTCTCCCTATCTTTCTCATGAATTTCTCTCATAACCACTTCAAACTCATTTCCTTGTGCACGTATCCTCTCTTTATAGGTCTCTAAGTTCCAATATTCCCCTTGGATACATTCCATACACCACTTCAAATGGTTTCTCCAATGTTCTTTTATTGATAGATTCATTATAAGCATAGTTTTCTTGAGGTAAAACCATATCCCATGCTCATCCATTTTTCTTTATCAAATATCTCAAGAGTTTTTCTAATGGCCTATTCACCACTTCATACATGTTTGTGGATAGTATGTAGAGATAAATGATAGGTTTTTGTTCTCCATAAGGTCCTCCAAAAGTGACATACAAATTTTGAATCTCTATCTAAAACAATGTTCAAGGGAAATTCATGGTCCTTACAATTTCTTTGAGGAATATTACTACAATATGAGAGGTGTCATTAGTGTAAGTGGCCCATCTTGCTAAATTTTTCTACTACCAAAGTGGTACTCTCATAACCCCTTTCTATCTTTGGTAATCCACATAAATTTATTCTAATAAATTCTTATGGTATTTTTGGAATGGGAAGTGGTTGACAGAGTCTTGCATTAGATGATAATCCTTTATCCCTTTTACAAATCATACACCCTTCTACACAAATTCTAAGATTTGATTTCATTTTAGGCCAAAAGTGGAACCTCTTTACTTTTTATAAGGTCTTTCCAAGACCAAAATTTCCTCCTAAACTCTCTCAATTTTTATGTTTTACAATATTATATCTCATGAAATATTTAGGTTTAAATAGTTGACTATTGTTTAATAATAACTATATAATATAATCATAGTATTCAATATGATAGGAATTATAGAAGTTACTACAAATCTCATAGATATCTTTGAAGTCCATTTAATATTTGTACATGTATTTGAGGGCTTCAATACCAATACTTTGGAGTTTCACTTCTTGGACCATAGCATATATTTCTAGGTTGTAAGAGGAACAATTCCTCCTATTTTCATTAATTTTATCTTTGAAATAAACTATTTGCCTACCCTCCTTATTGAAGAATGCACAAATAGCCATGTTACTAGCATCTCATTTAATAGTTTAAAAAAATGTTAAAATTAGGCAAACTAGTTATTGTGCTACCCTTTGTTTTAAATACTAAAATCCCTAATCTAGATCATCATTTCAAGAGAATATACAATTTTGTCCTTTTATAGTGTCCAACATAGGCACACATTTATGGATAAAGTTCTTAAAGAACTTTTTGTAAAAGTGGAAAGTCCATGAAAGATCCCCATATTCCCTACTGACCTAGGGGTTGGCCAACTCAAGATGGCTTCCACCTTAGAGGGATCTACATTCAAACTTCCCTTGAAGATGAAAATGTTAAGATACATTAGTTCCTATTTCATAAAATTACACTTCTCCAAACCAAAGATGATATTTCTTTATGAAATGTTCTCAATATGATGTCTAGATTTCTTAAATGCTCCTCCCTTGATATATTAAACACCAATATGTCATCTAAATTAAGTAACAAAAAAATTACCTATAAAAGGATTCAAATCCTCATTCATTATGCACATAAAGGTTTTTTCCTTAATAACTATTTTTAAGGTCAATTTTGGAAAAATAATATGCTCAACCCAAGAAATACATTAGGTTCTCTATTATTGGCATTGTAAAACTCTATCATATGGTTATTATATTAATGGACCTTAAGTTGGTGCAAAATCTCTATCCACCATCCTTTTTGGGTGCTATGATAATTAGGAATACACATGGAATCAAACTTTTCATCATTAAGCCCTTATCCAAGATCTCTTTCTTGTGTCTTGCAATTTATTCATTTTGAGAGGGTTTCATCTTATATGCAACTTTTTTTGGAAATGTATCTCCTAGTATGAGGTCAATGTGGTAGCTAAAAATCTCTAATGTTACACAAAATGTGAAGCCTTACCGAGAAAGTCAATGATTTTTGAGCTCACTTAGGCATCGAAGACAATTTCCTATGTATGTTCAGCATTCCAGTTATAACCAAGTTTAGAGTTAGTTCTTACTGGGATTACTTGAGAATTGAAGGTAGATCCTATGTTAATCGAGTTCACTCATTTACCAAAGGAAAGTTGGTATGAATCTTGAGTTGATCGAGTGCACTCAATTACCAAAGGAAAGTCTTTCTAGAATCAATGTTGACTGAGTTGTGTCAATTAATGAAGAGGTTCTCTAAGTTGACCAAGTACTCAATTCTATAGTAGTTAACTAAAAACATATTTAGTCTGATAGATTTATTGGTTAATTCAATCTGACTTAAGGGATGAAAATTATTTGATTAAAAGTATATTCTGTCCATCTTGAAAAGTTTATTCATATTAGTATAAGTTAAATTTGAGGATTAAATTAAGGAAGCATGTAATTAAGGAAGATAAATTGAGGAAGATAAATTAAGGAAGCAAAATGGAAGGATATCAGAGTATCCAAGTTGACCGAGCTACCAAGAGAATTCTAATAAGAGAGGATTGAGTAATCAAGCTAGAATAGAGATCTGAAATCAACAAAGATAGTTGCATCAAAAATAAGGTCAAGTCATTGTTACTCTCTAATAGTTGGACCAGTGGATCAAATCTTCTAATAGAATTAGCCTAATAGCTATTTGCCAAATCCTCTAACAAAGTGGCATTTCTAGATTGAAGTGCTCTAAAAAGGGAACTCCTAATAGGGTGAATTAAATCCTCTAACATGTTCACACCTAATAATTTTTTTTGTAACCTTTATTTGGGTTGGCTCCTAATAGGGCTCACTTCAGAAGAGTGAAAAATAGTAACTAGATGCAATTGGTGGTTTTCCCAAATTGGGTTTTCACATTAAATCTTGGTGTTTCATGTGTTCATATTATTTTTTTTATGTTTTTGTGGCTAAGTTAATAAAGGTTAATCACATTTAATATCTTAAGATCTACATGTTCAATGCTAACCAAGTAAAATTAATATATTCAGTGTTAACTGAGTTACAACAAGTTATTGACTTTATATTGTGTTTACATCTTAAAGGGACTTTGGATTTGTTTTTGTGGTAACTAACTCACCCCTTTACCCCTCCCCTCTTAGTTACTTCTTTCCATTTCCAACAATTAAACATGTACCTTCTCTTATATTTCTTCTTGTTTGTAGTCCAACACTTCTATCTCTAATTATTTATTCAAATGAATGATTCTTCCTCACATATATGGCCAATACAAGTCTAGTTCTCTAATTTTCAACATTTTCTCCACTCAGTAGAGTTAAACTTCCTACTAAGGTTGTACTATCTAGTGCTCAGGTTTCATTATATAGTTCTCTATAGCTCTATGTTGTAATTGATGTAGAGTATCAGGTGCCTCTTCATAGACATAGACAAACTTGTTGTAATATCTTGGTTCTTTCTTTCTTTTTACATCGTTCATCTCTTCAAACTTATAAAATCTCACATTTGCACTTTCAATCATCTTTTTATTAGCCTTGTCCAAAAATTTATAAGACTTACTCTTAGATGAATAACCAAGGAATATACCTTCATCTCTTTTATCATCATGTTTAACATTCCTTGTATCTTTATGAACGTAACATCTACTTCCAAATATTTTGAAATAACTTGCACTCGTTGTATGACCATACCATAGATCATAGTTATTTATTCCTTTCTTTAGTTGAACCTAGTTTAGAGTATAAACAATAATATTGATAGTGTTCAAAACTTACAATTAGAACAATTGTGTTTTGTCATTGATGTTGAATCTACTAATGAGATATATTACTACCTAATATAAATTTCATATCCATTTGATTAATGAAGAGGATTTGAGAAATTTCTCATAACAATAGTACCTAGAGGAAAAGTTGAGTTATGAAAAGGAAGCTAAAATGGACATTTGATTAGATAGGCTTTGCTAAAGCAAAGTGATTATTTCTGTCAAGAAAGGTAAGCCAAGTTAAGTAATAGAGTAATTAACAAAGTGTTGGAATTTGATTGAAGAGATCATTATTGAAGAAGGGAGATTGTTGATAAAGAATGTTTTCAATCATTGTTTTGTCACTGATGTCAAACCTACTTTTTTTTGAATGATAATTTCTTATAAGATCTAAGTACTATCACTTAGTTGATTGATGAAGAGGATTTAATCAACAAGATGTAACAAAAGCACCTAAGGGAAAGATTGAGTTATGATGTTGTAATGAAGTACAAGGATCAGTTAAAACAATGATAAAATGATGTATTGATAATACACTTGAAGACATAGAGGTTGGCTACACTTAGAAACATTAGAAGAATAAATTATAACAAGGCTATCTATAAAATTGACTAAATTCATTAGTGGGTGCTGAGAAAGTTAGTTCATGCCAAGTAGATTTTTAATAAGTGATGAGAAAATGCAAAATCTAGTATGTGTTGAGTGAAACAGTAGGTGTCGAGCAAAGTTCATGTGTTGAGCTAGATAAAATGTAATAGGTGCTGACCATAAATAAAACATAGTTGATGTTGAGTGAATCCATAGTAGGTGCTAAGTAACAAAGTATATGTTGACCATCATTAATTCAATAGTTTCGAGTTGCTACATTATTTGTAAAGTCAAAGATTTGCTAGATCTAATTTGATAAGGTTGTTACCTTGGATTTTGTGAACCAGATGGAAGATAAGGATGTTGAGATGGTGGTATAGAATTCTATGTTAACCTTTTTTAGGCGAATACAGGTGGATTCCACATGATGTTTCTAGAAGAAACAAGATAAGAGGAAGATACATTGTATCTTACCTAATCCATTCAAATCCAAAATATGAGTGAGAAGAATAGAGTGGGAAATGCATTCCAAACTTCTACTTAAGGAGTTGTAGGTCAAGAATTGAATAGAGAGAGTGGTTGGAGATAGTGTGTGGTGTTAAGTAAAAGGCATTGAGAGGAAAGAAAAAAGAACAAAGACTCTGCTTTGATAAGTGACCACAAAGGAGATTGCATTGGCACAATGAGCATAGAGACTCAAGGAGAGAAATCTTGAAAGGAGGACAAACTATCGAAGCTGCAGTGATTGAAAGCCAAGAAAATTTGTGCACTAATTGGAGATCTAAAATATGCAAGTTATGTTGTGACTTATATCAAATCAAAAGCCCTTATTGTTACTCTCTAGCAATTGTATCAGTTAGGGAAAAATCCTATGGACTTAGGTTGGTCTAAAAACCATCGAGAAATCCTTTAACGGGGTGACATTCCAAGTGAATGTTCTAAAGTCCTTTAACTAGGCACACTCCTAATAGGGTGGTTGAAATCCCTTAACCATGTCACATTTAATAGCATGTTGCAGCCTTTAACAGGGCATACCTTTCACAGGGCATCACTTTAGAAGAGTGAGAAACAAGGTAGAATGTTACTAGTGGTTTTTCCCAAATTGGGCTTCCATGTAAATCACTATTTTATGTGTTGATTTTTCATGTCTTATTCTTGCATGTTGATTTATCAATAACTTGCTAAGGAGAATGTTTAGCTTGGATGCATGATTAGTTTGAATGGAATCACTATACTTAGTGGAAAAAGTTTTATTAGGACATTTGGACCTTGAATAATTGATTCACCCCCCCTCTTAGTTATTCTAAAGCATTTCTAACACAAAGGAATGTCGAGTGATGCTAGTGTCAATCGAACCATAGTTAGTTTCAAACAAATCTAGTGTTGACCGAGTATCAGTATTAGCCAAGAAATCTAGTCAATGTCGAGCCAGAAAGTTTTAAAATGCCTGAGTGTTTAGTGATGACCAAGTGTCAGAACTTAGTGATGGCTAAGTAACACTATTTAAGATGAATTTGAGGAAATTATGATTCCTAGCCAAATTAGTTGATTTCTTGGGAGATCCAAACCATGTTGAAGATATGATTGATGAGTTGGATCATTAAATTCAAGGAAAGGATTAGGTAAAGACCTAACAAATGCATTTGACATAAATTTCTAGACAAGATCAAGAATATGGATAGATATAGTGATTTGAGTTGAACCTGATTGTAAACCCTAAGATCTACAGTGATCATAGAAAATGGTAAATAAATTTTTTTCTATTTAAAGAGGTTCAAAGATGAAAAATGTGTATATTTAAGTGTCTACATGAAGAGAATTATACAGAGAAAGTTTGATCAGAAATGCACAATTGTGTGAGTGAATGTGAAGATAAAGGAGAAAGCTTGTAGAGACGTTGCTGATAGTGATAAGTGAAATCTGAGCAAGAAGGCTTAGGTGTTGTTGAAGGGGGAATATTGATTGCTTGAAGTATTATCAAGAAAATCAAGACTAAAGATGACAATGGAGAACTTATTAGTGAATTGGCACCTAAACTTAACAAAGATTTGAACTTGGAAAGTATCACATAGATCAACACCTACTATTTTCTTTCTTATAATTGTAAATAGTTTGTATTGAAAACCTTTTAATAGAGGTTGACCTAATGGTCATTTGAAAGACTTAATAGCCTATGTAAATCCTTTCACAAAGTGACATTTTAAATGGAATGATCAAAGCCACATTTGATAGTGTGTATTGTAACATTTAATGGGATTGAATCCTAACAGAGCTCACTTCAAAAGAGTGAAAAATTGGTGACATGTTGCTACTGGTTTTTCCCAAATTGGGTTTCCATGTAAAAATCCTAGTGTCAAATCTATGTTGAATGCTTTATATGTTAACATTTTATATTAAGAAAAGTATTCTATATTTGGGACAATAATTTTTATTTTTAGTAGAGATCGAGTAATAGTAGAGATCGAGCAACAACATGATAAGCAGAAAAGCAAGAGTTTTTGTTTAAAAGTTCAAATGGTACATAAGGACCTTGGGTAACTAATTGACCCCCCCTCAGTTATTATAAACATTTTTAAGAATTGGTATTAGAGCATAATGCTTATAGAGAGAAGTTTGAAGGTACATAAAGCTATAGATCATGACTCAGAAGAAAGATGTATCCAAGCTGAACAAGGAGAACTTTTTCTCATGGAAAACCTTGATGAGGTTGCACATATCTAGTATCAATGATCTTGCCATCAACTTTTTGGACAATGAGTATGTAAAAATGAACACTACTCCTCTAACAATAGATCAACTGAAGTAGAAGTAAGAACACAATCAAGAAATGTTGGAGATTTCCTTAGCCCTAAGCTATGTCTAGTTTGATGACTTGAAATACTGTGACAATGCAAATAAAATGTGGGACAAACTGAAAAGGATATATGGAGGTGATGACAATGTCTTGAGAACCAAATTAGAAAGTTTGAGAGGTAAATTTAATGACATGAGAATAATGGAAGGTGATAATATAGTACAATACTACATAAGAGTTAAAGAAGGTTTTAATGCTATTCATGGTACAAATGGAGAAATCAAAGGTGAAACTATGATAAGCAAGGTATTGAGAACCCTACTTCCTATTTATGCCATGAGAGTGTCTACAATCCAAGAACTGAGATGCATAATAGGTAATAATTTGACCTTAGAAGGTGTAATTAGTAAACTTACTTATTTTGAAATGTCTAACTTTGATAATTACACACCTTCTACTATTGAATCTGTATTTAAGTAACAATTGGTCCTTAGCAAAAAGAAAGGAAAAAATGTGAAGAGTGATAGTGATAGTTCTAATGATGATATTGATGAACTTGAATCCCTTATTGAAAAATGATTTGGAAGAGGAAAAGGTAAATACAAAGGTAAACTACCTATCATTTGTCTTTCATGTAATAAAGTAGGTCATTTTGTTGCTAGGTTTCCTATTGGAGAGGATAAGGATGAAAGGAGGAAAGAAAGTACAAAGGAAGAAGAGATGACTGAGACTTCGAGAGAAACAAGGATGACAAAGGTAAGAAATCCAATTATATTGCTAAAGAAGAAACATATAATGAATCTAAAAGTAATGATGATGAAGTAGTCTATGTTGCTATGAAAGAAGACTCTGATGAAGATGAGAAAAATGCATTGATTTCATATGTAAAAAAAAGTGATAGATGGATAATTGACAGTGGATGTTCAAACCATATTACTGGTGATAAACAAAAAATTGAGGACATTGGTCCATACAGAGGTGGATGTGTAAAATTTGGCAATGATATTTGATGTGTTGTAAAAGGTAAAGGTACTATTCAACTAATTGGTAGATAAAATGTAACCATGTTTATTGGTTGAAGGACTTAACTATAATCTGTTGAGTGTTTCATATCTGAAAAAAATTAGGTTACAAAGTTGAATTTCACAATAGGAAGGCCAAGATACATAATTTTGATGGTAAGCTAGTTTGAAGTGGTAAATAGACAAGAGGTAACTTGTTTTATGTAGATTTATCTAATGAGACATGTTTGTTTGCATAACAAGAAGATGTTTTGTTATGGAACAAGAGAACGTGTCATGTAAACTTTGACAATCTAGTGGTTATAAGTAAAATAAAGAAAGTAAGAGGGTTTCATAAACTAAAGAAGCTTGACAATGCTATGTGTAAACAATGTCAATTAGGAACAATGAATAGGTCTAGTTTTAAGAGAAAAAATATACTTCTAATGATATTTTGGAATTGGTTCATACTAACCTATGTGGACTCATTGATGTTCAAAGTTACTATGGAGGTAAGTATTTCATTTTGTTTGTTGATGAGTACTCTATGATGTAGGAGCATCCTAGGGTAGTTGGTTATATTACATGATTAAGGGATTCTAGTGGAGCTGAGTGGATCTATTTGGGTCTTGGTTAATTATTTTTGATGTATTTAATAAGTGTTGCAATCCTTTTAAGGAATTTGGTATTTAATTTCTATAGGAGGTTGACTTGTGGCTCTATGTGTAATTAATGTAAGGGTTATTTTATTTGTATCTTACTGGGCCAACTTGTGGCTTGGTTGGGTATAAGTAGGGGTTGTGGTGAAGTCTTTAGTCATTATACATTTATTCGTAGGAGGAGTGAGTCTGGGGAGTAGCTGAAGATTGATTTTTTCTTTAGTCTATGAATAGAACACCAAATGTGAGGTAGTTTACAATAGGATTTTGATTATTCATCTAGCTTGGGGAAGCTGGTGTGAAGGAGGAGAAAACTTTGAATAGATAATAGCTGTAGCTTGGAAAACAATGAGATTTCTTGGTGGGATTTCAAGCACAAGTTGAGATATTCCTTAGAGGTGTCTACTAGGGTGTGGATCTAGACTAGGTTTAGAGTTAGAACTAGATCTTACAGAATTACTATTGTAATTGCTTATGTATTTGGCCATAACTCGAAAGGCCTTATAGTCGAGCACGTTGGATGTAAATCTTATGATTATATTATGAGAATTGACATTATTTTGGATCTAATTATCTGTGCTATTATTTATTCTTTTGATGTGTGGTTATTTTATGGGGGTTAGGACATCTCCTCTAGGGATTGTCCTGCCTTGCACTATATCAAGTGGTATCTGAGTCAAGGTTGTCCCTAAGTGAGTAGACTAAGCACTAAGTTTGCACTAGGACCATGGGAGGACATACAAATGGATCTATGGTTGTGAAGATGGAAGATTGATCTTATTTGGGAAGATTGATCTATTGGTGATTTATTGCAGAGGGTTTTCAAAGATCTTAGAAGATGGCTCCGAGAGGATTGGACCCTGAGATGATTGCGAATCTTCATGATGTGGTGGAGAGGATGTTTTCTAAGATGTATGCTCAATTTGAAGCTAGCTTGGCTAATTGAGTTAAGGAAGGGGTGAGGAAGTCATTCGATGGATGTTTGTGGGGTTGGAGTCTACCAATCTAGAAGAGATTTCTCTAGCCAGTTAGAAGACTTGTTTGAGAGAGTAGATTACATCTTAAGGTCAAGGTAGAAGAGGTTGGTTTTGTTGATCAATTTGTAGAGTTTGATACAAAACCTATAGAGTGAATTGAGGTTGTTGTTGAGGATATCCATAACCTTGTTAATGCTAGGATGGAGGTTTGTTTTGATGATCATTTGGTTGAGTTTCACATGGAGATTGTGAAGTAGTCGGTCATGGATGATTTGGTTTCTATTGGTGGTGACTTGTATGTTACAAAGCATCTTTTTGTGAGAAATAAGACCATTGGTGTTGTGAGTTTGGAATGTGTCAATGGGGATCTACATATTGCTACTAAAGTGGAGTTTGTTATTGTTAGTGTGGATTCATTAGTTGTTGATGTGGATTATTAGTTTTTTAGTTTGTCCCTGGGAGTGAGCATGCTAATTGGATAGTTGAGATTCTAGTGGTTTTTTAAAATGATAGATATGTGGATGGTTTGCATGTTGGTTTTCTAGTCCCTATTGGAGTGGAATCCTTTGGTGAAGATGAAGATGATTGTGGATTTTTTCATTGGGCATGAAAGTGTGAGACACACTTTTTTTTTGCACCTAGGGAGTCTAATGCAAGAGTAGCTTGGGGTAGTTGACTACCCTACATGATTATGGCATTGAGTGGATCTATTTAGGTTTTGGTTAATTTTTTTTAATGTATTTAATAAGTTTTGTAAGCGTTTTAAGGAATTTGGTATTTAATTTTTGTAAGAGGTTGACTTGTGGCTCTACATGTAATTAATATAAGGGTTATTTTATTTGTAGCTTATTAGGCCAACTTGTGGCTTACTTGGGTATAAGTAGGGGTTGTGGTGAAGTCTTTAGTCATTATTTATTTAGAGAAGGAGTGAGTCTAAGTAGTTGAACAACAAGTTTTTCGTTAGTCTATGCATAGAACACCAAATGTGAGGTAGTTTACATCAGGATTGTGATTATTCATCCAACTTGGAGAAGAAGATGTGAGGAGGAGAAAACTTTGAAGAGCTAGTAGCTGAGCATATTGGATGTAAATATTATGATTATATTATGAGAATTGGCATTATTTTGGATCTAATTTCTATGTTATTATTTATTCTTTCGCTGTGTAGTTATTTACTGGGGGCTAGGACATTTTCTTTGGGGATTCTTCTACCTTGCACTGCATCACTCTAAGATGATTAATGTGAATTTTTTAAAATATAAATCTTATGCTTTTAAGTTATTCAAGTGGTATTTATCTATAGTTAAAAAATAAATAGGAAAGAGTCTTGAGATCTAACAAAGCTAGTGAATTCATTTCCAATGACTTAAATGCATTCTACAATGACAAAGGAATTAAAAGACAAATGTCATCACCAAGGACCCCTCTTTGGAATGGAATAGCTGAAAGAAGGAATAAACTAATAATGGAATGTGCAAGGATATTAATTATGGATAAGAGTGTATCAAATAGATATTAGAGAGAAGTTGTTAGTACTATTGTCCATACCCTGAATAGAGTCCAAGTTAAGAAATGTACAAATGCTACACCTTTTGAACTATCATATGGATATGCTCCTAATGTGAAATATTTCAAAATATTTGGAAGTAAATGCTATATACTTAAAGATAATAGAAATGGAAAACTTGATACAAAGAGTGAGGAAGGCATATTCCTAGGATATTCCACTAAGAGAAAAACTTTTAAGTGTTTGTACTCTAACACTAACAAAGTTGTGGAAAGTGCAAATGTGAAAATTAATGAGTTTGCAAAAAGAAGTGACACTACATGCAAAGAAGAACCTAAAGACTATAGGATAATAATCGATGTGGATGATGATGCTCCAAGAACTCCTAATAAACAAACAAACCAAGATGCAGTCTCTAAGTAGATAAGAAATATTATAGAGCAACAAATTGCTGAGCAACAAAGAGTGGTTGCCAAGCAATAGACTAAAGATATTGAGTCATAGATAGGGAATTCTGACCATTAGATTGCAAATATCAAGCATGTAGAAGCTAGATTAGAACTTGGACATGGAAGATAAAATATTCTTGAGACTAATTTTCAAGATGAACCTGTGCGAGATCAAAGAAGGAAACTACCTATGCTAGCAAAATATGTGAGAAGAAATCACAAACCTGATCAAATCATTGGCGATTGGCATCAAGTTAGATGAAAAGAAACAAACTCAAACATGATACATAGTTAATCTATGAATTTGTGCCTAAAATAGTGAAAGATGCTTTGGAGAATGAAGATTAGATTAATGTAATGAATGAGGAAATTGACTAGATTGAGAACAATACTTAGACTTTGGTGCCAAGACCTGAAGACAAAAATGTCATTGGGAAAAAGTGGATTTTTGAAAACAAACTCAATGAGAATTTTGAAGTCACAAGAGATAAGGAAAGAATGGTATGTAAGGGTTATGTTCAAGTAGGAGTTGATTATGTAGAAAAAATTTCTCTCATGGCAAGACTTGAAGGAGCCAAGACTTTGCTTGCATATTCAGCCTATAAGAATTTCAAGATATGTTAGATGGATCACAAATCTACATTTTTAAATGGTATACTAGAGGAATAAGCATACATTGATCAACCTAAAGGATTTGTAGATCTAGACTAGAAGATTATGGTATGTAAATTGAACAAAGTCCTTTGTGGATTGAAACAAGCCCCAAGAGCATGGTATGAAAGATTGCATAATTTTTTGGTGAAGATTGGTTTTGAAGGGAAAAATGATAACAAAAATCTATATTTGAAGAATGGTAAGAATAATGAAGTACTATTATCTGAAATATTTGTTGATGACATTATATTTGGAGGAAGAGAAGCATTATGAAAATCATTTGTTGATGAAATGAAGAAAGATTTTGAAATTTCTATGTTTTTTGAGATCAAATTCTTAGTTATATTACAAGTATGTAAAATGAAGTTTGGTATTTTCATTACACAATCCAAATACATCAAGGAGATACTAAAGAATTTTGGAATGGAAGATTCAAGACTAGTCAACACACCTATGTCAATAAGAAATAAGCTATCTAAGAATGATGAAACAAGTGATGTGAACCAAACCTTATATAGATCCATGATTGGAAAATTGCAAAATGTTGTTCATAGCAGACCATATATTACTTCAGCAGTTGGGATATTTGCTAGATTTTTAGTAAATCCTAAAGAGATTCACATGATGGCTGTAAAAAGGATATTGTGATATCTGAAAGGTATAGAAGACTATAGATTGTATTACAAAAGAAGTAATAATTTTGAACTCAAGGTATTCAATAACTCAAATTAGCAAGGATAACTTTAGTGGCTAATATTCGCCAATTGGCTAATCTCACTCATTAGGGACCCCAAATTTGGCTCTTTTTTTTGGCACCTTTTGGGGTGGCCATGTCACTTGCACTTTACAAAAAATTAGTCCCATGCTTAGTCCAATTGCCAATAATAATATAGAGGTATTTGTATTTTAGCGATGACTTCGCTAGTGCAATCTATTTTTCCACTTGGTAAATTATATATATTCGCCTACAACTTCCAATTTTATCTTAATTGATGCCATATTAGCCAATATATGATTAAAAATGAAGTTAGGTTACATGTTAAGTATGTAGATTTATCATGCATATCTATTCCAGAGACTTTCTACAAAAGTTCTTATCCTTTCTCACTTTGGCCCAAAATAGATTTTATTGGGAACATGTACCTTTTCTTTTGGGATTTTCTTTAAAACTTGGTATCCTTTTAACATTTTTTTTCCTAAAATAGGATTTAGGGCATTGATTTAGGATCACCCAATGATCATAAATAATAGGGATGTTGCCTGCATACAACCATTCAATAGTTTGGAGGGAAACTATAATGATAAAAGTGGGATAAATTTAACCTTCAAGTTTAATAATCAATTAGGATCCATAAAATCATAATAATAATAAAATCATGATTTCTAGGTATGTGTACTTTTGTCCATGATTTTCATCAATAATGAAAGATTCGTCGGGATTTTATATAATTTTTATTTAGTAGAAAAAATATCGTGAATAAATTTAAATTTTCTTGACTCAAAAAAATTAATTCACTAATAGAAATTAATTATTTTCCCCTAAACTAATGTTTAATTTGCCAAAATTTTACACATTTGTCCAAAGTGGGGTTTCTTAAGTTATTCATGCAAATTAGGTAGGAAATATTGATGACAAAAAAATTACTAGTGGAGGTGCATTTTTTCTAGGAAAGATATTGGTGTCATGGACAATCAAGAAACAAAATTGTATTTTTCCAATCAAAGACTAAAGCCAAGCATGTGGCAGTTGTAGTGAACTATTCAAACATTATGTGGATCAAGCAATTATTGAGAGGTATGAAAGGAGATATTATAGATATAAAGGTTATCTCTTGTGATAACAAAAGTGCTATTAATATTTCAAAGAATCTAGTGATGCACACTAAGACAAATCACATTTCTATCAAGTATCATTACTTGAGGGAACAAGCAAAAGATAAAGAAGTGAAGCTAGAATATGTGAACACCAAAGAACATATTTCTAACATATTCAAAAAACCCATACCTAAAGATGTTCATGAATATCTTAGAGGAAAATTAGGGGTGATTTTCCTAAAAAAATCTATTTGAGGAGTTAATATGCATTGCCTCAAATGTGCTAATCAGAATACTTATACATTGATGCAATATAGTTCTACTTAAGGACATTCCTAAGGTAGATAGTCAAGTATAGGATAATAGATCAGTCATAGATAGATGACAAAAATTAGCCAGACATGCAAAATCTACATAACTCAGATGTATGAAGAGATTGACACTAAGAAATGTCAGTGTCTTTTGCATTGTTGTCAAAGAGAGAGACACAAGTAAAAGAGAGAGATAGAAAAAGAAGAGATTTATATCAAAGAGGGAGAAATATTTTTGGATTGTATGGTAACCAAGTGAGATACATTTAATACATTGAGATATAGAGATTGTTGGAATATAGGGACAATTCCATCAATGCCAAAGATGGAGATTGTTGGAAACTTACAATTGAAATGATTGTTGTTTTTTCATTGATGTCAAATCTATTAATGAGACATATTGCTACCTAATCTAAATATCATATCTATTTAATTGATGAAGAGGACTTGAGAATTTTCTCATAAAAATAGCACCTAGAGGAAATTTTGAGTTATGAAAAGGAAGATATAATGAAAATTTGATTAGATAGACTTTGATAAAGCAAAGTGATTATTTATGTCAAGAAAGTTAAGCCAAGCCAATCAATAGAGTAAATGGAAAAGGAATACCGAATGATGCTAGTGTCAATTGAGCCATAGTTAGTGCCAAGAAAATCTAGTATTGACTAAGAATTAGTATCGATTGAGCAAGTTAGCCGATACCAAGCCAAATTTTTTTACAATGCTTGAATGTTTAGTGATGATCGAGTGTCAGAACTTAGTGATTACCGAGTAACACTGTTAGAGGTGAATTCAAGGAAATCATGATTCCTAGCTAACTCAATTTATTTTTGTGGAGATGTCAAGCGTGTTGAAGATAATATCGATGAGTTGGATCATTATATTCAAGGCAAGATTAGGTAAAGACCTAATAGACATATTCTCGAGAAGTTTTTAGAAGAAGATCAAGAAGATGGATAGATATAGTGAATAGAGTTGAACTTGATTATAAGCCCTAAGATCTATGGTGATCATGGAAAATGGTAAAGAAATAATTGCCTATTTAAAGAGGTGCAAAGACAAATAATGTATGTGTACAAGTGTGCATGTGAAGAAAGGCATACAAAGCGAGGTGGATAAAAAATGCACAAGTGTGAGTGGATATGAAGCAAAAGGAGAAATATAGTCAAATTGTAGTTCATACCGAGCTTCATAGTATCTACCAAGCATCTGAGATAGTTTACAGTATCACCCAAGCATAGAAGAGTCTACTGAGATTTCCAGCCAAGATCTATAGTGTTAACCAAGTATATCAGTATCTATTGATCTCATAGTGTTAACAAAGAGAATTTAGTGTTGACCAAGCATCACAATGTCAACTAAGTGAATTTAGTAACTACAAAGTTTCTTAGTATCCATTGGGTCATATAGTGCTGACCAAATTTATGCTACTTGAAGTGATCAATATGGACTAAGCTTCAATTTCAAATGAGTGCCAATTTTTTTTGAGTGTTGACATTATTTTTCAAGTGTCAGAACATCACTGAGTTGTCCTTTGAAATTAAGTTACAATAATAGGCCGACTTTGTGAATTATGAGTATTGTAGCCAACTCTAGGAAGAAATTAAGTGGATTGGTATATATGTAATGTATTGTATCATATCCAAATAAATCAAGAAATATATATGCAAAGAAGTAAGAAGAAGACGAGTAAAAATTGAAGAAGGCTACAAGCAGTATATGGTAAAGAAGAGACTTATTTATCACAGTTAGGTGATCATTGCAATTCAAGTAATCTCACTCAACAAATAAAAGTTGTAGATCAAAGATCAACCACTAGTTAATCCTAAAGAGTGCATAAATTAAATCCTCTAATAAGGTGGACTTAATAGTCTTTTGAAAAATCTCCTAACAGAGTGCATGCTTCACTATATGTTTGTAAATCATTTAACAAGGTGGACCTAATAATCCTTGTTGCTCCTAATAGGTCATATCACCAGAAGTGGTCAATTGTAAGCCTTAACAGACCAAATTTATACTATAGTACTAAAGCTTGTGGGTATCATCCCCACCCTAGTTTTACTTTTTATTTGGAAGATTTTTGGGTCACCATATCTTGTGTCAAATTTTTATGAATGTTTATTTACTTTATTCTTCTATGTATGCAATTAGATCAAAATAATATTTGAAGGATTAATTAGTGAAGTAATTTTAAACTTTTATTGGTTCGTAATCCACCCCTCCTCTCTCAGTAACCTAGCCTACCTTATATCTCCAATAATTGGTATTAGAGCATTTGGTTCTCACATAAGAAGTTTAACAACTTGAGAAAAGATCAAAGAAAATTGAGGTATATAAACTAGAAAAGGTTATTGAGAATGAAAAGTTAGATCTGGATTTGGCTATTGAACAACTCAAGAAAGAGGAGAAACTCTCTTAATTATTGCAAAGAGGAAAATATAATGTAACACAAATGAATGAATATCTCTACATTCAAGAGAGAATTGAAGATTTATGCCAAGAAAGAAATTCAAATGAAGTTGATGCAGCAATCGAAGACCTACTTGAGAGGAATCTTAATCTTCAAGAAGAAGTTAGAAAGTTGAAAAGAGAACAAGAAATTCAATCAGTCAGATTATGTGAAGTCATGGAACAAAAGGAAAAAGCCAATGAAGAAATAGAAGAAAATTACAATGAAATTAATTGACTATCTCTTGAGAAAATAGATTTGATTGATAAACTCAATGATGCAAATCAAGAGCTTATCAACTTTAGGATAGAAAATGAAAGATTGAAGAATGATCTTAGCACAGATAAGTAGACCAATGAGATAATGATGAAATCTCAAGAAAGCATGAATTGGTTAAATGAGAAAACTCAATATAGAAACAAAGTTGAAGCTAGAGTAGGATATAAAGAAGAAGGTGAATCATCTCATAAAGGAGTTCAAAAGAAAAAAAACACCTACTTGCAATCATTGTGGTAAGATAGGTCCTACATCAAATGAGTGTTGAGGCAATGGTAAAGCAAAATTTAATGGAAAATGTTACAACTATTATAAGCATGGACATAGAGCAAGTGAATGCACAAAGAAACCTAAGTTTGAAGGTATGTGTCATAATTGCAACAAACAAGGATACAAATCTTAAGAGTTTAAAACCAAGAAGTAGAACCCAACAAAACAAATTGTGAAAGCAATATTTGGTTGGGATTACAATACATGCTATAAATGTCACTACTATGGTGAGTTTGGGCACATTGGAGAAAATTGTGTAAAATAACACATGAGGAAGAGAGACACTACAAAGAGATGATTTGTATGTAAAGAACTTGGCCATCTTTCCTAGAACTGTATGAATTGAGGAATATTTGAAGATGAAAAGAAAGCTAAAGCTGACAATATTAGAAAACAAATGAGGCAATAATGGGTGCAAAAATCTCTAGAGAATACAAGATGTTGGTGTTTTAAAATGTCAGGTCTCAAAAACCTAGTAATGAGAACAAAATACATCTAGGGGTAGGCAATTCCCATTCTCAACATATCTATTCAAACAACAGGGCCAACTATAAGGCTATACTCCTTCTCCTTTAGGATTTACAAAACCTAGGTGGGTGAACCTCATATTCTTTCATATGGTACTAGTTCCTAAAACATATATTTGAATTTGGATAAAGTAGATTGAAACCCCAATTCTTCTATGCTTATGCAAACAACATAGACATTAAATAGCTAATGACATGACCTATGAACTTGATAAGTTAAGTGTGGGTAAATCCTTTCAACTCATTAATAGAAAGGTAAAAAGGATAATTGATTAATGATTTGAAACAACATTGCCCACATATGCAACAAAAATAAACATACAATCTCCAAGCCGATGAGTCCCTTACCCATTGGGAATTAAATAAGTTAGAACATACACAAGGATACCTAAGATATACTCATCTACATAGATATCAGATCTATCCATTCACCTTATAAACAAACATCTATCTTCAAAATGAAATTCATACTTATCAAATCCTCCCATGATCCTTGCAACCTTGTCAATGCATATCAAGCATTTTACTCAAGTCCTTGACCCAATAGTAAAATACACAATGACATACAACTTCAAAGCCAAAATACAACTAGACAATATGGTCCTTGTGCATATATCATAGAAAGTTACAAACCCATAAAGAGGAGACAAGGTTTAGATTGAAACTTTCAACAAAACTTTCTATTCATTTCCTTGAAACTAGTACATCAAATGTATGCAGAAACTCAAAAAATACACAACAAATAACTGCAATATCTAAATAATCAAAAGATATTACAATTTTGTTCATAACAAAGAAAATTAATGGGACTGAATGGTGGGATCATAGCTAGAGCTCTGCTCAATAGTTTGGAAATAACCAACCATCAACAACAAGAGAATAGACTATAAAGAATGGAAAAAATCCTAGATCTATTATGCTATTGCCATTTGTCCAAAAAAATCTCCATTAGTTGATGAAAATCATCTCTCTACTCTCTTCCTATAACTAAAAATCAAATCCCATCATTCTATTTGAATAATATCCTCAAGAATGCTACCATAATGATAGAATCATATAACTAATTTGCAAGGAGAAACAAAAAAGACGGTAAAACTCATGCCAAAACCCATGCCATATGGTCTTTTAGAGGCAAAACAACACTTAAGAACATTTTTTCCCCAAATTTGGAGCCAACAACCTCTCAATTTTCTTTCCAACTGACTTTGAAACTCAATCATGAAAAAAACTCATTCTATTGAGAATGCCCTGGATTTTACAAAACTGCCTGTCGCTTTTACCATTGAGTACATGCACAGATTCTAACTGTGAAAATAGAAAATTCATTTTATGTTCTTTCCAATGGTATATTATACTCTATATTGCACATAAAAATGGCCCCTTTGCCATGCATTTGAAAATTTTATACTTTGGCCATGAACATGCTTTCAAATGGTTAAAAAATTTACTTTTAATGTATAGTCTGAAATTATACAACATGTTCAAATTTATTTCAAAATTTTCAACTTGGAATATGAGTGCTTAGGAAACATGTGAATTTTTAATATTTTAGAATTTTCATTCTACCCTTTAATTCCACATGGGCACCATGTAGCACACTTTCATTTGCTGAATCACCTTATCACAAGCCCACATAATCCTCACTATTTTCTCTTAAGATCTTACGATCCCCTTACCTTCATAATAGGCATAACATCATAACACCTTTAGATGCACTACATGGCACCTCCCTATTGGCTAATTTTTTCGCCTCACTTACTATATCGCTAGGTTTTGCCATATGTCATCTACTCATACCTTTAGGGCGTTAACCTTTAACCATACTTTACCTACTGTGATGATGTGACTAACCCATTTTCATACCATTGGAGCTAATTTTTCTAAGCATGGTTTAACTATTGCAACCATGCAATTTCCCCTTTTCACACCTTCAAACCAGTTTTCACTAACCTGACATTAAATGTTGTGACCATGCAACATGGTTAATTCAGACATTTTTGCACCATCGGAGCTCAATTTCCCAACCATGGGGTTATCCTCATAAATGCACACTTCACTACCACATGTCCATGTCACCACTTGCTTCTTTCCAAGTGTTTGTTCAAATTTTGGTGATGTCACTACCAACTAGCCATCCAGGTGGATGTGGGCCTTTATGCTTGAGCCTCTTGCATGCCTTCTAAAGGATCATTTCTTTTTAGACACTAAGCTATTGAGTCTTGGTGCATTTAAATATCTCAAATCCTCCTTGCGACATGAATGTGGGACAATGGAAATAAGAAATGCTCTACAGATATCTGTGAGGAAAGTGCTCTTCCTCTTGATGCATCTATCAAATCACTTTGTCTGAACATGATGAATCTTCTATGTGACTAATTGGAGTTTGAGAACATCGTAGCTTGAGCTTGAAAACCTAAAAAATGGAAGGAGATAGTTTCAATTTGGAGGAAAGACATCTCCAGGGAATAAACATTTAATAGATCTTGAATCAACTTCAAGCCCTTGTAGGCATTGCACTACCAAATTGACTGCAGATATATTTATGCTCTTCCCTTATACCCTACCCTATTTTTCAACTTTATCTTCATAAAAATAATGATGGCACTATCACTCATCATTATACAGAAAAAATCCTTTCGTGACCTCCGATAGGCACCATCGTTGTAGGGAATAGCGATCATTGCTTTATCATAATAACAAAATACTGCTCCTCTGATCATTGAAGCCCTTATCACTATTGCAATAACAATCTAGCATCTCCAAGACCCTTTTTTTCCACAACCTATAGTGATGTAATAGTTATCATCACTATTTTCTATAATAGAATGTCATTTCATTGATCTTCAATGATTTATTTCACTTTAACATACAACAAAATTTTTATATCTAGCTTCCTTTACCTCATTTCTATATCTATAGAAACAACCTCATCGGTCATTACCACAACCAAATCTATGACACCATGATTGTCGATGATTGTCATAGGCTATAGTGATATGCCTTCCTTTATTTCTTATCACCATATCAAAAATGAGCCTTCTCCACATGACAATGAACCTAATTGCCATATGCTATAGTGATATCCTTCCCAACTTCAAGTTAACCATACTACAATCATTGCATTCTATCCTAATATCTGATGCCTCATCACCATAGCTATAGTGGTATCTAAAATACCATATACAATCTCTAGCTTGAAAATTAAACCTAGGGTAAAGGTCAAATTGATCACAAATTAAGGAGACTACTTGATGGAAGGGTAGAATACATGATCCTTAGGATAATGAAAAATCATATGCTAGGGTAATATGGCTAGGTAAAAACCTATTAGGTTAGGGTTTCTATTGGAAATTGACAACAAATGCATAAACAACCCCACATGCATGACATTTTCAAGATATTTTCACATTAAATTTTCAAAAAATTTACACAATGAAAATAAGGGCTATCACAAGCCAAATTCATGAAGTTGTTGACACCCAAGTCAATGAGTTGGGTGGCACAATCCCTTCAACTTACTTCTCTATAGAGATCACTGGAACTGTGATTCAGAAGAAGTCATCTAACATCAGTTCCAGCAAGCTAGAAGAAATATCCATATTAGCATTTAAGATGCACAAGGATCACTAAGTTATGATTTAAGTTCAAGACCTTACCAAGCAAGGTTGGGTCACAAGGTCTTACTAACTGAGTTCGAGATGCACTAGACCTACTAAGTTATAGTTGCAGATGCCAAGTTGTTGACTCTATTGAGTACCAAGTTCAAACTGAGTGGTGGTAACCATACTAAATTTGAATCTCTTATTGATTTGAAGGTGTCTTCCAAGCATTAAAGATCAAGCTAAGTAGAGGAAAACTTGTCACCAAGAAAACATTTGTATGGAGCATTAATGGAGATGGTAAAGACAATTTTTTTTGAAAAGGAGAAAATTCATCAAATCATTTCACTGCAAATTTCCAGAGCTAATAGTAAAGAGCAATTTCAGAGCCCCTGAGTGATTTGAAGCAGTATTTGGTAAATATTATTTTTGTGTTCAAGAATTAACTGAGTGAGTGGTGTCTTCAAGAAGCAAAGAGAAAAAGGGTTCGGTGATGTTGATTCAAGGGGTGGATTGTAAGGCTCTCGCATTCAAAGTGGCACTAGTGTAGAGGCACTTGAACTAGTTAGAGCATAGTTTCAAATCCCTCTGAAGGTACTTCTTATACATGATATAGGGGTAGTTTATCACTGTTCAATTCAAGAGCTTGGGACCCTAGAAATGAACCAGACATTCAATGAACTTTGTATGGATGGTGTTTTGTAACTGGAGCATAAAAGTTTGGAGATAAAGGGTTCAGTAGATATTAAGCATATGCCGAGAGATTTTCAAGGGAAATGGATTAGATATATCCTGAGAAGACTTCACAAAATGCATTTGTGGTTACATCACCCTATCCAGATCATAAAGAATATGCTATACAGGATTACTAAGTTTCTAATGTTAAACAAGGAAAAAAGCATGAAAAATGTAGGTCAAGTTGAACTAGAAAAGAGGACTCTTGCCAAGTGGGATGGAAGAAGAATTAGGCTTAATGAAGTGATAGACATGGCAATCAAGTTTGGGATATATTTGATTGCTCACAAGTTATATATCTCAATAAAATTGAACAACATTCCCTGTGAAGCAGTTCACCTAGCACTAAAGGTGGTGAAAAATAACTTATCTTTTTGACCTTGTCGAGCTACCATTGAGTCAATTGGGCAAAAAAAGTGAGAGTATCTGAGTCTCCAAAAACAATCCATGTAAGTTTGGTTCTCTTTTAACCTGTTTATTCTTCTATGTTCAAAATTTTTTCCCTTCTAAAGGAATAGTGGTATGGAGGAAAGGCATACCTATATTGTATCAAATTAATGAATTCATAGAAGAGATGAGAGAAAACTTTGAAAGTATAACATAGTAGATATAGAATTCCTAAGAAATTAGTATAAAAAAATGAGTAGGATATCCGTTTTCAGGTAGACTGTGATAAGGTTCACATCCAAGAAGTCAGGCCAAGAGTGGCATGGGTAAAACCTTTGAGTTATGAGGTTAACATTGATGACACCAAAGATATTATTGAGGCTCTCTTGAATGAGCCTGTGAATCCCAAGGCTACATACTTTGGAACATAAGAGGAGGAAAAGGCTAGGATTGAACTTGAGATCAAGTTGCCCTAGGTAGTAAATAGAGGAAGAAAGAGGATAGATAAAATCATGAAGAACACCAAGTCATCAAGCTCTCCTCTCATGCTTATTGAAGCTAAAGGAGATGAAATATATGAAGATGAAGATAAAGAGGAGAATGTAGAGGAAGAAAAACCTAAGGAAGAGGATCCTCCCAAGAATAAAGGGAAGCTTATAATAACAAGGCCTACAAATTCTTCCCCTACTATGTTCACAAAGAGATCCACCAAATACAAAAGGAAACCAAAGTTGGGTGATTAAGAGGATGAAGCTTAATAGATAGTATTTTAGAAGACTTCCCCTACCTTTGAAGAGAGGTTGATAAGACTAAAAGAAGGATGAGGCATGTCATCCTTCAAATCACTTAAGTATGACATGAGGAGTGTACTAGAGAAGAAATTGATTGAAGAGTCCCTAGTGGTACAAATGGAAAAAAGGAAGTATTCCCCTGATGAACTGGTCAAACAACTTCTTAAAAATATCCTAAAAGATGTTAGAACAATTTGGGAGAATGCACTCGATGTTTTTAAGGACATCAGAGAATAAACCTTAAGGAAACTTATGCCTAATCTGCTAGACAAAGAATTCAAGGAATCATTTAAGACAAATGAGCAGATGTTTACTCCACTATTCAATATATTTTTGATCCTATCAAAGGACATTAAATCTATGGTAAAATCTAATACTATTGCATGGAAAAACATCTATGGGCTACACAATCCAAGTGACCATGTTGTACAAATAGATGATAAGGGTGGTGAAGAAGATGTGGCAAAAGGCAATGAAGATGCAAAAATAGAAGAAGAGGAAATAGAAAATGTAGATATTAATGATGCTGATGAGGAAGAAGAGAAATAAGCTACAAGAGGAAGTCTTTTTGAAATTTAGAGTATTAAGGGTACTGATGTAGAGAAGATAGCAGTAAAGATTATTGAATTCCCTTCCTCATTCTCTAAGCAAAGCCTTAGTGCAGTCTATCTCAAAAAGGTTTCTACGAAGTTGGTTGAGGTTAAAAATGGATCACCAAGAACCCAACCAATCTCTAGAGTTACTTTACCATGTGTTTCAATGAGTGAAGTGTCTAACACTTCATCTACTCAGCAATAGGCTCAAATTATTCCAACATTAGGCTTTACTAAGAAAAAACAAGGTATTCCTACTGTTAGTGTTATTTCTACTATTCCTACATTTATTTCTATTTCTACTATATCCACCAAGGCTAGTGCAATAACAGTTGAGACTGAGTCTCAACTAAGCACTAAAGGGACAAGAAATTATTTCATCTATTATTCATAAGGAAAAGGTTCAAGAGGTTGTAACATCTTAGGAGGAAATTAACCTAGAGGAGGACATTGTAATACTAGATTGGGATCTTTCCAATCTGACTCCTGATCAGATGGATACCCTAGGAGAACTTTGGAAGAAGAAAGCAAGGCAACAAAAGCTTAGAGAGGAAAAGAAAAAGAAAACTCAAGTACTTGAAGATATCAAGAGCATATTTTCTGATAGTCTGATCATTTAGGTTGATGAGAAATGACCTATTTTGGAATAATTGGTTGAAATTGTGCACAAATACAATAAAGAACTGAATGAACAAGAAAACTTCTATAGAGGATAGGGTAAAAGCACAAACCTGTGTCACCTTTTATAAAGAAACATGATATTAGAATGTGACAGTTCAACATTAATGACAAAAAAATGGTATTTGTGTTTAAAATATGAAGATGATGTAAACTGATGAAATGTGTAGAATTGTATGAATTTTATGCCTATAATTTTTATAATTTTTTTGACTAAGAATTTATTTATTTTATTTTATTTTGAACTCTCTTTTTTAACTGTAAAAAATATAGGATGTAGTTCCCGTCAAACAAGTATGTGCAAATCATCTTTTTTTGTTCTAATTTGAAAATATTTTATAGATGACATGTATAGCTAGTGAACAAAAAAAGAAATAATATTTTTGATGTATATTTTCTTTGTTATAAGTACTCAAGTTTGACCTTCTCAGAATCCAATAGTTTTTTCCTCCCGTCAAAACTTCCCTATCAAATCTATACCTTCTTGAAAAAAAATTACATATTCTTGAAGAGGATTCTCGCCTCTAGTGATAAATATATTTTTTTTAATTTTTTGATATGATTTACTATTTTTTTTCATTTTTTAAGAGAGCATCTTCTGAAATGTTGAAATATTGACTTATAATATTTTGAGATTATAACATATTATTACTAATCAAAACACTCAAAAATTTATATAATGATGATATTGAATCTAAGATCTAGAAAATAATATTTTTTAGTTTTTGAAAAAAATTGAGTTTTGATAGAGAAATGAGATTTGACCAAAACAGGTTTTTGTATCACAAATGGTGACACAGATCTATGCTTTTACCCGATAGAAAGAAAATTTGAAAACAAAGTTTTGGAGAATGTAGCACAGATTATAGCTATTGATCAAGTAGAATTATCTACTATTCTTGCTACACTAGAAACATATGTAAATAATATTATTTCTTTGTTTGTCAAGTTGAGTGATACATATCTCTTTACTAAGGAGATTAAGGATAAACTATTCAAGATAGATGAAGATATTAAAGAAAGTGCATATCAATTGTCACTTGATCCTAGTTGTAGTTCTACACTTTTTTTCAAGATCAGGTAGTTGACAGATCTTTAGGCAAAATTACTAAGGGAGGAAGCTAGAATAAAGGAAATACTTATAGATATTCAAGGCATGATACTTCCCAACATGGATACACTGCAAAAGCACATTGTACATGCAAAGATATTGATCCATGACAATAAATTCTCCATAAGTGACCATATAATGGAACTTTTAGCAGAGGTACATATAGCTTTGCATGCATCTAAGGCATTGCAAGAGAATTGGGTCAAGACCATGAAAATCATTTGGAAGGTACATAGTGATTTCTTGTCATGTTTTGGTATTAACTTGTAAATTATGTTTTCACCTTTGGCATTTATGTCAAAAAAGAGGAGAAGATTATTTGTATAGGAAAATATTATCATACTCCAGATATATGTATGGGGGAGTAGTAATATGGTGATACATGTACATATTAGTAGAAAATATGTTTACAAAAGAAATTTTGAAAAATTAAAAAAATAGAGTATAAACAAAGTAAGAGGTTACTGAGCTACAACAATAGATAGCAATCAAAACCAAGTTGAAGATCTAGATTGTTGACTAAGGAAGTTTTGACTTGTAATTTTTGAGAACTTAGATTTTTGGTATGAGAAGTGTTTTTGTCACTAATGTCAAAGGGGGATATTGTTGACATTAAGGTCAATTTGTCTATTAGTGACTTAACACTTACTCAATTCATTTCATTACTACTGAGCTCTATAGTTGCTACAAAGCTTATCATTCATTTAGCAGTGTTAGCCAAGTTTTTTTTGCTATGGAGCTAAATAGTCAAATTACAGTTCATGCCAAGCTTCATAGTATCTATCAAGCATCTAAGACAATTTATAGTATCACCCAATCATAACAAAGTCTACCAAGATTTCTAGCAGAAGTGATGAAGATCTTAGTGTTAATCAAGTATACCAATATCTACTAAGCTCATAGTGTTAACAAAGAGAATTCAGTTTTGACCAAGCATCACAGTGTCAACCAAGTGAATTTAGTAACTATTGAGTTTTGAGTTTTTCAATGTTCACCAAGTCATATAGTCCTAACTAAGTTCTTACTACTCAAAGTGATCAATATGGACCAAGATTCAACTTTAATTGAGTGCCAAAGTTTCTTGAGTGTTGACAGTGTTTGTCGAGTGTCACAACATCATCAAGTTGTCTTCTAAACCTGAGTTACATAAATAGGCCGACTTTGTGAATTATGATGAATTTGGTATTTTAGCTAACTATAGAAAGTAATTAAGTGGATTGGTATATATGTAATGTATTGTATCATATCCAAAAAAATCAAGAAATATGTATGTAAAGAAGTAAGAAGAAAATGAGTGTTAATTGAAGATGGCTACAAGAAGTTTATGGTATAGTAGAGACTTATCATTCACAATCAGGTGATCATTACAATTCAAGGAATCTCACTCAACAAATCAAAGTTGCAAATCAGAGATTAGATATTGGTTCATCCTTATAGGTGCATTAGTCAAATCCTCTTACAAGGTGGACTTAACAGTCTTTTTCTAAATCTCCTAACAGAGTGCATACTTCATTGTATGTTTGTAATTTTTTTAACAAGGTGGACCTAATAGTCCTTATTGCTCCTAATAGGGAAGATCACCAAAAGTGGTCAATTGCAAGCATTAATAGGCCAAATTTATACTATAGTACTAAATTTTATGGGTATCATCCCCAACCTAGTTTTACTTTCTAGTTGAAAGGTTTCTGGGTCACCATATCTTGTGTCAAAGTGTTATGAATGTTTATTGCTTTCATTATTCCATGCATGCAATTATATCAAAATAATATATGAAGGATTTATTGGTGAAGTAATTTTAAAGTTTTATTGGTTCCTAATTTACCCCTCCCCTCTCAGTAACCTAGCCTACCTTATACTTCCTACACCACCATCATCAATTTCTTCAAATTTATTAAACTTTCTTAGATTACCAGTCATGTAATGTAAACAACTACTATCAATAATCCATGAGTAATTTTTAGTAACATGAGAAATAAGGATAGTTTCATTCTCATACCTTTCACCATTTGGATCTTCCTTAATTGAAACATAAACTACTTTGTTGTCATCATTAGAACTAGTCTCAATGTGCTCTTCCTCAACAAAATAACATGACTTGTTACCTTTTCATATGTAATCTCTATTCTTCCTATACTTGTAATCTTTCTTGCCATTTCTACTAGACTTGCTTTAGTTAGGACATTTAGAAGAAAAGTGTCCAACCTCATTACATTTGAAACAAATCAAGTGAAATGTATCTTTGCATTTACCTCTTGATATCCTTCTTGCAAGAAATTCTTCAATCTCATCTAGAACATCTTTTGTTCTAGATTCACTTTCTTCTTTGGTTTTTTTTTTTTAAAATTATTAATGCTTAGTGAAGACTTAAATGCATTAACCATTGTAACTATACTATTATCATAATTTCTCAACTCAAATGCAATTAACTAACCAACTAGACCATAAAATGTTAGATCATTTCCAAGCATAGTTGTTACCTCTTGAATAGAAAAACATTTGAAAGAATAAATAGGAAAAAGAGTTCTAAGAAATTTACTTATAATTTTAGAATTAACAATAGCTCCTTCAACAACTCTGATTGCACTTACAAAATCCTTTATTTGGTTCACATATTGAGTAGCATTATCACCTTCTTTCATTCTCATATCACCATACTTACCTCTAAGACTTTCATGTTTGGATCTTATTACATTATCATTTCCTTCACATACTAGCTTTAGTTTATCCCACATTTTATTAGCATTTGCACAATTTTGAATATCATCAAACTTGACATTATTGAGAGTAGATGTAATCTCAATCATCAAACTATTATGGTTTCCCTTTTCATTCAGTTGCTCCACAACAAGGGGACTAACATGTCTAGTATATTTAGTCTCCAACCAATGTATGATATTATCTCCAATACAAAAAATATGCATCTTTATTCAGTCTTTCCATGAGGAAATGTTCTCCTTGTTTAGCTTTGTTACCTCTCTCATATACATTTTCAATATTTATCTGTAGTTCCTTTAAACCCTTTTCCAAGAACTTAGCTCTAATACTTAATTATTAGATAATTGAGGGAAAAGGTTGGGGAGTTGCTGAATTAATCATGTCCAATTATCATATAGTCATTTTCAAACATTTTAGTACCAACTAAACATCATAAACATTAACTTCAATCACTTGGTGTAATCATGGAACTTGATACTGAACTATTTCATTCACTTCATATCATACTATTAACCAGCTTTTTCTTGTATTACCATGTAGTAATAAACTCTAAAATGTATAAATAACTTGAAACACAAATAAAATTCACACAATTAACACCACGGTTTAAACATAGAAACCATGTGAAGGGAAAAATAACTTGGGACTGACAACCCAAAAATTTCACTTTTTAGAAGTGATCTCTACTAGGAGCCAACCTTGTTAAAGGTTACATACACAATTGTTAATGCACTTTGGTTAGAGGATTTCACCAATATATTACCTAGACCTTATCACTCCATGTCCTTGACTAAAAAGAGTGGCATAATTTAAAGGACTTACAACATCACTAATCGATGCTACCATATAGGATTTCACAAACTTATTAGGTCCACTTGGTACTTTTGAGATTTTCTCCTACAATGGTTAAATAGTAATAGTATAAAAATGGTCTATTAGAATAGGATATACCTTTACTTTTTAAGATCTATGTTCTTTCTCTTTCTCTATCTTTTGTTGACTCGATTGATTCTTTCTTTCACCAACTCTACTTCTTATCTTTTCTTTGCTTTGCTCGATTCACCTAGCTTAACTTCTTACTTTTACATTCTTCAAGAGTTTTCACTTTGATCTCCTTTTTCACTTTCAACTAGCATGAAAAAATTAGCAACATAAACTATCTCCAACATATCCTTAAGTAGTTTTCTCATTTCTTTCAAATCCTTCCATCTTTGTCTACTTAATCATCATCGTCTATCTTAGGTTTATAATATAATTCCTTCATACGATGAAGTTAAACACTTAGAAAATGTAAATTTCATAGAAATTTGTGTCCATTCTTATCTTCATTCAATTTCCATCATCAGATCCTTCACAAATTTTCTCGATCATTGATTTTGTATAAAACTTTGACTTGTTCCTTAGATCTCCTGAAACTTTCCAAAATTTCACCAAAATTTGGCCTTAGATTCAAATTTTCTAGACTTGTTCATCCAATTTTCACTTGGTAAACAATAAATTTACTCAAGTGACATAATACTTAGTGAACATTAAGTCACTCAAGTAGTATAGTTTTTTCCTTCTTTCTTACTAATCACTTGGGCAAAAATGCAGTCACATAGTGAATATAGTCTCCCTTCATTAATCTTGTAACTCAATTAACCTTGTGTTCTCCAATATATTGTAACAATACATGACTATAAAATAATGAAGCAAATAATACATTATAATTTTCCATCTCATTCAAGTACCCATTGAATACCTTACATATCACTTGTGTCTACATCATATTTTCTCCAAATCATTGTCATCAATCTATTGATATGATACTTTGCTAGGTTAGCATAATGTCTAGCCAAGTAAGATTTTGACATTAATGAAAGTATAGCAATTGATATGATTCTTTTACATAAATTCATAGCATCATCACCTAACAATCTCCCACTATAATTTACATTATCAATTGGGGCTAACAAAGAGACATGATGTGAACAACAATAAACATGATTCAAATATACATGCTTTTGTTTGTTTGTAGATCCATTTTGACAATACATATGTATCTATTTGTGATCTTTGTTTAACCTTTTTTAATCCTCATTCACATTATTTGATTTTTGATCTTGCAACTTTTTTATTATTTTTCATCTTTGATATTTTACATGGGATAAGTGATTGAACAATTGAAATTGAATGTTTGAATTGATTGAAAAGTGTCCAACATCTTGATGCTAGATTCTTAATGAAGTATGCCAAAGTCATAATTATACCTAATTATTTGATGATCTCATTGAGTTTGGATTATGCCCTTAGTTTGATTTGACCATGATAATGGACTTGGACCTATTTATAAATCATAACAAAAGCTTTGGTAAGACACATTTATCTTTGAGGATTAGGTTTGGCTACATAAAAATTATGGAATGCTAACAAGTTTATGTAAGGATGACAGAAAATATAAATGAAAATCAACTTGATAGATAGAGGATTTAACTTAGAGCAACTAGTACCTATTAACCACATTTTCACTTCATGGGTTTATTATATTTTTCTCTTTGTATTTTCTATATTTCTTATCAAGATGCCCATTTGCTAGGTTTTTAGCAAGACGCTTTTTCTATTTTCTCTTTTTTTTTTTTCATATTTTTAAAACTTTTTTATTTATTTCAATTTTTGATAGTATTAAGGCATCATTTTACTAGGTTTTCACAAAGCATGCCATTTTTTAGGGTATTTGATACTTTAGGATATTTTCATGATTATTTCCCTTCTTTTGGCTTTCTTTGGGATCCCTATCCATATTTAACTATTTATTACTTCTCTATTTTTGGATGTTTTAAACTCCACTTTATGCTATATAAATGATGCTTCCCCATATGATAATCTTTCAACTGAATTGGTATGGAACTTATTCATTTGAATATTATTGATGTGCTCTTAAAAATCTTCTCCATCAAATGTATCTAGCTTGTATGTTCATGTTCCAAAGGATGAGATGATCATAAATGTTCTAACCAGTTTTCTTCAAAATCTCCCTTCTTTTCTTTTTCTTGTTGGTTCTTTGGATTCTTTCTTAGCAATAAGTCTCCTACTTTAATTTCTTTAGAATTTATCCTCTTTTTTAGTTCTATGACATCCTATTTTGGTACGCTTTTAGACAATCATAGGATTGATTTTGATGTTCTTCAAGGAGTTCTATCTCTTGTAGCCTAGATAACCTACATTCCTCGTTTGTTAATAGGTCATAGAAATATTTTCTAAGTGATAAGATTTAAAATCTAGAGGATACACTAGTGAAATGGGGTAGATCTTTTGGATATTCTAATCCTATTTTTTTAGGCCATTAATTGGATGTGTCAATCCCTTCCTAAATGATCAATTATTTTCTCAAAATCTTAAGGACGTTTTTATCATTTTCTTCTTCTTGTCCATTTCCTCATTGATAGTAAATGGAAGAGAAGTATTGAATGATGTGCAATTTTTCACATAACACTTTTAAATCCTTATTTTTGAATTATCTTCCATTGTCCATTATCATGACATGTAGGATCCCATATCAACAACTAATGTAGTTTTATATAAAAATGGAAATTAATTTTCTTGTTAAAGTTGATAATGAGATAGCTTCAACCACTTAGTAATGTACTCTATTGTAATTATGATGTTATTGTATCCATTATATGAAGGAGGATATTGTTAGAAATAGGTAATACTAAGAGGGGGGCTGAATCAGTATTCTACCAACTTTTTCCCACAACTGAATATTATTAATTACTTTATAACATGCTTAAAAAGGTAAACTAACAATGATGAATAGTAATAACCATATACAAAGAGACCTCATAACGCCATTTTTTTTAACTGGGGAAACCTTGGCCAAGGGAAAACTTTGGTGGGGATGGTACTCACAAAATGATCCACTAAACAAAAGTATCCTATTAAGGATGTTGACCCTATTAGGAGTCTATTACATACATATAATGTCATGGTCCTTGTTAGAGGAATAGACCCTATCAAAAGCCTCATATCTCTTAGGAGTTGGTATTATAGTTACAATGTATGCAATATGAGCCCATTGCCCAAAACATGCAATATACAACAAAGTTCCTATACAAAAAGAGATAAATATAAAAAAACTCTTTCTTGTTGTCTATTGTTCTTCACAATATTTTGATCAAACATCAGATTTTGTGTCACATTCGGTTCACATAACATGTATAAAATATATATATATGTTTTCATATTACATGTAAGGCTTTCTTAACTTCGCATAACATGATCTTTCCCTTATACCTTGAACATTAACAAAACTATCTGGTTAGCCTTCAAGTTTTCACATGCTTGGTAAAATACAAAAATAATTCTTTATAACTTAGGGTTAACATCTAGGATTTTTTCAGTAATTAGTTAAGTAATTATTTTTGTAACCAAAATAATTCCTTAACCTATAATTTTCCATTTAGTGTTATGGTCTATTCTTTCCTATACATTGTCTTTCATGTAATTAATTCATATCTTGATCCATATTGATCATACTGACTTATGCACTTAGCCACATCATCATGACAATCTATATTTTTCGTACCTATGTATGTGCTAATATCACCTCTACTGACTGCATACATCAAAACTATCTCTATGCTGCTAGTGAATCTATTTGATACTTAGACAATTTTCATGTCTAACTGTAAAATACTTATCTGTACATTGTGCATTCTCTTCCTGAGATATATGTTTCCATAAATGGAAACCCAATAATTATATCAACTTTTCTTACATAGCCATATTTCCAAGAATCTCCCCCCTTTGACATTGATGGAAACATAGGGGAAAATTGGCTAAGTCTCAAAATATTGATCAAAACTTTTAAAATTGTGGCCTTACAAAATTTCAAATTTCAAAGCTCAAAATCATCAAACTTATAACCCATCTTTTTCTTTAGTTACTACTCCCCCTTTCATAACACTCTATACAATTCTATGCATTTTATACTTCATCTTCCCCTTTGAGAATATTATACAATTTTACTAATTCTTCTCCCTCTTTGACATCAATGACAAAGGTGTCAAAATCTATATACAAATAAAAACTTTGTTACCTTTGATGAATTTCAGATTCTGGAAAGAAAATCTACAAAACTTGTCTTCAATAATTCAAACTCTTTTGTCCATGTGTCTTTGACTACTTTAGTGGTGCTAAGAAGTGCACACAAACCATAAGACGCTACTTCTACAATATTCAAGTTTGTGCAATAAAAAAATCTTATATAAAGCCTTTTTTGTAAGGCATTCATCCATTTTTTTTTGTACAATACAAAGATTCATTGTTAGATGTTCTCTAAGTAAAGAAAACCTTTTAATTATCCTATTCTTTTGCAGTTCAATGATTCTGATCTCATCATGAACTTTAGATATTGTAGCCTCAAGATCTTCAATCATAGTGCTAGGTTATTGCAATGCTACTATCAGTGTTTGATTTTCATTCATCTTTGAACTTATCTCATCATTCATGTCCTTTGTATAATTATTTGACATGGTTCACTATACATACAACTTCCTTACTTCATCAAGACATTTTTTCAATTTTGTGTTAATAAATCATTTTTTACATTGTTGTAAATGGTAGAAAAAACCGTGTATCATGATTTATATGGGATTGTATTGATGAAATATTGGATAAAGTAGTGAATTCTTTAACAAATTGCTTCACTATCTCCTCTACCATTTGTTATAAAGCATGTTCCATCACCTTAACCATGACTATCCTTTGCAATTTCTCCACCACTTTGCCCAAGTCTTTTCCAAATTTCTAACCTTCTTGTTCTTCTCTAACAGTTTGCTCAAGGACGATAAGGATCCTTTATGATCATCTTCATCATCTAATGCAATGGCCACTTTTGTTATCATAGGCGATTTACCTTTTGCCAATGCTAGTAGTAAAATATCTGCCTCATGTTGAAACTCAACCTTGTCAACCTCTATTTCAACATGCTTCAACTATGGTATGAATGTTGACTCCTACATTATAACTTTCCAATTATGCTTTTATCTTTCAACATCATCTTTCCTTATCTCTTCTACCTTTCTTCTTTCCTCTTCTTCCTTTCTTTTCTCCTCTTCTTCCTCCTTCATTTTCTTTTCTTTTTCTTCTTCTTCCTTCCTTTTCTTTTGTTTCTTCTTTCTCTCTTCTTTTTCTTCTTGATTCTTCTTTTCATCTTGTATTCTTTTCTTTTCCTTTTCTTCATTCTCTCTTTTTATTTCTTCCTCTTTTTTTCTTTTCTCTTCCTTTTTTCTCTTATTCTCCTCTTCCTCTTTCTTTCTTCTCTCTTCTTCTCCATCTTCTTCCTCATTAGTGCTAGAATATCCAATTATATTGCCAAAAATGCTTATTCCATAATTCTGAAAAAGATCTTCTTTGTTAGCAATAGTTCTTTGAGTACTATCCACTTGCATGATTTTATTATCAATTGTGATCCACAGATAATCTTGTCATCTTTGTGTCCTTCACTTCTCTTTCTACTAGTGTGTGTCCACTTTTTTCAACAATCACATGGATTGCTCCCCCTAGATTTGTGCTATTATTTGCGATAATGGATACAGATGTCATGAACTTGACAATGGCTTGCTTGGTTTCTTTTTTTACTTTCTCATAGTTTCCTCTCATCAATAAGATAGTTCTTCTCTTATTCCTTAACAAGGGCTGAATACCCTTTACTATTCTCCTCATATCCTTATCATCATTAACTTTGCAACACTTTTTATTTTGATTTTCTCTTGTTCCTCTATCTTCTTCAACAACTCTCCTTCTTCTATTTACTAGTCTATTATAGAAATCTTGAAGAATGTTTTTCTAAATGTCCTCAAACCATTTATTATTCAAAATTATATTTCTTAGTACTACATTTTCTAACTGTATTTTGTCTAATTTACTATACAAATTGTAATAGTTATTTTTAATTGAACAAAATAATAATAATCAGTAATCTAAACATTAAGATTTTCTACTTTAGGTTTCCATGGTTTCTTCCTAGATGATGTTCTTACTCCTACAAAAACCTTCTTAGTAGGTATTTCCTCTACTTCTTCTAGTTATTTAGGTTCATCTAATTCAATAATTTGTAGGGTCTTTCTTCTCTTTCCTAGTCTACTTGATAATTTCTTAGTCCACTTCTTTGAAAGTGAATCTACTTCCTTCTTAGCCTTTGTCAACCTTTCTTATTTCATTATACCCAGAGGAGAAACTAATTTCACATCAATTATCTTTACTTCCTCATCATCTTTCTTCTTCTGAATTGGTTTCATAATAGCAGGTTTTACTTGTGCTACTACAACATAAGGTGCACTAGGGATCTATGTGGAGGGTCATGCTACTATTACTTCCTCTAATGGTCCTACTACTATAATAGGTGTAGCTACCAGAATCCTAGTTTGACCACTTGCCTTCATATCCAAGGCAATTCCCTTAGCTTCTTCAAACTCTTCTTTGTCATACCAGTTTCTTTCAATATTCTTCTCCAACTTATTCTTAATTTCCATTCTATATAACTCACCTTGTATTTCCTTGAATTTTTCATCATAAGTCCACCATCTAGGACAATATGTATCTTTGTCAGATTCAAGTATGATCTTTGCATATCCTTCAATAATATCTTTACTCATTTCATAGCCCATGGGTCTATGAAATTGACTCTTGGTTCAATTACCTCCATATAGCTAACATCTTTTTCAACCATGAAACATATGTCATCCTTGTACTTCTCAAAAAATGAAGGTGGGATCCTAAATCTTTTCTTCATTTTTGAGTGAAAGATCTTCACCATTTTAGATATATCGAATAATATGTTCTCTTTTGACTGTCTTATATAGTGTCTAGTTATCATACTCATTGTACATTGATTATTGTCCTATTCTTGATTAATTAGACTAGGGAACTATCTAATTACTTGGAAAAAAAAATGTGTCAACAATGATTCAGATTTAAACATCACATTCTTGGTTTTCTTCAGCTTCACAATGTTGCCCGATAATTGTTGTCTCATGAGCTCACACATGTTCACTTTCTCCTTCATTACAATCATTAAGTCGGTTGTATGGATGAATCCAATAGGTACTAAATTAATTCTTGAATTGTGGTTCATCTTGTAACCAATGATCTTGCTTATCACCCTAACATATGTCTCATTTATTAGGTCTATTTATATATTTCTTGCATTATATTTTGGCTTTAGTTTAGAATCCATAAGTTTATTAATGTTTTTGACATTCACTAGATAACTAACCTCTTTGCACAGGACAGTGACCTTGTGGATCATGTTGTTATCAATCAACATGGGAATGTCTCCTACCTAGAACATTCCTTCATGAATTCTACTCAAGATAATTCAACTCCATTTATGATTATCAAACTTTGTGTAAAATATATACTATACAATGTTTAGGTCATTGAGGTTTGGGTACTCCTATTTTAGTGATAAATCTCCATTGTGTACAAGGTCTAAGTCCTTGTGGATGTAATTATCCCCAATACTTTCAAACTTACAATGAATATATGATCTTATATTTTCAACATGGAAAACATTTTGTGCAACTTGAAAAAATACTCCTAGAGGATCATCTATCAAGGATACAAATGGGTACTTCTTAAATTTTTACCTTGGCCTCTCACTAACATCAGGTACAGTAGGGTTATCCATTTCTTGATTCAAATTCTTTGACAATTCAACTGATAAAATCTTAAAGTATCTAGTTTATGTATAAATAGGGCTTTCTACTTTGCACTCAAAAAACTCTTCAATTCACCTTCAACTTGCCATCAAATTGCTCTCAAATGATCCTTGATTCTTTATAGGAATGAATGGTACATACGATCTTGTTCGCATACCTTAAGTATTTCAAATTAAACTTCACATTGATTGCACAACTACTTAGTCCTTTAAATTTGTTCTTGATTACTAGTAAACTTGATTATTTTCATATGACTTCCTACGATCTCCAAATTATTTGCACACTTAACCATAGCTTCCTCACAATCTTTTCTTCCTTTTGCTAACTTCACAACTCTCAAATTGATGTCTGAATCTTGTTCCATTTCTCTAGTACTTTATCTTCCATATATAACTACTTAACTCAAATAATATGATTCACATACAATTTATGACCTCAATCTCTCATTAGGTACATCAAAATATTGTCCTTCCAATAGTGTGTCTGAACTTGATGGATCTTTTTCTTTCACAAATACTTCTTTGAATTCTTCAATATGTTCTCTCGGTTCATCTTTTTGACTATCATTTCTGTTATCATTCCTTTTGACATTTCTATTATTGTTCCTTCTAAAGTTTGGGTTCTTGTTGATGTTCCTCATATCCATTCTATAAAATCTTTCTATATAACCAAAATTATTGCATAGCTGACATAGTGGTGTACTTCTCTGATTAGGTCAATTTTGATTAAATAGTGCTCTTCTTTTTTTGGTGATGTGTCCAAAATTATTTCATTTGTAACATACAATGTTACTCTTTGTTCCATTAGCTCTTTGTCCTTCATTAGATCTACTTAAGGATCTCCTTCTTTCATTACCTATAGGGTTAGTATCTCTAAACATTCTACTATTTCTATTATTACTATCAAACTTAGGTTTCCTATAATCAACTTCTTTATGACCAAAACTATGATAATTATAATAATATAAATTTTTAATAGGTTTGGATAACTTACCTATACAATCTCTCTTCATATGACCAACTTCATTACATATAAAGCATCTACCTTTGAATTCATACCTTAGCTCCTTGGGTGGTTCAACTTGCTCTATTTTCTTAGGCTCATCGCATTTTTTATGTTGACTTACTTGCTCAACTTCTTTAGGTACTTCTTTATATTGGCTTGGTTCAATACCATTTAGATCATTCCTTTTAGGTTTAGGGGTTTTATCAACTAAATCTAGTTATTTTCTTGCTTTAGATTTCTTTTATTATTTTTCTACAATGGAATATCCAAGACCAATCTTATCATAGGAAGGTCTCTGATAATATAGTTGCTCATCAATTTGATCACTACTGGAATACAAATTCCCTAACTATTTCTTAGCCTGGGTTAGTTCTCCTTTCATAATAGCATTGTAATTCTCAAGTTCTGCATGCTCTATTTTGATGGAATCAAGTTTAGATGACATTTTCATAAGATGGTATCTTAGATCTGCATTTTCAAATTTTAGGTTTGATTCAACCTTGCTATCATATTTCTTTAGACTTAGCTTTAGTTCAACAATCTTCAATTCATGTTTCAAAATCTCATTTTCTTTCTTCAATGTTCATATCTCATCACTATCTTTTGTCATCTCTCTAGGTTCTTTTTTGGATTTAAGATTATCAATCTTTTCTTTCACTTTCCCAATCTAGTCTTTTGCATCTTCATACTTTAGTTTTAGATTATTTCTTTCTATAATAAGAAGATCAATCTTCTCAAGAGCTTCTTCAATATTCCTTTGTAATTGTTCCATATTCATAGGGATCTTACTCAACTTGTTAAGCCTTTTTAGAGTAATTGTGCTTTGATACAAATTGTTAGAAATATGTATTACTTAGAGGCGGGGGGTGGGGGGTGGTGAATCAATATTCTACAAAGTTTTTTCCACAACTAAATATTGTTAATTACATTATAACCTACATATGAAAGTAAACCGACAATGTTGAACAGTAATAATAACCATACACAAAGAGAACTCATAACACCATATTTTGTTAACTAGAGAAACCCTCACTGAGGGAAAACCTTGGTGGAATGATACCCACAAAATGGTCCACTAAACAAAAGTATCATGTTAATAATTTTGACACTCTTAGGACTTTAGGTGCTGTTAAAAGTATCAACCTTGTCAGGAGTTGGTATTATAGTTATAATGTATGCAAGATGAGCCCACTACCCAAACATGCAATATACAATAAAATTCCTTTATATATAGAGATAAATATAAAAACATCTCTTTTGTTGTCTATTTTTATTTGCAATCTTTTGATCATACATTAGATTTTGCATCACATTTGGTTCACATAACATGTATACAGTGTGTACATAAGTTTTCATATTACATCCAACACTTTCTTAACTTCACATAACATGATCTTTCCTTTATACTTTGCACTTTAAAAAAATTGCTACATTAGCCTTCAAGCTTTCACACACTTGGTAAAATAAAATAAAAAATTCTTTCTAACTTAGGGCTAACATCTTGGATGCCATGCCTAATTAATTAAGTAATTATTTCATAACACAAGTAATTCTTTAACCTATAATTCACCACTTACTATTGTTCTCTATTCTTTCCTATACACTATATGTTTGGTAATTAATTTATATCTTGACCTACACTAGTCATATTGACTCATGCACTTAGCTAAATCATCTTGACACACTATACTTTTTATACCTAACTGGACATGTGCTAATATCACCTCTAATGACCATGCACATCAAAAATATCTCTATACTGCTAGTGAAACTGGTTGATAGTTAGAAAAATTTTCATGTCTAACTATGAAATACTTATCTATACACTGTGCCTTCTTTTCTTGAGATATATGTTGCTATAAATGACAACCCAATCATTATATCAACTTGTCTTATTTAGCCATATTGCCAATGGATACATCATTCAAATAAATTCCAAACCCCAATAATAGAATGAACAAGGTATTTTAAAAGGGTGCAATTTCTATGTAGGTAAATATATCTAATTCCCATGATATTTGTAATTTTGTAAAACCTTTACAAATTGGCATGCATATTTCTTAATGGTAAGCCAATAATACTCAATTCTAAAGAGTTTATTTACTAAAATAGATCCATTAGAGTGAGATCTACCAATTACCTCATTAATTTCTTGTAAAGAAGTCATATATTCACCACCTTATAGATACTTAGTTTTTCCAAGAGCCTTCCACTAGAATGTGTCTAATATAAGGACAAAATGGGAAGCTTGGTGTATAAAGTATCCTTTCTCATCTAGAGTTTGGTTTAAATATTCAACATCATTCTTGAGGTATGTGTATATTAAACCATATCATGGTGATTTGAGACTAATTAGGACATACACAATTTAGGAATTGAGTTGGTCATAGGAGGGTTTCACCAATTCTTCCACTATGAATTCATATCATTCATTTTGATTTGGTACTTGTAGAAGTGAAGTGAATTTTTCCATGACATATGCTTCTTTATTATCTCCTCTTTCAATTTTATCAAAATTTATCATTAAAAATTACTTCTTAAAAATCATCCACCATTATTTTTTAGGGTAGCAACTTTTCATCTTTAGTTTGGTATTCATTATTAATTTAATTGGTGATTATTTAGGAATCACCATAGATTTGTAGCTGTATTTTTTTTTTGATAGGAAATGGGTCAAAGCTTAGATTATTTATTATATTTATTTATTATTATTGGTTAAAATTTACTATTATTATGTGTTATGTTTGAGTAGATTTGAATGCAAGACCTCCTAGATTATAGGCTCACAACTTTACTATTGTGTTATAAGCTCTTTCCTTTGATTTGTAGCTCTATTATTATCACTCTATTTTCATATTAATTTTAATCATCAAGGATTTATATTCTTCCAATTGTTTCTACATGGTGATAATAGCTTACATGAATTTGGGATGGTGGATCCTTGAGGTCTTATGAGCAATATTTTTGCCCCTGAGAAATGTTGAGTATGTGAATCACCAAAATAAAGCTTTTGCATTTTTATTTCAGTTGTCAAAATGTGTGCATCTAAAAATTTAACATGTATGTGTTGTTCACTTGAAATTGACACTTGTATTAACTAATCAGCTATAATATTACCTTTGATTTCCCTTTGATCCACATATTCAATATAAAAATCATTCAATACCATGAACTACTTTGTTAACCTTCCTCTCTCTGAGATTTTATGTTCTTAGAAGATACTTCAAAGGATAAATCTTATTATTTAATATAATTTTGTGTGCTAGAATACAATGATATAATTCTTTTGGTTAATTAATGCATTTTAATTGAGAAAATGATTGTGAGCTCTATAAGAAATGCAAAAACTATGAATGAATAGAAACACGTGAAGCCTTACTTTTTCAACATGAAATATGCCTACCTCATGTATGAGCATCAAGTGGTGTAAGGGAAATCTTGTATCACCCAAAAATATTCTTAGAGTTAGTTTCTTCTTAAAGTGTTTTCATTTCTAGACACCCATTTGGGTCAAATAAAGTTTCCAACTCTCATAGTCCCACTATTGGTTTTGTGTGTTAGAGTTTTCTAGCCACTCGGGATACATGCCAATGTAGAAAATAGGTTATTTTGTAATTGATCCATAATTATAATGAGTTATAGGGTTTCATTTGGAGGAATGATTATAATTGTAATTCAAAGCATTCTATAAAAAGAATCAGGTCAAAAGGCTTTATGGTTTGAAAGTTATTATAGTTTTAAGTTTCCTAGAGACCTCCTAAGAGCACTTCAAAGTCAGATTTGAGGCACTAACTAGTCTTGTACAGGCCCAAAAAATAGGGGAAAAGATGTTCCATAGGTCTATAGAGTACTTGGAGAGCTTTCCATAAATGTAATTAGTTCGTCAATTAGAGTCCTAGATAAAAAATTATGCCTCCCAAAGGTTGGACTACCATTTCTAGATTCTTCTAATATTACACCGACTTTTAATGTGTTTTCTAAAACCTTCTATTTTGGTGGTGGATGTCAAATGGAATATTATAGAATTTATTCCTAATCCTAAACCTAAGTTGGGTACTTAAGGACATTTCTAGCATTGTAAAGGTAGTTTTTGGTAGAGTTTGAGAGAGGGTATTGTGAGGAGGATTTTCTCTAGATTCAGACAACATTGTAAGCCCATAAGGCATGTATTTGAGTCTATTTTTAGTGTACTAAATGTAATAGCATTTCACCTTTGATAATAATATTTCATTTTCCTATTTTTTTCATTTTGGTGTTGGATTGTGGCCTCATCAAGTGGTATCAGAGCAGGTTTTCCTTAGTGTGTAGATAGAGCACTGACTATGAGGTAGTTTCTACTAGGACTATATAGTTGTGGGTTTTGATACAAGAAGATACCTCCATGAAGGGAGTATGGTGGAAGGGTTGGAGTTGTTACACTTGAGGTTAGAGCCCTCCAGAGACAAGTCTAGGTATTGCAAGAGGAGATCTGCAGAGGGATGAATGTTGTTGTAGGCAACAAAAGTGAGGGAGAAAATGAAGAATATGTAAATATTGGGAAGGATGGGGAAGGCGATAGAGAAGTGCTAAAATAGGGAGAAGCTTTTTAGAGCCATTTCCAAGCTTGGAAGAAGACCTAAGATTGATGTCGACATGTTTTCAAGAAATTTAAACACGAATGAGTTGATTGACTAGATCAATCAAATGTAGGAATATTTTGAGTATGAGGATATTAGAGACCTTAATTAGCATTAATTTTATGAAGGCTAAAATGAAAGGCCATGTCAAAATCTGGTGGCAATAGATTCAATTAGAAATAAATAGAAGAGGAAAGGAGAAAACCACAAGATGAGATCACATGGTGGACAAACTAAAGAACCAGTTCATTCATGTTGATTATGAGCTTGATTTTTTCAAGAAGATGCAAGGGTTAAAGCAAGTGGGAAAATCTATCCAAGAATACATAGAGGAATTTTATCAAGTCCTTATTAGGGTAGGGCATGTAGAAGCAAATAGGGAGAAGGTTTCCTATTACCTTAGTGGGTTGAGACTTAGCATTCAAGAGGAGTTAATTTTGGTTAGAATGACTAGCATTAGAGAGGCATACCAATTTTCCTTGTGAGTTGAGGAGAAATTTTTAAAAAAATTGATGGAAGGAAAAGAGGGTGCAGTCAAGGAGGAAGGGGTAGTGGTAGGTCATTTTGGAGGTCAAAATGAGAACTAAAAGAAAAATGAAAATGTGGTTACTAGCCAAAACTAGAGGAATGAGGGTTTCAACCACTTCTATGATCAAAACTTTGGAGATCAAAGAGGAAGAAGTAGAGGACATGGAAAAGGTTTAGGAAGAGGAGTCTTCTATGGTACCTATTTTCATTGTAATGAAGAAGGTCATCATGCCTTCAAATGCCCTCAATGCCAAGGAATGATAGATAGGAGAGCTGATGGTCAAGTAAGGGTTACTCACATGGATGATGATGCATAGTCATCACATTCAAAGGATGCATGAAGAGGAGAGGTTATAGTTAATGAAAGGGTCTTACTAATTGGTGATATTGAAGCTAGAAAAAGTAGGAGTTTGTTTCATACCAAGTGCAAGTGTGAGGGTAAATATTGTGATGTGATTGTTGATGGAAGAAGCACTAACAACTTGGTGTCAAAGGAGATGGTCTCAAAGCTAAAGCTTAAGAGGGAGAAGCACCCCAAACCCTATTTGATTTCTTGGGTGTAGGATGATCATAAGGTCTTGGTTATTGAGCAATATTTGGTAAAGTTTAAGATTGGGAGTTACCATGATGAGGATCTCTATGACATCATTCTAGTAGATGCCTACCATTTATTGTTGAGAAGGCTATGAAAATTTGATAGGCATGCTATACATGATGGTCATGCAAATAAATACTCTCTGACAAAGGACAAATTTTGTCACAAATTGAAGCCCTTGATAAAGGAGGGCAAAAAGGTATGCAGTAGTGCTAGGGTATGTCTTATTGATGGAAGAAATTTTTTAGATGGCATGAAACATCAACAGATGTGTTACGCTTTAATTCCTAGAAATGATAAGGAAGGTAGTAGTGAAGTTCGACTTGAAGTTCCAAGTCTATTAAGTGAATATGGAGATGTCATCTTTGATAATGTTCTAGAAGGGTTGACACTAATAAGGCAAGTTAGTCTTAAAATAGATTTAATCCTTGGAGCTAGTTTGCCTAACAATGCTACTCCTAGGATGACTTCTACTAAGACTAAGGAGCTAAATAGTCAAGTTCAAGAGCTATCGAGGAAAGGTTTGATTCAAGAGAGCTTGAGTCCATGTGTAGTCCTTTTCATGCTAGCACCAAAGAAGGATAGAGAGTGGAGAATGTGTACAAACTCTTGGGATATAAATAGAATAACCATCAAGTATTGGTTTCCTTTGCCAAGAATGGATGATCTTATGGACTATTTGAGTGGAGCACGATACTTCACAAAGATAGATCTCAAGAGTGGCTATCACCACATACATATATGAGAAGGAGATGAGTGGAAGACTACATTCAAGGCCAAGGAGGGTCTATATGAGTGGTTAGTCATGCCCTTTGGACTAAACTATGTGCCAAGCACCTTCATGTGGCTTATGAATGAGGTACTAAAGAATTTTTTGGGAAAATTTGTTATTGTCTATCTAGATGATATTTTGATTTTCAGTAAGTCTTTGGATGAAAATTTATTTCACATTCATAGTGTCCTTGAAAGGTTAAGGGAAGATAAATTTTTGATTAATTTAAAGAAGTGTAGCTTTTTCAAAATGGAGTTAGTATATTTGGGGTTTGTTGTATTAGTTGAAGGTCTCAAAATGGATCAAGAGAAGGTGAAGGTCATCTTGGAATGGCCTAATCCAAGGTCTACCACTGAGATGAGGTCATTCCATGGTCTAACTAGTATTTATAGGAAGTTAATTAGGAATTTCAATAGTATATGTGCACCCCTAATTGAAATAATGAAGGGGGATATAAAAGAGTTCAAGTGGACTACAGGAGCTGCAAGGAGTTTTGAATTGTTGAAGAAGAAGGTGATAGAGAAACCTATGTTGGCACTTCCTAATTTAAATAAAGTGTTCTAGGTTGATTATGATGTTAGTGGCAATGCTATTGGGGATGTATTGAGCCAAGAAGGTAAGCCTATTGCCTATTTTAGCAAAAAATTGAATGATGCAAAGAAGAAGTATTTTGTTTATAATCAGGAGCTCTATCCAATAGTTTAGGCCTTAAAGAAATGGAGGCATTATTTGTTTCCAAAAGAATTTGTCTTTTATACTAATCACTAGGCATCACAGTACCTGAATAGCCAAGGTAAATTGAATTAAAGACATTTGAAATGGGTAGAGTTCATGCAAAGCTTTACATTTGTATTAAAACATAGAAGTTGAAGGTCTTATATAGTTGTAGATGCATTAAGTAGGAGATAGTTGTTGCTAACAGTAATATAGGTTGAAGTGGTTGGGTTTGATGAACTCAAGTATCTATAACCTAAGGATCCTTACTTTGTAGAGGCTTGGAAGGCTTGTAAAGAATGTATTATTCTAGACAAGACTAGGTGGCTAGATTATATGATTTAGGATGGTATGTTATTCAAGGGAAGCTAATTGTGTGTGTTAAGGAGTTCTATGAGGGAAAACTTGATCAAGGAGAAACATAGTGGAGGGATGGCAAGAGACTTTGGTTGAGATAAGACCATTTTCATTGTTAGAGAACATTATTTTTGGCCTCAATTGTTATAGGACAAGAAGAAGTTTGTGTAGAGTTGTCAAGTATGTCAAACAACCAAAGGATTTAGTCATAATATTGGACTCTATCAGCCATTGTGTGTTCCATCAAAGCCTTGGGAGGACATAAGTATGGATTTTGTTCTTGGATTTCCAAGGACACAAATGGGTAATGACTTAATATTTTTGGTGGTTGATAGGTTGTCTAAGATGGCACATTTCATTCCATGCCATAAGACTCATGACACAGTGCATATTGTAGATTTTTTTTTCAAAGAGGTGTTGAGGCTATATGGTCTCCCAAAGAGTATTGTTTCTGATAGAGGTACTAAATTTGTGGGGTATGTATGGAGGACTTTGTGGCAGAAGTTGAAGACATAATTGAAGTTAAGTTTTTCACATCATTTGTTGAAAAATGGACAAACATAAGTAGTAAATAGAAGTCTAGGCAATTTTCTGAGGTGTGTAATAGGAGATAAACCCAAGGGATGGGATTTCATTCTACCACAATCATAATTTCCTTATAATAATTCTATGAATAGGAGTACTGGTAGATCACCATTCCACATTATGTATGGGAGTGGTCCAAGGACTACACTAGAGCTAAGAAAAATGGAGGAAGGAGAGAGGATAGGTGCTAAGGTAGAAGACTTTTCTAAACATGTCAAGAACCTACAAGAGGAGGTGTGAGCACATATTACCAAGATAAACCTACACTATAATGCTAAGGAAGATCAAAAGAGGAGACATAAGGAGTTACAAGTTGGAGATAAAGTTATGGTATACTTGAGGAAGGAATGATATCCAATGGGTACCTACAACAAGCTAAAGATGAAGAAATTTGGCCCTTGCAAAATTTTGAAGAAACATAATCTAGGAAATGCATATGAGGTGGAGTTGCCAGATGGGATTCACATTTCTTCTATTTTCAATATTGCAAACTTAACAAAATATCATGATGATGATGCGGATGAGGAGTTGATGTTGGAGCCATGTCTAATTCCTACTTCTGCGAAGGAAGATATTGAAGAAATTCTTGAGAGTCATGTGGGTTAGAGTACTAATAGGTAGTATGAAGAATACTTGGTGAATTTGCAAGGATGACCAATAGAAGACTCAACTTGGATATCTACAATGGAGGTTTCCTATTTGGGTTTTCCTCTACTAGCTATAAAGTGACAAGGTCCCTTTTCAATCTACCTTGGGTGTCGAATGCAGGAGCATCTAGTGGTGTAAGGACAAACTTGTATCACCCAAAAATATGCTTATGTTAGTTTTTTCTTAAAATGTTTTCATTTCTAGGTACCCATTTGGGTCAAATAAAGATTCCAAATCTCATAGTTTCACTATTGATTTTTTGGATTAGATTTTTTGAGCACCTTAGGATACATGCCAATGTAGAAAATAGGTTATTTTGTAATTGATCCATAATTATAATGAGTTAGAGGGTGTAAGTTGGAGGGATGATTATACTTGTAATTGAAAGCACTCTAGAAAAATAATTAGGTCAAAAGGCTTTATGCTTTGAAAGTTATTATAGTTTTAAGTTGCCTAGAGATCTCCTAAGAGCACTTCAAAGTCATATTTGAGGAACTAAATAGTCTTGTACAAGCCCAAAAAATGGGGGATGAGAAATATGGTCTATAGGGCTATAGAGAGATTTAAAAAAATGTAAATAGTTCATCAATCAGAGTCCTGGATCAAAAGTTATGCTTCCCAAAAGTTAGACTACCATTTATGGATTCTTTTAATTTTACATTGGCTTTTGACATGTTTTCTAGAACCTTTTGTTTTGGTGGTGGATGTAAAATGGCATATTCTAGAATGTATTCCTAACCCTAAACCTAAGTTGGGTACTTAAGAACATTTCTGGCATTGTAAAGGAAGTTTCTGTTGGAGTTTGGGAGAGGGTATTGTGAGGAGGATTTTCTCCACATCTAGACAACATTGTAAGCCCATAGGGCATGTCTTTGAGTCTATTTTTAGTGTACTAAATGTAATAGTAGATCATTTCTGATAATAATACTTTCCTTTTCTCGTTGTGTTCATTTTGGTCTTGGATTTTGCCCTCATCACTACCTCAGTCGACTATTGATGTCAAATTGATTTACAACTCTTCAACCACTTATTAAGAAGCCTCCTTCAGAAAAATAAAAACTCAAGGACATGGATATTACAACTCTAAATAGGAATATCCAAAAAATGGACCAATTTGAACATTAGAAAAAGGTTTCTTTTTTCACAAACAAATACTTGAAGCCCACCCTAGTAGAATCATCTCTTCATCATGGGTTTATCAAATAAAATGTTGCTCAAGTGACTAAAGAATATTAGTGACTAAAGGATCTCTTCATAATGGATCTTAGTGTTTAACAAAGAAGGGAAAACAAAAAACCTTGCATATGTTCTAAATCCCAACTTACCCTTACCTATGCACAATTCTGGGCCCAATAGGGTCCCACTAGGTAACACTCATTTTAATAATTTGACATATCATCCCTCTATCTATCCTTCATAGCTGATCCAAATTTCCAAATTAAATCCAATTCTAGCAAGCCCCCCTTGGCTTCTTATGTTTCCCTATATAGAAGAACTTTAGTTCATCTTTTAGGATCTCGTGTATCTGATGAAGTGTCCTCCTCTTAATATCTATAAGAAAAAGTATTGAACTATCACCCAAGGTTGTCCTAGACAATATATGACCATTTCTTAAATATAAAATTTTACATTGCATGAGAAGGTTCTAGATACTCAAACTTAATACCTACGGTCAATAGATCCTAACAATACATATAGAGTTAGCCAAATACACCTTTGACATTTATTTTGGAAGTTTTGGTTGGCCCAACTTTAGAAGGCAATAACTTTTAAACTATTTTATAATTTTCTACTATAACACCTTTTCAAAATCCTTAGCTTCTGATCTATAGACTCAAATTTGTACAAGCACTGATCTATCAAGTTTTTGGGTCTCATCTAGGCATTTTTATGCCTTCAAAACTAAGCCCAAAGTTTTTGTACCAAATACTTATACCAAAAATCAATAGTAAGTTCACCAATACTTATGGATGGCATTAAGCCTCAAATGATAGGTTGATATGACTGAGATGAACCCTCACCTTTGGAACTAAGGCATTTTGAGCTCGTATGACTGACTAATTGATTAAAAAGCCTCCACAGACAAAAAATCCACATTAAGACAACCCTTATTCAAACAACTAAAATGAAATATTTTTTGGTTGATTTAAGATTGCTTTTACACCTAGGATGCTCTTGAATCAGACACTTGGGGTAATTTGAGAAGTGACCCCATCATGTCTCAGGTGTTTAGTAGAAAACAAAGATGGTTATCCTCCTCCTTTGATGACCATGATAAATATTCTATTGGCATCTCTTTCAATTTGACTAGATATTCTTCATAAGTTATGTTTTTACTTTTGCCAACATGACTGTCTAGTATCTCCTCAATCTCCTTTGTAGTTGAACTAGTTGCTGGAATACTCCAATGTGCTTCTACAATTCCATCTCCATCATCTCCTTCATGATACTTTGTCAAATATGAAATGCTAAATATTCTTGAAATATTCAGTTCAACAGACAACTCCACTTCATAGGCATTTCCAAAATCATGCTTTTTCACTATCTTGCATGGTCCAAACTTCTTATTTTCAGCTTATTATATGTACCCATTAGAAAATGTTCCTTTCTCAAATGAACCATGACTTCATCTCTCATATGAAATTCCTTATACCTTTTTTTCACATCTAACTTAACCTTGTACTACATATTCATCTTAGTAATGTGCTTCTTCTCCTCCTCATGGATGTTCTTCAAATGTTCAACAAAATATTTTTCTTTAGTACTACTTATTTTTCCTTTATCCAGCTATCTCAATTTAGAAGCATTTCTAAGACTGCTCCCATATAAAATTTGAAATGGTTATTTACCGATACTTATATTGAAATAATTATTATATGCAAATTCTTCCTATGGTAAAAATAGATCTCAACCTTTTGGCTTATCTCCAATTAAATATCTTAGTGAATTACCCAAAATCCTATTCACCACTTATGTCTGTCCATTAGTTTGTGGATGATGTCATGAACAAAACATCAAATTTTTCTTGAATTTCTTCCACAATGTATGGTAGAAATACTCCACAAATTTGGTATCTCAATTTGAAACTATTCTCTTTGGAAAACCATGTAGTCTCACCACTTCTATGAAAAATAATTCTACCACATGAACAACATCACTTGTCTTCTTGTAGGGAATGGAATGTGCCATTTTTGAAAATATGTCAACCACCAAAAATATGGAATAATACCCTTGTTGTGTCCTTGGTAATCCAAGAATGAAATCCATGCTGACATCCTCCCTTGGCTTCTCTAGTATAGGTGATGGTTGATACAACCCTATATTCTACTTTACTTCTTTTTCCATCTGACATAATCTGCAAATCTACACAAACTTTTTGACATATTGCTACAACTATAGCCAATAATAGTTCTTAGCAAAAAAAGAAATGGTTTTATCTCTACCAGAGTGTCTAACCAATCCTCTAATATACTTCTATTTGATGATATTATCTCTCATTGAACTTCTTGGAATGCATAATTGGCTTCCTTTGAACAACATATCATCTTGGATTATGAAATCCAACCATTTCATCTTATGAAGTATAATAGGTTCTATACAAGCCTTCCATGCTTCAACAAAATTAGGATCCTCTAGATACAAATTACTAAGTTCTTTGAACCCAACCACCTCAATTTTCATTTCTATAAGAAAAATTTGTCTTCTAGTAAGAGCATCTAGAACTCTGTTAGACTTCCCGCTCATGTGTTTCAAAAGAAATATATATCTCTACAAAATTTCAACCCATTTCAAATGCCTTTGGTTTAATTTTCCTTGATTACTCAAATATTGCAAAGCTTGAAGATAAATATACAAAACAAAATTATTAGAAGAAGGTAGTGTCTCCACTTCTTCAATGCCTAAACTACAACATAAAATTCTTGATCATAAATAGAATAGTTTATTTTGGCATCATTTAAGTTCTCACTAAATTCAGCTATAGGTCTACCCTCAAAATAGTTCCTATTACAGTACCACTAGCATCACAATCTACTTGAAACACCTTCTTAAAATCTAGATGTGCTAAAATAGGCTGCTCTATAACTTTCTATTTCAATAGACTAAAACTCTTATCTTCTCCTATAGTCCACTTAAATTCTCTCCTATCCCCTCTCAATTTTTTTTGTCAAGGGTCCACAAATACTACTAAAACTTTTTATGAACTTTCTATAAAAACTAGCTAGTCCATGAAAAGATCTTACCTCTGTAGCACTCTTTGGAGTAGGCCAATCAAGGATAGCCTTCACTTTCTTTGGGTCCATTTTCATGCCTTCTTCATAAAACTACACTTCTTCAGGTTTATTAGCAAATTTTCTTTCCTCAACTTATCAAACATTTTTTGAATATGCATCAAATGCTCCTCCAACATCTTACTAAAGATCAAAATGTCATCTAGGTAAACAATGAAAAACTTACCCAGAAACTACTTTAGTACCTCACTCATGAGCCACATGTAATTGCTTGGTACATTGGTTAGCCCAAAAGACATGACTAACCACTCATATGGTCCTTTCCTTATCTTCAAACAAGTCTTCCTCTCATTTCCTTTTTTGATGTGAATATGAGAGTATCCACTCTTCAAATCTATCTTTTTGAAATATACAACTCCACTCAAATAGTCCATAATATCATCCATCCTTGGCAAAGGCAATCTATACTTGATTGTGATCATGTTGATAGTGCAAGAATATATGCACATCCTCCATTCTCCATTTTTCTTAGGTGCTAATACTACTGGTACAACACATGGAATAAGACTCTCTCAAATAAACCACTTCTACAACAACTCATGCACTTGTCTGTTTAACTCCTCACTTTTTGTTGGTATCATTCTATGTGCTACCTTATTTGGAAAACTAGCTCTTGGAATCAGATCCACCTAGTGACTGATATTTCTTATTCTCAATAATCCATTAGGCATGTTATCAGATACAATATCTGGAAATTCTTCCAACAAATCAACAAATTTTATAGATAACTCTTCTACTTATTCTTTGCCATCTTTTGGAATTATCGCAAAAGACATATGCTCACTCCTCATACCCTTTTGGGACTTCTTTCCATTAACAAAATAGACTCTAGCAACACTACATACCTTTTCATCTATATCCTTCAATGGCTTTAGCTTATGTTTTATTCCATCCTTTGTCAAAGTTTAGGCTTTTGCATGCCCATCATGTACATCATGCCTATCAATATTCCATTGCTTACCCTAAAATATATGCCAACCCATAGGTATGATATCATACAACACATCATCCTAGTAGCTTCTAATCTTGAACTTCATTGAGCATTGCTTAGTGGCCATGAGCTTGTGGTCATGTTACACCCAAGAAATACAGTATGGATGTGGGAGTTCCTACCTCTTCACCTTCAACTTTGTGACCATATTTTCTAACACTAGATTGTCAATCTACCATCAATGATCACATCACAAAACTTATCTTCACATGTGCACCTTGTGCCAAAAAGTGCCTTCTTTGATTAGGTTCGTTCTCACTAATCAGGAGGACTCTTCTATTAACTAGGACTTCTCCTCTTTCAGCATCTTAAGAATGTGATAATCTGGTATGTTCATTAGCATGCACAACTCTGGCCTTACATTTGGTTCTTCAAGCTATCCTTCCTTAGTGGTGGAAACATTCAAATGCTCTATGCCCTTCTTATCAATAGTGAAAGTATTTTCCATGAAAACCTCCTCTTCTTGATCCTTGTCCAATGCCTCTTCTTCTCTAATCTCTATTGTTTTGATCATGGAAATGATTACAATTATTTACCCTCTAGTTTTGACTATTATTTCTAGCCTTATTCTTGGTCTAATGATAATCATTTCATCCTTTTTAAGACCATCAGTCAGATCTTCCATTGCGACCTCTTCCATGATTCTTGTTTTCAAACTTTTTTCTTAGCTTCTTCTCAACTCTTAGGGAAAATTGGTGCACCTCCTTAATACCAGTCATTCAAACTAGACTCATATCCTCTTGAATGCTTAACCTTAACCCATTAAGATAATGGGAAACTTTCTCCTTATCAACTTTCACATGGCCAGTTCTAATGAGAATTTAGTAGAACTCTTCAGTATACTTTTGAATAGATATTCCTACTTCCTTCAAAACTTTTATTTTGTTCAAAAGATCAAGATCATAATCCACATGAATTAAATTTTGCTTCATTTTGGCTATGATTCAATCCCATCTAGTGATTTTTTCCTTCCCTCTTGTATATTGTTCTAGCTATGTCTGCTACCACCATATCGTTTTATCACCCTTTAGTTTGGACTTGACAAACTTGACCCTATCTAGATCTTCAATATTTTCATATTCAAAGTACTCTTCCAGATCATTGATCCAATCGATCAATCCCTCATGGTTAAGATTTCTCAAAAATATAGGAGAATCAAACTTAGGTATTTTTCCAATCTTGTAAATAACCTTTAATATATTTTCCTCCTCTAGGTTAATAACTTCATCTACTACCACTTGATCAACATTTATATCTTCTTCTCTATCATCATCATTTCATCATCTCTTATGGAAATATTTATTCCTCTATTTATTTCTTCTTGCATTGCTTTCATTTTCCTTTGGAGGGCTCTAACACCCTCATATGTAACACCTATAGTTCTCCCACTAGACTCTCTTTGTGCTTTCCCTAAAACTCTACTGTAAACTACCTCATAGTCAGCAATATATATATATATATATATATATATATATATATATATATATATATATATATATATATATATATGTATGTATGTATATATATGTATGTATGTATGTATGTATGTATGTATGTATGTATGTATGTATGTATGTATGTATATGTCTACATACATACATACATACATACATACATACATATATACATATACACACACACACACACACACACACACACACACACACACACACACACACACACATACGTGTGTGTGTGTGTGTGTGTGTGTGTGTGTGTGTGTGTGTATAATCTATTTAGACACTTAGAAACTCCTACTTTGATAAAAATTGATGAAGGGTGCTCCCCTTAATACTTTCAACACATAACAAAAATAAAGAAATAAAAACAATTTGTGTGCACAAAATATGAGCTTCTTATTATCGTTGCAAATGCAAAATTATAGGATTTAGAATTATAATTTGCTAACCCACATGGGCACCTTCATTATAGTCATCTAAAAGATAAAGTTGTGAACTATTACCCAGAGTTGTCCTAAAAAATCTACACGTGTTTCTTAAATCCACAATTGTATGCCACTCAAAAAGGTTCTAGACAATCAAACTTAATAGCTAGGGCCAATAAATCCTAACAATACGTATATAGTTATCCAAATAAACCTTTGACGTCTATTTTGGAAGTTTTGGTTGGCCCAACATTAGAAGGCCACAAATTTTACACTATTGCTATGATTTTCTATTATAACCACTTTTTGGAATCTTTAGCTTCTGATCTATAGGCTTAGATTTTTGCAAGCACCCATTTGTCAAGTTCTTGGGCCTCATTCGGGCACATTCAATCCTTGAAAACTAAGCCCAAAGTTTTTGAGCCAAAATATTATACCAAAAATCTACAATAACTTCACTAATACTTATGATATAGAATTGAGCCTCAATTGGTAGGCTGATATAACTAAGATGAACCTTGAACTCTAAAATTAAGACATTTAGAGCTCATGTGAGTGACTTACTGAGTAGCAAGCCTCAATAGACAACAACTCTACATTAAGACAAGCCTTATTCAAACAACTAAAATGAGATTTTTTTTTTAATGCAAGATTTCTCTTACACCTAGGATGCTCTTGCATTAGTATCTAATCATATGATTAAACCTAATTTAACTTTTCCTTCCAAATGTATTCCTCTAAGGGCTAACCAAGCATTTGGAAATCTAGAAGGTATCAATTTTAGTCACAAGGAGTTAAATATAAACAAAATTCTAATTATCATCAATGCTTATAGTGAAGATCATTGGTTAGAATGTCAAGATATGATACTTTTTGCATACTCGAGTGGACTTGAAGCCAAAAATCCCAATACCATTAGATGGTTAGAAGAATTATGTGGTGATCAAGTAAGTATTTCCTGCTATTCTAATAGATTTATTTACCTTCATTTCCAAAAACAAATTATGGGGGATGATTTTATTTCTGTACCATTTTACTTTTATAAAGAGTTTTTAGTCAATTTTTTTCAAATGGGAACGTAACTTTAGTGAATCCCTAGGGAAAAAGTACTAGAATTCTACCTAGGTTTCCATTGAATCTATTCCCTTAGAACTTGATCATTTTGAAATTTCTAAATGCATTGGCTTTGCTTCTGGTGAACTTATAGGAATAGAAGAAATTTTTTATAATTTCAATAATATTAAGCTACTTATAAATGTAGAAATAGTTCTCAATGAATTCAAACCTATCAAATTAATAACCAATAGATCCCTTTACAAGTTAAAATTTTCAAGATTTAAAGTCTACATAAATAATATTATTAAAATAGAAGCATCCCAAATTATTAATCTTTAAAAAATAGCTTTAAATTAACCTCTAAAAGAAATCTTTCTTATGATATATATTAGAAACAAGAACATTCAAATTAATGAGACAAACTCTTGGATCAATCAAAATTTGACAGAATGGTAGGAGGATCTTACACCAGTGTAGCTCCTCCCAATATGACTAATAAGGATGATGAAATTAGAGATGAAATTGAGGAAGGATAAATTATAGCTAATTCCTCAAACATTAAGACTATACCTTCAATCCAAGGGAAACAAGCAACCAATAATCATTCAACAAAAAAAAGGATGACCAAGAAATTGTAGGAATTGTAACAAAGAGTTTTTCTTACATTGAAGAAAATTTGCATAAAATACAGTAGTGTGAAAATTGAATTAAGGAAATCCTATTTATTGAAGATATCAAAAGAAATTTAGTCCTGTACAAAAGGCTAACATATGATATATTGTTAATTCAAAATGACATTGGTGGTCAACTTATACTATGGGAAGAAGCCCACAAGGAGCATAACCAACTCAATTTGACAACATCAAGTAATATAATAGATCCTATATTAAGGGAGATAGGTTCAACAAAGATAATAAGGAGTAAAGAAGATTAATTTAGTAGAAATAAAGCTAAAATGGTAATTTTAATGCAGGAAACTAGCTTACAATCTCCTTATATATCAAGTCAGCAATTGGGTTAGGAAGAACTCAATCAATTAGAAATCAACAAAAATAGAAAAAAACCCTCGTATCAAAAGAACATACATTAGATAGATTGTAAAATAATAGACATAGATCAAGATTTCTTGGACAAAGGAGAACATGTCGTAATTGAAACTCTTTACTCTAATCCTGAATAGGAAAATAAAACTATGGATAAGAGTGAAGGAAATTGTGTAAATATGGATGAAGATAACTATTAGTTCAACCAAAATATAAATAAATAATTCTCATTTGAATTAACTCCTCTTCATAAGGAGAAAGAAGTATACATTATGTTGATCAATATAGGGAAGGGTAATATTTTGAGTCTGGATTACAATCCTCATCCTTTGGATTTATTTATCCAATCAAAGGACATTACATTTAGAAAGAGAGAAAAAGAGGCCATAAAGAAGTCTTATAAGTTTTGAAGAAGACTTCAAGATGGAAAGGGTCCATTTGATAATAGTAGCTCACTAAACAATCAGAAAGATAGGTAAAAGAAAACTTGGAATCTCATCAAGTTAGAAGTAGAAACTCTCATAAATAAAAGTAGATTTGTTATAAGAAAAGACTCAGGACAAGTCAATAGAATGGAAAACACAAAGCCAAACTCAAAATAATTTTAGGAGGAATTTGAGGTGCAATATCAACTTGAATAAAATCAGTATGGAAGCTATTGGTGTTTTTTAGACTACTTGGTAGAAAAGGCCTCATACTAATATTCAAAGGACTTATCTTAGTCTAAGGACTTAGTTACTTCCTATGTTTAACTGAGAAAACTTTAGATCTGGTTCCAACTTCAATAGAATCACCAATATTCTCTACTCTTCAAGCTTTGAAAAGCTTAGGTGAGTGCACCTTAGGGTTACAATGGTTATATAATTTATTATTTGGAAATTTTCTCACAGTTCATTTGACTAATAATTCTCCTTTCTAGATCTATCCCTTTCAAGCAGAAAATGGTCACACATCTTCTATATTTTACAATTAATACTTGACAATAGTAGCTAACAATGAAACTCAAGAGATTATTGCAAATAAGTGTTGAGCAACAATTTAATTATTCATACACTAAAGTAAAGTTGATTTGATTTTGTGTTTATGCCTAATACAACCCTATACCTTCTTCAACATATATTTGAATATATTATTAGTGCCCTATCCATTGGGATTCAAAGTCTACCCAAAAAAAACATTTTTGAACTAATTAATTGCATTATAATTAATCTTATCAAAAATTGTCCCTAAAACCATTTGATGAATATCCTTGCTATATAACTAGAAACCCTATCACTTTATTAGAAATTTTACTTGATTCTTGAATTAAAAGCAACAAAAAATTGATATACAACATATCTTAGCTGCATTAAATTGCATAAAATTTTCTTACACAATCCCAAGATAACTAGTACACAATAATGGAGACATAATTCAAAGACAAAAATATGGAAGAACTTCCTCCTTTGCATAAATTTTTATTGAAAATTGAAAAAATGCTGGTAAAACTACATAAACCTTCAAAATAAAGTAGTAAATCCTTCAATATTTTCTTGTATTCTTATACTTATAGGAGAATACATCATAAAGTTTACAAGAGACTCAATGGACCAACAAAAACAACATAATTCTCAAAATTACAAGAAAATTGGACCTCTACTCCACATCTTGGGAATCCTTTTATAGAAAGTTTTACAACAAGCTTTAGATGGGAGGAAACTTCTCAAAATTTAATTCAAAAAACAAATACAAAGACATTCCTATTATGTTATAAAAAAAATATTCTTTGTTCTTGGCCCCAAAAACTAAGATGTAGTTACAAAATTGATACGTGATGCTTTTTAGCAAATATCTCCTTAGCAAATTGAATTTGTCTTTAGTTCCTATCACCATCCATGCATTTTTTTTCCTTTTCTATTTCTAAACTTTATCTCAACTACATCTAATTGCTACCACTAGCTGTCAATGCCTTGATATCTACGATCAACTCCCATATGGTGATCTTTGTATCAATATCAGACTAGTTGACATCTCTGATTGTATCCATCTCTTCTAGGAATTTGGTCCACTTGCCATCAGTTATAGCTTTGATCTTAGCATCCACCTTAGACATCTATGCCTCCCACCTATAAAGAATAACTGTCATATCATAAACAACATTGGCACTTACTTCATTGTTACAAAAAGATAAGAAACTGGGATGATCAAGAATATTTTTAAAAGATGATGAGCATTCAACCTAGTCATTTATTTTTCCCTCACTATCCAAAATTGCAGGCACAAAATTTGGTGTCCCAGCAACAATTTTTTTCATCTTGTTTTGGACTAGTTGAATCTTCTTCTCAAATAAACCATTCAAATCTCTTACTTTATGAATTTCTTTCCTTGTACTCACAATGGTTGTCTTTGGTTGGTCCTTATTTTGGGGAAGTATAACAATTATACTACCAAAGAATTGAATGTAGGTGCACCATGTGTTGAACAATGGAGATAATAGAGAAATTACCTTTGCACACTTTTATACCACTTCTTCTAATGCAATATAACTACCATGTGATGAGGCATATCAATGTCTCAAATTTGATATAGTTTTATAGTTTGAACTTACTCTTTGAGCTTTGTGAAAAACATTTCCAACACATTTGTTTTTAAATATCTTGTGAACTTATTCCAGAGATGGCTAGAACTTATTGAACCAATGGATAATGGCTATGACACATTATGCTTAATATTATATATAAAATTTAGTATTTCATATAAATATTTTAAGCTATGCTATAATATTTGAATAAGAGTAGAAATGTTGTTGTGCATATGTGTTCTGAATGTTTCTAATTTTCAAGAAACTGAGAAGTAGTTCAAAGATGGTGATTACTGTATTAAAGGAGGAAGTAATGAAGACCATTCATGGTAAAGGAAGCATAGATTAGTTCTAAATGATAAGCTTCATCTATAAGGAGAGTTATTTTTCTAAGAAAATAAGGAAAACCCAACTTGCTATATTTCCTACAAACTATTAGTCTGCTACTTAATCAATGTCATATGTCATGGTTGACATTCTGCCTTTTTTCTGGCGATGTTTGTTTGTAGATTTTATGTTATGTTTGTAATAAGTCCAATCCTCTATATATAAGGAAGGGGGAGAAAAAATTTAAAACAATACTAGTTCAAGATTCTAAAGTTTCTCTTTTCTATTCTCCATGAATTATTTAGTCATGTAACCAAAGAAGAATTCTAATGAGAGAGTGATTTTGGAATACCTATTGTGTTCTTAGTTAGTTAAAGCCAACCAAGGGGGCCCACTTGAGAGGTGAAATAGATTTAGTAGAGTAGATTTGTTTCTTGCAATTTCCTATTTTAAAATAGATTTATTGTATTAGTCCTACAACACAGTTACTATGAAAGTTCCTACAACACTTGTGGAAAATGATCATAGTAGATGTTTGAATTGTTAACTAGTTTAGAATCCCTTTTCTATAGTTTTTATAGTTATTTGTTGATAGTCCAATTGTGTTTACTATTCTGTATTAGTAGTATAGATTCCTTTCATGCATTTTACTTTCCTGCAGCATTGGTTTTGAGACTCTTTAAGGAACTTAGTATACATACCGTGCTGACCCATTTCCAGTCCTATGTCCCTGGGTTGACAATTCAAGTGTATTTTCATAATGGAATAGATAGTTATAAAAATGGAAATAGTATCCTTGAGAGAAGAATAATGGTGTGATTATCTTGATCTATTATGGAACCTTGCATTTGTGGCACCATTGCTAGGGATGATGTCAAACTAGGAACCTTCATGAGTTCTCTATTTTTAGACTAGTGCATTAGTTAGAAAACCACAAGATTGTGTGCTTGATTAACAAGTCACTAATTCAACTGTATGCATTGAAGAAGAAGACAATAAGATGAATATGGGAGATTTCTTCCATGGGAGTCTGTTAATTTGAATGAAGAAATTGAAGAAGAAGCTGAGTTGCCTTTTTCAAATGCAAGCCCTATTTTTTCTACAAAATCATTCTTAAGAGTAGAACCTTTGGATACAAGTGGTCTTCAACCTTTTGCTAAGATTTTGGCCAATTTCCTTGATAGTGCTACTCCAAATCGACCAGTTATTAACAATCCAACACCCAATGTTCCTTTTTAGTAGTAACCCCATAATCAACTACCTCTAGTAATGGCACAACCTACTTTTCCATTTCCTCTCCCAAGCCTTGTAACCAATGTTAATCTCAAAAATATACCTCCAAACACTCTTCCAAATTTGTATGGCCTTGCAATTGAAGATCCTGATACTTTCTTATTTGAGTTTGACATACTTTGATGTAGCTTTGACTACAATACTAATGCCCATAAGCTCAAGTTGTTTCTAGCAACACTGAAAGAAACAACTTTATGATGGTTCATGGGCTTAGGAACTAATGTAGTAGGTACTTGGTGTTGAGATAATGGGTGTTGCACACATTGCATAATATTGTTATATTTTATTATTTTATTTTTATTATGTAATGTTGTACCTAGATGGACGTGCAACATGCAAAGATTCCCATGGAATATTCTTGATGAGTTGTATTGTAACATTGTGATAATATTTAATGTAATTATTTAATATTGGGGAAAAGAATTAAATGCTCAATATTAAATGTGGAGTTAGTGGGTTAGGTAGCACATGGTTTTAGCACATGGTTTATGTAATACCACTTAGTGGTTTTGTGGGACTTGCTACTATATAAGCAGCCACAAGGGTAGTTGTTTTTGAGAGAGAGAGAGAGAGTGACAAGGAGTAGACAAAAGGCAAGAGTCGAGCAGGACAAGGCTTGCCGGGTTAGCCAAGGGAGCATTTGTGAAGGTTGAAAGCATGGCATGGGATGTGTGGATTCATGCTTGTTCACATAGTTTGCTCGGTTGTGGCTATGGCCATGAAGGCTTCCATGGTTGTATGGCAATGGTATTTTTTGCTGAATAATACATGGTGATGGATGCTTTTGGAGGCTAGGTTTTTCCCTCAATGAGGGTTTTCCAGGGCATATCTTGTGTCACATTTTGTGGGTATGTTGTCTATTCTCTTGCATGTGGATTTTAATTTCGTATTTATTTTAGATCTATTATGGGTTATGTGGAAACCGTTATATTCTTTATTGCCAAGTTTCCTTACACTTGGGATGAAATGCAACCTCTGTTTCTGGACAAATACAAAGAGCATTATAAAGCAAATGATTCAAAAGGAGATGATACCTTTAGAATATCACAAAAGGAGGATGAAACATTGGAATACTATTTCACATATCTTGTATATAGTGTAGAAGAACCCTCAGCATGTGCTATTAGAGGATTCACAAAAGCTAGTCTTCTTGGGAAGCATGAATGATAATTATCTAGAAGTAGTAGACTTGATGGCTAGTGGAGATGTATATCAATCTTCTTGGGATGACCTTAAGAAAATATATCTTAACTACTCAAGGTCAACTATGAAGAAGGGAAAAGGACACTGGACTACAGCTACTAAAGGAACCAGTCAGGGTATTTCAAAGCTTGAGATATGTAATCTACTCTCAGATTTAAAGTAGGACATTATAAATGATGTCGCTACACATCTCAACACAATGACTACAAAGTAGAAGCATGCAAAACCTAAGGTGCAATTAGCTAAGTAGTACCCATACTACCTAAAGCAAAAGAAATATTGCCAATGCAAATTTGTCACTAGCATGGAAAACCAACATCTTCCAACTAAGTACATCAAAATAGATAGAGAGGACGGGCAAGTATTATTCTTTGCTCAACACTGGCCAAGGGCCAAATGTTAAGGTATGCCTTAGGACCCTTTGCAAAATTCAAATCTATATGGTAATTAATGGAAAAATTGTAATACCTCCACAATATAGTCAACCCAATTAGAATAATGCTTGGAAAAAAATCTAAAATAGCCTTAACGACCTTAGAATTCCTAACCTTCCTAGCCAAACCAACAAAATAATCAATGGTAGAATCAATAGAACCAATGGCAACCACCTAGGAGAATTGGTAGTCTACAAATCAATGGAGAGGACCTCAACAATGGCCTAACCAAAATACTAGTAATCCACAATTACCACAATTAACACCTCTAGTCCAACAACCTACACTAATGCCACCACCTACAAGTCTTGGACCTCAAAAGAGGACCCAATTACCTACACAACCTTAGCCAATCCAAATAACTAGTATTCATAACAACCCATGTATTTTGTTGATGCTCAATAATGCCCCACTTATGCTCTAAATATTCCAAATATACATTTACGATCTGGTATAACCCTACTAGCACCTAAACCACATCTCATAATTGAAATAATAGATACTCTTATAGCATCAGAACCCATAACTTCTAAGCCAAAAGTGGTTGACATAACCAATGTAACTAGCTCAACTCAAACTCAAATAGTAGTTAAACCTCTTTTTCAAGAGAAGCTCATGCAAAGTAAACCTGCACAAACAAAGGAACAATCTTTTGACATCATTGATCAATTAAAGAACATGCATGTCTAAATACCCTTATTCCAAGCTATTAAAGATGTTCCTATTTATGGAAAATCCATTAGAGAAGCCTATCTAAAAAATACTGGGGGGAAGATAAAGGATCCAAATATAGTACATGTTGTAGGAAAATTGGTTGAGATCATGTTTAGAAAATTGATCATTCATAAATATTCTAATCCAGGAAGCCTAGTTGTGAATGTGATTACAAATGGACAATCTTTTAAAAATGATTTAATTGATCTTGGTGCTGCTATAAATATCATGACTAAGGATACTATAAAAAAGTTGAAAATAGAAGGATTAAGAGCTACCCCAACAATTTTGCAACTTGCAGATAGTTCTACTATCACTCTTGATGGGATGATAAAAGACATAGTTGTAACCCTAGAATCTCTAAAGTACCCTACAAATTTCATGATTCTATCTCCAAAGGTCAATTTATCTAGTTACCTTGTCATTTTAGGATGACCATAATTAGCTATAGTTGATGCAAATATAAGTTGTAGATTAGGGAGTATGACCATATCCAATGGTTAAGCAATAAAGAAATTTGATCTGTATCCTCCAACACAACCACAACTAGATTTAAGTACATCTATATGGCCAGATTTAGGGGATGGAGAACAAGAATTAAAAACTATAGCTCAACTTATGTCATTATGTAGATAGTCTTTCCTGAAGCTGTAGGAAGGGGATTTAGTAGTTTAGAGTATTCTTAATAACACCTGTGTAGTAGAAAAATATGTATATAACAATTTTGTGTTAGAATTAACCACATATGAGGAATGTATTGAGAATCCTTTTCTACTCAAGGAGCTAGAAATTATTCATCAACTCTTACCGTGTGAATTAGATACAAGTCCAATCTCTAAAGCTTCTATAGTTGATCTCACAACTACTATTGAGTTGTCAAAAGGTCATAATCTCCATGTCAATACTAATTTTCCTTCCACACAAATGAAATAGTTAACAGAGCTTCTTCAAAAATATAAAAATGCTTTTTCATGGGACTATGGGGATATGAAAGGATTGAGTCCTACATTATGCACTCATAGAATATACATCAATGAAGGATTCCTACCACTCTATCAACCCTAGAGAAGGATTAATCTAGCCCTCAAAGAAACAGTTAAAATTGAATTGAAAAAATTACTTGATGCTAGTTTTATATATCCTATATTTGATAGTAGATGGGTTTCACCTCTAGTCATAGTGCCTAAAAACGGAGGGAAATGGTAGATTTGTGTAGGTTATAGAGAATTGAATAAGGAAACTATTGGTCTAATTTTTACAAGATAAAATTTTCCCAATCTTGATGTAAAAAATTAGAATTGGGTCATTTATTTGTTTGCTAGGGTTTTTGGTTTTTGGTCTTGCATTTTTTTTAACCTTTTAGCAACCCTTTTAAACCCTAGGTCTTGCATTCCTTTTAAATTTATTCAGGAAAAAAGCTTTTCAAATCTCAAATATTCCCTACCCTGTTTAAATATTTTGTACCCCCTAGTGCCTTTTTCCTTTTTGTTTCCTATTGTCTGATCTTTATAAGATCTATGGCAGCCACGTCATTTCCATATGAAGATGCAAGTGTTTTAACCATTATGATATAGTGACTACCATGAAATTGAATAGCGATGTCATGAAATGGAGGCACGAAGACTAAAAAGTGCATTGTTTCATAAGGTTTTAGTCACATGTTTCATGCCAAAGCTGTCAAAACTAGAAAAGGAACCAAATACAATGAAGTACAAGTGGCCTCACCAGAATCTAATAAGTCACTATTTCATGATCAAAAATTTTTTTCATCCCAACATTAGTGACATAGCACCTTAATAGAAAATATAGAAGATGATAGCTTTTAAAAAATCTGATGACCATGAAAGCTCCCAAGTGTCATTGTGAATGTGCATTTTTATTACTATGTCAGAAGTATTAATTACAGTAATCATTCTTGATTAGCAAGTTTTCCTAGTGCTGAATTTCATATGTATCCATGAGGTTGCTATGTTGTGACCATAAAAATAGTGGATCTCATCAGTAGTGACATAGTGCCTTGATGAAAAACAAGGAAGATGAAAATTATGAAACAAATTGGTGCCAAAATTCCTATCATTAATATTGGTCATGTGACTTTATTTCTTTGTTAGAAGCATTAATTGTGGTAATGATGGTAGAACTAAAAATTCTCCCAACGGTAGATTTTAGTAGATCACTAGAAGTTGCTATTTCATGACTAGAAAGGTGATGGATCTTATCGGTAGTGCCACAATGACTCAATGGGAAAATGGTTTGGTGGTAGCAAATCCTAAAGGTGGTTCCCAATATCTTCTTTGTTAGATATGAACCATGACACAATGGCATCCTGCTGGAGACACATATGCACTAGAAGATTTGATAAGACCGAAGGTTACTATATTGCAACCAAGAAACCTTTGCACCTTGCTAGTAGCAACATGGAGCCTTTCCTTAAAATGAGCATGTGGCAGGACCCAAATCACATGATGTCACAACAATGATTAAAGTATTAATATATCTGCTAGCTCGATGAAACTTTTCCATGTCATCAGCAACATGGACCCACACCCAAGTCAGACGTTAGATGAGAGATTGCTATCATTACATCAAGATCAAATCAATGATCATTGCCAAGTTGCTATGAGAAGTTGTGCACTATTTACCCTATGTGACTTGGTGACCGAGGGACCCGCCATAGTTTATATAAATCTAATGTTTTTTTCCTCACCTTCATATCAAGTTCAAATCTATGGTTGTCACTTCATTGCTCTGGAGATTTTCTCAATTATTTATTAAGGATAGTGACATAGTGAACAAGGAAAATGAAGGAGGGACTCAACTCTTTGATATTAAAAAATACATTAAAATTTTTGTCATTAGATTGAGATGAGATCAAGGGTTGTTAATTCATTGCTATGGCAACATGATCATTTCTTATGTATAGTGATGTAGTGATTCAGCAAAACATGTCCTCGAGGATTAGTGGGTCCAATTTATATTACCAATAGTAAAGGAAAGGTACACATGGAAAAACCTCATTGGATTGACTACCAACATGTCAAGTATAATGTGATTCATCCCTATCTCCATTCTTGGATCGTAGGATTTTTCAACATTAACAATTTGATTTTAAATTAAGGAGGTGGTGCCACTTTGTTTCTCTTACAGTTCATTTATGAGGAATGAAAGCTTCATGTGCAAGAAAAAATAGAGTATATTCCAGAAGATTTCACCATTTTTTTCTCACACAAATAAGATTTCAAGCTTTTTAAGTAGAAGAAATTATTGAGAATTTGTGTTGAGCTTGATTAGAACGTGAAGCAATTTCCCCTTTGTTCAAGAGATGATGTAGAATTACAGAGCAAGCAAGGAAGTCAAGTAAGTGCATGTATACTATAACCTTATAGCATTTTAGTTTTCTGCAAATTATAGTCAATATGCTTCCAAAAAAGGTGTTCTTAGAGCAACAAGATTACTTAGCTAGGAATATTCATAATGACTTGCTTGAATTGCTCCTGAGTCTACCACTAAAACTGTGGAAGTAAAAATGCTAACCTCATTAAACCCTAGGCTCAAAATTGTAGATGGATTATATGATAGGGGAAATTGGGTCTAGGATGCCAAAACTTCCCAAACTAGTCTTTCTCTATTCAAGAAATGGTTTTAAGAGAGGAATTTGTTTGCCCCACATGCCAATATCTAGAACTTTGATTTAGGGAAATTAGTAGTTCCAAGTGTTTTTATGGATTATGACCTTCTTGAAGTTGTTTGAAAAAATTATGACTGATCAGTTAGAATAGTAAGGAGAACTGATGGTGTGCCTCTAGTTACAATTAGTCTTAAAGAGATTAGAGAGGTATTTGGTCTAGAGCCTTTGATAGGTTATCAAGTACCCATTAACTTACAAGAATTAGAAAAGGAATATATATCAAAGAGGGATGTCATTAGGGGGGGTGCACTGAGGGCCCATATTGGCACAATTGGGAATTTTCTAGTAATTACAGTAGCCTCTTGGGAACCCTTCAAGAAAGAATATTTCACTTCTCGGGCTGTAGAGGCATACATGACTTTATGTCAAGCTTTTAGTGAGGATGAATAGAATGTCATACCTCTTATTCTTATGTATATGATGGTTTAGATTGCTTCCTTTGGTGTGGATGTTATAATTGATTTTTCCTCCTATCTAGTAGAAGAAATTCATACTGGCCTAGTAGGAATTGCAAAGGGGAAAGTGGAAAAGACTTTTGGCCATTATTCATTGTTGATGCATATGTCCTTGTTTAAAGGAGTGACATATTTTGGTATGGAAATGGAGTTAAAAAGAGAACCGGATGGAGAAGCACTACCAGTCCAATTATGGAGTGCAAATATGAACTGAGATGTAGAGCATGCTAGCTTTGTCAGGTTTGATAGGTACTTTGCTTCAAATTTGAGGTGCCTTTTATTAAGCGATAATCTTAGAGTGCCTAATGCACTGATGAGTCTCGTTAGGCCTATGGATAATCCTATTGGCTTGAAAGTTTCACATAACCGGGGAGACATTATCCTATACTCTATTTCTACTATCATTAGGATTTATGGTTTTAAAGGAAAAGGAAAAGGGGATCAATATTCCCTACTTGCACTTCAGCTCATCAATTTGTAATCACAAAAGGGGAGTTGGCTTTTTCTATATAAGATATTAGATCAAGACAAGATGGCTGTTTCCCATCCCCATTTTTGTGATATTGAAGGATTCTATAACTTGGTTTTTAGGTATAGAAATAAAATTGGAAAAGAAAAACATGAGTCATATTACCCTGAGGACATCATAAAAAATGAGTTCTCCCTGTAGGAATAGGAAACTAAGAAAGAAATATGGAGAGTTACTCAAGGGTTTTGGAATTTATACATTGTTTTGATAAAGATTATAGTCCTCTAGATAATGTCATTATAGAGGAAGATAAGATAAATAAGCTCATGAATACTTTTCCTAAAATAATGGAAGCTATGAATGAGAAGAAATAATTCTTTATTAATACTTACCTAGATAAGGCCAGGGAGGTCACAAGGAGGTTGGCATTCACTCCTAATGATGAGTAGGACATTTAATTGTCCAATAGAGGCCAGGTTACAATATCATTCAAAATAAAAAGGCCATTGTGGATAAAGGCAAGCAACTAGTAGGATCCACTAGTGCTATCTTGGAAGAGAGATCTAATGAGCCATCTCCTAAGAGCCAAAAAAAAAAAAAAGGGAACGAGGTCCTCGTATTGAGGAATGTTCACCTTCAAAGACCCCTCTAAGGATTGAAGAGGAACAACTTACCTGGGGAGCAAATTGAACAAATGGGATCACAAGGAGGAATTTTTATCACCCAGGCAGAATTAGATGAGGGAAACCCTTAGGAGCCTCCTATGCCAAGCTTAGAGTTGATAGTAGCAGATTATAAAGGTAGGGAATTGGACCCTGTAATAGAACAAGCTAGTCAACAGTTTTTGTCAGATGATAGTTTTGTCAAATCTAGAGCTTTCCACCACTTTGCATGGCAGGAAAATATAGGAAAATTTGAAGAAATATGTAACAAATTGAGAGCATAACATCAAGAAATGGAGAAATGTTGCAATAATTCCAAAGTATAAGCCCTAAAGAAGGAAGGTAGATGATGAAAGCATCAAACATTTTATTGCTACCCAATTGGGACATAGCTAATGCTTTGATTTTTCATTCTGTTTCAAATAAATTGAATTTGCAAGACTAGAAAAAGAAAGAATTCATAGGTACTACTTTTAGTGAGGACCAAGCTGCTTTGGTCATATGGTCATTAAGGAAAGGATCTAGGGCTATTTCATCACAACTAGATGACTCAAGATTGATGGGAAATATCATTATAAGAAGAGTAGCAGATACCTCCCATATGCAAGTAGCTCACATGGGTGTTGGAACATCTCAATTTTTTTTGGCTACTGTAGAAAAAGAAGAGAAGAAAATGTTTGAACTGCAGAATAAATATGAGAGAGTTCTATAGGCCTATAATAAAGAGGTTCAGAGAAGAATGGAATGTGAAAATAAAGTAATGGGGAGGTCTTTTAGGCCAAGAATCACATATCCTTTCCCTCCAGTAGAACCTTTTCAATCCACTCCACTCATAGAAATACTAGATATAACCACAAAGGCCATAGTATTACAGAGCTGAAGAAATTTAAGAAGAAAAGAGCAAGTTATGCACATTTTATGAAGAGTTGAATGTATAGTATGAAGACAAATTAAAGAAGGCTCTCATGTATCTAGGAAATAAAATTTAATGACCACTATTTTATGATCAACTTGCAAGAACAATAAACATATGGGATGAAATGAAAGAAAATGATGAGGCCTAAAAGCCTATTGTGAATAAATGGGGAAAGAGAAAGAGAAGAAAAAAATGACATTTTTGTGCTACTCTGTCATAATGTATTCACATGATCAAATTGAAAAAACCTATGATATTGTTAATGATCTTCCAGAATTTGATAATAAAAGAGTTCACCTAAAAAGAAGAATAGTTGGCTACCTGAATAAGTATAAGAGCCAAAAATTTGATTTATTCCCTCATGCTCTAGATAGAAAGAATAAACTAAAGAATAAAGATGAATGGGCTAAAGAATTAGATGATTTATTTTGTCTAAGAATGAATAAAATTATCAATGAAATAGGACATGCATGGTGGGCTAGCACAATATAAGAAATGTTAAAAGACCAAATATTCTTTGATTCTTTAAAACAAGATTTTATTGATATTAACAAAGAGGGTGAATATTTTATCAATGTAATGCCCCGCCAAGGGATTCAAAGAATTTTACTAAGTTTGCCAAACAATTTTTTTTTAAAACATGAAAGATAAAACCATTCATAACATTTGCGAAAGCAATAGCAACAATTCAAATAAAAATAAACATAACATATATACATAACAGGCTACATTCTTTAAAGATCCCTTAACGTTGTATCACATCTAATTAACTACTCATCTAACATCCCATTCTTATGAAATAAAAATGATACATCCAATGTACTTAAACAATATACAAGTGTCCTTTTGTAATTATATTTTAGTTTAGCTCAATCATCCACTGTACATATCACAGGGTATGAAAAGCTTAAAAGAATAAACATCCATATAAATAAAGTACATCATCATCCAATATTAATCCATGATGCAATTAAAGTAAATGAAACCACATATCATACATGATACATCATCACAAAAGATATAAACATCCATCACAAAAGATAACCATATATCACAAACATAAATAACTAAGTGCACGGTTCCTCCCAACCATAAATAGCATCATTAGACCATCGTAGATCCTAGCCATCCCTCTGTGCGTAACATTCCAAAGAATCAAAGAGATCATCAGTATTAACATAGTAGGAATGTCACTCCTAAAACATCCTACTAACATGCAAAGTAAAGCATAATAAATCATCAACTAACATATGCAAAGTAAAACAAATCATCAATATAAGAAACATACCAGTAAATACATCCATCATAAGGTATATTGTCTATCATAATGCTCCAAGAACATAATGAAGAATAAATACCAACCAAGGATACTCCAGTCACGGTGTCTCGGACAGATCTCAAATGATAAGAGTGAAAATACACTACCACCCTACCGTGTCGAACCTAAGTGGTCCACTCCCATCGTGTTGAGGAGATAATCTCAAGTCCCAAATAGGATATCAATTCACGAAGCACAAATCTCTATAAGTCGAGGAATCCTAAAATTATACTAACTCAAAAGTTTCAACACACACAAAATCGACATCTAATTCCTAGAGGCACACAAAGACATGTAGAAAACCTACTTTGCAAGCAGGAAAGTGTCATCGCATTTATCACGTACAATTTACCCTGGCAGTTAGCTAAACTCCATGGGTCCATACTGATCTCATGTGGCCACTAGTATCCTCTCATACTGACAAGGCATACTACAGAATGCACGGTCGCAACCATGCATTCTCACTACTCCCATCCTAGCCTATACAAGCACTCAAGGCATGGGCAAGAACATCAAAAAAATTATCTTTTTAGGTTCATTTAATCTCCATTTAGTGTGTAAATGTTATCACTTATTAACCAAACTTATAATGAGTTACCCTGGCAGCCACTTAGGGCCCCGGCCACCATTGCAAGCCACTTCTCGACACTACAAGTAGATTACCTACCCTAAGCTCATGGAATCATAAATTTCAAAATCATAAAAGATAATCCATAATAAAATCATCAAATATACATAATAAGAATCATCAAATCTCCAAGATAAGAATCATCAAATCTCCATGAGCATCTGAAAAAGCATCCATAGAAAATCATGACCACAACAGTTCTCTATTGGCAACTGAAGGCATCACTGATAATCATAAGTATCAATTGGTTCTCAATAACCAAAATATATCTCAACATAAATAGTTCTCAACAAGCAACCAAGAATATCTCAAAATCATACTGATCGAAGACTCCAAAATGATTGAGTCAAACATGTCACAACATGACATCATCAAGAAATAAATCCATATTTCAGTCCCATTATAGCGACTAAAATATAATCCAAGGATAACTGATCGATGACTCAAAAATGATTAGCTCAAGCGTCTCATACATATACCTCTCAGCTTCACACATGAAGACTGATGAACAATAACAATCAGTAAATACAAACATTTCATAGAGCATACGATCACATTACCATGGTTGGGCTTACAAAGATCAACACCAAATAAGATCAACATGCCATCATATCTCATAACCCTCGAGCCTCTGGTAACAACCTAAGACTGGTCAACACTAGTCAACCCAAAACCCAAAATAAGAAGCATATAGAATACACGATGCAAACACATGTTTTGGTTTACTAAATTCACATAGTTGAATAATGTGTAAGGGTTTCCAATTTTCTGTTCGCAAGTATACTTTCAAGTGTATAAATTTATCATTTGACCTACAAGTCAACCCATTTGTTCCCCGATAGCATTATTCTAAGAATAACTTAAGGATAATTATTTACTCATTAAACTGATCATCACTGACCTTTAATTAAATTGCTTTCTTAATTTAACTAAGATCCATATTCTAATTGATTAACTTTCCTTCATAAATCAAGGATCATTATTCATTTATAAAAGAACCAATTATCAAACTAAGAAGAATTATAACTTTATTAAAATGATCAATTAAATCAAACAATTAACATAGGTACAACATCCATGACCTATTAACATCTAATAGTTTCCAATTCAATAATACTAAGTCTCACCATTAAAACATCTAAGGTCGTTATTCAAGTCATGAGAGTACGACTTATCAACTTTGATACAAATACTTCACAACTTTGTTAGAGGAATCGATATTAGCATATCAATTAAAACACTATTACCTAACTTGATTATTAATCTAATCTAATTAATTTAATTAATAATTACATATCGAAGGCAACATTCCAATTAATATCAGTTGACTAATAACTAACTATAATTTTGTAAGTTAAAAGTCATCTATAATTTAGTACACAAATATTCATATTTATAGTTCAATAATGATAACTTGTTAATATTTAATAACAAGCTATATTGGAAATCTTATTAATAAATCTAGAATGACCACATTCGTCATTCTTTCAACAATGTTCCCATTTTATTTTAATAATAACAAGTTATAATAAATCCCCAATACCAAGTATTATTGTCTCAAATAAGTTTTTCCTATGTACGATAATTCAATTAATTAATACTCTAAATAATTAACCAATTCAATTTGATTAATATCTTTTACAGTACTTCAATCATTAACTAATCTCCTCTAGATTAACTCTGATCGTATTAATTGATAACTATTTAAACTATTTACACTATTATTTATTAATAGTTTGTTAGTCCCAACAAACATTAATAAATAATAAACTCATCAAAACTATTATTAATCGATCTAGAGAACTTTACATAAGCTTTATTAGTTAACTCTTAATACCATTAAGGTATATCAATAATTTAGTTAATAATATATAACGTATTAATAATACCATAGTAATTCAAATTATAACAATGTTATAATAGTGACTTCATATCAATTAAATCTTAATCCATTATCATTAAAGTCTCTAAATTTAAATCAACATAATATAAATTATCATCTTACAATTATTTAATCAATATTAAAATCAACCATTAGACTCCATTTTCTAATTGTTCTAATAATATTTTGTCTATATAAACGTTGTTTGAAAGAGATCCCTATCACAAACCAATAAGACTCATTGTAGATTTTAAAATGAATAATCTCCAAATTCTTAACATTATCATCTTCATTAAACAACTCTAAAATTGTTTAATATATATTAAGTAGTATTCAATATACATTATAAAAAGTCCACTATATAAACTATATTAAAATCTCTTTTCTTTTAATTTTCTCTCATCCATTTACTTAGATTGAATAATAATTAATTACACTTCTTCTACTATTAATTAACCTTAATTAAATTTGATTTAATTAGATTAGATAATAAACCATATAAAACTAATGCATATTAATAAGATTCTGATAAGGAAAGATTTCAATAATATCTTTAATTCATTCCATGCTTTGATATATTATTTTTGTGAAGTTTAAGCATAAAGAACTCTTGGTTATGGAGAAATATCTGTCGTTGAATAAAATAGTCTCAGTACGACGGTCATATCTCTCTAATGAACCGTTGGATCAGGCTAAAATTGAAATATGTTGGAGAGGGCCAAGTTGCACCACTTCTGATTGGAGCGATCGAATAAATTCGATCCCGATAAAAAGTTATGAATGACTAAGTTCGGGTCTATCCAAGGGGCAGCGACAGTACAATTAAAAATTTCTTCTTAAAAGGTAATTGTTCTCTAAATTTATCCAATAATTTTACTAATAGATTTGGCCATAAATCTTGAAACTATTTTCAAATCTATTTCAATTTGATTCTAATTCGAACCCAAACCCGTTTCTCTTTTTTTTTAAATCCATACATATAAAATTCTCAAATAAATTTAATTGCCCAAATTGAAAATGCATACAATAAAAATATGAAATTTCTCAGAAGACATATGGAAGACACAAAGAAGACAAGAATGCATGATGTGAAAATAGCATAAGAAAAATCACAAGAATCTACCCAGATTTTGATGCTAATTCGCTCTTCCTCAAAAAATTCGCAGAGCAAGCTCCCTTCTTCAAAGTTCTTGAGTCCTTCAATGCTCCAATTGCTTTCCACCCCCTCTCTAAGCTTCTATGAATGCCTGAATATAAAAAGCTCTTAAGAAACTTTTGGATTGCTTCTTGAAACTGCTGAAAGCTGTCACCAACTAAGTATGGGTCTTTTTCAACCCTTTTGATGAGTCATAGAGTTGTAGACACCTTGTGCTTAATTGATGCACTAACCCCCGTGTTTTTGACACATGTTAATTCTCATGCAAGCTTATAACTCCAATTTACTTTTTAAATAATCTCTATTTAAATTTTATAACTTTCATTTTAATTTTTATAACTTTTATTATTATTATTTTTATTTATTACTTTATAATTATTATTAATTTTAATTTTTAGTTTTCTTTTATTTAATTCCTTTTCCCCAATAATTCACATTTAATTAATTACAATCAAAATATCAAAGATCATGATATTTTATTAATTTTGTCAAATAAATAATTTATTAATTAAATCTATTTATTAAGACTTAATTAATGGAAAATTCACCATAGACCTCCAAGATAAAATATGAAAACCCATCATAGAACAAATCATACAAAATAAATCTAAAGGGTTAAAAATCACGAAATATGTCATCCGACACATTCGGTGGGTATTCAACTCAGATACTTGTCCTAATTTTTCAATTGGGACAAATGGCTCAAAGGGTTGAGATTTGGACTTGAGAATTTATCTCCCCTCTCTTATCATTGAGATAATGTGATAGGGTACGCTCATCCTGGAAATTCAGGGAAGTCAATACCCAGTACTTGCAACCTGCATAAAAACCATGCATGTACAAACACAATATATACTAAACTAAACAGACAATGGTAGGAAGTGGTGCATCATGTAGATCTCGACTAGCAGGTGACTACGACTCCCTTCCTTAACCACATCAGACACACCATACAAAAGTAAACATGCAAGACAAACACGCACACCATACACATGCAAGTATGGGGTAAGTATTCATAAGAAAGCACATATGATAATAAATCATCTTACTAATCATCATTAATAATTGAAAGCAATGTAATAATCATCATCAATAATTGTGAACACTAAAAATAATCATCATACATACATGAAATGTAGAGTCTAAGTAATCTCATCACATAATAAACTGAATCCATAGCACAATATCTGATAATCTCAAAAGAATGCTGCTAACCAACAACATAAAACTAGTTCTAAAAGAGTTCAGCAACAATAACAAAATGTAAACTGGGGGCAGGCACTACAATCAAGAAGCAACAAGAAATTTTACAATTTGGTTTGCCATATGACACACTTTTTGACAAGTGGATGGCATATATTGCTTCTAGTGAATGGTTGGAAGAAGTTGAAAGTGATGATGATGAAACGCATGAAGATGAAATATAGATCATCAACTCGCTGCCACAAGTACCTAAGAAAGAAAAAGAAGGGAAATCATCTCATGTGAGAGATATAGTGGATTAGTTGGATGATGTGGCAAAAATGAAACTAGATGTAATTGTCACCTTGTATCTTTTTTAGAGTTATTTTGAATTTTACTACAATTGTATACAATTTTCAAGAAAAATTAATAAAAAATCGAGTTGTCCCCATATCTATTCTTGTTGAATTTTGTCTCCTTTTTTATTACCTAGTTATTCTGATATTGTGTGAGTAAAGCTTGTCCAATTAAATGCAATTCACTTAGGTTATATGTCAATTCATTACTACTATTAATTCAATGAATTAAGTAAAAGATTTAATTAATTTGATGGGATTGCTATGGTAATAGAAAGGATGTCTATAAGAATGAATTCTAGTAAGAATGGCTAATAATATTTGTTGTAATGCAACAAATCAGATTTATAAATTGGAGTATACTCTGAATTCCAATGGAATAGGCACTAATCTAATTAATCTAGTCTATAGATAGGTAGATTGTGAATAAGCATCAAGTCCAAAATCAAAATCAATTTCATTTTACTATTTTGAAGAGTTTCAAAGGCAGTCAACACTTTTTTGCATGAAACATTTTAGCTCTAGTTAGTTGCTATTGCTGGAAGTACTTGCAAATCTGAGAAGAATTGTGACCAAATCTATGTATATGGAATATATATCATCTAAAATATCAAGAAATGGATAAGATATGTATGTGTTATGGAACGAAGATGAGAATTAGAATGAAACTAATATAATTCTCATACAATAGTAGTCATTTGAATCATCCCATAGATATACCCACCTTGGTTCTACAGAGCCTAAAGAGTAGGAAACCATTCTTGGTTTTGTTGATGTTGGGTTCAAATGGCTTGCAGATATAATTATTAATAGAAAGTGGCTAATCATTAGATTATGTGAGTATTATCATTTTGATTTTGAGCATTTTGTTGTTTAGTAGTTTTTAACACCAAAAAAAGGGTGAATCTACTAACAAGTTGTCCAACACATTTGTAAGAGGTATTGTAGTTTCTTTGGTCCTGTTGTGTACATGTGTGTCAGATTTTTTAGTGCTGCTTGTGGTCATAGTGGATATGTTTAATTGAAAAACCTTGAAAATTTAAAAAGGGAAAAGGAAAATTAAATACGACAAATGAGCACTGACGTACACAGTCCTTAGTGTCTCATTTGTTGAAGCAAGAGTTACAGTCTAATGATCTTAAATGATTGGTTCATCTGTGTGTCAAATATTTCTATAGTATCTTGTGTCTTTTCCTTAAGGTCACAAGTAATTCTAATTGTTTTATTTTCCCTAGAATAGGGTGATGACTCAATCAAGGTTTTGAAACTAGTGCTTATTTCATAAGTAGTAAAATAGCTGACAAAAGAAAAACCACAAGAGCTTACACAAGAGCCAATCCTAATGTACCAATGTATACTGACTTACCTCTAGGTGGTAGGAAGAACCTAAATAAGAAAAAGGTAGACCCAAACCCCACCTGGAAACCAAGAGGTAGTGTATTAGTCAAATCTCAATATCAACCAGTGGTAGGGAGAGAGTCTTCTTCACTCAACTTTGAATCAGAAACCACAAGACTTTTAGGACAAATATTTAGCACCCCATTACTAGATGAAAGAGCCTATCAAGACAAGAATATATCACTAGTAGGGAATGCATCCTCAAGGCTAGATTTGAGATCTAAAATGAATCATAGGCTAGGACTCAGGAGTCCATTTGGAGATCCTTTTAATCCTAGAGTGGTCCCATACATGGAACCTGATTTTATAGACCTAGATGACCCTACTAATTTAGAATCCACTTCTATAGATCCTAAAGAAGTATTATCAAAGATAAGAGTTTTCAAGAAATGGGTTGCTAAGGAAGAAGCCAATCATATTCATCTGGAAAAGGAAAGAGAGCAAGCCACCTTAGATGCTATAGTGTAAAGAGATAATGTGCTTAGAAGGATGGACACCTTAAAAGAACAAAATAAAAAGTTAGAACAAAGAACTTCAATCCTTCATGCTAATGTCTTTGGAGATGTAGATAGTCTAAGAACTAAAGTTCAAGAACAAGAAAAACTCCTAAGCCAAAAGAAAGAACCTATCATTACTCAAGTCTAAGCCTATAAGCCAGTCCAAGTTGATCCTATAGAACCTACTATGAAAGCTATAGATAAAGGAAAGGGAAAAGCCATAGGAATCCAGATAAATGAGCCTCAAGCAGCAACAAGTAAATCTGTAAATCCTCCTATGTTAAAATTAAATTTATATTTGGAAAAAGATAGGAAAGAGAAAGAAGATCTTGCGAAAGAACTTGAAAAGGTTGAGAATGAAGCCCAAGCCCCAAAAACTAGGAGGAAAATCTAGTTCATAAAGTCTAATTCTACATTGGCTTCATGGCCAAATTTTTCTATCCTAGCTGCAACTCCTCTACTAGGTTGTGCTCCAATAATTTCAACTCAAGGAACATCTCAAACAACCCCAGCCTTATCATCCACTATTAGTACTCAAGTTCCTTTTGGCCAACCTCAACAATCTTAGAGTTTTATTCTTAATCAAGCTAATGCAACAAGCACCTCAAATGTTGCTGATTTTTAGAAGAAGCCCATATATATGGAGAAATACATACAAATGTCATTTTCAAATATTCCTAGTGCCCCATACCCTATATCTTTTGATTTGAGGGATAAAGTTGTCAAGTTCTTTGGAAATAATGATGTTACTAGTGAAGAGCACTTGAGAATTTTTATAGATATGCTGAATGATTTTGAAGTTGAACATGAGGATGTGGTAATGAAGTTATTTGTTCATTCACTAACTAAAGATGCAAGGGATTGGTTTAGAAGACTACTTGATGACAACATTAATTCATGGAGTGATTTGAAGAAATTGTTTAAAGAGCAGTATGAAGAGAATACTAATGCTAGGTTTATGTTGAATGATTTCAATAACATCAAGAAGAACTCCAATGAATCTACATTTTATTTTAATGTGAGATTCAAAAAAGCTATGTTCAAATTGTTCTAGGTTATGAGGTTGAATGAGGATGTTTGCCTTACAACTTATTTTAATGCTTTTGATAGCAAGATGGCTTACCAATTGAGGGATAAAGATCCTAAAACTTTGGGGGATGCTTATAAGATTACAGTGAATATTGAAAATAATAGGAAAACATTTGAAAAACTAGGTAGGAGAGATGATCTAAAGTTATTCTATCCAAAGAATAACAATAAAAGGGAAGTTGATAAAACCCCTATAGGAAAGAAGCCTAAAGAACCCACAATAGGTCAAGTGTTGGACTTGTTAAAAATGGTTATCCCAACCACTTTCAACACACATAAGCCAAGTGTTGGTGAAAAAGCTCCTATGAACAATAACAATTTCAATACACAACCTAGAATGCAGAATTATCCTTATACCACTCAATGGAAGGATGGCAAGCCAATTCCTAACCAAACTCAAAATGTAAAAGATAAGAGTACACTAGATCCTTTACAAAGAAGTTCTGTTAATATGAATGATAATGTGTCATGGTGTATCATTTGTCAATCACCTCACTCTTCAGAGTATTGTGCGATTTCTTAGTCAGTTGCTTTAGATCATAGTGCACAAAATGAGGAGGAAGAAGAAGAAAAAATCCATGATGATGTAAGTTGAACATGGTGAGTAGGTGTGGTGATTGTGTGGATTCTAATTTGGAAGAGATTGAAAGTGATCTTGAAAATAAGAGAGTTGTTTATCGACTACACCATCAACAAGTGTTCTCAGATAATGAAGGGTATGATAAAGAACATGCATGTGCTACATCTACTAAAGTTGGTCATGTGAACTTGAGAATACCTTCTAAAGAGAAAATTGATAGGATCACTATAGAGATGATCTCCCAAGTACATAGCAATTATAATTTGAGAAACTGAATAGTTAACAATGATGTTGGGAAGCCTTCTAGTATATTTATAAAAGACATTATACATAAGATAAAGGATGGATATAAGAAGGCTAATGTAGAGACAGTTAAGATTAAAGAAATCAAAACCAAGAAGTGGGAACCCAAGAAAAAAGTTCAATTTCAAAAAAAAAAGATAAAAAAAGTAATTGTACAAGAAAAAAGACCAGGATCTGATACTATCAAGTAAATAATAGTCCCTGCTACTCAAAAGGTTCCTACTCCATGTATGATTGTGAAACCCACTATGTTTGATCCTATTGACATGATATCCATGTTGTCACAAATTACTATTAAAGTACCCTTGTCTGAATTGTTTAGAATTGAAGAGCATAAGAGCAAAGCCTTGTCATGGTTGGAAGGGATAAGAAATAATAACAATAGCATAGAACAAAATGCCATTCAAAAAACCCCATTGGTAGAAGAGGATAGAGGTATTATATCTAAAATTTCCCAAATGTTCTTGGATGATTCATCAATAGAATATATAGAAGATATTGACCCATTCTTTCTCAGCCTGATTATAAAAGGGAAAACCCTAAAAAATTGAATGATAGATTCAAGAGCTTCTAACACCATTATTCCATTCAAAGTAATGGAAGCCCTAGGGTTGAAAGTAGACACTAAGCAAGGAAAATGTAGGGGTATGGATGCTAGAGAAGTTCCAATCATAGGTACTATAAATATTTTACCATTTAAGTTAGTTGCATACCCTAAGGTAGAGTTAACCATGTCAGTCCTTGTAGTTGATATTCCTCCACATTATGGAATGTTTCTCTCTAAAAAATGGAGTGCTGCTATGGGAGGTAGCCTACAATGTGACCTAACGTATGAAAATTTTCACATAGGAGATAAGGCTGTCAAGGTAAACAGAGAGCCAAGGGTTGGTCATATTTTGGGGGAAGAAATTGACAAAGATGCTACTTGTTTTTTAGACATAGGTGTGAATGTTTTTAGAGCTGAATTAATTATCCAAGAAGTTGAGAAGTTGCCTACTATGATTAAGCATGAAGTTGAGTGTTGTTTGGATTCACCATTATTATGGACCATATTCTTTGATGGGGCCAATTCTAAAGAAGGTTTAGGGGTAGGAGTGGTTTTTGTTTCTCCTGAGAAGAATAATTTTAGATACTCGTTCACCCTAAATTTTTCATGCACCAACAATATTGTAATGCCCCGCCAAGGGATTCAAAGAATTATACTAAGTTTTCCAAACAATTTTTTTTTTAAAACATGAAAGATAAAACCATTCATAACATTTGCGGAAGCAATAGCAACAATTCAAATAAAAATAAACATAACATATATACATAATAGGCTACATTCTTTAAAGATCTCTTAATGTTGTATCACATCTAAATTAACTATTCATCTAACATCCCATCCTTATGAAATAAAAATAATACATCCAATGTACTTAAACAATATACAAGTGTCCTTTTGTAATTATATTTTAGTTTAGCTCAATCATCCACTGTACATATCACAGGGTATGAAAATATTAAAAGAATAAACATCCAAGTAAATAAAGTACATCATCATCCAATATTAATCCATGATGCAATTAAAGTAAATGAAACCATAAGCCATACATGATACATCATCACAAAAGATATAAACATCCATCATATAATACAACCATATATCACAAACATAACTAACTAAGTGCATGGTTCCTCCCAACCGTAAATAACATCATTAGACCATTGTGGATCCTAGCCATCCCTCCGTACATAACATTCCAAAACATCGAAGAGATCATCGGTATTATCATAGTAGGAATGTCACTCTTAAAACATCCTACTACCATGCAAAGTAAAGCATAGGATACCATCATCTAACATATGCAAATCATCAATATAAGAAACGTACCAGTAAATACATCCATCATAAGGTATAACATCTATCATAATGCTCCAAGAACATAATGAAGAATAAATACCAACCAAGGATACTCCAGCCATGGTGTCTCGGACGGATCTCAAATGATAAGAGTGAAAATACACTACCACCCGACCGCGTGGAACCTAAGTGGTCCACTCCCACTGTGCTGAGGGGATAATCTCAAGTCCCAAACAGGTTATCAATCCACAAAGCATAAAAAGTTCAGGAATCCTAAAAGTATACTAACTCAAAGGTTCCAACACACACAAAATCGATATCTAATTCCCAGAGGCACACAAAGACATGTAGGAAACTTACTCTGCAAGTGGGAAAGTGTCATCGTAATTATCACATACAAGTTATCCTGGCAGTTAGCTAAACTCCATGGGTCCATATTGATCTCATGCGGCCACTAGTATCCTCTCATACTGACGAGGCATACTACGGAATGCACGGTCGCAACCATGCGTTCTCACTACTCCCATCCTAGCCTGTACAAGCACTCAAGGCATGGGAGAGAACATCAAAAAAATTATCTTTTTAGGTTCATTTAATCCCCATTTAGTGTGTAAATATTATCACTTATTAACCAAACTTACAATGAGTTACCCTGGCAGCCACTTAGGGCCCCGACCCCCATTGCAAGCCACTTCTCCACACTACAAGTAGATTACCTACCCTAAGCGCATGGAATCATAAATCACCACAGTCTTGTACAAGCAACTGTAAATAAAATTCAAAAGATAATCCATAAAAATAATCATTAAATAACCATAATAAAAGCATCAAAAATCCATAATAAGAAGAATCATCAAATCTCCAAGATAAGAATCATCAAATCTCCATTAGCATCTGCAAAAACATCCATAAAAAATCATGACCACAACAGTTCTCTATTGGCAACTGAAGGCATCACTGATAATCATAATAATCATTGGTTCTCAATAACCAAAATATATCTCAAAATAAATCACCATATCTATTGGTTCTCAGCAAGCAACCAAGAATATCAAAATCATATTGATCGAAGACTCCAAAATGGTTGAGTCAAACATGTCATAACATGACATCATCAAGAAATAAATCCACATTTCAATTCCATCATGGTGACTAGAAAGTAATCCAAGAATAACTGATCGATGACTCAAAAATGATTAGCTCAAGCATCTCAGATATATATACATCTCAGCTTCACACATGAAGGCTGAAGAATAAATACAAACATTTCATAAAGAATACGATCACATTATCATGGTTGAGCTTATAAAGATCAAGACCAAATAAGATCAACATGCCATCACATCTCATAACCCTCAAATCTCTAGTAACAACCTAGGACTGGTCAACACTAGTCAACCCAAAACTCAAAACAAGAAGCATATAGAATACACGATGCAAACACATGTTTTGATTTTTTAAATTCACATTTTTGAATAATGTGTGGAGTTTCATTTTCCATTTTCAAGTGTAGAGGTTTCAGTTTTCATTTTCAAGTATACTTCAAGTGTCTTAAATTTCATCTTTTGACCTACAAGTCAATCCATTTGTTCCCCGATAGCATTATCCTTCTATTATTAAGAATTACATTCTAAGAATAACTTAAGGATAAATATTCACTAAACTGATCATCATTGACATTTAATTAAATTATTCTATATTTAACCATGATCTATATTCTAATAGATTGACCTTTCAACTTTTCTAAGATCATTATTCGTTATAAATTATAAGAGAGCCAATTATCAATCTTTGAACAAGAAGATTATAACTTATTAAAATGATCAATTAACATCGATTCAAAATCCTTGACCTTTTATTATTCCAATAATTCTCAATTATATATTACTAAGTCTTCACCATTAAAATATCTAAAGTCATTATTCAAGTCATCAGATTAAGACTATCAACTTGATATCAATACTTTTAAAATCTCATTAAAAGAATTATATCAATTAAATCTCTATTACATAACTTAATTATTAATTAAATCTAATTAACTCTCATTAATTGATTTAATTAATAATTGCATAACCATAACAACGTTCCAATTAATATCAGTTGACTAATAACTAACTAGCATTTTGTAAGATAAAAGTCAACTATAATTCAATACTCAAATGTTCATATTAATAATTCAATAATAATAACTTGTCAATATTTATTAGCAAGCTATATTGAGAATAAATTTTTAATGACCTCATTCGTCTTCTTTCAAATAATACCAACATTCCCTTGACAAATTCGTATTATCATTAATCTTTTCAAATAAGACTCTATCGCACAACTTAATTATTAATATCATAGTTATAATATCAACTTAATGAATATCAATTGATTAAAAATCAATTATAATCAAACTCCAAAAATTATTATCTTTTACCAAACTTCAATCAATAAATAATCTACACTAGATTAACTCTGATCGTATTAATTGATAACTATTTAAACTATTTATACTATTATTTATTAATAGTTTGTTAGACCTAACAAACATTAATAAATAATAAACTCATCAACTATTATTAATCGATCTAGAGAACTTTACATAAGCTTCATTAGTTAACTTTTAATACCATTAAGGTATATCAATAATTTAGTTAATAATATATAATGTATTAATAATACCATAGTAATTCAAATTATAACAATGTTATAATAGTGACTTCATGTCAATTAAATCTTAATCCATTATCATTAAAGTCTCTTCATTTAAAAACGTAATATAAAATTACCATCTCTAAATTATTTAATGTATATTAAATATTATTTAATATATATTAAATATTATTTAATATACATTATAAAAAGTCCACTATATAAACCATATTAAAATCTCTTTTCTTTTAATTTTCTCTCATTTAAAAATCCATTTACTTAGATTGACTAATAATTAATTACACTTCTTCTACTATTAACTAATCTTAATTAAATTTGATTTAATTAGATTAGATAATAAACAATATAAAACTAATGCATATTAATAAGATTCTACTAAGGGAAGATTGCAATAATATCTCTAATTCATTCCATGCTTTGATATATTATTTTGTGAAGTTTAAGCATAAAGAATTCTTGATTATGAAAAATGGAGAAATATTGTTCTTGAATAAAACAGTCTCAGTACAACGGTCATATCTCCTTAATGAACCGTTGGATCGGGCTGAAATTGAAATATGTTGGAGAGGGCCAAGTTGTGCCAATTCTGATTGGAGCGATCGAATAAATTTGATTTCGATAAAAAAATATGAATGACTGAGTTCGGATCTATCCAAGGGGCAGCGATAGGACAATTTGTGATGAATTAAGAATTTTCTCTTAAAATAATTGTTCTCTAAATTTACCCATTCATCCATCTAATAGGTTTGTCCATTCGCATCTGAAAATATAATTTGATAGAAAGATTACATCTAATCATTCAAATTTTCAACTTAGAATTTTAATTTTAATTTCAAATCTTGTCTATCTAATTTAATATAAATTCGAACCCAAACTCGATTAAAATCTAATTTTTTTCTCATTTGAAACTAGGATTTTTCTATTGTTTTCTTCTCAACCAAATAAAATATCTAGATTCCAATTTCAAATAGTAGATTCAATCACAGAGAGTATTCAGACACATAAAACAGATATGATGAAGACAAGAAGAGAAATAGTGCAAAGGGAATATGAGAATATCACGAGTGCACTTGGACACTGATGCTAATTTGCCATGCCTCAGAAGTTCATAGAAAATCTCTTCTTTTTCCATCATTCGCAATTCTTCCAAGAATCCAAGCCGATTGAATCCTCCAAGTGATTAGAAATGTTAGAAGGAGCATAGAAGCAAGTAGAAAATATATGAGCATATGAATCTTCTCCCATGCATGTAAGCTTTGAAGCTTCTATTTTAGCTTGTAGCTCGTGGCTTCCATTAAGCTTGTAGCTTTCATTAAGCTTTTCATTTAAGCTTCTATGAATGCCTGAATATCAAGAGCTCTCAAGAAACCTTTGGAATGCTTCTTGAAACTGCTGAAAGGTGTCACCAACTAAGCATGGGTCTTTTCCAATCCTTTTGATGAGTCATAGAATTGTAGACACCTTGTGCTTAATTGATGCACTAACCTCTGTGTTGTTGATACATGTTAATTCCCATGCAAGCTTAAAACTCCAATTTACTTTACTCTTTTTAATTTAATTAATTTATTTATTAAGTCTCATGCACTAACTTTAATATCTCCACTTTTCAATCTTAATATATTTATATTTTAATCATATGAGATTTAGAATCTTTTAATAATTTAAAATATATTTTTCATTTTTAAATTTCATTTTCCAAAACTTTATTGCTAAAATATTTATTAGCTTTAATAATAATATTATTTAGTCATTTATTAAAAATGAGCTTCAAATATATTATTATTAAAATAAATATTGTCACATTCCAAATTTAATATTATAACTTTTATCTTCCAATTTAATTATTTTATTTTCAAATTTAATTATTTTATTTAATTAATTTTTTAATTAATTAAATAAAATAAATATTAAAATATCATATTAATTTTTTATTTAATTAAACCATTAATTAAATCTTTTGATTAGGCTTAATTAATAGAAAATACTCCAAAGACTCACAAAGGTAAAAATACGAAAAACTCATCATAGCCAAAATACATACAAAATCAAACCAAGGGTTTAAATCACGAATTATGTCATCCAATGTATTCGAAGGGTACTCAACTCAGATACTGGTCCTAATTTTTCAATTAGAACAAATGGCTTAAAGGGTTGGGATTTGGACTTGAGAATTTATCTCCCCTCTCTTATCATTGAGATAATGTGATAGGGTACGCTCATCCTGGTAATTCAGGGAAGTCGATATTTGGTACCTGCAACCTGCATAAAAACCATGCATGTACAAGCACAATATATATACTAAACTAACCAGGCAATGGCAGGAAGTGGTGCATTGTGTAGATCCCGACTAGCAGGTGACTACGACTCCCTTCCTTAACCACATCAGACGCACCATACAAAAAACAAACACGCACACCATACACATGCAAGTATGGGGTAAGTATCCATAAGAAAACACATATGATAATAAATCATCTTACTAATCATCATTGATAATTGCGAACACTAAAAATAATCATCATACATACATGAAATGTAGAGTCTAAGTAATCTCATCACATAATAAACTGAATCCATAGCTCAATATCTAATAATCTCAAAACAATGCTACTAACCAACAACGTAAAACTAGCTCTAAAAGAGTTCAATAACGATAACAAAATGTGAACTAGGGACATGCACTACAAATATAGCTGAATATGAAGCCTTGTTGTTAGGATTGAAGGTAGCTACTCACCATGAAATTAAGAAGTTGCATGTCATAGGTGATTCTGAATTGATCATCTAGTAGATAAAGGGGACATATGCATCTTAAAATAAAAGATTGAAACAATATAAGAATGTTGTCTGGGATTAGATAGAATTCTTTGATGCATTTGGTATTTCATGGAGAGATAGGACTCAAAATAAGATGGCTGACTTATTCAAAAATGTAGCAATTAAATCATAAGAGGTATCATTTGCAAGAATTTCATAGATAGAGATCTAGAATAGACCCTCAATACTTGATAATATTGAACATTGAAAAGTATTTGAAGATGACAAAGACATTGTGAACTTCTTGTTGAATGAAGATAAATACAATGGTCAAGAGTTGGACCATAGTGATTTGGTTGAAATCATGAATGGTAAGGAAACAATACTTGGTCAAGAAGTCATACAATTAAAGACTAATAAAGTGCCTAAAGGTTTAGTTGTTTTAGAGAATATTTTTGATAACCAAGATAGGGAAAGACCTAGAGCTAAAGATTGTAAACCTTAGGAACTAAAAGAGGTAAATTTGGGTACTAATGAGGCTCCTAAGAAAGTCTATATTGGTCAAAATTTGTCAGCTAAAATTAGAGAGCCTTTGATTGACCTACTAAGAAAATATAGACATGTTTTTGCATGGTCATATGATGACCTAAAAACTTATAAAGAAGATCTTTTTCAACATTTCGTACTAGTGAAGGACAATGTAAAACCTTTTAGGTAGAAATAGAGACCAATCAATCCCACTCCAGCACCTAAAATGCAAGATAAATTGATGAAGTTAAGGGATGGAGGGATAATTAAACCTATTAGACATTCCACTTGGGTCTCAAATCTAGTACCTATCAAGAAAAAGAATGGAGATATCAGACTATGTGTGGATTCTAGAAATTTGAACATTGCTTCCTTAAAATATAATTATGATTTGCCAAACATGGAAGCTATGTTGCAACAAGTAATTGGGTCTTAACTTATGTCTATGATGGATGGGTTCTTAGGGTATAACTAGGTCTTGATGAAAAAAGAAGAGTAGTTTAAGACAACATTTACAACTCCCTAGGGAACTTATGTATATATGAGAATGCCATTTGAATTGATTAATGCTGGTGCCACTTTTCAAAGAGCCATGGATGTGGCTTTCCATGAGCACATCAATAAGTTTATGGTTGTATACCAAGATGACCTCATAACTTATTCCAAAAAGGTTGAAGACCACTATAGGCATTTGGAGAAATTTATTATTAAATCATTGGAATATGGAGTGTAATTAAACCCTAAGAAATGTACATTTGGGGTGACTGAAGGCAAACTATTGGGACATGTAGTATCAAAGGATGGAGTAAAGATAGATCTTGAGAGAGTAGTAGCCATTGATAAGTCCTTAAGCCAAATAATGTAAAAGGAATACAATATTTCTTTGGGAAAGTTAACTTTCTAAGGAGGTTTGTCACTAACTTTGTTGAGATTAGCAAACCTATCTCAAAAATGCTTAAGAAAGGAACTACTATCAATTGGAATGGTGAACCTTCATAGGCATTTCAAGATATTAAAACTACCATAAAAAATGCTCTAGTCCTAAGGACCCTAGACTATACAAAACCAATACACATATTTTCTTTTGCATCTTTCCACACTATAGCTATAATTTTGTTGCAAATAAATAAGGAAGGATATGAACAGCCAATTGCATTCTTTAGTAAGTTGTTGTAGGCTACTGAATCAAAATATGAGATAAATGAAAAAAAAAGCATATGCTCGAGTAAAAGCTATTAAGGCTTTTAGATGCTACTTGATAGGTACTATTGTTATTGCATTTGTGCCTAGTGCTACTATAAAAGACATATTTTCTCAACAAGAAGTGTCAGCGAGAAGATGTAGGTGCATCAATAAGATCCAAGAATTTAACATTGAAATACAGATAACAAAACTAGTAAGAGGTCAAGATCTAACTAAACTTATGGCTCAATCTAATTTGGATGCTAATAAGATAAATATGATAATAGATGACCTCAAATCTGATTTATGTGACATGGATCACTATGAGTGGTATGCTAATATTATCCACTATCTACAAAACATGGAAGCTCCTTCCCATTTGACTAAAAATGAGAAAAGGAGTACTAAGTTGCAAGCCATCAGGTACATAATTGTCAAGAACAATTTATGGTGGAATTTTTTTTGGGAGTACTACTAAAATGTGTGGACCAAGAAAAGTCAAAAGAAGTCATGAATGAAATGCATCCTAGAGTTTGTGGAGGACATTATATGGCCAAGACTACTATGCACAAGGTATTGCGAGCTAGATTCTAGTGGCCATCCCTTTTTAAAGATGCTCAAATTATGGTTAGGAAATGTGATGCTTGTCAAAGGTTTGCTGAAAAAATTGAAGTTCTTAGGGAATAATCCATTAAAGTTAATTGAGGTTCAAGCACCGTTTCAACAATGGGGTATGGATTTTGTAGGTGAGATCTCTCCTAAATCTAGTACTCGATATTCATGGATACTAGTTGCCACTAATTGTTTCACAAAGTGGGTGGAGGTAGTCCCTACAAGAAATGAAACTAGTAAAGTTATCAATAATTTCTTGCTAAATAACATTATTTCTAGATTTGGTTGTCCATAAAAAATTGTAATAGATAATGCAATGTGCTTTAGGTCTAGAGATTTCATGAAATTTTGTGACAAGTATGGAATTACTAGATCAACTTGTTCCCCTTATTAGCCACAAGGGAATGGACAAGTTGAGTCCATAAATAAGAGTTTGTTGAAGATAATCAAGAGAACCTTGGATGATAACAAGAAGGCATGGGATTCTGAGTTGCAGTTAGCAATATGGGTAGATAGGGTGACTGTGAAGAAAGCCATTGGTGTAGCCCCATTTGATATGGTATATGGAATTTAGGAAAGGATGCCTCAAAATAACCTAATGAGCTTGTATAACTACATTCAAATGTATGATGAAGACATCATTGATGATATGCAAGAAATGTTGGATGAACTTGTAGGACTAGCAAAAACTAGGAGAGAAGCATCTCTCAGGAACCAAAAGTTGGAACTACAAGTCAAGACATTATATGACAAAAGGATCGTAAGAAAAAAGTTTGAAGATGGAGATTTAGTCCTCATGTGGAATGCTAGAATTGAGGATAAAGGAAAACATGGTAAGTTTGATCCTATATGGTTAGGCCCCTATATGATTGAAAATACATGGGGAGAAGACTTTTATATCCTCAAGGATTTTAGTTCATGGATAGTTCTTGAAGAGTATTTTTCATAAAAAAATACTTGTTTCTTCCATGAACAATAGTCTAGGGTTTTTTATGTACATTTGTAAATTGTTTGGTCTTTGTGTAGTTTCCTGTACATAGTTTTCCCTGTTATTGTTGCTCTCTTAGTTTTGTCAAGTTCCAAGGAAAGTCAAGTATGTGGTCTACTCTACCATAAATTCTAGATTCTTGCATAGACTTAGTTAGTCTATTATCCCTAGACAGAGCCATTGTTAGTCTAATTTTTACAAGATAAAATTCTCCCATTCTTGATGTAAAAAATTAGAATCGAGTCATTTACTTGTCTGCTAGGGTTTTTTGATTTTTGGTCTTGCATTTTTTATAACCTTTGAAAAACCCTTTTAAACCCTAGGTCTTGCATTCCTTTTAAATTTATTTGGATGCAAAGCTTTTCAAATGTCAAATATTCTATACCCCACTTAAATATTTTGTGCCCCCAAGTGCCATTTTCTTTTTTTCCCCCACCATCTGATCTTTATAAGATATATGATAGTCATGTTGTTGCCATATGATGATGCATGTGTTTTAACCATAGCAACATAGTGACTTCCATGAAATTGACTAGCGGTGTCATGAAATGGAGGCATGGCGATTGAAAAGTGCATTTTTTTAGAAGGTTTCAATCACGTGTTTCATGTGAGAGCTGTCAGAACTGAAAAAGGAACCAAATATAATAAAGTGTAAATGGCATCATCAAAATCTAATAAGTCACTATGTCGCAATCAAAAAAAGTTTACATCCCACCATTAGCAACATAGTGCCTTAACAAAAAATATAGAAGATGGTGCCTTTTAAAAAATCTGATGACCATGAAAGCTCCCAAGTGGCATTGTGAGCATGTATTTTTATTACTATGTTAGAAATATTAATTGTGGTAATCATTCTTGATTAGCAAGTTTTCTTGGTGTCAAATTTCATCTATATCCGTGAGGTCTCTATGTCGCAACTATAAAAATAGTGGATCTTGCCAATAGCGACATAGTGCCTTGACAAAAAGTAAGGAAGATGGGAAATTATGAAATAAATGGGCATTGAAATTTGTATCATTAATATTGGTCATGTGACTTTATTTATTTTTTAGAAGCATTGATTGTGGTAATGATGGTGGAACTAAAAATTATCTTAGTTTTAGATTTTAATAGATCACTAGAAGTCACTATGTCATGATCGAAAAGGTGATGGATCTTGCTGGTAGTGCCATAGTGACTCAACGAGAATATCATTTGGTGGCAAAAAATCCTAAAGGTGGGTCCCAGTATCTTCTTCATTAGATATGAACCATGACTTAGTGGCATCCTGCTGGAGACACATATACACTGGAAGATTTGAGAAAATTGGAGGTCACTATTTCATGATTGGGAAACCATTACACCTCGCCAGTAACAACATGGCACTTTACCTAAAAATGAGCATCCGATGGGACCCAAATCACATGATGTCACAACAAGGATTAAAGTATTAATATATCTACTAGCTTGACAAAAATTTTCCATGTCATCAATAGTATTCACCCATACCCAAGTCAGATGTCAGATGAGAGATTGCTATAGTTAGATCAAGATCAGGTCAACGATCATCGCCAAGTTGCTATGAGAAGTAGTGCACTATTTTCCCCACACAACTTGGTGACTGAGGGATGCACAATAGTTTATATAACTCTAATTCTTTTTTCCTCACCTTTAGATCAAGTTCAGATCTATGGCTATCGCTTCGTCGCTATGGAGATTTGCTCAATTGTTAAGGATAGAGACATAGCAAATAACAAAAATGAAGGAGGGACCCACCACTTTGATATTAAAAAATGCATTAAAATGTTTATCATCAAATTGAGATGAGATCAAGGGTTGTCACTTCATCACTATTGCAACATGCTTGTTTCTTATGTATAGCAATGTAGAGATTCAACAACACATGTCCTTGAGGATTAGTGGGTCCAATTTATATTACCAATAGTAAAGGAAAGGTACACATGGTGAAATCTCATTGGATTGACTACCATCATGTCAAGTGGAACATGAGTCATCCCTGTCTGCATTCCTGAATCGTAGGATTTTTCAAGATCAATGGTGTGATTTTAAATGAAGAAGGTGGTGCCACTTTTTTCCCTTATAGTTTATTTATGAGGAATGAGAGCTTCACATGTGAGAAAAAATAGAGTATATTGCAAAATATTTCACCATTTTCATCTCACTCGAAGAAGATTTCAAGCTTTCTAAGTAGAAGAAATTACTAAGAATTTGTGTTCAGCTTGATTAGAATGTGAAGTAGTTTCCCTTTTGTTCACAAGATGTTGTAGTATTATAGAGAAATCAAGGAAGTGAAGTAAGTGCCTGTATATTGTAACCTTATAGCATTTTAGTTTTCTACAAATTATAGTCAATATGCCTCCAAAGAAGGTGTTCTTGGGGCAAGAGGATTACTTAGCCAGGAATATTCATGATGACTTGCTTGAATTGCTCCTTGAGCCCATCACTAAAACTGTGTAAGTAAAAAAGTTAACCTCATTAAACCCTAGGCTCAAAATCATAGATGGATTATATGATAGGGGAAATTGGGTTCGAGATGTGAAAACTTCCCAAACTAGTCTTTCTCTATTCAAGAAATAGTTTTCAGAGAGGAATTTGTTTGCCCCACATGCTAATATCTGGAACTTTGATTTAGGGAAATTAGTAGTTCCAAGTGTTTTTATGGATTATGACCTTCTTGAAGTTGTTGCAAAAAATTATGACCAAGTTAGAATAGTAGTGAGAATTGATGGTGTGCCTCTGGTTACAATTAGTCCTAAAGAGATTAGAAAGGTATTTGGTCTAGAGCCTTTGATAGATTATCATGTACCCATTAACATACAAGAATTAGAAAATGAATATATGTCAAAGAGGGATATGACTGGGGGGGTGCATGGAGGGCCCATATTAGCACAATTGGGATTTTTCTAGTAAATACAGTAGCCTCTAGGGAACCCTTCAAGAAAGAATATTTTACTTCCCCAGTTGTAGAGGCATACAAGACTTTATGTTGAGTTTTTGGTGAGGATGAATAGAATGTCATGCCTATCAGTCTTATGTGCATGATGGTTTAGATTGCTTCCTTTGGTATGGATGTTATTTTTGACTTTACCTCCTATGTAGCAGAAGAAATTCATACTGGCCTAGTAGGAATTGCAAAGGGGAAAGTGGAAAAGATTTTTGGCCATTATTCATTGTTGATGCATATTTTCTTTCTTAAGAGAGTGACATATTTTGGTAAGGAAATATAGTTAAATAGAGAATAGAATGGAGAAACACTGCTAGTCTAGTTATAGAGTGCAGATATGACCCTGGATGCAGAGATTGCTAGCTTTGTCAGGTTTGATAGGTACTTTGCTTCAAAGTTGAGGTGCCTTTTATTAAGTGACAATTCCAGAGTGCCTAAGACACTGATGAGTCTCATTAGGCCTATGAATAATCCTATTGGCTTGAAAATTTCACATAATTGGGGAGATGTTATCCCACTTTCTATTTCTACTATCATTAGGATTTATTGTTTTAAAGGAATCCCTCATGTACTACCTTACCAGGTACATTTTAAGGTAAGGATGGCTAAATTTATGTGGTAGCTAGGGGGAGTAGAAGAAATTTATCTAATTAAAAGGCAAAGTGGGTCAATAGTCCCTACTTGCACTTCAGCTCATCAATTTGTAATCATAAAAGTGGGTTGGCTTTTTCTATATATAATATTAGATTAGTAAAAGATGGATGTTTCCCATCCTTATTTTTGTGATACTAAAGGATTCTATAACTTGCTTTTTAGGCATAGAATTAAACTTGGAAAAATAAAACATGAGTCATATTACCCTGAGGACATCATAAGAAATGAGTTATCCTTGTAGGAATAGGAAACTAAGAAAGAAAAATGGAGAGTTTACTCAAGGGTTTTGGAATTTATACATAATTTTGATAAAGATTATAATCCTCTGGATAATGCCATTACATAGTTCCTTTGGTGTGGATGTCATTTTTGAATTTGCCTCCTATCTAGCAGAAGAAATTCATACTAGCCTGGTAGGAATTGCAAAGGGGAAAGTGGAAAAGACTTTTGGCCATTATTCATTGTTGATGCATATGTTCTTGTTTAAAGGAGTGACATATTTTTGTAAGGAAATAGAGTTAAATAGAGAACAGGGTGGAGAAGCATTGCCAATCTAGTTATGGAGTGTAGATATGACCTGGGATGTAGAGAATGCTAGCTTTGTCAGGTTTGATAGGTACTTTGCTTCAAAATTAAGGTGCCTCTTATTAAGCAACAATCCCAGAGTGCCTAAGGCACTAATGAGTCTGATTAGGCCTATGGATAATCCTATTGGCTTGAAAGTTTCACATAATTGGGGAGACATTATCCCATATTCTATTTCTAATATCATTAGGATTTATGGTTTTAAAGGAACCCATCATGTACTGCCTTACCAAGTACCTTTTAAGGTAGGGATGGCTGAATTTATTTAGCAGCTAGGGGGACTAGAACAAAGTTATTTGGTAAAAAGGCAGAGGGGGGTCAATATTCCATACTTGCACTTTAGGTCATCAATTTGTAATCACAAAAGTGGGTTGGCTTTTTCTATATAAGATATTAGATTAGTACAAGATGGATGTTTCCCATCCTTGGTTTTGTGATATTGAAGGATTCTATAACTTAGTTTTTAGGTATAGAATTAAACTTGGAAAAGTAAAACATAAGTCATATTACCTTTAGGACATCATAAGAAATGAGTTCTCCTTGCAAGAATAGGAAACTAAGAAAGAAAAATGGAGAGTTTTCTCAAGGGTTTTGGAATTTATACATTGTTTTAATAAAGATTATAGTCCTCTAGATAATTCCATTATAGAGGTAGATAAGATAAATAAGCTCATGAATACTTTTCCTGAAATAATGGAAGCTATAAATGAGAAGAAACAATTCTTTATTAATACTTACCCAGATAAGGCCACAAAGGTCATGAGGAGTTTGGAATTCACTCCTAATGTAGGATTAGGACATTTAATTATCCAAAAGAGGCTAGGTTACAATATCAATCAAAATAAAAAGACCACTGTGGATAAAGGAAAGAAAGTAGTAGGATCCACTAGTGTTGTCTTGGAAGAGAGACCTGTTGAGCCCTCTCTTAAGAGGGAAAAAATAGTAAGGGAACAAGGTCCTCATATTGAGGAATATTCACCTTCATAGACCCCTCTGAGGATTGAAGAGAAACAACTTACTAGGGAGAAAATTGAACAAATGGGATCACAAGGACTTTTTATCACCTAGGTAGAATTAGATGAGGGAAACCCTTAGGAGCCTCCTATGCCAAGCTTAGAGTTGATAGTAGAAGATTATAAAGGTAGGGAATTGGACCCTATAATAGAATAAACTAGTCAACAATTGTTGTCAGATGATAGTTTTTTCAAATAAAGAGCTTTCCAACAGTTTGCATGAGAGGAAAATATAAGAAAATTTGAAGAAAGATGTAACAAATTGAGAACAGAGCATCTAGAAATGGAGGAGACTACCCTATAGAATCAAGTGAAGGGAGAAATGATGTAAAAATTCCAAAGTATAAGCCTCGAAGAAGGAAGGAAGATGGTGAAAGCATCAAACATTTTATTGTGTTCCAATTGGGATATAGCTGATGCTTTGATTTTTAATTCTATTTCAAATAAATTGGATTTACATGACTAGAATAAGAAAGAATTCACAAGTACTACTTTTAGTGAGGACTAGGTTTGTTTGGTCATATGGTTATTAAGGAAAGGATCTAGGGCTATTTCATCATAGCCAAATGACTCAGGATTGATGGGAAATATCATTGTGAGAAGAGTAGTAGATACCTCTCATGTGCAAGTAGCTCACATGGGTGTTGGAACATCTTAATTTCTTTTGGCTACTATGGAAAAAGAAGAGAAGAAAATGCTTGAACTGTAGAATAAATATGAGAGAGTTTTGGAGGCCTATAATAAAAAGGTTTAGAGAAGAATTGAATTAGAAAATAAAGTAGTGGGGAGGTCTTCCAAGCCAAGAATCACATATCCTTGAACTCCAGTGGAACCTTTTAAATCCACTCCACTCTTAGAAATACCAAATACACCAAAAAGGCCACAGTATTACACAATTGAAGATTTTGAAGAAGAAAAGAGAAAGTCATGGGCATTGCATGTAGAGCTAAATGTATAGTCTAAAGAGAAATTAAGGAAGGTTCTCATGTATCTAGGAGATAAAAATTGAATGGTCACTATTTTATGATCAACTAGAAAGAACAATAAACATATGGGATGAAATGAAATAAAATGATGAGGACATGAAGCCTATTGTGAATAAATGGGGAAAGAGAAAGAGAAGAAAAGAAATGACATTTTTGTGCTACTCTATCATAAGGTCTTCACATGATCAAATTGAAAAAACCTATGATATTATTAATGATCTTCAAGAATTTGATAATAAAAGAGTTCACCTACAAAGAAGAATAATTGGCTACTTGAATAAGTATAAGAGCCATAAATTTAATTTATTCCCTCATGCTCTAGATAGAAAGAATAAATTAAAGAATAAAGATGAATGGGTTAAATAACTGGATGATTTATTTTGTCTAAGAATGAATAAAATCATCAATGAAATAGGACATGCATGGTGGGCCACCACAATGGAAGAAATGGTAAAAACCCAAATTTTCTTTGATTCTTTAAAACAAGATTTTATTGATATTGACAAAAAGGGTGAATATGTTATCAATAAGCAATAGGATATTTTGCAATTTGATTGGCCAGATGACACACTTTTTGAAAAATGGATGGCAGATATTGCTTCTAGTGAATTGTTGGAAGAAATTGAAAGTGATGATGATGAAACACATGAAGATGAAATATAGATCATGAACTCACTTCTACTAGTACCTGAGAAAGAGGAAGACATAGAAGGGCAATCATCTCGTGTGAGAGATATAGTGGATTAATTGGATGATGTGGTAGCCAGATGTAACTGTCACCTTGTTAGTAAATGATGATATGAGTGGAAATGCCAGAGTAGAGGTGAAGTTGTAGGAATCAGAGCCTGACACATTTTGATAGCTACATATACCAAGGATTCAAAGTGAATAAAGGCCAATCATGGGATTTGTAGCATTCAAAGATGTAATAGAAAGGGGACCCACTAAAGAATTACTTGATGTATTATCTTTCTGTTTCATAAAGTTTTGTCTCTTCTTGATACTCAAAATGTGAATATCTTTTGTAAAGGGACACATGTCAGTTCTCTATGCCTGAAGCTTGTTGCATCTCACACTTTGTAAGTGAGATTCCAAGGCTAGCTGATTTCTAATACAATTTTAGTTTTACACTAAGTATATTTCGGTCCAGTTAAGGAAGCAAACTTGATGATGTATCTTCTCTGTAAATTTCTCTAAGAATACATTGATATCATACAATCCTTGTGTCCTTTTTAGAGTCATTTTGAGTTTTACTACAATTGTATGCAATTTTCAAGAAAATTAATTCAAAATTGAGCTATCCCCATATCTATTCTTGTTCAATTTTGTCTCCTTTGTTATTACCTAGTTAGTCTTATATTGTGTGAGTAAATCTTGTCCAACTAAATGCAATTCACTTAGGTTGTGTATCAATTCATTATTGATATTAATTTAATGAATTAAGTAAAAGCTTTAATGAATTTGATCTGATTGCTATGGTAATAGAAACAATGTCTATAAGAATGAATTCCAGTAAGAATTGCTAATAATATTTGTTGTAATGCAACAAATGAGATCTATAAATTGGCGTAGACTCTGAATCCCAATGGAATAGGCACTAATCTAATTAATCTAGTTTGCAAATAGGTAAATCATGAATAAGCATCAAGTCCAAAATCAGCACTTTTTTGCATGAAACATTTTAGCTCTAGTTAGTTGCCACTGCTAGAAGGACTTGCAAATCTTAGAAAAATTGTGACCAAATCTACATATATGGGATATATATCATCTAAAATATCAAGAAATGGATAAGATATGTTTGTGTTAGGGAATCAAGATGAAAATTAGAATGAAATTAATATAATTCTCATAAAATAGTAGTCATTTGAATCATCCCATAGTTATACCCACCTTGGTTTTGTAGAGCGTAAAGAGTAGGAAGCCATCATTGGTTTTGTTGAAGTTGGTTTCAAATGGTTTGCACATATAATTGTTAATAGGAAGTGGCCAATCCTTACATTATGTGAGTAATATCATTTTGGTATTGAGCATTTTTTTGTTCAGTAGTTTTTAACACCAACAACAACAAAAAAGGATCACTTTCCTTTACCATTCATTGATCAAGTTCTAGACACTCTGGTTGGTAACAAATATTTTTCTTTTCTAGATGGGTACAATGGTTATAATTAGATAAGTATAGCTTCTAAAGATCAACATAAAACCACATTTGCATGGCCATGGGGTACTTTTGCATATTTTTCTTTTCCATTTCGCTCATGTAATGCCCTACAACATTTCAATGAGTCATGGTCAGCATTTTTGTTAATATACCACATGATTGCAAGGAAATATACATGGATGATTTCACAACATTTGGAATCACCTTTGAAGAAGCCTTAATGAATCTTGAAAAGGTTCTTCTCTAATGCAAAGAACATAATTTATCACTCAATAGTGAGAAATGTTTCATGCTCATGTAGAAAGGAGTGGTGCTTGGTCATTTCATATCAACTACAAGAATACAAGTGGATCCAGCTAAGATAAAGGTAATACTAACACTGCCCATACCTACAAAACCAAAAGATGTAAGATCTTTTTAGTTTATGCTAGATATTATAGATGTTTCATAAAAGATTTCAATAAAATAGCTAGTCCTTTGTATACAATGTTGACTAAGGAAGTTGAATTCATTTGGACACCCAAATGTAATGAAGCCTTCCTATAGCTTAAGAAACTCCCCAACATGACACTAGTTTTAAAGGGACTAGATTGGTCAATTCCATTTAATATTCATATTGATACATTAGACATATTAACTTGGTTTATGAAGCATTAACTATGATAAATGATGTATTGATTAACAATTGCATGTATAGCTAGTTGATGCTAGATTATGATGATTTATTGTGAAAAATGGTTAGAATTGAATAATAATATTCTTGAGGTGGTTAATGTGTTGTATGTAAGTTATTTGGGTCATTCATGCAGCTGGAAAGAAGGAAAAGAAAGTTGACACTTTTCAATATTCAACAAGTGCAGGAAATAAAGAAAAAGTTAAAAGCCAATTCCAGAAAAATAGGTATATCTTGCTCAATTCTTAATTAAATTAAGAATGTCTTATCATTTTGGAAAGTTAAGAAGAAGGATCATAAACCCTTTTGAGCATTAGAGTTGGTTCGAAGCAGTTAATGAGCAACACGAATCAGAAGTTGGTTGAGAAAAAAGTGGCACGTTTTCAAGCAGCATTAAACCACTTTCAAAAAAATGACCATGACTTCCACATTACTTAATGAAATTAAGATTTTCAAAATGATTTGGAAATTTTAAATGGAGGAGAATAGCATGGTAAAGTGGTTTAGTATAATTTGAAATAATGAAGGAGAGCCATGCGTTTGAGTGGACTGTTGAAAATGTTGAACTGAATTTCAGCACTTTGTCATTACTTTTGTAATAAGATTCTTCCGTATTTAAAAGGATGATGGGGAAACTTGTTAAGTGGTTAGAGGGTTGTTAGAGGTAGAAGTGGAAGTAGAGGTAGAGAGATAGAGGTAGAGAGGTAGACATACATAGAGATATAAACAATTTAGATAATATACAGTTCCTGCAGCAACTACTGTGCAGTTTCATGCAGCCATTACTATGCATTTAGTTTGTTTCCAGCATTGTTATTTTGCAACGATCGAATAACTTAGAGAGTTTCATGGTGCATATACTTTACAAAATTGTTTCAAGTATATGTCCTCGGGTTGAAAATTTAAATGAACCTTCTCTATTAGAAATATAATTGCTCATTTTGGATGTCTAATCCGTGAGTTGTGTTTGTAAACCAAGTCATTGATCTAATTGGGAAGCCAACACTATTTTTGTTCATACTGATCACTCAGCTATAAGGTACTTAATGAAAAAACTAGCTATAACTGGTATACTAGAAAGATGGCTCTTGTTGTTACAAGAGTTTGATATTACTATTTTTCATAAACTAGGCAAATCCAACATAGTTGTAGACTATTTATCTAGATTGGCCATTGTTGATGAAGATCCAACTCCAATTGAAGATACCTTTCTAGATGAGCACTTTTTCCATATAGAAACTCATACACTAGGGTATGAAGACATAGAAAATTATCTTGTTGCAAATAGAATGCTCCCACACTTCTCTCACAAAGAAAGGAGAAAGCTGGTAGAGAAAAATTTTCAGTATTCCTAGATAGATAATAATCTCTTCTATGTAGGATTGGATTAAGTCATGGGGAGATGTGTCAGGGAAGGGAAGATTAGATATATGATATACTACATGATTTTCATGATGAACCATGTGGAGGCCATTTTATAGGGTAAAGAACAACATTGAAGGTATGTGTACAATTGGATATTATTGGCCAACCTTACATAAGGATGCAGTGACTTATACAACCAATTTTAGTAAATGTTAGAGGATGGGTTGACCAACCAAAACTGATGAGATGCCACTCACTCCACAAATTGTAGTCACACCTTTTGATAAGTGGGGCATGGACTTCATAGGTCCAATTGACCCACCATCAAGTGGAAAATCCTACATCTTAGTATGTATGGATTATGTAACTAAATGGGTGGAAGTTAAAGCAATGAAAAATGAAAGAGATGAGAAAGTAGCTAAGTTCCTAAATGAAAAAATATACACCCACTATGGAGTGCCCATAAAACTTGTCACAAATCAAGGAGCCTAGTTTACATTAAACTTTATTACTGAAGTTATGAAGGAATACAACATAAGGAACCATAAATCTAGTCCTTATCACCCTCAAGAAAATGGGCAAGTAGAGGTCACCAATAGAGAAATTGAAGCCGTTCTAACTGAAATAGTGCACATACACAAGAAGGATTGGACTAGTAGATTGACTGAAGTTGTTTGTGCATTCTGAAGTACATGGAAGAAAAAAACTAGATTCACTCCATTTGAACTTGTCTATGGTAAAGAATCAATGTTACCTATTTAATTTCACTATAAAACATTGCGCACTGCTTTGGAATTAAACATCAATCTTCTTGCAACACAAGAAGAGAGACTCCTCCACTTGAATTCACTAGATGAAATAAGAAAGATAGCTTTGGAAAGAACAAAAATCATTCAATAGTAGTGAAAGAAGTGGCATGATGCACATATAAGGAATAAATGATTCCAAGTAGGAGATTAGGCTCTCCTATACTATTCTTGCTTCAAAGGGAATCTAGGGAGATTGTAAACTCGATGGCTAGGGCCTTATGAAATTTAGTATGTATTTGAAAATGAAGTAGTGCAACTAACAACCATTGATCCTATCCAATTTAAGTTACTTGTAAATGGCCATAGGTTGTGTCTCTATCATAAAGCACAGACTAAGGATGAGTTCCCACAATAGTTCCAACCAACCAATTTACTAGTTCCTATGAACATAGTTCCTCTAGCCAAAGGTGAAAACCTTCTTCCTCTAGCCATTCCATGATAAACTTTCACAAAACCTTCATAATCAAACCTCATTTAATATGAGGTCTATTGTTTCATTCACTTTTCTCTTTCTTCATATCAACCCATCTCATTTCTCTATCCTCCATTCACTCACATTCCATGTCACCCAAAAATTCTATTTTTACTACTTTCAATAAACTATATTGTCAACACCTTTTCTGTGATCATCAGACTTCACCACCTCATCAATCTGCATGTAGATGTACACTCAAATTTTCAAGTATAATAATTTATTTTACTCTTTATTCATTTGTAGCATATAGGTTTCAATATTTATATTTAATATTGCATTATATGTATCATATAAGTCTTAAGCCAGTTTCTCATTCCTATACCAAATTTTTTAAAGTGTGGACACTTTTCAAATTTTAGTGGGGGGCCGAGAAAGTGTATTAATTTCTAAATGTCATCTCCACATTATCCTAAGTCATGTCCATGTTATAGGCTATACTTTGGTCATAGTTTGATATTTTTCATTAATTTTTAAAATCTATATGTAGCTATAATACTTTTTCATTAAAATTTTGGGGAAGATCACATGTGTTGGGCATGATTGAAAGGACTAAGAGTTATTAGAAAAATAGATTTAGTTAAGCCTTAATGTCCTTCATAATTAATGCATCATTATTTTACATGCTAAACATAATGGGTACTTGTTAAGAGAAGTGGTAATGGAATTTATCATAAAGATCAGTTTGAAATTTAGAGAAGAGGAAGTTTGTAGAGGTAAAAAATTGAAAAACTTATTAGAGTGGTGAGAGCAGAGGAAATCAAAGCTAGACATTTTGAGATGGGGGGACACTTAAAGAGGTATGAGCCAGTCATTCATAATGTTTTACTCATGGGCATTGAAGTAGTTCAACAATTTCATGCATGTAGATGAATTGGCTATTTCTTGCGATTGACTAAATACAATGAAGAAGTAGTAACCAACTTTATGACAACATTTGATGAAGGGGAAGCCACAATATGGGGGTTAAGAGTGACTGCTACTAAGGAGAGGATAGAGAAATTCACAAGATTACCAATAATTGGGGAGCATTATCCAAATGAACATGATGCTAGGTCCTCACAGACATAGTTCACTAGGCCAGCTGATCCTCAACTAGACATTTCAAAACAAGGATGTAAAATAATTTCTCTTCCAACTCCATACCCAGAATTGGTGACCCACATTATCAGGTATTTAATTTGTCAAGTAAAGTTTTCAAATTTGCATGCTTGTCATTTTAAGTTGCTCAGTTTCATATGACATAACTTGCAAGTTAATGTCCCCAAATTTCCCTATAATATGTCATGTATTAATGCTAAGGAAACTCAAAAAGGAAAGGAAAATTTTGTTTCCCATCATGCCCTCATTAAACTTCTAGTTGAAAGATCTCTTTGGGATTCCTCCCTTATTTCATGGGTAGAATTTGTTGAATTTTGAACCATACAACTTCAAGCCAACCCTGTTTCTCAAAATTTAGGAAATGAGGAAGAAATTGCTAAACCCAACCAAAATTTGGCTTAAATGGAAAAAGAACCCTCTCCTGATAAGCTAGTTGAGCCTATTTTAGAGGAGAATATATTGAGGTCTTCTTGAGATAAAGTCAAGTGTAAGGTTACTAAAGAAATCCCTAACGTTGAAAAGGAAGCCAAAAAACCCTCTGTTAAAGTAACAAAAAGAAAATGGTTTATTCCTATAGCAACCACTCCTACATCATCTAATAAAGTCATGCCTAAACCAAAGTGGACCCACAAAATGGTCGAAGCTAAAGAGGTTCCTGTGCATAGAAGTCTTTGTATGCAAGGTTGAATATCTCCAGCTTCCATTGAAAACCCAAATGCCCCAATTTCAAAGTCTAATACAGAGTTGAGTAGTTGAAAATATCCTAGATGATTCTTGTGTGTAATTGGAGCCCCAAAATGTAGAAACACATGAAAATGAGCTTGTCAAGCAGATGCTGCAAGAGAGTTAGGAAATGTGTAAATCAAACCCTAATGCTATTCCAGAAAAAGCCCCTAGCAATGATCAACCTACCATGCTACCAGTCCCTAAATATTCCAATGTTTCTCTTATACCTTATAAATCCTCCTGGTACACTCAATATTTCCAGCAAGTTGCCAAAGAACGAAAGATGAAATCTAAGGCTCAATAATTTCCATCATCTATAATCCAATTGATATTGTTTGGTCTATAAAATCATTTTATTTTTAAAAGGGCCTTGTGGAGGCAAGAAAGAGACCAAATTCAGAAGGCAATATTTGACAGAGATAAGGAAATTGAATCATTGAAGAAACAACTTGAATAATAGAAAAAACAAATGAATAAAGCTTTGAAGCTAGCTAACCAAGTAATGGCCTATAAACCACCCCCAAGGATGTATGGTATTTCTTTAAAGGAACAATTTCTATTATTTTAGTTGATGATGAAATAAGAGATATTGATTGTGAATTAAAAAATGCTTAGGATTTTTATCATGTGTATCAGACTTTGCCTTTATGGCAAAAGAATTTATTATATGAGATTTATTTGCATAGTTTCATAATTCCACATGAGACTAGAGTGGAATCCTCTACTTTACATAAGGGATGTTCACCTAAGAGCTCTAATGTTATGGATGCACAATGAAACAAATTATGATAGACAATTGGATACCCATAGAGATCTTAAAAAGTCAAAACCATTATCATTTTGGGTTGAATCCCATAAGCCTTATGAACTTTTGAGAGATTGGTTTAGATTAACTTGTGGGAGACCAAAGCCATAAATCCAAGAAAAAATGTTTGAAGAAAGGGGAAAAGTTTATAAAGAATACCAGACACTTCCAAATTTCACACAACAAAAAGTAACTATAGGGCTTAGAAATTGATGGAATCGAATATTAGGAATTTTTAAGAAGGCTGAATCACATAGCCATATCAATTTTGAGGTAGCAGTTAATAGAGTGGCTAAATATATGCAACTGAAAAGGAAAATTAGAAAAGAGTGATGGATGCCACTAACTTTTTAGCCTCCTACCCTTCTTTGGCCTCTGTATGAAAATAATGCTACTAGGATAAACCCATTGGTTGAAGAACACTTGGATGAACATTGGAAATAAACCAAAGGATATTTCTATAGCTTCAAAAGTGGGAAATAGGGGAAGACTACAGTGGGAGATTTCACAGCCGTGGCAAAGAAGTAAAATTCTTGAGGAATGATGAGGCATATTGATGTCTCAAATTTGATATAGTTTTATAGTTTGAACTCTCTTTGAGCCTTGTGAAAAACATTTCCAACACATTTGTTTTTAAATGTCTTATGAACTTATTGAACCAATGGATAGTGGCTATGACACATTATGCTTAATATTATATATAAAATGTAGTATTTCATATAAATATTTTAAGCTATGTTCTAATATTTGAATAAGAGTAGAAATGTTGTTGTGCATATGTTTTTTGAATGTTTCTAATTTTTAGGAAATGGAGAAGTGGTGCAAAGAGTGATGATTACCATATTAAAGGAGGAAGTAATGAAGATTGTTCATGGCAAAGGAAGCACAGATTAGTTTTGAATGATGAGCCTCATCTGCAAGGAGAGTTATTGTTCTAAGGAAATAAGGAATACCTGACTTGCTATATTTCTTATTACCTATTATTCTATTGCCTAATCAATTTCATATGTCATGATTGACATTCTGCCTTTTTTTCTAGCAAAGTTTGTTCACATTTTTTATGTTATGTTTGTAAGAAGTTCCAATCATCTATATATAAGGAAGGAGGAGAAAAACTTAAAACCAATATTAGTTAAAGGTTCTAAAGTTTCTCTTTTATGTTTTTGATGAATTATTCAGTCATGTAACCAAAGAAGAATTCTAATGAGAGAGTGATTTTGGAATACTTGTTGTGTTCTTAGTTAGCTAAAGCCAAACAAGGGGGCCTACTTGGGAGGTGGAATAGATTTAGGTAGAGTAGATTCATTTCTTGCAATTTCCTATTTTAAGATAGATTTACTGTATTAGTCATGCAACATAGTTACAGGAAAGTTCCTGCATCACTTATGGAAAATGATCATAGTGGATGTTTGAATTGTTAACTAGTTTAGAATCCCTTTTCCATAGTTTTACAATTATCTATTGATAGTCCAAGTGTGTTTACTATTCTGTATCAGTAGTATAGATTCCTTTCATGCATTTTACTTTCCTATAGCATAGGTGTTGAGACTCTTTAAGTAACTTAGTACACATACCGTGCTAACCCATTTCAAGTTCTACATCCCTAGGTTGAAAATTCAAGTGTATTTTCATAAATGGAATAGATAGTTCTCAAAATGGACATAGTATCCTTGAGAGAGGAATAATGGTGTGATTATCTTGATCTATTATGAAACTGTGCACCATGCACATTTTGTGAAACTTTCTTCAGTGCATTGATCTTGTGAATTGCCAAATTTTTCATAGCTCTAATTTCTACCTCTTTGCTAGCTTCTAGCTTTTCTTCATCAATTTCCATAAGCTAGCTTGATTTTCCCCTATTTCAAAATTCTAGCCCTCTGTTTGCACATTTTTATCATTAAGTTTTGTGCAAGTTTTGACAACTTTCTTCAATGATGCCAGCTCCATCTCTAATTTAATAACATTTTGTTGTAGGAAAAAAGTTTTCTTCATCTCTTCTTCATAACTCCTTCTTGTCCCAATAAATTTTTGATATGTTTTTTCAAGTTGGACCTAAAGAGTGTCCATCTTGTGCTTGCCCATTAATGCTATCAAAGTATGCATCCCAAAAATCTAGTCACTGGAAGTAGACCATACATGCCAAAATATAACATTTTCCCTAGTGGAGTTTTTAATTTTCATGAGAGTGGGCTTATCATCCTTTGGAGCTAAACTCCAATTGCCATTTTTTGGGCATACATATTAAACCCTGAACCCATCATCTCCCCATACTAATTCTCATCCTCAGAAGAAACTAATTTTTTTTGTCTTCTTATTTGATCTAGTAGAAAAGAAGAGCTTAGATCCCATCCTAGGAAAATAATAATTCCACTCCTTGTTACTAGATCTCTAGCCTCTTTAGCAGTAAGGGTTTCATTGGCAAGGTCATAGTCTTGCAACTTTTGCACTAACCTAGCAATTACTTAATCTAAATCTCTAAGATTCATCTACAATTTTAATTCATTTCTTTTTATTTTAAATAGGAATTTTTTAAATTCATTTGACTTGATAAAACTGTCATCATTCATATACTCCTTAGCCTCAATGATTCTATCATCAATCATTTGTGCCTCTAGTTGCAATCCTTTTGTTCTTTTCTCATCTTAAAATGCTTGAGATATTAAGAATCTTCTCCTAACATCATCAAAGTATTTGCTCCCCTTTGGCAAGAGCTAGAGAGCCTTTTCCTGAGCCTTATTTGGTATTTCTACCATTTTTCTACTTCTGATGCCTTTGTTCTACCCATGCAAAACTCTTAGGAACATCTTGTTCAAGTTGGTCATCTTTAGACTAATATTCTTCATTAGATACCTCCACTGTGTATTCATCATCAGAATAGTCTAGGTCAAACTTCATTCTCATTGCCTCTGGGACTTGAGACACTAACTCATCAAAATTATCTACACACTTATCTAATCTGGCCCAACATTCTTCATCGAGATAAAACCTTTTAAAAGATGGGTCTTCCTTTCTCATTTCTCACTCATAGCCAACAATATCTCTACACTTAATCATTCTTTCCCTACAGACATCTTCACTCAACACATCAGCAATAACATCCTCTTCCCACATAGGCTTTGTACCAGGAAAATTATATCCTTTCATATTCTTCAAGGCATGCCTTACTACATTATAGGGGTCATAAGTTTTGGTTGGCCCAATTGGCATTTTATAACTTTGTGAAAATGAATTGGTCTTCTCAATGGCATTCTTGCCAATTTCAAAATCCCCTACCTTAGTACATCTGCATAGAAATTTTCCCTTCTTGACACCTTTCCCTAAATATTCCCTACTCACAGATATCAACTACCAAAATATTTCTACCAACCCTAGCCTCTTAGGAACATATTTAGGAAAAATGTGGGGTGGCTAAGGACATCAAAAAAATATTATAATACTATATTCTTCAAATAAGAAAACACTATCCCAATCATGAGTCAATTGTTTTCCAGTACCAAAGCACCATTTAGGTCTAACAACTTTCCTAACATTTCTAGGAATTCTCTCAATTATAAATCCTATCATTTTCAAAACTAGATGAAAAAAATCATTATAGAAAGAGATAAAATTTGAATATAGATAATACATTTACCATACCCATGTCCATCTTTGCACTAGCAACCTCTCTCCCCACTCTTGTGTTGAATTGTAGAAGCTTTGATCAAATATGTCAACATTCTTTGACAAGATAAGGTACATGATCAGGGAGTAGTGAGGGAACTTGAAATCCTTTAGCTCCCATTGTTGGGGAGCAACAATTTCCTTGTGAATACTATCAAGGATGTATTCTACAAAATCATATCTGACATAATGATTTGGATCTTAAATATTCACAACCATGACATAATATGCCCCTAAATCATTCATGGTTCCATTTGAACCTAGGGCTTTGTCAATCCCAAACACAATATTCTAAAAGTGCCTCTAAAAGAAATCCAAGGGCATGATTTCCTCAATATATATCCTCTTTGGAATCTCTCCCACATCCTTCTTCACCCTGGGAATGCTTCTAGTCATGTTTTTACCCATATAAAACTATTATGTTTTTTGAAATTCTCATTTAGCTCTTTAATATCAATGGGAAATGACATAGGTCCACCCAAATCAAATGCCTCTACAAATGTATCCTTATCCAATGCTAGAAAAATACTTTTATCCTTCCTATGGAATGACTTATTAACAAGATTATAACATTTGATTAATTATTTGACCAAATCCATGTCCACAAATACTTTTGGCATTAACAATTTTCCCAAATTTCTTACCCAAGGGTTGCAAATTGGAACTTCTTTCACTCTATTCTTGTAAAAAAACTAGAACAATTCATACCCATTTCTATTAAGGACAATTTCATCTCCACACATTGCATGGGGTCTTTGAACACAAGGTCATTGCCATTTTGAGCATTTGTGAAACTAGGAAAGATGTGTATCCATTCATCTAAAAATGTGCTAGGACCCTTTGGTGTGTATATGGTTCTTCAATTATTGCATGTACAATCAATTCTCCTTCTCTTTGGGCTATTTCTACAAGTATTTTCACTCATTCTATATGTTATGTTGATGAAAAATCACTTAAATATTACTTTTTCACTTTAAAATCACTCCAAAAATTTAGAAAATTGAGAAAATGGTAATAACAACTTATTTCTTTCTAGGATTTATCAACTTCTATGATGAGAGCATAGCTTTAATTGGCATTTAAGGGTGGAACACTTGAAAACCCTTCAATCTTCAAAAAATCGGTCGAATCTACATTTTTTTCAAATTTTTGTACATCCAACTTATCCCATCTTTATCCAACTCATATTTTTTCATTTAAAAGCCTTTTTATGCTTTAAAACTCATAGTTGCAACATTTATGAACAAGAATATTTTTCCACTTTGCACTAGAATCTCTTCTTTTCCTATTTAGATCCATGACTAGGTGGTTAGGGCCTTATTTTCTAGTGCTTTGAATGTAGTGCCTCTTCCATTTGACTCTCATAAGTCATCCTGATGGATGAAACCTTGTTGATCTTTTGTTATGTTGGATTGTGATTGGGACCATGAGTGGTCTACACCCTTAAGGTGATTGGATTTATGTTTTGTATCAGTTTCTTTGACTATGCTTTGGCTGATTTATGAGATTATGATGTGTTAGATGGTTCATTGAGGTTGTGCTAGTGGTTAGCAAGATCAATGTCATATCATGATGTTGCTCCATGATTACCATGAGATGTGTGCAGAGATTGTTGGACTAGATTCCAATAGCAATGGTTAGTCATGTTTATGACTATGTTCTCTTATGTGTTGTAAGTGTTTTTCCATGTTGTTTAAACAACCTTAATTAATTTCTTAAATAATTAGAAATAATTATCCATGTTGGATTCATTGGTTATTGGTTATGTGTTGTAGATATATACCTTTTTATATTTTGATCCGAGAGATACTTGATACTCATGTTATGTTTTACATTTGAGATGACCTTATGCTTAGATGTTATACTTTGATTTTAGTATCATAGATGTTAGACTACTATGTTGTTCATTTGATCATATTGCATGATGATGCCATTTTGAGATGACAATGTGTTTTATGATGATATCTGGTTATCCGGTATTTGGACATATCTTTGATTATGTTATGTGATGGATTTAATGCTATGGCTATTTACTTCATTCCTGTATTGTTATGCTTTATGCAAACATGAGTGATGTAAATAGATCATTTCTGTATACTTAAATAATAGGTTAAAATAGTCATTTAATACATTTATTGCTTTGGCTATGTTATTATATGCAATTGAACTTGATCATGTTGTTTAGTGTACATGATTTATATCCTTGGTAGTGGCACATGGAGTTAGTGATTCAACCATTCATATTTTACCAATGTCATCCCTATATGGTCGATGTATGCTTATTTTAATTGTTTAAGTAATCCTTTCAATGATTATTAAATCCAAATTTATTTTCATTATGTGATTAGATTAGTGAGCATATCTGTGCATTTAGAGGTTCACATTATCATGAAAGTTGTTAAGGAAATTTTTATGTTTTGAGTTTTTCAAGATTTTAATTAATTTATTTTAATTTTTGGTAGCTTTGCCATAGATTAATTTTTATTACTAGGAATAACCTATTTTCATTTGGGTCAATTCAAAGTTTAACTAGGTTGGTTGGTTATTTTCCCTAATTCATTATTCACTCAAAAAGTGTATAAGTATCCAAAAAGGAAATTAATTTCTCACTTATCACTTTTGAATTAGAAAGTTGGAGGGTAAAACCCAAAATCCTCTTGATGACCAGTTCCTATTTTGTTCATTGTGGGAGCTACGGGTGTGGGATCATTGCAAGGTTGGTCTTGTTGTTGCCACAATTTTCAGCTACTTCTATGGGCTTTCTATTTATGGTTCAGATTCCTATTTTTCCCTTTGGCTAAGAGGTAGGGCTCTCCCATTTTATTTTTTCTACTCTATTTTAGCTTCTTTTTTTGGAATCCATTTGTTAGGATGCTGAGTACTAGTGTTCTCCTCCATTTTTGTATGCTAGCTCTACCCAGTTGGGTAGGTATGAGCATTTCCCTATTTTTTAGGTTGAGGGTTTGGGGTTTTGTACCATTGTACTAGCCATTTTTGCAAACAGACTCCAAACCTAGATTTTATTTGAGGTTTTTTGCCTTGGTTTGCATGCTCTCATTCAATACTTGTGTTATGATCTTTGTGATGGTGGTGTGCCACACATGAGTATGTGTGTATACATTTATTGGGTGACTTGTGAGGCCTGATCTTCTATGGTACTTCCAGAAGTTATGATCATTGGGGTTGGGTTGGGAATTTGCATGCTTATGGGAACTCATCATTGGATGAGCATCAATATGGTAGGGTAGAATGTAGAGAGGGATTCTATCTCACATCCTGGTGATCATTGTGGCTAGAGGGTTGGCAAAGGAAGTTTTAAATAAGTGATAACTAAATAATATACTGGGTGGTAATAAAACTTAAGATAATAATCTATGCTAGAGCCTTGTCATTAAGGGAGTTGAATCTACATGTTCCAAGATTGGGCTTGTCAATGCCAAGTGACTCTCCATGATGTCAGACCCTACTTAGTAGCCCATTGAGTTGTCTAACCAAGACCTATAATTTATACATTATCTATGTCTTGGAGTCAGTAATCATACTAATTGGTGTGTGTGTTAGCCATGGATGTTTGCATGTGTGTGTTTGTGGTTGGATCATTGTCTCCTTCAACATGGTGAGAGTGGGCATATGGGTTCTATGTGGTTGGGAGGCATAGATACCTTATATTGCCTACCCCTAGATCAAATTTTTGTTATCATTATCGAACTCTTTTATGGTTAGTTTTAGGTTGATGGTTAGTAACATTATTTTGAGACTATCAGATATTGTGCTATGGATTCAGTTGATATGTGATGAGATTACTTAGAGTTTACATTTCATGTATGCATGATGATTATTATAGTTATTGATGATGATTAGTTAGATGGTTATTATCAGATGTGTTTTCTTATAAATACTTACCCCATACTTGCATGTGTATGGTGTGCGTGTTTGTTTTCTTTTTGTATGGCATTTCTGATGTGGTTAAGGAAGGAAGTCATAGTCACCTGCTAGTCGAGATCTACACGATGCACCACTTCCTGCCATTGCCCATTTAGCTTAGCATATATATATATATATATTGTATGTACATGGATAGATTTTATGCAGGTTGCAGGTTCCGGGTATCAACTTCCCTGAATTGCCAGGATGAGCGTACCCTATCGCACTGTCTCAATGGTAAGAGAGGGGAGATAAATTCTCAAGTCCAAATTCCAAATCTTTAAGCCATTTGTCCTAATTGGGAATTAGAACAAGTATTTGAGTTGAGTACCCTCTGAATGCATCAGATGATGTAATTCATGATATTAACCCTTTTGGTTTGATTTTGTATGTGTTTTGCTATAGTGGGTTTTTCATATTTTATTTTATGAGTCTTTGGTGTATTTTCAATTAATTCGCCTAATTAAAAGATTTAATTTAATAGAAAATTAATATGGTATTTTAATATTAATTTAATTAAATTAATTAAATAAAATAATTAAATTTGAAGATAAAAGTTATAATTTTAAAGTTGGAATGTGATAATATTTATTTAAGTTAATAAATATTTTATCAATTAAGTTTCAAAAATAAATTTAAAAGTGGAAAAGATATTAAAATTATTAAAAGATTCTAAATTGCATGATGTGTGCATGTGATTAAAATATAAATATATTAAGATAAAACAAGTGGAGTTATTAAAGTGAGTACATAAGATTTAAAAATTAATAAATTAAATTGAAAAGAGTAAAGTGAATATTAAATTAATTAATGTGCATTAATTTAATATTTATTGACATAGGAGTTTTTGAATTCTTGGGAGTTGTCATGTAGACAAGACAGGAGTTTGCACTCTAATTATGCAGTGTTGTCAACAACACAGGAGTTAGCGAACAAATTAAGCACATGGTATCTACAACCTTATGACTCATCTGGAAGGTTGTAAAAGAATCATGCTTAGTTGTCAACACCTTCTGGTTGCTTCTAGAGACGTTCTAAGTGCTTCCTGAGAGTTCTTTATATTAAGGCACTCCTAGAAGCTTAAGGAGAGCATTTGGAGCATGTTTGGAAGACTCACAAACGTTGGAGAAGGAAGGAGCTTGCTCTGCAAATTCTGAGGAGAAGTGATTTAGCATCAGTGTCCAGGTAGACACTTGTAATTTTGCTTATGTTATTTCCACATCTTGCACTTCCTGTCTTCTGAATGCTTTCTGAGGATTTTGCATATCTTGTTTGCATGCTTTTGTTATGGGTAGTTAAATTCTATATAAGAAATTTTCATATGCGTAGATCCGATGAAATTATGGGGCTAGGGTTAAAATTTATAATCAAACCTATTAGAAAAATTATTGGGTAAATTTAGAGAACAAATATTTTATATGAGATTCTTAAAATTGAAAGCCCTTTAAAAAAATTTGTGTTATATGTTCTCTGTAGAATTATGCATGCTTTTATATTTATTTTTTCAAATCTGCATACATACATACATACATACATACATACATACATATATATACATATACACATATATATATATATATACACACACACATATACATACATATATATATATACACACACACACACACATATATATACATATATGTATATACATATATACATTTATATATACATACATATATATATATATATACATATATACATATATATATATATATATATGTATGTATGTATGTATGTATATATAAATGTATATATGTATATACATATATGTATATATGTGTGTGTGTGTGTGTGTGTATTGAAAAACTAAATGTTAAATTGCAATCAAAATACATTTTTGAAAATCAGAATCGCGCATGCGATATACGTTTTGGAAAAAATGTTTAAAATATATATATATATATATATATATAAATTGGATGGGAAGGGGGGGGTGGGGGTATACCTACCTTGTCCCCTTTTTTGATGGCCGACAGTCTGTGCCTGTTGTCGCAAGTACTGCGACTACCGTCACAGGCCCTACAACAGAGGTAGGACCGCACAACACTAACATAGGTTTGTGGTAGCGGCTTTAAGCCTGTGCCATACTTCAAATTACATACATTATTTTATTAATATATGCCATTTTACAATATGATTTATATGCAATTTGACTTCCAATGGTATTTCAAATTGGTAATAAATATTATATTATAAAGTTTTTATAGTGTGAGTTTTATTAGTATATATATGTATATGTATGTATATATATGTATATGCATGCATATATGTGTGTGTGTGTGTGTGTGTGTGTGTGTGTGTGTTAAATATATTAAATATGTGATTTATTATTAATTATAATATATATATATATATATATATATTGATTTTAATATTTGATACTTGTTTCTGTTGATAACTATTAAATATGAAATGCCGATTAAATAATAATTTGTCAATTATTGTTAATCAGAAAGAGATATTGAATTATTAATTTGAATATTATGGGATTAGAAAATGGTTGACTTTTAATATTAATTTTATTTAATGTATATTAAATACTATTTAATATATATTAAATAATTAAGAGATGGTAATTTATATTATGTTAATAAAAGATGTTTAATGATGATTATTATAATGATTTAAATTAAGAGAACGCTTGGTTGTGACCTTGCATTCTGTAGTATGCCTTGTCAGTATGAGAGGATACTAGTGGCCGCACAAGGATCACTAGGGGGCCGAGGCCTATTGAGAGACTGCCAGGGTAACTCTAGCGTGATCTGTGCGATGACACTTTCTCGCTTGCATAGTAAGTTTCCTACATGTCTTTGTGTGCCTCTGGGATTAGATGTCGGTTTGTGATTGGAACCTTTGAGTTAGTATACTTTTAGGATTCTTGGACTTAGAGAGTATTTGTGTTATGTGATTTGATATCTTGTTTGGGACTTGAGACTATCTCTTCAGCATAGTGGGAGTGGGCCATTTAGGTTCCACACAGTCGGGTGGTAGTGCTTTTTCACTCTTACCATTTGAGATCCATTTGAGACACTGTGGCTGATGCATTCTTTGTTGGCATCTATCTTCATGGATTATGATGGTGGACATGTATCCTCACATTGATGATTTGCATATTTTAGATGATTTTATCTTATGCTTTACTTTGCATGTTAGATTACTTTCTGCATATGATGTAGGATGATTTAGGAGTGACATTCCTACTATGTTAATACCGATGATCTCTTCAGTGATTTGGAATGTTACACATGGAGGGATGGCTAAGATCCACGATGGTCTAATGATGCTATTTATTGTTGGAAGGAACTGTGCACTTAGTTAGTTATGTTTGTAATCTATGGTTATCTCTTATGATGATGTATCATGTATAATTTGTGGTTTCATTTATGTTATTGCATCATGGATTAGAGTTAGTATGATGATGTACTTAATTTACACGGATGTATATTATTTTAAGCCTTTCATACCCTGTGGCATGCACAGTGAATGATCGAGCAATCAAAAATGTAATTTAAGAACATCATATTTTTCATTATTATTTTATGTGGATGTAGTATTAGATGGAATCATTAATAATAGTTGATTAAGATGTAATTCAATGTTAAGAGATCCATGAAGAATGTAACATGTTATGTATGTTATGTTTACTTTTTGCTATTGCTTCCGTATAAGTTGTAAATAGTTTTTACTTTCATGTTTCAAAAAAAAAAAATGTTACCAAACTTAGTGAAATTTTAGGTTAATTCTTTGGATCCTTTGGCGGGGCATTACATTTGGTACCAGAGCTAGAGTTTCAACATTGGGAGCTCTGGGTATATTGGAATGTCACTAGTGTTAACTAGTTGAACAAAAAAAAAACTTTGAACTATCATGTGTATCTGTTTCAAACTAAAAACTTGAAACTAGGTGAACTGAAACAGAACCTAAACTGCTACTTGCATATTTTTCATACTTCAACACTTAGGCTTCAAACTTGAAATTATATTGAAAACCTAAAAGAGGGAAAAATTGAAAATTGAAACTCATTCTAGTTGCAAAATATGTATCTTTTATCTAGGTTGTAAGGTAGTATGCCCTTGATTGTCTTTGCAAGCATTAAGTTGCTCTTGTTTAGAATGTATTAGGGGATCTATTTTAGTAGTTGTTAAAAGAATGAATGTTGGATCAATATGATTTTTGGTTTATCATTAAACTAAAATCATATTGCTCTAAGTGTGTTGTAGTGTCACGACTAGAATCATATTCCCCTATAGGGGGAAAGGGTTCAATGGGACCCTCATAGTGAATATCCTAGTTTTTCATTCTTGTAGGCTTCTAGGAGTAAGCCTAATGCTAGGGGGGGTGGATGTAGTGCTTGCCCCTAGATCACATTCTTTTTATCATTGTCAAACTCTTTTAGGGCTAGTTTTAGGTTGATGGTTAGTAATATTATTTTGAGACTATCATATATTGTGCTATGGATTCAGTTGATATGTGATGAGATTAATTAGAGTTTACATTTCATGTATGCATGATGATTATTACAGTTATTGATGATGATTAGTTAGATGGTTATTATCACATGTGTTTTCTTATGGATACTTACCCCATACTTGCATGTGTATGGTGTGCGTGTTTGTTTTCTTTTTGTATGGCATTTCTGATGTGGTTAAGGAAGAGAGTCATAGTCACTTGCTAGTCGAGATCTACATGATGCACCACTTCCTACCATTGCCTATTTAGCTTAGCATATATATATATATGCATGGATTTTATACAAGTTGCAGGTACTGGGTATCGATTTTCTTGAATTGCCAAAATGAGCATACCCTATCGCACTATCTCAATGGTAAGAGAGAGGAGATAAATTCTCAAGTCCAAATCCCAACCCTTTAAGCCATTTGTCCTAATTGGAAATTAGGACAAGTATCTGAGTTGAGTACCCTCTGAATGCGTCAGATGACGTAATTTGTGATATTAACCCTTTTGGTTTGATTTTGTATTTGTTTTGCTATAGTGACTTTTTCCTATTTTATTTTATGAGTCTTTGGTGCATTTTCTATTAATTAGGCCTAATTAAAAGATTTAATTAATAGTTTAATTTAATGGAAAATTAATATGGTATTTTAATATTAATTTAATTAAATTAATTAAATAAAATAATTAAATTTGAAGATAAAAGTTATAATTTTAAAGTTGGAATGTGATAATATTTATTTAAGTTAATAAATATTTTATCAATTAAGTTTCAAAAATAAATTTAAAAGTGGAAAAGATATTAAAATTATTAAAAGATTCTAAATTGCATGATGTGTGCATGTGATTAAAATATAAATATATTAAGATAAAACAAGTCGAGTTATTAAAGTGAGTACATAAGATTTAAAAATTAATAAATTAAATTGAAAAGAGTAAAGTGAATATTAAATTAATTAATGTGCATTAATTTAATATTTATTCACATAGGAGTTTACAAATTTTTGGGAGATGTCATGTAGACAACACAGGAGTTTGCACTCTAATTATGCACGTGTTGTCAACAACACAGGAGTTAGTGCACAAATTAAGCACATGGTGTCTACAACCTTATGACTCATCTAAAAGGTTGGAAAAGACTCATGCTTAGTTGTCAACACCTTCTAGTTATTTCTAGAGACATTCTAGGTGCTTACTAAGAGTTCTTTATATTTAGGCACTCCTAGAAGCTTAGGGAGAGCATTTGGAGTGTGTTTGGAGGACCCAAGAATGTTGGAGAAGGAAGGAGCTTGCTCTGTGAATTCTTAAGAGAAGTGATTTAGCATCAGTGTCTAGGTAGACACTTGTAATTTTGCTTATGTTATTTTCACATCTTGCACTTCCTATCTTCTTCGTGTCTTCTAAATGCTTTCTGAAGATTTTGCATATCTTGTTTGCATGCTTTTGTTATGGGTAGTTAAATTCTATATAAAAAAATTTCATATACATAGATCTAATGAAATTATGTGGATAGGGTTAAAATTTATAATAAAACCTATTAGAAGAATTATTAGGTGAATTTAGAGAACAAATATTTTATAGGAGATTTTTAAAATTGAAAGCCCTTTAAAAAAATTGTTGTTTATGTTCTCTGTAGAATTATGCATGTTTTTATTTTTATTTTTTCAAATCTGCATACATATACATACATATACACACACACACACACACACACACACACACATTTATATATACATATATACATTTATACATACATACATACATACATACATACATACATACATACATACATATATATATATATATATATATATATATATATATATATTGAAAAATTGAATGTTAAATCGTAGTTGAAATACATTTTTGAAAATCTGAATTGCGCATGCGATATACGTTTTGGAAAAAATGTTAAAAATAAAATAATAAATATAAAAATTGGATGGGAGGGGGGGGGGGAGGGGGGGTTTACCTACCTCATCCCCTTTTTTGATGGTCGACAGTCCGTGCCTACTATCGCAGGTACTGCGACTGCTTTTGCAGGCCTTGCGACAGAGGCAGGACCACACAACACTGCCATAGGTTTGTGGCAGCGGCTTTAAGCCTGCACCATACTTCAAATCGCATACATTATTTTATTAATATATATGCCATTTTACAATATGATTTATATGCAGTTCGGCTTCCAATGGTATTTCAAATTTGTAATAAATATTATATTATAAAGTTTTTATAGTGTGAGTTTTATTAATATATATATATATATATATATATATATATATATATGTATGTATGTATGTATGTATGTATGTATGTATTAAATATATTAAATATGTGATTTATTAATAATTATAATATATATATATATTGATTTTAATATTTGATACTTGTTTATGTTGATAACTATTAAATATGAAATGTCGATTAAACAATAATTTGTCAATTATTGTTAATCAGAAAGCGATATTGAATTATTAATTTGAATATTAAGGGATTAGAAAATGGTTGACTTTTAATATTAATTTTATTTAATGTATATTAAATACTATTTAATATATATTAAATAATTAAGATATGGTAATTTATATTATGTTAATAAAAGATATTTAATGATGATTATTATAATGATTTAAATTAAGAGACTCAAATTTTAATATTGAATTTAGATTTAATTAAGTATTAGTAAATTGGTAGAGTCATTGTTATAACATTGCTACAATTTGAGTTATTATGTTATTAGTAATACGTTGTGTATTATTAAATAAATTATTGATATACCTTAATTGTGCTAAGAGTTAGTTAAATATTAACCAATGAAGTTTATGTAAGGTTTCTCTAGATCGATTAATAATAGTTTTGTTGAGTTTATTATTTATTAATGGTTGTTGGGTCTAACAAATTATTAATAAATAATAGTATGAATGGTCTAAATAGTTATCAATTAATTTGATTAAAGTTAATTTAGTGGAGATTAATTAATAACTAAAATTTTGTAAAAGATACTAATCAATTTGGATTGGTCAATCAACGTACTTAGGAGGAATTTATTTGAGATATTAATATTTGGTATTGGGGATTTATTATAACTTGTTATTATTAAAGTATTAATTTGAACATTGATGGAATGAAACATAGTTGACTCTTAATGTACAAAATTATCATCAGCTAATAATCATGTAGTTATTGACATAGCTACCTGTTAATTTAATCATAGAATTAATTAAATTTAATTGATAATAGAGTTTTAATTGTTTAGTCGATAATAACAAATTCAAGAAATTTGTGGGTCACTTAATTGAAGGTGATAAGTCTTAATCTTAAAATTTAAATATTGAGAAATGCTTTGGAAAATTGTTTTAAAATAATAGAGGGATAATTCTATGCTTAATTCAAAGAGATAAATGGATCAACTAGTAGATTAAACGTAGAATCTTATACATTTGAAATATACTTGAAAAGAAAACTGAGACCTCCATGTTGGAAATGAGAATAGAGTAACTGAGAGGGGGAGGGGGTGAATCAGTTACTACAAAAACTTTCCACAGTCCCTAAGATGTCTGAATATACCCTTGATCTAATTAATAAAATGTTGAAACTTGATAATGCAGTAAATGATAAATATTAAGAACTGATATGATATCATGCACAAAGTAATTTAGCAATTAAGAACACAAGAGACACCATATTTAACATGGAAATCCGATATGGGAAAAACCACCAATGTAACTTTTTCACTTTTATGAAGTGAGCCCTGTTGGGAGCCAACCCTGTTAAAGGTTACAAAAACACACTGTTAGGTGTGACCCTGTTAAAGGATTTAATCACCCTGTTAGGAGTGGCCTTGCTAGAGGTCTTTAGAACAATTCAACTGAACTGTCACCTTGTTAGAGGATTTATTGAATGGCTGTTAAACCAACTCTGTTAAGAGATTTTGAATACACTGTTACAATGGTTAGAAAGCAACAATGAAATGACCTGATATAATGTGCAACTTATCTTTGTTGATTGTAGATCTCTGTTATGCTTGCGTGGATCCTTACTGATCAAATACAACTTTGCAGCTCCTTTAACACATCTGATCCTTCATCAGACTTTTCTCAACATTTGCCTCTTCATACTATAATTTGCATTCATAACTTTTTTCATAATCACAGACTTTAATTCATAACTTGAATGACCATATATACCTTTCAGATTATCTTAGTCGGCTCAAATCACTGACTAAAATAAACAATTACAATAGTCGGCTAAAAGTAATTAATTAGCAAATCCCTATACTGGCCAACCCTGCACGATGAACTTTGTTCACAAAATAATTCCTATGTTAACCGACTGAGCTCGGTTGATACAACGAACTTCGTGACAAACCATCAATCGTCGGGAGAACTCGATAATTACTAAGTTTCCTGAGATAACCAAGTGAGCTCGGTGGAAACTAACCTTTGGAGAATGAGTGAAGCTTGGTTAACACTGACTTTTCCATAATTCATTTGATGACTGAGTGAGCTCGGTGGAAACTAACCTTTGGAGACTGAGTGAAGCTCGGTTAACACTAACTTTTCCATAATTCATTTGATGACTAGGTGAGCTCGATGGAAACTAACCTTTGGAGACTGAGTGAATCCCGGTTAACACTAGCTTTTCACATTTCCTTTGTTGACTGAGTTAGCTCGATTAACACTGTCTTCTACATTTCCTTCGATGATCGAGTGAACTTAATTGGCACTGTAAATTGCATTGCAGACTGTCTGAGCTTAGTGAACTTGAGACTAATGATTGATATGACATTTGTGTGACATCAAGGACAACATTATCCAACAATCTCCCTCTTTGGCATTGATGGCAACACAACATGTCATAACAAAAATGAAATTTTGAAAACAAGTTCAACAAGATAACAAACTTCTCCCTCTTTCAATAGTCTCCCTCTGTTAAGGGACTTTATGGAAAACTTTTCAAATCTTCACAAATTTTAGAAGTTTTAGAAGGATATGATAGTAAAATCTCTCCCTCTTTGACAACACATGCCAAAGATAACAAAAGTTAAGTGAATTATAATGTACCTTTAGTACTGATTCATATGCAATGATTTCTGATTAAACTGCATCAACAGATAGATCTTCAATCCTGTATGCGTTGATGCATCACTAGAACTTATTTTTAGTTAACTTCAGATAGAGGAATGACCCCTAACTTACCTCTGAGATACAAAAAGGCATCCTTAGGTAAAGGCTTTGTGAATATGTCAGCAATTTGTTCTTTTGTATGGACATATTCCAATCTGATCTCCTTGTCTTGCACCAATTCTCTAACAAAATGATATTTTATTGCAATATGCTTGGTCTTGGAATGCATCACTGGATTCTTAGATATGTTGATTGCACTAGTATTGTCACAGAACATGACAATTGGTTCTTTGATTTCCATCTTCATTCCTTGCAATAACTGCTTAAACCAAACAATATTTGAATAGTTTACTGCTGCAACAACATACTCTGCCTCTGTTGTAGATTGGGATGTACAATTTTGCTTTTTTCTTGTCCAGGAAACTAATCTTTTTCCAAGAAAGAATGCTCCTCCACTTGTGCTTTTTCTATCCTGTCCAATCAGCATCAGTAAACACTTTCAAATCCAAATTACCTCCAAATTTGTACCATAAGACATAATTTTCAGTTCCTTTCAAATATCTCATTATTCTTTTGATTGCCATCAGATGAGTTTCTCTTGGCTTTGTTGAAAATCTTGCAACAATACCAACTGCAAGGGCAATATCTGGCCTAGTATGAACTATGTATTGCAATTTTCCAATCATATATCTATACAATGTTTGATCTACCTCTTTGGATTCATCATCTTTGGTAAGTTTCAATCTAGTACACATAGGAGTTCCAACAGGTTTACAATCCTCCATACCAAACTTTTTCAATATCTCCTTGATGTATTTTGATTGAGTGATGTAGATGCCATTCTTATTTTGTTGAATTTGAAGACCAACAAAGAATTTTATTTCACCAAACATAGACATTTCAAATTTCTTGTTCATTTGTTCTGAAAATTCTTTGCAAAGATCATCATGCCCTATGAAAACAGTATCATCTACAAATATTTCTGCCAAGACAATCTTATTATCTGGTCTTTCCTTTATATACAAGCTACTATTATTATTAGTTCTTTGAAAACCAATCTGAATAAGATAGTTATGCAATCTTTCATACCATGCTCTAGGGGCTTGTTTCAGACCATACAGTGCCTTGTGTAATTTGCAGACCATGTCCTTTTTATCTGGATCAACAAAGCCTTCAGGTTGTTCAATGTAAACCTCTTCATCCAATATTCCATTGAGGAATGCTGACTTGACATCCATCTGATAAAATCTGAATCCTTTGTGAATAGCATATGCAAGTAAAGTTCTAACTCCTTCCAATCTTGCAACAGGAGCAAAGGTTTCTCCATAATCTATGCCTTCTTCTTGAGAGTATCCTTTGCATACCAATCTGGCTTTGTTTCTGGATACTTTACCATCTTTAGTCAACTTATTTCTGAATACCCACTTGGTTCCAATTACATTCTTATTTTTAGGCCTGGGTACTAGAGTCCATGTCTTGTTCTTCTCTATCTGTTCTATTTCCTCGTTCATTGCCTCAATCCAACTATCATTTTTCAATGCATCTTTAATGCTTCTAGGTTCAAAATCAACAAGTAAACAAGTATTTTTCAGTTTGCTTCTTGTCAAAGTTCCTTCAGAATTGTCTCCAATGATCTAATCTGGTGCATGATGTCTTCTGACATATTTAGCTAATATAGATTCTTTGCCTCTTGAATGAGTTTCATTGCTATCTCCTTGTTCTTCAATTTCATGTTCAGGCTATTCTAGTTCGGTAAGAATTGGCTCAAGTGCTTCAGACTTGGTAGATACTTGCTCGGTAGTGTCTGAATGTTGCTGTGGCTCGATTTGAACTTTTTGCAACTCGATTACTGATGACTCAGGAGTTGAGGATTCTTGAGTGAACGATATGCTTGGTATAGTATCTAGTTCAATGTAAACAAATCTTCTGTAATCTTCAGGTACCTTTTTGTTTTCTTTTTCAGATTTGTCTGCAAACTCATCAACTTTCACATGTGCACTTTCTATAACTTTGTGAGTGGATAGATTTAAACATCTATATGCTTTTCTTTTGCAAGAATATCCTAAAAATATTCCTTCATCACCTTTTACATCAAATTTTCCTTTTCTAGATTCTTTCAAAATATAACATTTGCTTCCAAATACTTTTAGATAACTTACATTGGGTTTGTAGCCATACCATAATTCATAGGGAGTTTTGAATGAGTCCTTCTTCAACTGTACTCAGTTTAAGGTATGAACTGCAGTGCTGATGGCTTCCTTCCAGTATTTGATAGCAACCTTCTTTTCTATCATCAGGGTTCTTGCACAATCCATGATAGATCTATTTCTTCTTTCAGCTATTCCATTTTGTTCAGGAGTTCCTAGTGCTCAGACCTGTCTTTTAATACCTTTTTCAATGCAGAAGTTGTTAAATTCATGTGAGATGAATTCACCACCTCTATCTGACCTTAAGCATTTTAGTCTTTTTCCTGTTTCTTTTTCTACTCTTGCTAAATATCATTTGAATTTCTCAAATGCTTCTGATTTATTCCTTAGATACATGACAGTCATCATTCTTGAGTAGTCATCAACAAAAAGAATGAAAAAACTTTTCTCTAGTATAGCTTTCTATTCCAATGAGTCCACATAAATCAGTATGCACAATTTCCAATATATCTTCAGACTGATAGTTCTTACTTTTAAAACTAGTCTTTCCCATTTTACCAATATGACAATTCTTGCATAGTCCAACCTTAGGTTTCTTAATGTTAGGAATGCCTCTCACTTTCTTGAATTTGCTTATTTTTACTAGGTTATCAAAATTGACATGACACAACCTTTTATGCCATAACCAACTTTCTTCAATTAGAGCAATAAAACATGAGCATTCACCAAGTTCTAGATAGAATAAGTTACCTTTAGTTTGGGTGCTAGATCCTATCAGCTTTCCTTGCTCATTCAATAGTCTTGCTTTTCCATGCATGAATTCCACCTTGAATCTAGTATTGAGTAATTGTGCCACACTTAAAAAATTATGTTTAAGACCTTCAACCCAATAGGTATTATTACATACAAGTTTTTTGGTTAGACAGATTCTTCCTCTTCCTTTTATGAAACAAGGTTCATTATTACCAAACCTTACATTGCCACCATCATAGTCTTCAAACTGATCAAACTTAGTTTTATCACCAGTCATATGATGTGAGCAACCACTGTCTATAATCCATGTATCATTCTTACTTATATGAGAGACAAGTGCCATTTTATCTTCCTCATCACTGTCAGAATCATCTTTAATGGCAATATAAACAATTTCATCCTCACTATTATCAGAGTCTTTATAATTTTCAGCCATGAAGCATGATTTCTTACCTTTGTTCTTGAATGTTTTGAAGTCTTTCTTGCCATTCCATTTGTAATCTTTCTTTTCATCATTGTTTTTCTTGTTTGGACACCTTGCTACAATATGACCAATTTCTTCACAAGAAAAATAGATTAGAGGAACTTTACCTTTGTATTTTCCTCTACCTCTAGAGTATTTTCTTGCTAGTAGAGCTTCAATCACTTCGAGATCACTATCTGAACTTTGGCTTGATTCATCTTCACTTTCTGACTGAGATTCCTTCTCCTTTTTGTTTTTCCCTTTGAGTGAGAGGTTGGCTTGAAATGCTGATTCAATGTTTTTGGAGGCTGGAACATAGTTATCAAAGTTATCTAGTTCAAATGCAGTTAGTCTTCCAACTATGGCCTCAAGATTTATTTGATGATTTGCTTCACACCTTCTTTCCTGAATTGCAAAAACTCTGATTGCATAAATAGGAAGCAAGGTTCTGAGAACTTTTCTTATAAATGTATCTCCTTTGATATCACCTCCAGATGCTCTGATTGCACTCACACATGCTTTAACTCTTTCAACATACTTTACAATGTTTTCATCCTCTTTCATCCTCATTTGATCAAATTGTCCTCTTAGACTTTCTGCTTTTGCTCTTCTTACATTATCATCTCCTCCATAGATCTCTTTTAGCTTGTTCCACATCTCAAAGGCAATTGTGTAGTCCTTAATGTTATCAAATTCTTCATAACTGAGAGTGGATGCTATGTCTATCATCATATTGTTGTGAGTCTTCTTTTCAGCAATGTCATTGACAGACAATGTGCCAGGAGGTTCTTCATATTTTTCTTCAAGGTATTTTAGTCCAGTATCACCAACAGTAGCCAGATGAAGTCTCATCAATCCTTGCCATGTGGAGAAGTTATCTTTGTTGAGTTTTGGAATTTCTCTTTTGTAAGACATCTTGATCTTTGACTTAGATCCTTGAAATCTTTTCTTGTAAGCACCAAAAGCTCTGATACCAATTGTTGGAAATGAGAATAGAGTAACTGAGAGGAGGAGGGGGTGAATTAGTTACCACAAAAACTTTCCCCAATAACTAAGATGTCTGAATATACCCTTGATCTGATTAATAAAATGTTGAAACTTGATAATGCAGCAAATGATAAATATTAAGAACTGATATGATATCATGCACAAAGTAATTTAGCAATTAAGAACACAAGAGACACCAGATTTAACGTGGAAATCCAATATGGGAAAAACCACCAATCTAACTTTTTCACTCTTTTGAAGTGAGCCCTGTTAGGAGCCAACCCTGTTAAAGGTTACAAAAACACACTGTTAGGTGTGACCCTGTTAAAGGATTTAATCACCCTGTTAGGAGTGGCCTTGCTAGAGGTCTTTAGAACAATTCAAATGAACTGTCACCTTGTTAGAGAATTTATTGAATGGCTGTTAAACCAACTTTGTTAAGAGATTTTGAATACACTATTACAATGGTTAGAAAGCAACAATGAAATGACCTGATATAATGTGCAACTTATCTTTGCTGATTGCAGATCTCTATTATGCTTGACTGGATCCTTACTAATCAAATACAACTTTGCAGCTCCTTTAACACATCTGATCCTTCATCAAACTTTTCTCAACATTTGCCTCTTCATACTATAATTTGCATTCATAACTTTTTTCATAATCACACACTTTAATTCATAACTTGAATGACCATATATACCTTTCAGATTATCTTAGTCGGCTCAAATCACTAACTAAAACAAACAATTACAATAGTCAGCTAAAAGTAATTAATTAGAAAATCCCTATACTGGCTGAACCTGCATGGTGAACTTTGTTTAGAAAATAATTCCTGTGTTAACCGACTGAGCTCGGTTGATACAGCGAACTTCGTGACAAACCATCAATCACTGAGAGAACTCGGTAATTACTGAGTTTCCTAAGATAATCGAGTCAGCTCGGTGGAAACTAACCTTTGGAGATCGAGTGAAGCTCGGTTAACACTGACTTTTCCATAATTCATTTGATGACCGAGTGAGCTTGGTGGAAACTAACCTTTGGAGACTGAGTGAAACTCGGTTAACACTAACTTTTCCATAATTAATTTGATGATCGGGTGAGCTCGGTGGAAACTAACCTTTGGAGACCAAGTGAATCTCGGTTAACACTGGCTTTTCACATTTCCTTCGTTGACCGAGTTAGCTTAGTTAACACTGTCTTCCACATTTCCTTTGATGACCGAGTGAGCTCGGTTGACACTGTAAATTGCATTGCAGACTGTCTGAGCTTGGTGAACTTGAGACTAATGACTGATATGACATTTGTGTGACATCAAGGACAACATTATCCAACACTCCACACTTTATTCAACTATTCAATTTTAGCAAACTCAAACATGTGCTTGCATTGTGTTTTCTCTATGTTTCTTGTTTTGGGTTTTTGGGTTGACTAGATTGTTGACCAATCTTAGGACGTCTACTAGAGGCTTTGGGGTTATGATTGTGATGTCATGATGATTTCTTTTGATCTTGATTCTTTATAAACCCAACCATGGTAATGTGATGGTATGCTCTATGAGATGTTTGTATTTACTGATTGTTATTTCTCATCAATCTTCTTGAGGGAAGCTGAGTTATATATATCTTAGACACTTGACTTAACCATTTTTGAGTCATTGATCAGTTATCCTTGGATTACTCTCCAGTCACCATGATGGGACTGAAATGTTGATTTATTTCTTGATGATGTCATGTTGTGACATGTTTTGACTCAACCATTTTGGAGTCTTCGATCAATATGATTTTGAGATATATTTTGGTTATTGAGAAGCAATGGATACTTCTAATTATTAGTGATACCTTCAGTTGCCAATAGAGAATTGTTGTGGTCATGATTATCTATGGAAGCTTTTCATTTGCTCATGGAGATTTGATGCTTTTTTTATGGATTATCATTTGGTATTTCTTTCTAGTCACTTGTATAGGAGTGTGGTGATTTTGAGATTTATGATTCCATGAGCTTAGGGTAGGTTATCTACTTGTAGTGTCGAGAAGTGGCTTGCAATGGGGGTCGGGGCCCTAAGTGGCTACCAAGGTAACTCATTGTAAGTTTTATTATTAAGTGAAAACATTTACACTAAATGGGGATTAAATTAATCTAATAAGATAATTTTTTGTTCTCGCCCATGCCTCGAGTGGTAGTATAGACTAGGATGGGAGTAGAGAGAACACTTGGTTGTGACCTTGCATTTCATAGTATGCCTCGTCAGTATGAGAGGATACTAGTGGCTACACAAGGATCACTAGGGGGCTAGGGTCTATTGAGATACTGCCAAGGTAACTCTAGCATGATCCGTGTGATGACACTTTTCTGCTTGCATAGTAGGTTTTCTACATGTCTTTGTGTGCCTCTAGAATTAGATGTCAGTTTGTGATTGGAACCTTTGAGTTAGTATACTTTTAAGATTCTTGGACTTAGAGAGTATTTGTGTTATGTGATTTGATATTTGTGATTTTATATCCTATTTGGGACTTGAGACTATCTCTTCAGCATGGTGGGAGTGGGCCATTTAGGTTCCACGCAGTCAGGTGGTAGTGCTTTTTCACTCTTACCATTTGAGATCCGTCTGAGACATTGTGGCTGATGCATTCTTTGTTGACATCTATCTTCATGGATTATGATGGTGGACATGTATCCTCACATTGATGATTTGCACATGTTAGATGATGTTATCTTATGCTTTACTTTGCATGTTAGATTACTTTCTGCATATGACGTAGTATGATTTAGGAGTGACATTCCTACTATGTTAATACCGATGATCTCTTCAGTGATTTGGAATATTACACATGGAGGGATGGCTAGGATCCATGATGGTCTAATGATGCTATTTATGGTTGGGAGGAACCATGCACTTAGTTAGTTATGTTTGTAATTTATGGTTATCTCCTATGATGATGTATCATGTATAATTTGTGGTTTCATTTATGTTATTGCATCATGGAATAGAGTTAGTATGATGATGTACTTAATTTACACAGATGTATATTTTTTTAAGCCTTTCATACCTTGTGGCATGCATAGTGGATGATCAAGGAATCGAAAATGTAATTTAAGAACGTTGGATTTTTCATTATTATTTAATGTGGATGTAGTATTAGATGGAATCATTAATACTAGTTGATTAAGATGTAATTCAACATTAAGGGATCCATGAAGAATGTAACCTATTATGTATGTTATGTTTACTTTTTGCTATTTCTTCTGTATAAGTTGTAAATGGTTTTTACTTTCATGTTTCAAAAAAAAAAAAAAAGCTACCAAACTTAGTGAAATTTTAGGTTAATTCTTTGGATCCTTCAGTGGGGCATTACATACCTTCACCACTACTAGGGACCAGTGTATAGAGATAGTCTGTTGTCCTAGTGTGCCTATTGCTAGATATTTTCTCTTGATTCGTTGAGTTCTAAAGTATGCTTTCATTGGTATGCTTGGGTTTCATGTTTAGATGATGCTAGTTTATTTGATGCATTTCTATATTATGATGTTTAACATATGATTAGATGATGTGAATCACTTCGTTGTTGTATCTACTGCTTATTGGTTTAGCATATTAGATTTCCTTTTCATATGAGGTTTAGCATATGATAGATGATGTGGTTGACTTATTGGTTTATCTAATACTTTACTTGCAACATGTTAGATTTCCTTATTCTTATGTTTTAGTACATTTTAGTAGTGATGTTCTCATAAGATAAAATTGAAAATCTAGTTAGTAGTTTGGGATGTTATGCGTAGGGGATGGCTAGGATCCACGATGGTCTTATTATGCTATTGACAGTTGGAAGGAACCACATACTTAGTTTGGTTGTTTAGTTATTGTGATGTTATTTCTATACATTGAAATGTTTCTTTTAGTACATTCTTTCATTGCTATGGTTTAGATGGATAGATGTTCCTCTTTCTTGTTTCATGGCATCTTGTTGTTTCTGCACTCGAGTATTCACTCCTTGATCTATGTGGATCTGGTACTCCCTAGTGTGGAGGTTTGTTTTCCCATTTTGTCCCTTTTTTCGTCCCTTGAGTATTTCTCTCTTTTCTTAGGCAACCATGTGTCAGCATGGGGTGATCCAATTTATTGTCACATGCCCAATAGAGATCTATCATACAATTCCTAATTGTATCACACACATCTTAGAGAAATGGCATGTGATACTTTCCAATATCACACCCCCTATGAAAAAGTGTTGTATGATACTTGTATGGTATCATACACCCTCTTAAGATGTGTCTCCCAAACCCTAAAAGTGTCATACCCCTTCTTATGAAAGGTCGTATGATTTTGAAAAGTATCATACTGTGCTGATTTAAAGTATCACCTAGATTTTAGAAAAACTTGTCCAGGTGGACACTTTTCAATTTGACCCAAAAATTTTAAGAATTTTTTTGGCTACCCTCTTAGGTTCTCTTCAATCCTTTGGTGCCACATTTTGAGTTTCAAATGTTTAGATTTTGAATTCAGTTTTGCATCTTCCATTGTTAGACATTTTGGTCAGTAGTGGCATTTGGAGATCTGTTGGTATCACGATGTTTGGTTAGCATTTTGTTGCAATCTTTTTGATCCTCATATGTTGTTTTCATGTGCATTCATACTTGTTAAAAAAATATCTTGGCTTATATTTATCCTTGTTCCCAAGGATCTCTGGGTAGGGAATTACAACATCTTTACACCTAATCTTTCTCTTTGCTACAACATGGCTTGTGATGTTGTAAACCCTTTGTTTCTCATTCAGTCATAGTTGTGTAACTATATTCAATCATACCTTTGTGATCACTAAAACCTTGAGATAAGACCTTCCTTTATACATTTTGTAGGCTCACCATGGTCTAGCCCTTGGAACATCTTATGCTTGCAACCATTTGATGCTTTAGGTTTTACTTTATCACTCCTTCACATCTCCAAAACTATGCATTCAACTTAATCATGCGACGGTGCACTTGGCTAGCTAACTTAACATTTATTTTACCTCACAACTTCACAACTTAGTTTTTTTATTTCTTAGGAAATCTTACAAATGTGTGCTTCATTATCCATCATGGCTTCACATCTTAAGTTAAGATTTTACTTAAAGTGCATGTGAGCATGTGATAGCCTTCAACTTAGCTTCCCTCACCATCTCACAACCTAAAATCCTTAACTCCAATTAAACCCTATGACAACATGATTACAAGAATTCACAACTTCACTTTTCTAACCTATGGTTCACTTATATTGCCTGTGATGATGCACTTAACAAAAACCTTAACTCAACATTAACTCCTTGCACCCTCATGACTTATCCTTGACCATCTAACTAAACCTTTGTGATGTTGCACCAATATTTAGTATTTACTATCTTCCTTTACCCACATAATCACAACTATTAGCTCCTTAAGCCAAAATAAGCATGCAAACATGCACTCTTCTTTGCTTCACAAATTTGTAACTTAACAAATATGAAGCTTTCATGAAATATAATAACATAAGTATTTCAAACTAAGGATAAGAGTGCATTCATAGAAACATACATCATTTTAAAGGTTAAAATTATATTGCATGAGCTTTCAAATGATCATAAAAGAACCTACCTAGGGTTTTTCTCAAGGCCTAAAAAAATTTCATAAACTCTAGCTTATTATCAACATATTTCTTCCTGATCTTTTAGAATCTTGCATGAACTGGGTGAGCAAAAAATTAGGCCATTAGTGGCTTTGTCTGGGGGTGATGGATAACTTATATCCATTCAAGAATATAGAATTTATGGCAGAAGTAGATCACACACTTGACTCACAAAGTTGATAACTTCTTCAGAGAACACAATAGACCAAACAGGAAAGAAAACAAAAAGACAATAAAAGAAAACTTTGTACAAGGACACACCAAGAAAGAACAAGGATGTACAAGATTTACAAAAAATATAGGGAGACCTAAGCTATTGTTCATGGAAAATAATAAGCATTTTTAGCAAAAATACCTCTTCAAGAACTCTCCATGAATCAAAAGCTCAAGAATATCTCTTGATAATTCTCTTACATAATATGAATCTTCCCCCTTTTTTCCATGAATCAAATAAGGACCAAGCTAGATGGGATCAAACTTTCCATGCTTTCCCTTATCTTCAAGCCTGAAATTCCATAATAATACCATCTCTTCAAGCTAGAATTTTCTTTCTAATTATTTTCTATCATATAGATATTTCATATGTTCTTGAAGCTTAGCATTTTTTATAGATGCATATCTCCTAGTTTCATCTAACTATGAAATATCATCCATTCTTAACTACATGTCATCAACAACATCACTATCTATATTTGGATGAATTTATATATATCATTCAAATTTTTTTGAGGCAATCTTGCCTAAATACCGTATACTAGATCAAAAGCTACATATCCAATAGCCTTTTTTACTATAACCCTATCTACCCATAATACTAGTGTTAGCATGAATGATGATGGTATGGGGGACTATTGCAAAACATTGATATGTTGTATTTATAACTATTTTTATTATTGATGACAACATAGAAGTAAGTTTATAAAATATTGACATAGAAGCAAACTATATTTCTTGTATTAAGGGACAATTTACCACTTATTGTCTCATGTGCAATTACCTACACATACTACAGTGTCTATTTGTTACATGGGCAAGTGTGCAAAACCTAAATCAACAGTGTATGAAAGATATAATTGATCTACAAAGAAACACATGGAAATAGAGCATTAGAAAGGTAGTTCCTATTGTGTGATTGCTATAGCTCATTACATTTGTAATGAAGGGTTGCATGGTTAACTAGAGATAGTGTACTAACCACTGATGATGTTAGAGAGTGTGCATGTATGGAAGTCACATGTGTGAAAGTTTGTGTATAACTATGAACTGAGAACATTAATTAAATGTGTATTTCATTTAATTATCGTATGATAATGAAGCATGAAGCCAAATCAAGGATTTATTTATTGAGTATGGTATAAAGGAAAGATTTTTTATTTATTTTAGACATGATGAGAAAAAGAAACTTTCAAATTATTAAGCAACGAAAGAAGAGTGACTTACTAATGCATGTAAGTGACCTTAAGGGTTAATGCCACTAATTTTAGAGTTCTAGATTTGATTGCATGATCTGAAGGTGAATGAGTCTGACATACTTGATAGAGGATGAAGCAAAATCTTGTTACACATCTATTATTTTGAAAGGAATAGTACCAAGGTCAATTAGATAGTGGGTTCATTGATCTAATCTTGAAGCTATTTGGACAATGGGTTTAGCTGCCTTTCACAACTCCTAATAGGGTTGGAATCTCCTAATAGGATCCATCCTCTAATAAGAAATATTCATATTAGTATATCATTTTTTGGGCATCATTCCAACCAGGATTTTCTCTCTGATCAAGGGTTTCCCTAGTCAACATATCTGGTATAATTGTGTATGTGCATCTCTTTATGATTTTTGTTTACTTTGGTTGAATGATCAAGATTGTTTAAGAGAATAAATATTTCAAATTGTCATATAATTGATTCACCACCTTTCAAGACAGTAGCATAGATGATTTAGCTAATGATACCCTATACTACTAATTTTACCAAAGAAACATTGCTTGGTAGATTAGATCTTGTAGAATTTGATCTAGAATAATTTGGAGAATTAACAAAAGTTGAGACAACATTTAGTGCATTGAATATTAAACCTGATCTAGGTAGGAAAACAAAAGCACATGTAGACATTGCTAGCAACAACATGGTTGTTGAGGAAAAGATCTAGGAAGGAGTGGCCCTTCTTGTGGAAAGAGAAAAAGATGGTAAGAATTTCTTAAAATATTGGACATGTAATGAATATGGTCATTATGCATCTAAGTTTCCTAAAAGAGAAAGGAAGTATAAGGGAAGATTCAAATCTAGAAGACCTAGATATTGTTTATATGCTAATGAAGAAGAAGAGGAAGAATAATCTAATCAAAAGAAAAGTGAACATGAATTAGGATTGATAGCTATAAAGGAGAATGATCTTGATAGAGAGATCAAAGAAGAAAATGTGCCAATCTCACAAGTTGAAAAGAAAGATTAGATCATTAATAGTGGTTGTTCACATCACATGATTGGTGATATGAGAATTTTTTTCAAACTTAGAAGACATGATGGAGGAATTGTCAGAGTAGGAAACAATGTAGCTTGTCACATTACAAGAATTGGATCTATCACACTAGATGGTAAAATAAACACTAATGATGTTTATTTTGTTGATGGATTGAAACATAACTTGTTAAGTGTTAGAAAGCTTATGAACAAAGGTTACCAATTACAATTTGCTAATGACACATGCACCATAAAGGAAAAGGAAGGAAAACTACTTGGTACTAGCACAAGAACCAGAGGTAATGTATTTTAGTTAAACTCTACTAAAATAACATGTTTAGTAGCTAAAGTTGACAATAGTTGGTTATGGCATAGAAGATTTTGTCACATTAACTTTGATAACATTGTGAAAGCTAGTAAAAAACTTTCTATGAGAGAATTACACAAGATCATTAAGCCCACTGACATTATTTGTAAGGAATGTATCCTAGCTAAACAAAAGAAAGTTTCATTTCCTAGCAAGCAGTTTGGTACTACATAAAAGCTGGAATTGAGCCATACAGATTTGAGTGGTCCTAAAATAACAAGAGGATTCTATGGAGAAAGGTATTTTATGATTTTTGTTGATGATTTTACTAGAATGATGTGGGTAGCCTTTCTTAAGGAAAAATTAGAGGCATTTGAGAAATTTAGGATATTAAAAAACAAAGTAGAGAATGAATCTAGAGTTAAAATCAAGAGCTTAAGATCTGATAGAGGAGGAGAAATCACTTCTAAAGAACTCAATATCTATTGTGAAGAACATGAAATTAGGAGATAGCTATCTTCACCTCATTCACCTAAGTAGAATGGGATTGCTAAAAGAAGAAATAGATCAATTGTTGAAACAACAAGAGGTATGTTATTTGAAAATGATGTACCAAAGAGTTTTTGGAGAGAAGTAGTCAATACATTAGTATACACACTAAATAGAGCACAAATTAGAAAACGTATGGAAAAAACACCCTATGAGTTATGGTTTGTTTACTCACCATTAGTCAATTATTTTAAAATATTTGGAAGAAAATTCTACATCAAAATCTAGATGATGATATCAGTAAGTTACATCCAAGGAGTAATGAAGGTATGTTTCTTGGCTATTCATTAAAAAGTAAAGCTTATATATGTTTCAACTATAGAAAAAAAACTATAGTAGAGTGTGCAAATGTGAGAATAGATGAAAATTTTGGCACTAAAGAGAACATGATGAATTATAACTCTGATGAAGATAATCATTTTGGGATGACCAATAGATGTAATGAATTATTTTTGAAGACTAATAATGACTTGCAAAATAATGTGCAAACTGAAGAAGTAAGAGTAGAATAGAGTGTAGTTCCTAAAAAAAGACTTGAAGCAACAACTCCTACCCCAAATAAGAATATGATAACAAATCATCCTGCTAATTAGATAATAGGAAGCAAAGAGAAAGAAGTAATGACACGAAGCATAATCAATGAAGAATTATGCCTAATATCTCAAGTAGAACCAAAGAGAACAGATGAAGCAATCAAGGATAATCATTGGATAAAAGCAATGGAGGAAGAACTTTAGTAGATAATAAAAAATGACACATGGGAATTAGTTCCTAGACCCAAGGAAAAAAATGTGATTGGAAAAAAGTGGTTATTTAGAAATAAAATGAATAAATAAGGAGAAGTAATAAGAAACAAAGCAAGACTAGTATGCACATATGTACTTGTGGCAAGAATGGAAGTAGTCAAAATGTTCCTGGCATATGCAAAAAATAATTTTTTATGGTATACTAGATGGATGTTAAGTCAACATTCTTTAATGGAGAACTTGAAGAAGAATTTTATATTGAGCAACCAAAAGGTTTTCCTTTGACAGAAGAGAAGGATCTAGTTTGCAGATTAAAGAAAACCTTGTATGCATTAAAGAAAGCCCCTAGAACTTGGTATGCAAGATTGGATAAATAACTAGCAAAACTTGGATTCGCTAAAGGAACAATAGATAACAACTTGTACTTGAAAGAAATAGAAAATGGTTTGTTAATAATCATTGTATTTGTTGATGATACCATTTTTGGAGGAAATGATGAAGCTAATAAAAAATTCTCAAAAGATGTAAAGAATGAATTCAAGATGAGCATGATAGGAGAAATTAAATTTTTCTTAGGATTGCAAATTATTCAAAACAAGGAAGGTATCTTTATTTCTAAGACCAAATATTCGAAAGATTTGCTGAAAAGATTTGGACTAGAAAATCATAAACCCGTCGCAACTCTTATGGTAACTAGTCACAAGTTATCAAGCAAGGATGAGACACCTACTATTGAACAAAAGAAGTACAGATCTATGATTGGAGGATTGTAGTATTTGACTCATAGTAGACCAAATATAGATAATGCAATTAGAATTGTGGCAAGATTTTAGGATGATCTCAAAGAATATCACTATACAACTATAAAAAGGATATTCAGATGCCTGAAAGGGACATCTAATTATGGCATTTGGTATGACAAAAGTAATGATTTCACTCTTTACACTTATACTAATGTTGGTTGGGCTGGAGATATGGATGATGGAAAAACCACTAGTGGAGGAGCATTCTTTCTTGGAGGAATACCAGTTTCTTGGCTCAACAAGAAGCATGATTTCACCTCACAAACCACTATAGAGGCAAAATATGTTGCAATAGTGAACAACTATAATCAAGTCATATGGATGAAGTAGATGATGAAGGATATTGGAATTACATTCAAAGAACTTGTTATCATTTTCTATAATAATACAAGTATGGTTAACATGTCTAAGAATCCTATTTTACATTCTAAGACTAAGCACATCACTATAAAGTATCATGTATTGAGAGAGAAAGTTTCAAAGAAAGAAATTAGATTGGAATATATTAACACTAAGGAAAAAATTGTAGAAATTTTCACAAAGGGCCTACAAAAGGATACATTTGAGTACCTAAAAGGTATGCTTGGGGTTATGCCCCTACCTAATTTAGAATAGAAGAAGCAGAAGTGCATTAGTCTAGGGTATATAGCACCATTGTTAGATTGGATTGAATGTTGATGCTTCCTCAATGGGGGAGTATCTGTGATGAACAGAGTCAGTAAATGACTCTTGGTAATTGGTATATAATAGTATCTTTAGACACTTGAGTTTCTTATGGAGTTATATGTAAAAAAATTTGTAAAGCAACAAATTAGCTTGTGGTCATGTTGATAAATTATAGTTTGTTCAAGAAATTGAACTATTAGTGTATTATCTTTTACATTGATGTCAATGGGGGAGAGAGTGACATGAAAAAATTTCAATTGGGAAGAAAGTAGAATATGATTTGGTATTCTTGGATCTTAGATGTTTTTTTATCTATGTTGCCATTAATGCTAAAGGGATAGATTCTTAACATGAATGTTGATGCTATGGGGGAGCATTGTAGAACATTGATATGTTGTATTTATAACTATGTTTGTCATTAATGACAACGTAGAAATGAGTTTGTAAGAGACTGACAAAGCAACAAACTATGCTTCTTCTATTAAGGGAAGTTTATCACTTATTTGCTTATGTGCAATTACTAGCACATACTACAGTGTGTATTTGTTGCATGGGCAAGTGCACAGAACCTAAATTGATAGTATATGGAAGATATAATTGATCTACAAAGAACCAAATGGAAACAGAGCATTAGAAAAGAAATTCATATTGTGTGATTACTACAGCTCATGACATTTGTAATGAAGGGTTGCACAGTTAACTAGAGATAGTATACTAACCATTGATGATGTTAGAGAGTGTGCATGTACGAAAGTCGCATGTGTGAAAGTTTGTGTATAACAGTGAGCCAAAAATATTAATTAAATATGTATTGCATTTAATTAACATATGATAATGAAGTGTTAAGTCAACTCAAGGATTTATTTATGGAGTATGGTATGAAGAAAAGATGTTTTCCATGTTGTAGACATAATGAGAAAAATAAACTCGTGAATTATTAAGTAGTGAAAGAAGAATGACTTACTAATGTGTGTAAGTGACATTAAGGGTTACTTTTACTAATTGCAAAGTTCTATATTTGATTCCATGATTTAAAGGTGAAGGAGTTTGATGTACTAGACAAAGGATGAAGAAAAATCTTGTTACACATCTATAATTCTAAAAGGAATATTACTCAGGTCAATTGAATAGTAGGTTCATTGATTTGATCCTAAAGTTGTTTGGACAGTGGGTTCAACGACCTTCCACAAATCCTAACAATGTTGGAATCTCATAATAGGGATTCAAAGTCTCCTAATAGGGACTCTTTGTACTAAGTGTTGTAATAAGACTAATAATAGGTTCCATCCTCTAATAAGGAATATTCATATTAATACATCATTTTGTGGGCATCATTCCCACCAGGGTTTTCCCTCTAATCAAGGGTTTCCCTAGTCAACTTATTTGGTGTAATTGTGTATGTACATCTTGTTGGAGTTCTTTCTAGTGTGGAACATATCAAGTAAATTTAAAACCTGATACAAGGAAACAAAGATAGAGGTAAGCCTAAAGATGAGCTAAATCCTATAATCAACAGTTTCAAATCTTAGTTCTGGGCCAACATTAACAGAGTCACTAGGACTCACTTCACTTTAGGCTCTGCAAAACCAAGGTAGGAAAACCTAAGTAATTAATCTGATTAACTTGATACTTCCTCTTTCAAGATTATTCCTTATAGTAGAAATGGTCTATATTCTTCTATAAGTTGCTAATAAACCTTCTAAAAATAGTAGCTAAGTATAACCAAAAGGTAGATGCAAATAAGTGATGACAAGCACTTAAGTTTTGATGCATTAAAAGGTAAATTGGTTTATTGTTATGAATGTTCTGCAATTAAGTGAATCATCACTATATTCTTGAATTTCTAAATGGACTAGTGTCTTATCCATTGGGCTATAGAGTCAAAGATTAGTAGATTTGGACCATTTTAATCAACTCGTGATTAAAAGTGTCAACATTAAACTCTAAGTTTCATTCTAATTCTCATCCCTTTCACAAACTTTAAACCTTATCAATTACAGAAATAAATTACCTAATTCTTTAAAGTAGCAGTAATCAAAAATAGATATACAACTATTTGAATTGGACTAAACTAAATGAAACTTGTTCATTTAGTCCCAAAGTTATGGATGAGTGAGAAAAGAGACAAAACTTCAAAGATAATGATAATTAAGGATAGATCCTTCTCATTTAGATCTTAATAATACTAATAGAAACTCATGATAAGACACAATGATAAAGCATAGGCTACAAATGTTCATTTTTTGTATTCAAGTATGCAAATAATTGAACTCATTCAGATAACTCCTAAACAAATGGATAGATTGTAAAATAATACGACACATGAGAAAATTATATAGATAACTGACCTCTACTCTTCATCCTAGAAATTCATATATAGGATTGCAACAAGCTATAGATGAGAGGAGAACACATGTCAAAAGGTTACTCGATACAAAAAACTTTGTAAGAAGGAAACAAAAGGGTATATAGAACATTCCTCCAAATTATCGATAAAAAAAAGAGAAGTAGTTGAGGTAGGAAAAGGAAATTTATGTTCAGCCTTTGATTTTTCTCCTCCTTTTCCTTCATTGACCTATATGCAAAATATCTCAACTACTTCCTACTGGTAGAGCTTTAATTTCTCCTACTACTTCCCATACATATACTTCCCTTTTGGTGGGTCACTCTATAGTTTTCACTTCTTGCAAGTCTTGAATGGCTTTAGTCCACTTGACATCCATAAATACTTTGGATTCAACAATGAACTTATTTAAATCTATTTTTTCCTTAAATAGGGAATCAACCAATTTATTATATGTGATATTTGAAATGTCTTCAAAAAATTGGCACCATAGCCTCTTGGGTCAAAATATTATCAAAAGAAGTTGACCACTCTTTCTAGTCTATCACTGTGCTAGTAGTATAAAAAATTGATGGTATACAGGGTTGTATTCCTTGAGACAAAATATTCAATTTTCCTTGTATAACTTGTAATTTTCTAGTGAAGAAACCCATCAATTCTTTCACTAGTTCTAGGCCCTCATTTATTGTAATTATTTTGTCAGGAAGATTTATCTTTTTAGCCATTAGTACAATTAGCCTCTCCAAAAATTGAATATATGGCCCCCAAAGATTAAATGTGGGTGATAGCCATAATAGTGCACCATTGAAAAAATTATTAGCACTTTGTAAAGCAACATAAATATTGTGAGCCTATTGAGACATGTTTTTCAAGACTTCAATCCTACGACTCATCATATTTTTAAGGACAATTGTCTTTATGTCAACTCCCTGTTGAGTAGATGGAGCATCAATGCTCATCCTTCTTGGTTCTGATACCTCCTCTTCCACATCCTCTATTTGTATCAAAGCCTTAGTTGTATCTATAGTTGTTTGTTGTCCACTTTCATGTTCCTCTTCTCTCTGTACTAGAACAACCATTTGTTTTGCCTGTGTAACTTTCTCTTTGAGAGATGTAACCTCCCCTTCAATTGCTTGGACCCTGGCCTCAAGCATTGCAATTCTCTCCCTATATACATGGCTTCTCCTAAGCTCATCTTCATAGAGCTTCCTCACATCTATGTAATCATGTATGGATTTTTCCAATGTTGTTTCCATCTCCTCTACCTTGGCTTCATTCATAAATGAAAAATGTTTTAGTGCCTTGGAAATCTCTATGCCAAAGGTGCCCTGTAGAGTCCACACAATCATGTTACCTTGCTTAGTACTCTGTACATCCATCAATTTTTCCTTCTTGGAGGCAGAAGCCATACTCTAGACTGCTAGGGATTTGGTATCAATATTAAATCTAGCCCCTCTCTTCAATCCATCTGCACCAATTTCCTCATATGAAATGGCATTCTCCTATCTCCTTATTTAATCAAGAATAAATGTTTTTTCTAAGTCCCATCCAGACACTAATAACATGCCACTCCTTTGTACTAAATCCCTGGCCTCCTCTAGAGTTATAACTTCACTCTCAGGATAATAGGCCCATAACTTCTCAATAAGTTCCATCTTCTACTCATCAAACTCTTCTAGTTTTATCTTCAGCACAAGTTCACTCTATTTTATCTTGTATAGGAAACTCTTGAATTTAGTGGACTTGATGAATTCATCATTCTCTAAGAACTATTAAGCTTGGATGATCCTATCATCTAGCCTTGTTGCTGTTGGTTCTAAATTTATTTATTTTTTAAAATAATTTTATCTTAAGTCAGCAAAGTACTCACTATTCCCTAGCAAAATTAGTAATGTCCTCTAGTTCACTTGAGCAGGGTTGTCGACAATCTTCCATATTTTATTTCTTTTTTCCATCCATGATGTTTGAGGGACATCATCTTCTTCTAGTTCAAGGGTTACATAAGGCTTAGGGCTATCAAGAAACACCCTATCTTCTTCTCCTATTGGGCCCTCTAGCATTTTAGCCATGATATCAGCATGGTCTACAACCATCATCCTAATCCTCTAAGGATAGGGGATATCCATGTAAAATCCCATGAATTGGGGATCTATTCTTTTCAATTCTCTCTCCAACCTTAAAACATCATCTATCTTAGCTAGCTCGTTAGCTACCTCACCCTCTGCTACTACATTTGGAATAATATCTTCATGAGGAAATTTTGTGGTGATGGGCAATACATAGTTTCTCATTTCTTTAAGGGTAACCCTCATCTAGTTATTAGGGTCATATATTTTGTAAGGGCCAGTAGACAAATTGTAGTGATGGAGAAAAGAATGAATCTAGTCTAGGGCCTCTTTTCCCATTGTAAAATCATCAATCCTCAAAGACCTACACAAAAATGTTCCTCTATGCACATTGGGTCCCAAGTATTCCCTGTTGACCATCAATAGTTTCCATATAAATTCAATTATTCCTATCCTAGGAGGGATAAACTTAGGCAATAAATGGGGTGGTTAAGGACAACCCTAGAATATCATTAAAGAAAAGGTGGGAAATAAGAAAATATCTCCCAAATTGTGGTCCAGTATCTTTCCTTAGTAAGTAGGGTTGGTCTCAAAAGGAATTTCAAAATATTAGTAGCCCTAAAGTATCCTGGATTAACATTCTCATAATTAAAACACTAAAATTATTGAAAAATGAGACAAACTCAGACAAGTGGTAAGTGTTATCCCATACCCATGTCCATATCTACACTAGTAGGTCTCCATTTACATCAGAAGTCTAATCAATGAAGTTAGGGCTGATGTATTCTACATTCTTGTAGAGAATCAAGTGCACCAGTAATGAATAATGGTGGAAAGTGAAATCTTTTAAATCTCTAGTTTGAGCCTTAGCAAGATTTTCCTTCATTACTTTTAGAATATGATTGACATAATCATACTCCCTAGCATGGTAGAAGTCATGTATGTCTCTTGCAATTATGAATTCTTCTCCATAGACCACATCAGACCCATCCTTATCCACCACCTTATGGACACAATATATAGTTTTAACAAAATAATTCTTAAATTTGTCTAGTGGAATCATTTTCTCAACCTTCTTAGGGTAATCACCCACCTTCTTCAAATTCATGGGAATATGTTGTAGCATTGATGTACCAACATATGCCTTAGTCTTTGCTTCAAATTTCCTCTATAAATCCTTTAAATCTACAAGTTGACCCATAGCTCCATCCAATCCAAAGGCCTCAATGAATGATTCTCGATCTAGGGTATACAAGATAGTTTCATCCCTCCTATGGAAAGATTTTGTGGCCAAATTGTAGCATCAAAAAAGGGCTTTCAATAGGTCTACATCTACAAAGACCTCTAGAAACATCAATTTGGCAAGATTCTTCTTCCATGGGTTGCATACATGAATTTTCTTCTCCTTGTTATAATAGAAGTATTTGAAAAGCCCTGAACCTATAACACTAGGGAATATAGTATCTCTGCATAGAGCATATGGGTCAATGAAAGCTTGATCATCTGTAGAATTAGCATTGGAAGAACTAGGAAAAAGCTTTATCCATTCTTCAGTAAATCTATTTGGTTTCTTCTATCTGGTTTTTCCTCCTTTAGAGGTTGAAGGTTCTAAAACTACCATGTCTAAGGCTTGAATCTCTTCTACTTCTTTGTTAGACATTTTGATACTATGCAAGTACACACTATATATGGAAACCACTTTGTTCTCAGAAGCTCTGGAAATAACAATCTAGAATGCATTGAAAACTTTGCAACTAGTCAAAAAAAATTTCTCTTCAAATGGAATACTATGATTGTGAAGTGGAAAAATCTTTATAAATTAATATATGAAAATCAATGTTCACTTTGCATTGGTTTTAGCATGCTTGAAATATGATATCAACCCATTCTATCAACTCAGTGGAGCATCACCATTACTATCCAGCAATGCACTTTTTGTGCTACACTTAATTCCTATTGGTTGAGAACTTTATTATTGTTTCCAACTCAAAAAATGACTTTCATTTTAATGTCAAAGTAGGGCCTACGATGCTACAACAATGATTGATGAAAAGACCTTTCATAGAATCTTAGTGTTGCAAAAATGGTTTTTCAATGTTACAAAAACCCTTGAAAAACCCTTGTCAATCAGTTGGGACCCATGGCAAAGCCCCATCTACAGTCTTAAGATCTCATTGTTGTCATGACATCAGCATTGAATTTTGTTTTCTCTACAATCTCTCCACAAACACTTCTGTAGCATCATAGCTTGACTTTTCTCTTCATATGATTTTATGATCATAGTCTCATTTTCTATTTCATAACATCATTGGTTACATTTGGAACCCCTACAATCCTTTATAATGGCTAACCCTTTGCACTGTAGCATCATGATTATTATAATTTTCATGTGCAGTCTTACGATCACAGCTCCATCAAACCAAACTTTGTTTTGTCATGAGATCTTATGATGAATCATTCATTGTAGCATCAAAGATCATCATATGCCACCTCAAAATAATATAACATTTCCTTTGGTCCCACTTTTTTTTGACTAAGCACACACCTGGTATCTGTACCTCTATTTTGGCAAATGATAAACTGAACACTTGTCTGCCAATGCCCCATCACCATTGCTTACTTTTGACATCTTTATGATCTTTTGACTGTAGATTCCTCATAATATCACAACACTCCATTATGTCTTTCATGATCCTACAATATACATTTTTTGTAATATTGTAGAACCCCTTTTTACCACTCTCAATGCCATGATGACCTCCCTTGTCATAATTTTGGGGATAGCTGCACAATAAAAAATTTAAAACTATGACACAATCTTATGACATAAAAGAAGTTGTAGGGTCAGACAAATAGATTATATCATTCACAATATGATGACAACACATTTATCTTAAGATCGTAACAAATAAAATACTTTTTTATGATACTTTGCTAACCCCTTCATTGTAACATCATAAAGGAAGATGTTAAAAGAAAAATCAAAACTTGCCTCATTTCAAAAACCTAGGGTTAGGGATTAGACCAATTTCATGAAGATTTTTGCAATATGAGATGAAATTCAAATCCTAGGGCACTAAACCTCACAATTGGGACAATTGATAAAAAATAATTGGATCAGGGCAACATATTCTAGGGTTTCTTTTGCAAATAGAAACAAGATAAATGCAACCCTAACAATCAATTCAGTATTTTCACCATAAATTTAAAAATTAAGCTTAGTGAAAATAGGAGCTATCAGTGGCTCTATCTGGGGATGATGGATAATTTGTATCCATGCAAGAATTTAGAATTTCTAGTTTAAGTAGACCACACACCTGATAACCTAAAGTAACAACTTTCTAAAACCATACAAAAAAATTATACATATATACAAGGGTTATACATAGATGTGCAAGTATTTACAAAAAATACACATAAGTACAAGACCAAACTGATGTTCATGGAAGATAAATACCTTCAACATAAGTATTTCTTCAAGAATTGTCCATGAACTGACAATTCCAAAAAATTTCCTGATAATTCCTTGATGAAATATGAATCTTCACCCCAAGTTGAATCAACCAAACAAAGACCAAGCCAAATGGGATATAAATTTCCATGTTTACCTTTATCTTCTAATCTTGCATTCCACATTAAGACAAGATCATCATATTGAAATTTTCTAATCACTACCTTTTTGTCATATGAATGTTTTGTCTCTAATTGCAATTTCATGTTTCTGGCAGAGGCTTCTTTCCTTTTTTTAGCTGATCCAACTAATTCATCTATTATCTAATGCATATCACCAATAATATCATCATCATACATCTAAATATAGTTATATAGACCCATCAAATTGTTCTGAGGCATTCTAGCTAGAATTTCATATACAAAGTCAAAAGGTGACACACCTATTGCCTTTTTTATTATTACTTTATCAGCCCAAATAGATAACTGCAACTTTGAATCCCAAGCCTTCTTTTTATCATCCAAGGTTATTTTTATGACCTTTAACAAACTCTTATTTGTAGATTCTTCTTGTCCATTCCATTGTGGATGATAAGGTGATGAAACCGATCTAGTGATACCATATTTTTCACAAAAATTAATAAATTCTTCAGACCTAAAGCACATAGCATTATCATTTACTATTCTTTCAAGACAGCCAAACCTTGTGATAATATTATTTAGTAAATTTCTTTTTTACCACTTTACTAGTTGAATTCCTAGTAGGGATTACCTCAAACCACTTTGTAAAATAATCAGTTGCAACTAGTATCCAAGAAAAACCACTACTAGAGCTAGGTGAAATTTCACCCATAAAATCCATTCCCCATTGCTGAAAGTGTACCTAGACTTTTACTGACTTCAAAGGTGTATTCTTAGAAAACTTTAATTTTCCTGCAAACCTCTAGCATGAGTCACATTTCCTAACTAATATTTGAGCATCTTTAAACAAGCTAGGCCACCAAATGCTTACTCCCATAATCTTATGGGCAATAGTCTTTGCCATATAATGCCCACCACATATTCATAAATGCATGTCACTCAATATCTTTTCTGATTTCTATTGATCAATGCACTTTAGCAACACACCCTCAAAATTACTTCACCATAAATCTCCATTTACTACAATATATCTAATTGCATGTAATCTTATAGTTCACTTTTCATTCTCTATTAGATGAGATGGAGATTTCATATGTTACAAATAATATATCACATCTTTGTACCAATCAAACTAATCCATATCACATGTACCAAAATTAAGGTTTTGATTTTCAACATTTATCTGATTAGCATCTAAATTAGTCTATACCACGAGCTTAGTTAATCCTCAACCCCTTATCTAAAATGTCCTTTACTACTACATCAGGCACAAAATTAATAAAAATAGCACCTATTAGGTAACACCTAAATACCTTTACAACTTTGGCTATGGCATATTCTTGCTTCTCATTTATTTGATATTTGAGTTCTTTAGGTTGCAAAGATTTACTAAAGAATGTTGGGCTGTTCATATCCATCTTCATTTTTTTGAAGTAAAATAGTTGCAATAGTTCAAAAAGATGCAAAAGAGAAAATATGCATAGGATTTTCATAATTAGGGGTTCTAAGGACTGGAGCATTCTTAATAGAATTTTTTATTTCTTGGAATGCAACAGTAGGCTCACCTTCCCAAATGATTGTTGCTCCTTTTTTGAGATTTTTGAAATTGGCCTACTAACTTCAAAAAAGTTAGTCACAAATCTCCTCAAGAAGTTAACTTGTGCAAAGAAAGATTGTATACCTATAGCACTTTTTAGCTTTAGCCCTTTATCAATTGTTTCTTTCCATTCAGGGTCAATCTTTGCCCCTTCCTTTGAAACTATATGTCCTAAAAGATTCCCTTCTTTGACCCCAAAGGTACATTTTCTAGGGTTCAAATACACACCATATTCCAAATCCTTGATAAAAATCTTTTCAAGATGCATGTAGTGGTCTTCAGCTCTCTTAGAATAAGTAGTCAAGTTGTCTTGATATACCATCATGAATTTGTTAATATATTCTTTGAAAGCTACATGCATAGCCCTTTAAAAAGTTTCTCCTGCATTTATAAGACCAAAAGGCATTCTCACATATACATAAGTTCCCCATGGAGTGGTAAAAGTTGTCTTGAACTATTATTTTTCATCAACAAGGACCTAGTTATATCCTAAAAAACCATCCATCATAGACATTAAGTTTGAAGCAATCACTTGTTGTAACATAGCCTCCATGTTAGGTAATCCATAATTTTCTTTTGAGGATACAATATTTAAATTCCTAAAATCAACACCAAGCCTAATGTCACCATTCTTTTTTTTGATAGGTACCCAATCAGACACCCATGAAGAATGCCTAATTGGCTTAATTATCCCTCCATCTCTAAGCTTCAATAATTCATCTTTCATCTCAGGAGCCAGAGTGGGATTCATAGGTCTTTGCTTCTATCTGAAAGGTTTTACATCTTCCTTAAGAGTTATAACATGTTTGAACAAATCTTGCCTATAAGATTTAAGTGCATTATAAGACCATGCAAAAACATGTTTGAATTTTCTCAACAAAATTATTAAGGATTTCCTAATCTTAGGGGATAAGATTTTACCAATATATACTTTCTTTGGGGAATCAATTGTGCCCAAATTGATTTCTTCTAATTCTTATGGTTTCTTATCTTTTTCATTTGAACATACTTGGTCCTAATTATCAAAAGCACTCTCTAATACAACCAATCCCTTGGGTACCTTGTTGGTCTTTAGATGTAATATTTCTTGGAAAAAAATCTTCTCTTTTTCATCAAGTGTTTCTACCCAAGCACTGCAATCAAGTTGCTGTCCATGATATTTATCCTCATTAAGGAGAAAATTCAAGATTTCCTTATCATCCTCGAAAAATTGCCAACTATGTACATTATCTGGGATTGAAGGCCTATTTTTCTAGTAAATTAGCCATTTTATTATTACTCTTGTCTTTCCACATTATTCCAAAGGTATCAAATGATTCAATCATATCCCAAACAACATTTCTATATTGTTTCAATATTTTATTCTTTGACACATATGCCCCCCTAACTTGAGAAATAGTCAACTCAAAATCACCTATAACATGTATTTTCTTGATTCCATGGCTTGATCCAACCTTTAATCCTTAAAATAAGGCCTCATATTCTGCAACATTATTGGTTCATGCAAAATTAAGAGAAAAGGAATATATAAATGTATTTTTTTTTAGGGAGACAAAAAAAATTCCCGCTCCTAATCCTTCCTTTGAGTTTTCTCCCTCAAAATACATGCTCCATAATTTTTGGGAATCCATATAGCATGTGACCTCTTGTCTAATTAGTGTAGACAATTTTTCAACTTCCTGGATGATCAATTCAGCTCTGAGTGCATTCACAACTGTGTCTAAGAAACAAGTTTCATCTTTGTCAATATTTTTCTCTAAAAGATAAGTTATTGTTTGCTCTTTGTTTACTTTGATAGTTTTTTCCCCTAATTGGAAAGTAGGATATGACAGATCACATTGAAAATTACCTCCCATTGTAGCACTCCACTTCCTTGAGAGCAACATCCCATAATGAGGGGGAATATCTACTACAAGTACTAACATAGTTAATTCTTCATTAGGATATGTAGCAAGTCTAAAAGGTAAAGCATTAATAGTACCTATGATAGGTACTGCTCTGGCATCCATTTCCCTACATCTACCTTCTTAGTATCCACTCTTAAACTAAGAGCCTCCATAACTTTAAAGGGCATTATATTGTTTGAGGCACTAGAGTCAATCATACAATTCTTTAAAGTTCTACCCTTTATGACTAGGCTAAGGAAAAAAGGTTCAATGTCCTACAAATATGCAATTTATGAATTATCCAAATACATTTGGGGTATTTGGGACATTTCACCATTATCCTCCTTCTCCTTTGTTAGGATTGGGAGCTTTTGTGTAACTATTGGTTCTTGTGGAACAACATTATTGTTATTTATACCTCCTAACCAAGAAAGAGCATTATCCTTATGTTCTTTTATCCTAAACATTTTTGATAGAGGAACCTTGATAATAATTTGTGACAACATAGAAATAATATCAACTAGATCATAATTGACATGTTTAACATTAATACCTGTGTGTATAGAAGTTTGAACAATAGATGATTCCTTATGCATATCAATCTTAGATTTTGATCCTTTTTCTTATGCAATTGGTTTGGTAACTTCAACTTCTTGAAAATGTACCCTCTTTTTTGGTTCCCTTTTTTTTTCCCTTGATGTTAGAAGTTTCAAAAATATTCTTTGTATTTTCATGAGTAACCTTTGTAGTATTATCCTTGATAAAAATACCTACCAGCTTCATAGGGGCACCACTTATAGTTTTATTCCTTAAGTTATAAGTACTTTGGACCTATGCAACCATCTCTGAAATAAACCAATCAATTTCCTCTTTGGAAGGTTTTCTCAAATTTATATGATTAGTTGCAGGAAAAGTGTTACATATAACATTCTCATCCTAATCTTCATTATCAGAAAACACTTGTTGATGATATGTATGATACAAATATCTTTAGTCTGCAGTACCATGTTCAGATTCCTTAATACTAGATTCTCCATCACTATCACAAAGATGAATCATATTACATGTCACATCTTCTTGATTTTCTTCTTCTACTTCTTCATCATTTTGTACTTGTTGATTTCTAGCAAAAAACTAAGCCACAACACAAAAAATAGGGGAATGGGGAGATTGACAAGTAATACACTAAGGCACATGTTATGCCATAATTAGAAAATTTCTCTACAAAGGATCTAGTGTTCCTTTGTCCTTATTTCCTTGAGTGGGATTAGGAACTAGCTTACCATCCTTCCATTGATTAGTATAAGGATAGTTTTATATCCTAGGTTGCCTTTTAAATTTTTTATTAAAAGGAACCTTCTCTGCAACATTTGGTTTGTTTTCTTAGTAAGTTGGAGGACTCAATTTCTTTAACAAACTTAAAAATTGCCCCATTGTATCATCCTTAGGTTTTTTTCCTATAATAAGTTTTTCATTATCTTTCTTACCCCTAGCATTAAACAACTTAGGGTCATCCCTTTCCCAAGTTTACTAGTAGCTCTTCTATTATTTTCAATATTTACAACCATTGTGTAAGCATCCCTTAATGTTCTTGGATCTTTGTCTCTAAGAACATAAGCCATCTTGCTATCAAAAGCATTGAAGTAAGTAGTTAGATAGACATCTTCATTTAATCTCATCACTTGGAATAACTTATACATACCTTTTTGAAATATAACATTGAATTAAAAATATGATTCATTTGGATTATTCTTGATGTTGTTGAAGTCATTTAGCATGAAACCAACATTAGTCTTATCACCATACTACCCTTTGAACAACATCTCAAGATCATTCTATGACTTGATACTATCATCATGCAATCTTCTAAATCAATCTCTAGCATCCTTAATTAGTGAATGAACAAAAAGTTTCATCACTACATCTTCATGTTCCACTTCATAGTCATTTAGCATATCAATGAAATTTCTGAGATGCTCTTCACTGGTAGTAGCATTATTTCTAGAAAACTTCATGATCTTTTCCCTAAGCTCATTTGAGATAGGATGTGAAAAACTAGGGATGCCTAAGAAAGACATCCGTCTATATTTTTCCAAATAAATTGGTCTCCTTTGGAAAATTGGAAAACTTGAAGTACTTGCTCCAGCAGACTAAGTTTCAAAAAGAAATTGAGTTTGTTGGGTCTTTTGAACAAGGGGAATTTGGCCAGTTGTAGCAGAGGTTGAACTAGGGGCTAGTTGTGAAGAATTTTGGTCTATTATTAGAGGACCAATACTAGATATAGTAGGAACAACTTGTGAAGTTTGGCTAGGCTAAATAGTTAGGGCAGAATTTGACTTAATGAATTGAATCTTTCTCCTAGTCTCAGCTACTTGAGCTTCATTTTCTACCTTCTCAAGTTCCTTTGCTAGATCTTCCTTTTCCTTTTTATCCTTCTCCAAATCTAAATAAATTTTTGACATAAAAAAGAAATGGGTTTATTAGGAGGATAGGGTTCATTGATTTGTATCCTAATAGCCTTTTGTTTTCCCTTATCTAAATCTTTCTTATTGACCTCTTCCACTCTAGTCTCTAATGGTTTGTAAGGCTAAACCTTTGTAACAATAGGCAACTCCTTCTATTTAAGAAGTTCCTACTTTTGAACATTAGACTTTAAAACATTCATATCTCCAAAGATGTCAGAGTGTAAATTAGAAGATCTTTCCTCCAATTTCTTGTTTTGTTCTTGTAAGGAAGCCATTCTCCCAAGTAGGTTATCTCTTTCAATAATGGTATTCAAAATAATTTTTTCCTTCTCCTTTTCCAAGAGCATATGTCTAGTTTCCTCCTTTTCAAATCTCCTTCTAAGAAGGACAAGTTATAGATACAGCTCCTCATGATCTATAGTAGCAGCTTCAGAATCCACTAAGCAAAAATCCATAAGGTTTTGCTACATATGGTTCTTGTCTAGGACTAAAACTCATATCCAAGTTTTCCCTAAAACTCCAACTATGGTTCATTTCATTCACCATGTTTGGTCTATAAGTTATACCCCCCACAGGGGACATATTTTTATCATGAAAACCCCTTTGCTCCCTTAATGGAGTAGAGAATGTTTCCCCCAATAGTGTAACCTCTTCTAACTTAGTACTCTTGGAAGACCTCTCCTTTTCTACCAGAGGGTGATATAATAACTCGGCTGATATATTACCTTTAGGGACTCACGTAGAATTAAAATCAAACTTTTCCTTATTTTGGTTTTTTCTTACCCTAGGAGATAACTCTACTAATAGTGGTCTCTTAGGATGATCCTTGGTAAAAGAACATGTATTCTTCTTCTTCTCAACCATTTGGTTTAGGATTTTCTTAAAATTTATAGCACCAGGAACAAAATCTTGACTTGAGTCACTAGCCTATGATGGGAAAGTATAAAATGAACCCTAAACAATGAAAAATAACACAAAGGTTTTTATAATAATGACCCTAAAACAAAATCCAATTTGAACCCTTTCAAACAAATTAGTGTAGAGTAATTCCCAAAAATGTCACCATTTTGTTGGAGTTCTTTTTAGTATGGAACATATCAAGTAAATTTAAAACCTGATACTAGGAACATAATATAGAGGCAAGCCTAAAGATGAACTAAATCCTATAATCACAATTTTCAAATCTTAGTTCTAAGCCAACATTAAAAGGGTCACCAAGACTCACTTCACTTTAGGCTCTGCAAGACCAAGGTGGGAAAAACTAAGGAATTAATCTGATTAACTTGATACTTCCTCTTTCAATATTATTCCTTATAGAAGAAATGGTCTATATTCTTCTATAATTTGTTGATAAACCTTCTAAAAATAGTAGCTAACTATAATGAAAAGGTAGATGCAAATAAGTGATGACCAACACTTAAGTTTTGATACATTGAAAGGTAAATTGGTTTTTTGTTATAAACATTCTACAATTAAGTGAATCATGAGTGTCTTCTTGAATTTCTAAATAGATTAATGTCTTATCCATTGGGCTAATGATTCAAAGATTAGAAAATTTGGACCTTTTTAATCAACTTGTGATTAAAAGTGTCAACATTAAACTCTAAGTTTCATTCTGATTCTCATCCTTTTCACAAACCCTAAACCTTATCAATTACAGAAAGCAATTACCTAATCCTTTAAATTAACAACAATCAATAATTGATATACAACTATTTGTATTGCATTAAATTGAATAAATCTTGTTCATTTAGTCCCAAAGTTATGGATCAAATATAATGATTATTAAGGATAGATCCTTCTCATTTAGATCTTAATACTACTAATAGAAACTTGTGATAAGACATAGAGACAAAGTACAAGCCCCCCAAATATTCACTTTTTGTATTCAAGTATGCAAATAATTGAACTCATTCAGATAACTACAAAACAAATGGATAGACTATAAAATAATACATGACACATGAGAAAATTATATAGATAATTGACCTCTACTCTTCATCCTAGAAATCCATCTATAGGTTTGCAATAAGATACATATGAGAGGAGGACATATGTCAAAATGTTATTGAGGAAGAAGGGAACAAAAAGGTAAACAGAACATTCTTCCAAAATATCAACCAAAAAAATAAAAGTAGTTGAGGTAGTAAAAGAACATTTATGTTGAGCCTTTGATTTTTCTCCTCCTTGTCCTTCATTGATCTATATGCAAAAATATCTCAACTACTTTCTACTAGTAGAGCTTTAATTTCTCCTACTACTTCCCATACATATATTTCCCTTTTGGTGGGCTACTCTATTGTTTTTACTTCTTGCAAGTCTTGAATGGCTTTAGTCCACTTAGCATCCATGATAGCTTTTGATTCAACAATGAAATTATTTAAATCTATTTCTACCTTAAATAGAGAATCAATCAATTTATTATTTGGGATATCTAAAATGTCTTCAAAAATTGACACTATAGCCTATTGGGTCAAAATGTTATCAAAAGAGTTTAGGCAAGAGCCTACAACACATTGGTAAATTGCAAGCCTCTCATCAAAGAGATCTTCAGTTCAAATCTACTCAAGATTAACACATAATAATAATTAATCTAACAATAATAATAAAAATGAATGATAAATAATCTAGGCTTTAGCTGATTACCTTTCCAAAAAAAATATTATCAAAAGAAGTTGACCACTCTTTCTAGTCTATCATTTTGCTAGCAGTATCCAAAATCGATGTATACAGGGTTGTATTCCTTGAGATAAAATATTCAATTTTTCTTGTATAACTTGCAATTTTCTAGTAAAGAAACCCATCAATTCTTTCACTAGTTCTAGGCCCTCCTTTACTATAATTATTTTGTCAGGAAAATCTGGCCTTTTAGCCATTAGTAAAATTAGCCTCTCCAAAAATTGAATATATGGCCCCCAAATATTAAATGTGGGTGATAGCCATGATAGTGCCTCATTATGAAATTTCTCAACACTTTGTAAAGAAACATAAAGATTGTAAACTTGCTGAGACATGTTTTTCAATACTTCAATCCTATGACTCATTATATTTTAAATGACAATTGTTCTTATATCAACTCCCTACTAAGTAGATTGAGCATCGATGCTCATTCTTCTTGGTTCTACTACCTCCTCTTCCACATCCTCTATTTGTATCAAAGCCTTGGCTATATCTTTAGCTAGCTTTTGTTCACTTTCATGTTCCTCTTCTCCCTGTATTGGAACAACCATTTATTTTTCTTGTATAAGTTACTCTTTGAGAGATGCAACCTCACCTTCAAGTGCTTGGACCCTAGCCTCAATCTCTTCAATCCTCTCCCTATATACATGGCTACTCCTAAGCTCATCTTCATAGACCTTCATCACATCTATGTAATCATGTATGGATTGTGCCAATCTTGTTTCCATCTCCTCTACCTTGGATTCATTCATAAATGAAAAATGTTTTAATGCCTTTGAAATATCTATGCTAGAGGTGCCTTGTAGAGTCCATACAATAATTTTACCTTGTTCAGTACTCTTTACATCCATCAATTTTGGCTTATTGGAGGTAGAAGCCATACTCTAGATTGCCAGGGCACTGTCTTCAATCCATCTACACCAATTGCCTCATATGAAATGGCATTCTCCTACCTTCTTATTTGATCAAGCATAAATGCTTTTTCTAAGTCCCATTCAGGAACTAATAACATGTCACTCCTTTATAATAAATCCTTGGCCTCCTCTAGAGTCATGACTTCACTCTAAGGATCATAGGCCAACAACTTCTCAATAAGTTCCATCTTCTTCTCATTAGGCTCTCTTGGTTTCATCTTTAGCACAAGTTCACTCTATTTTATCTTTTATAGGAAACTCTTGAGTTAAGTGGACTTGATGAATTCACCATCCTCTAAGAACTGTTGAGCTTGGATGATCCTATCATCTAGCCTTGTTGTTGCTAGTTCTAAATCCGTGAAAGTATTTTTTACTACATTTATTCTATTTTGTAAATAATTTTGTCTTAAGTTAGCAAAGTACTAACTATTCACTGGTAAAATTAGTAATGTCCTCTATTGGTTGGTCTTTTCTGTGTCCCTTATGACTACCCCATAAAAAAACCTAGGGCCATTTTTTTGATTTGATGATCCTTTATCAAAACCCTAGTTCAAAATTCCTGAATGATAAGCTAAAACCCTCATTTTGTGCCCTAGTTTTTAAAAGGGTTAACATTTACCCTAAGTTTTTCTTTTCATAAAAGATGACTTTATTTTTATTTTCCATGTTTTAAATTATTATTTTCTAAGCCTGCCTTAACCATGGTTGTGTTTCCTATGCGTTAGTATGAAGTCTTTTAAGATTAACAGGGTGATTTTTGTCAACCATTGATCTAGGTAAAATCAATGGATAACACTTACCCACATTGTGGAGTTACATGATTTTTAAATAATGCGGGGAAGCACTATTAAGACATGTAGCCTTTGCTGACACATGACCCCGTTCACACCACAAAATCTTGACATTTTCCACTCACCAATAATCTCATTGGTCATTTTTTCCCCAAGTGGGTCAAATTTTTCATAGTTTTGATGTGCTGTTGATCTATGCTAGATTAACGATCAGCACTTTATTGCAATATGGAGTTGATAGAAATTTAAATAATGTGGGCAAGTGTTGTGTTAAATCAATTGATAAAATTCAAATTTGAGCATGACATGAAGGTAATGGATAAAAGAAGTTAATATAGCTTAGATCTCATTCATGTGATCTTAATATCTTGATATAATTTGCACATTCACCATTATTAAATCATACAATCGTGAAGGATTATTAGAGCACAAGTGTTTTTTGAGCTAGGGCACAGAATTCTACTAAGTTTTTAGTGAATTGTAGCAAAATTTTACAGAAAAGGAAGGACAAATCAACAGGTAAGTGATCTGTAATCTTTAAAAATCAAGATATTAGTGGTGTGAAGTTAAAGTTCTCAAAAGATGCTTCTACAAAAGGAATTCTCTGATCATACTAATTATCTTAAGAGGTCTATCCATGATGATTTTCTTAAGTGATTCCCCCCATCTATACATGAAACAACAAAAGGCAGGAATCTTATTCCAAAGAACCCTAGGTTGGTGGTAGATGAGGGTTTCTATGACAAAACCAATTACTTGAGAGATGCCCAGGTTTTTGTGGGAGGATTAGAATTTTTCAAAAAGTGGTTTGTTGAGAGAAACCTAGATACCCCTACAAACAATGTCTAGGAAATTGATATTGGAAAATTAGTAGTCCCTTGGTTTTTATTTGATAGTGGTCTACTAGATGACTTAGCTAAAAATTATGATCATATTAATAGGTTTGTGAAGAATTATGTTGGTGACAATCTCTTTAGGGTTTCTCTTGAATTGATTAGTGAGGTTTTCAACCTCAACCCTAACCATGTTGTGCATGAGCTTATTGACATGGATGACTTTCAAACAAGGTATCATGCACAGAGAGTGTATCTAAGACCAAGGCCTCTACAACAAGATTTTACTAGAATTAGTACACTACCCTAAGTCACACCCACTACCCTAGAGCCACTAATGAGGTAATACTTCAATCCTAGGGCTCAAGCTTTGTAATTCACCCTCTACAAAATCTTTGGAATGGATGAAGGGGAATATATCTAGGGTTCGATTTTTCTTATTATGGATCAAACATTAAAAATTGGAATGAGTAGTATTCTTGATTTTACCAATTTCCTTATAGAAGAAATTCATAATGTTTTGGTGGGAAAATCACAAGGAAAGGTAAATAGACCCTTTTCTTGGTACTCCCTACTCATGCACATGAGTCCATTTAAGGGAGTTACCCTTTTTCTAAACGAATGGAGCTAGAATTAACAAAGGATGGTGAAAAGTTACCAGTCTAGTTATGGAGTGTTGATATGACTTGGGAAGCTAGGAATGCAAGTTATGTAAGATTTGATAGATAATTTTCATCTAGGCTCAAATTGCTTTTGAGAGGGGATAGCCCTAGAATCCCACAGTCTTTGTTAGAGTTGATTAGACCTAAAGACCATGCAAAAGGACTCTTGGTTAGTCACAATTGGGTGGATATAATCCCTATAACATTTCTATAGTGATTAGAGTGTATGATTTTTTGGGAAAACCTCATGTTCTACCTTTCCATGTGCCTTTGAAGATAGGGATAGTAGAATTGTTGTGGCAGATTAGAACTATTGAAGAAAGAGACATGATTAGTAAAGGTAAAGGTACTTTATTCCTAGTTGTCACTTTGGCACATGATTTTGTCTTTGTAAGGAAGGGATGGAGACACCTCAATTTATTTTTGAATAGACACAATATGACAGAATCCCATGCAAGGTATATTGATTTAGAGGGGTTCTATGATCTTTTGAGGGAGAGGAAAAAATCCAAAAATATTATACAACAAGTATACTTCCCTGAAGATATTATTAGGAATATATTCTCCTTACAATAATAGGAGGTTAGGATGATAGTTTCTCTAGGTCAGTACACATTGTAGAAGAGGGCAGGATACATTGTGGTTTAGAACATACAACAAGTTCCCCCTCACAATAGGCCAAGGACACAAATCCCACCTGAAACTAGTGCTCCAAAAAGGTAGAAACTAGAACAAGGATCCTCTTCTAATGTGGAAGGGTATTACCCAACCAAAACCCCAATCTAGATAGAAGATGAAGAAACTTTAAGAGAGAAACTAAGACAAATGGGTGGGGAAGGGGATATAATTGTTACTTCTACAAACATGGAAAGAGGAGTGCTCCAAGAGCCTCCTATGCCCTCCTTGGACCTCACAGTTACTGACTATCAAGGTAAGGAGATAGATCCAATCATTTCTCAAGCCTCATAGGAATTCATAGATGATGAGAATTTTGTTAAATCTAGGGCTTTTGCATAATTTGTATGGAAAATAAATATAGGAAACTTTGAGAAAATATGTAAGAAAATAAAGACAAAACAACCTAACAAACTAGATTCTAATATTCAAGAAGAGGTGAAATCTAAATTTTTGAGTAAATTTGCCTAGTTTACACCTAAGGCTAGGAGGTAATTAGTTAGGGAGTCAAGAGTCCTAATTTTTCTTGAGTGGAACATAGCTAACACTATTATTTTTTATTCAATTAGAAAGGAAAAGAATATGCAATATAAGACAGAGGAGGAAATACTATAGGCACATGGGGGAATCAAATTTAGTAATGATCATCAATCCCTAGTTATTTGGTCAATTGAGAAAAGAGATAAGACTAGAATACAAAAAATTTCTAGTGCAAAACATATTGGTACTCTCATAGTATATAGGGTTGATGAAGTGGGTAGTCAATAAATCACTAGAATGGCTAAATAAATATGAGAGTTTGGGGATGTGGTTTTTGGAAAATAACAAAATAGGTTCTTAGAACTCAATGCCAAGTTTGAAGAAGCACTAAAGGCATATGAGAAAAGAGGAAAATAGATATAATTACTGGAAAATCAGATATCCCAAATGGATAAATAGCTTGGGAAGAGGAAGATGGGAGAATCTAGCAAACCAAGAATTATGTATCCTCGGCCATGAGTTGAGCCATTTAAGTCAACTCCCATTGCTGAAATACCAGACACTCCACAAAGGCCTGAGTTCTATACTGTAGAGGAATTTGAATAGGAAAGAGACAAATTATGGGAAATGCATATAGAATTGAATAATTAGTATGAAGAAAATCGTAGACAAGCTATGATGTACTTGTAGATAGAATTGAGTGGCCAACATTTATTGATCAGCTGGCAAGAGTTGCAGATATATGGGATGAAATCAAAGGAGATGAAGATAAATTGAGACCCATTGTGTAGAAGTGGAGTGAAACAAATAATGACATTATTACTATGTGCATATCTATCATCCAGTTACCATGTCACCAAATAGAAAAGATTTTTGATCTACTTAATAGGTTTGAGGATTTTGATAATAAATGGTTTTCTATTCAAAAGAGAATAACAATTTGCCTTTCCAAGTACATAGTGAAAAGTTTGACCTTTTTCCTAGTGCTCTTAAAAAGCTTGATAAAAGAAAAGAAAAGGAAGAATGGAAAAAGGAATTAGATGAAATATTATGCCAAAGAATGAATAATGTTGTAAATGAAAAGGGCCATATACTATGGGAAATGACCAATGAAGAGCTGGTCAAACTGTAATTATTTTACAATGTTATCAGAAAGGACCTTGTTAAAATAGAAGTAGTTGAAAATTTTGTACTAAAAGTGCAGAGGGAAATCCTTAACTTTGATTGGCCTGATGACAATGCTTTCAACAAGTGGAAAGAGAAATTTATGTCTGTAGGACAAATGGTAGAAGATGACAAGGTAGAGGAAGATGCAGAGGTAATAGTTACCTTAACAGTTCATGATGAAGAAAATGAGAACCCCCGAGTTGAGGTGAGCTTGCAAGTAACAAAACATGACACATCACTCTAAAGCCTAATAGCCACATATTTCGAAGAATCAGAATAACAGGAGAACAAATCATTGATTTCACAATTTTGGATGTATAATAGAAAAGTAGCCTGCCTAAAAGAATATTTTGATGTAAAAGCTTTTCTGTTACACAATTTTTTTTTCCTTTTGTGATTATTTGAAAAATGTAAATATCTCTTGTCAAAAGGACAGCTGCCAGTTCTCCATGACTGAAGCTTGTTGCATCTCACACTATATAAGTGAGATTCTAGGGCTAGAGAAAGGGTCCAAATAATTAAGCTTTCTATTTTTATTAAGTTTTTTTGGTCTAGTACTCTTGGTGTATATTTTATGATGTGTCTTTTCTACAAATTTTAAGACAATACACCAATTTGGTAGGATCGAGATGTCTTTTTATGAGTCATTCTGAGTCTTATCCAATTGTATACAATTCTCAAAGAAAGTTAATGAACATGAATTGTCCCCATTTATGTTCTCTCTGAATCTTGTCTCCAATTCTATTATATGGCTATTTTGAAGTTGTAGAAGCAAAAGCTTGTCCAATTGAATGCAATTGAGTCTAAAATTTATGTCAATTCATTATTGCTTTTAATTCAATGAATTAAGTAAATGCTTTAGTGATATTAATGGGATTTCCATAGTAATAGGATGGATGTTAGTAAGTATGAGATTTAGTGAGAGCTATTGATAGTATTGGTTGTAATGCAATTAATTAGATCTAGGAATTGAATAGACTATGAATCCCAATGGTTAGGGCACTAATCTAATTATTTCAATTTGCATAAGGAAGGTCATAGATGAGCATCAGGTTCAATTTCAAAATTAATTTTATTTTACTATTTGAAGATCATCAATTTTGGTCAGCACTTGTTTGCACTAAATTTTTGAGTATTAGTTAGCTACTATTGTTAAGAAATGTTTACAAATTTGAGGAGAATAGAGACCAAAATCTATTGTTAAGGGATGTGTGTTGTTGTGCATTGTTATGGGATAAGAAAATTTGTGTATGTGACATTATGTTGAAAACTCTTCCATCCCTTAGGTATATCCACCTTGGTTCTGCAGAGCCTAAAGAGTAGAAAATTAGTCTTGGTTTTGTTGAAGTTGGATCCGAATAAGAAACATACATAATTTTCAATGGGAAGTAGCTAATTTCTAGATTTTGTGAATTTTATTATCTTGGTATTAAGCTTGTTTCTTAGTAGTTGAAAAACACCAACAAAATGGTGACTTTGCTAGGGACTTTGCTTAATACATGTTTCTATATAGAATGAACTACAATTTCGTTGGTTGGGGTGTACACATGTGTGTTAGTTATCATAGTGTTTCTCATGGTTCTAGTGGACTTATTTAGTGAAAAACCTTGAGAATTTAAAGAAGGAGAATGAACCAAAAGTACCATGGACTCACAACTACGTGTACAACCCTTATGAAATGTCTTATCTATCAAAGCAAGAGTTGTAGTCATGTGTTTTTTGTGATTGGTTCCTTTTAGGTTACAAGGTTATTTCTAGTTTCCTTGCATCTTCCCTTTAAAGTTAAAAGCTATTTCATTATCGTCTTTTCCCTAGATTAGGGTGGTGACTCAGTTAAGGTTTTGGATCTAGTGCTTATGTAATAAGGCATTCCCTCTTTATGGCTGATAAAAGGAAGAATACAAGAGCTTACACAAGGGCCAATCCTGATATACCCTTATATACTGATCTACCATAGGGTGGTGGGAAGAACCAAGGCAAGAAGAAAGATCCCTCTTAGAAACCTAGAAGTAATATATCACTATATCCTCAATACCAACTAGTGGTAGGAAAAGAATCCTCTTCATTAAGTTTTGAGTCAGAAACAAAAAGGCTTTTGGGTGAGATATTTAGCACCCCAGTATAAGAAGATTGCATTCATCATGATAAGAATGTTTCCTCAATAGGAGATACATTTCATAGATCAAATATTAATTATAGTTTTGGATATGGGAATACTATGAAAGATCATAGAATACCCCTATTTATGGAAACCAATCTAATAGATCTTGATGATCTTGCTAATTCAGAAGCAACTTCTACAGATCCTAAGGAAGTATGCTCAAAGATAGAAATATTGAAGAAATGGGTCACAGAAGAGGAGGCCAAATGTGTTTGTTTGGAAAAGGAAAGAGAGCAAGCTACCTTGAATGTTATTATTGAAAGAGATAATTTGCTTAAGAGAATGGCTTCCTTGAAAGAAAAAAACAAGAAGTTGGAGGAAATTACCATAGTCCTTCATGCTAATGTATTCAAGGATATAGATAGCTTAAGGTGTAAGGTTCTAGAACAAGAGAAGCTTACAAACTAGAGGCAAGAACCTAATTTTTCTCAATTCCAAGCCTATAAGTTTGTTCAAGTAGATCCTATGGAACCTCTTGTCAGACCAACAGATAAAGGGAAGGGTAAAGCCATAGGAATCCAAATAAATGAATCCAAAGTTTTACCAAGAAAGGCTATAAATCCTCCCATGTCTAAATTGGATTTGGACTTAGAAAAGGCTAGGAAAGAGAAAAAGGATTTGGAAAAAGAGCTTGAAAAGGTTGAGAATGAAGCTCAAGCAACAAAAACTAGGAGGAAGATTCAATTTCTCAAATCTAACTCTACTTTAACTTCTTGACTCAATTGTTCTACTCAAAATACAACCTCCATGCCTACTTGTGGACTAGTAATAGCTAGCTAGGCCATATCTCAATCCACCCCTATAACTTCATCCACTACTAGTATCCAAATCCCTACTGCCCAAATACAACCATCTCAAAATATTGTTCAACATCAAGCCATTATAGCAAGCACATCCAATACTATTAGTTTTCAAAAGATGTCTATATATATGGAAAAATTTAGACAAATATCATTTGTAGGAATTCTTGGTTTCCCTCATCCTATATCTTTTGATCTAAGAGACAAAGTTTTTGAGTTCTCTAGAAATAATGCTATCACTAATGAAGAACATTTGAGAGTTTTCATAGATATGTTGAATAACTTTGAAGTCAAGCATGAGGATGTGGTAATGAAACTATTTGTGCATTCTTTAATAGAATATGCTAGGGATTGTTTTAGAAGGTTTCTAGATGATTGCATTAGTTCTTGGAATGACATGGAGAAATTTTTTAAAGAACAATATGGTGAAAATACTAATGTTGGTTTCATGTTGAATGATTTTAATAATATTGAGAAGAACCCTAATGAATCTACATTTGATTTCAATGTGAGATTCTAGAAGGGAATGTACAAGTTGTTTCAGGTTATGAAATTGAATGAAGATGTTTGCCTCACGACATACTTCAATGCTTTTGATAGCAAGATGGAATATCAATTAAGAGATAAAGAGCCTAAAACTTTAAGGGATGCTTTTAGGATTGCAGTAAATATTGAAAATAATAGAAAAGCATCTAGCAAGTTAGGTAGGAGTGATGACCCAAAGCTTTTCAATCCTAATAATAATAATAAAGAAAGTGATAAGGTTCGAATAGGAAAGAAGCCATAAGAACCTGCAATGAATCAAGTATTGGACTTGTTAAAAAATATGAATCCACCAACTTTCAATCCAAATAAACCAAATGTTTGTGAGAAAACTCTATCAAACAATAACCATTTCAATAGATAGCCAAGAATGCAAAATTACCCCTATACTACTCAATGAAAGGATGGTAAAACAATTCTCAACCAAAACCAAAATGTAAAGGATAAGGGTACACTAGATCCTCTACAAAGAAGTTCTGTAAATATGAATGATGAAGTACCATGGTGTATTGTATGCTAATCATCTCACTCTATAGATTACTATGTTGTTGCTTAGTTATTTGTTTAAGATCATAGTACACATAATGAAGAAGAAGATCAAAAGAGCCATGATGATGTAAGCTATAATATGGTAAGCCTATTTGATGATTGCATAGATTCAAACTTAGATGAGCATGATGATGATCTCACTAGTTACAAAATTGCTTACCAAACACACCATCTAAAAGTATTCTAAAATGATGAAAATTATGATAAAGACAAGGTATGTAATGTATCTTCAAATGTTGAAAATGTAAATTTGAGGATGCCTTCCAAGGAAGAGATTGAAAAATTACTGCAGAGATAATTTCTTAGGTGCATAGTAATTATAGTTTGAGGAATAGGATAATTGGGAATGATACTCGAAAGACTTATGGTATATTTATGAAGGATATTACACACAAGATGGAAGGTGGTAGCAAGAAAACTCACACAAAAACAACTAAGGATAGAGATAATAAGGTTAAGAAGTGGGAACCAAAAAAGAGAGTGCAATTTGAAACAAGTGACATCCCTAGGGCAGTAGTGCAAGAAAAGAATTTAGGATCTGATTCAGTTAAACAAATCATAGAACCTATTGTTCAAAAGACTTCTACTCTAGGTATGCTTATGAAGCCAATTGTGCCTAAGACTATTTATATGATATCCATGTTGTCACAAATTACCATTAAAGTACATCTGTCTAAATTATTTAGAATTGATGAACACAAGAACAATGTCTTGTCATGGCTAGGTAGGATAGGAATTAATAATAGTGTGTATGAAACAAGCCCCACTTAGCCATCCTTAGTAGTAGAGGAAAATGGAATTATATCCCAAATCCCTCAAATGTTTTTGGATGACTCATCAGTAGCTTATATAGAAGATATTGACCCATTTTTTCTCAGTCTGATCATAACAAGAAAAACTCTTAAGAATTGTATGATAGATTCAAGAGCCTCAAACACCATTATGCCTTTTAAAGTTATGGAAGCCTTAGGTTTGAAGGTAGATACCAAGCAAGGTAGATATAGGGATACAAATGCTAGAGAATTCCCTATTATAGGTACTATTAATGCATCAACATTCAAATCAGTGCATACTTTGAGGTAGAGTTGACTATGTTAGTTATTGTGGTTGATATTCCTCCATATTATAGGATGTTACTCTCTAGAAAATGGAGTGCTACCATGGGAGGTAGTTTATAATCTGATTTATCTTATGCAACTTTCCATATAGGAGATAAGGCTATCAGAGTTAATAGGGAACCAAGGGTCAACAAAATTCTAGGAGAAAAATATTTAAAGATTGAACTTGTTTCTTAGACACTGGTGTGAATGCTTTTAGGGTAGAATTAATCATTTAAGAGGTTGAGAAATTGCCTACAGTAATTGAACATGATGTGGAGTGTTGCATGGATTCATCAGTCTTGTGAAACATGTATTTTGATGGAGCTAGTTCCAAAGAGGGTTCAGGAGTAGTGGTGATTTTTGTATCCCTTGAGAAGAATACTTTCATGTACTCATTTACTCTGTAATTTTCTTATACCAACAATGTAGCAGAGTATGAAGCCATACTGTTAGGATTGAAAGTTGCAACCCACCATGGAATGAAAAAATTTCAAGTTATAGGTGATTATGAATTGGTTGTGTCCTAGATAAAAAGAACCTATGCATCAAAAAACAAAAGGTTAAAACAATATAGGAATGTAGTTTGGGACTAGATAGAGTTTTTTGATGCATTTGGTATTTCAAGGAAGGATATAAGCCATAATAAAATGGAAAATTTATTAGAAAATGTAGAAACCAACCCTAAGGAAATTTTATTTTTTGGAATCTCACAAATGGAAGTTGAAAACAGACCTTCAATACCTGAGAATTTTGAGAATTGGCAAGTGTTTGAAGATGATAAAGATATTTTAAACTTTATGCTAAGTGAAGATAAATATCATGGTCAAGAAATGGATTGCATTGATATGATTGAAACCATCAATGGTAAGGAAACTATTTTTTGGTCAAGAGATTATGCAGTTGAAGTCCAACAAGGTTCCCAAGAGGTTAGTCATTTTGGAGAATATTTTTGATAATTAAGATAGAGTAAAACCTAGGAGTAGGGATCCAATACCTCAAGAATTAGAAGAAATAAATCTTGGTACTAATTAGGCTGCCAAAAAGATATATATTGGTCAAAACTTGCATACTAGAATTAGAATACAACTGATTAGTTTTCTAAGAAAGTATAGACATGTTTTTGCATGCTCATATGATGACCTTAAAGCTTATAGAGAAGATTTTTTTCAACATGTCATACCACTAAAGGAGAATGTAAAACCTTTCAGAAAGAAGCAAAGACTAGTCAATCCTACTCTAGCCCCAAAATGCAAGAGGAACTAATGAAAGTAAGGGATGGAGGAATAATCAAGCTAATTAAACATTCCATCTGGGTCTCAAATTTGGTACTTGTCCAAAAGAAGAATGGAGATATAAGGCTATGTATAGATTTTAGAAATTTTAATATTGCATCTTAAAGGATAACTATGGGTTACCAAACATGGAAGCTATGCTTCAATAGGTAACTGGTTTTCAGCTAATGTCTATGATGGATGGGTTTTTAAGATACAATCAAGTCCTTGTGAAAGAAAGTGAACAATTCAAGAAGACTTTTACAACCCCATAGGGAACTTATGTGTATGTAAGGATGCCATTTGGTTTAATTAATGCAAGTACCACTTTTCAAAGATCCATGGATGTAGCATTCCATGAGTATATTGAAAAGTTCATGGTGGTATGCCAAGATGACCTCATAGCATATTCCAAGAAAGCTAGTGATCATTGCAGTCATCTTGAAAAAATCTTTATCAAAGCTTTAGAATATGGGGTATCTTTGAACCCTAAGAAATGTAGATTTGGGGTAACTGAAGGCAAACTATTGGGACATATAGTATCAAAGAATGGAGTGAAAATAGATCCTAAAAGAGTGTCAACTATTGATAAGGTTCTTAGGCCAAAAAATGTAAAAGGGATTTGTTACAAATTTTGTCGAGATTAGTAAGTCCATTTCAAAAATGCTTAAGAAAGGAGCTATTATTAATTGGGATGGTGAACCTTCAAAAGAATTTTAGAACATTAAGACTGCCATAAAAGATGCTCCAGTCCTTAGGACACCTGACTACACAAAACCTATGTACGTATTTTCTTTTGCATCTTTCCATACTATAGTTGCAATTTTGTTACAGAGGAATGAGGAAGGGTATGAACAGCCTATTACCTTATTCAGTAAATCATTATAGCCTACTAAACTAAAATATGAGATAAATGAGAAGCAATCATATGCTTTGGTTAAGGTCATTAAGACTTTTAGGTGTTATTTGGTAGGAGCCACTATCATTGCATTTGTACCTAGTGCAACTATCAAAGACATATTTTCTTAGTAAGAGGTATTAGGTAGGAGATGTAGGTAGATCAACATGATCCAAGAGTTTAACATTGAACTTTAGATTACAAAATTGGTAAGAGGTTAGGGATTAGCTAAGCTTACGGCTCAAACTAACTTAGATGCTAATCATATTAATACAGTAACATATGATTTTAAGTCAGGCTTATGTGATATGGACCATTGTGAATGGTACACCAATATCATTCATTATCTGCAACATATGGAAGCCCATCCCCATTTGAGTGAGAATGAAAAAAGAAGTACCAAGCTACAAGCCATTAGCTATATTATTGTCCAGAATGATTTATGGTGGAGGAATTTTGAGGGAGTGTTTTTAAAATGTGTTGATAAAAAAAAATCAAAGAAATATTAAAGGAAATGCATTCTAGAGTCTGTGGAGCACATTACATGGCCAAGACCACTGCACACAAGGTGATGAGAGCTAGATTTTGGTGCCCTTCACTTTTTAAGGATACTTAGGTAATGATTAGAAAATGTGATGCTTGCCAAAGATTTGCAGTTAAGTTAAATTTTTTAGGGAATACTCCTTTAAAACTAGTGAAAATTCAAGAACCATTCCAACAATGGGGAATGAATTTTATAGGTGAGATCTCTCCCAAGTCTAGTATTGGTTATTCCTAGATATTAGTTGCTATTGATTACTTTAAAAAATGGGCAGAAGCAATTCCTACAAGAAATGCAACTAGCAAAGTTGTCTATAATTTCTTGCTAAATAACATTATTTCCATTTTTTATCATCCTCAAAAAATTGTAATAGATAATGCAACATGTTTTAGGTCTGAGGAGTTCATAAAATTTTGTGACAAATATGGAATTACAAGATCAACCTCTTCCCCTTATCATCTGCAAGGGAATGGACAAGCTGAGTCCATAAATAAGAGTTTGTTGAAAATAATAAAAAGGACACTGGATGATAATAAGAAAGCCTGGGATTCTAAGTTGCAATTAGCAATATGGGCTAATAGGGTGACTATAAAAAAGGCAATAGGAGTAGCAACCTTTGATATTGCATATGGAATTTAGGAAAGGATGCCTCAAAATAACTTGGTGGGGCTCTATAATTACATCTAGTTTTATCATGAAGATATTACTAATGCTATGCAAGAAAGGTTGGATAAGCTTGTAGGATTAACAAAAACTAGGAGAGAAGCATCTCTCAGGATCCAAAAGTTATAACTATAGGTCAAGACACTATATGACAAAAGAATAGTGAATAAGAAATTTGACTCAAAAGATTTGGTCCTCATGTAGAATGCAAGAATTGAAGAAAAGGGAAACATGGAAAATTTGACCCTATATGGTTGGGCCCTTATCTAATTGAAGCTTCATGGGGAGAGGATTCTTATTTACTAAAGGATTTATCAGGTAACATTCTTGAACTACCAATTCATGGATAGTTCTTGAAGAAGTATTTTTTCTGAAATACTTATTTTATCTATGAATAGTAGTCTTAAGGTTCTTGTACATTTGTATATCCTTTGTGTCTATGTATAGTCCTTGTATATTCTTTTCTAGTTGCTATAGCTCTGTCAGAGTTGTCAAGTTTTTAAGGAAAGTTTGGTGTGTGGTCTGCTTCACCTAGAAATTCTAAGCCCTCATTTTGAATCTAGTGTATTCAATGTCCCTAGATAGAGCCATTATTGGCCTAGTCTTTTGTATGTGCCTTATGACTACCTCATAAAAAAAATCTAGGGCCTTTTTGTTGATTTGATGATCCTATTGGAAATATTCAAGACTAGCTAAGTTACTAAATTAGTAACCTCAAAAACTTTATCAAATTTAGATCTTAATTGTAAAATTCCAATTACCATTTAGTTCATCAAATCAGATCTAACTATATACATGAGAAACTAAAAACATAAAACATTCATAACACTTGAACACAATAATTTGGTGACCTAGAAACCTTCCAAATAGAAAGTAAAACTAGGGTGGGGATGATACCCACAAAACTTCAATAATGTAGCATAAAGTTGGCCAATTAAGGCTTATATTGATTACTTCTAATGATCTACCCTATTAGGAGCAATTAGGACTACTAGGTTCACCTTTTTTGAGGTTTTACAAACATACAATGAAGTATGCACTTGGTAAAGAGATTTGAGAAAAGACTATTAAGTCTACCTTATTAAAGGATTTGGACTGGTTCACCTATTAGGATGAAGTAGTAGATCTTTAACTTATAATTGAATTGCAGATAGAGATTTCTTGAAGTATTGATTGTACACTCGAAAGTGTCCCACTCTAAACCCTTCTATCCAAACAATTCCATGAGTTGGAATGCTTGGATGCCGGCTTAGAGCTCCCTATCCATGGAGTGCAAGAGAGTATATTTCAAGAATAAGAAAGCTCTCAGATGAGCCTTAGAGATACTCTTCTTGCTAGTAAACCATGCAATGGGAGGTTCCAAAGACAAGATGCAAGAATGCAAATGTCCCAAGGAGTTCCTCAAGGATGCAATGCAAATGAAGATTAAGCTAGAATGAGAATGTCAAATGCAGCTATGCTAGAATATGAATGAGAGTGTTACAATCCAAATATTAAGCTATGTGAGAGATTATTGCAAAATAGAAACTAAACTAGCATGCAACATGAATCTAAGCTAAAATGCTATGGTATGAGAGAATGTAGACAAGAAATAGAAGTTCTCCACAAAGCTCCAAAGAAACCTATTAGAAAACCTGCAGCATAACAATATTCAAAAGATGGATGGATTGAGGGGGAAAGCTCTCTCCCTTTTAAAGATGTATGGATGGTGGAGATCAAGATGAAGATGGTGGATGATCAACGGTGGAATTCGAAAATAGGAGTGATCCATGTGCACACACAAATCAACCAATAGAATATAAGTTGACTTGTCATATAAGACAAAAGTCACAAAGCCTTTTCTTTTAATTGCAAAATAGAAAAAGGACTTTATGTGTGCACTTTAAGTGGGTTATAAGAATGGGGTCTTTTATTTAATTAAAAGGGGACATGTTCTTTTAATCAAATAATGAACTTAGGATAGCATAGTCAAACTATAGGTTATAATCAAATAAATTGATTATTAGCAATTTGGTCTAGGTAAATGATTAAATTAATTTAGCCAAAATACTGAGAAGGGGGCTAATAGTCTAGATGACCATTTTTAGGTGATTACATTTGCCCCTCTTTGACTAATGCGTGATCGATCTGGGAACACATTATGTCAAAGAAAATCGAAGCCAAGTAGGCGATGATAGATATAGATGTCTAATTCCGAAGAGTGAAATGCAGAAATAGATAGCAAGTCCTGAATGCACAGCCTGATAGCAGTAGTACTGAACACTAGGAAGAGATGATGTTAGAATTCAAGAAGAATACTAACACTTAGAAAAGCAGATAGAGTGAGAGCAAGTGAGAAGATCAAACAAATGCTCCTAAGTAGTGATAGAGTATTTATGCCCCCTCGGGATCGAAATTGAAATGAGGTAAGGGGATGCAAAAACTGGCTAGAAATGAGAAAATTAGAATATAGCAATGTCCAAGATGACAGATAGATGATTAGAACCCAAGAATGACTATATAAAAAAAATAATAAAATGCCCCAGTTTGACTAGAGTTGACCTTGAAGGATATAGCATAAAAATTAGGTCAAAATGAGTAGAAAGGTGATTTTAGACATGAAATAGTGAATTTAAGTAGATATGAAGTATGAAAATGATGAAGACATGAAGAAATGAAGATGTCCCAGTGATGATTCAGAGATTAGACCTCAAAAGGTCAGCTAACTGCTCAGAAGAAAGTAGAATTTTAAAAGACAATTTTGACCATCAAGATGAACTCGAATTTGGATTTCGATCCCGAAAATAAATCTAGGACGTCAAAATTATTTAAGAGGTCAAAACTTTAGATAATGTGATGACAAGATAGAAAAGAGATGAAGTGAAAGATTAAGAAGGTGAAAAGACATGAACAAGAAGAAAGTAAAGAAATATATGAAAGGAGTTAGCTGATATGTCCACAAAAAGATGAAGAGAGAGCTCTCCCCATATGCAAGAATGCAAGACTAAGCTAGAAAATGAACCTAAAATGCAAGCTAATATGCAAAGTGGTTTACCAGCAAGAAGTGCATAACATTTAGACTCTTAATTTCATCATTGAGCATTTATTAGGGACATCATGAGATCATACAACCATCACTAGTATAACTATGAGAATATGAATATGATCGATATTAGATAGGTATGTGGAAATCCAATCTAAGCATCAGAGACATGTAAGTCAAGATAACTACACGATTAGATTCCCTAAGTTTAATTTAGCAAGATTACACCTGTATCAAGGCATAAGCGCCAGGATAAACCCTGAGTGCGGTCTTGCAAAACAATCAAGGATGATACATTTATAAGTCAAAGTGTTGAATAGGACAAGCATGAATTCTTACAACACTATAGACAAACAAAAGTATACCCACAAGCAAAAATCAAGAAAATATGTCCCATGCCCCCAGTCTTCTAGTCAATGACATCCTTGAAAGACTATTAGGGAGGGAACACATGGCAAAGAAATCATCATAGACAGCACACAAAGTAGATAAATGTCAGCATAGCTTAGTCATTTAAGTGTTAAAGTGTGTGTGTTTAAGTCACTTGGCCATTTCTTCAAGAGTTGATTCTGATAGTGAGATATCGCGACATCGGAGATCGTAGGTAAACTATCTGTGAAGTATTAAAAAACACTTGATGTCAAAGTGGGGGAAGTGTTGAGAAACACTATTTTTTGAGTTGTCAAAGAAACCCTAATCCACAAGAATACCTCAATAGGATAAGTAGCTATGCCCCCAAGATGAGGACAAGAAACAATTCCAAGCTAGGAAATGTGTAGCAAAGTGGATGATTAAGATTGATAGACATAGGTGCAAGGGTTTCAAGTAGCGCCTGTTTCCAGGTTTTCACCACTTTGACAGATTTTTTTAGGACTTTTTTCAATTTTTTTGTATTTTTCAATTTTTAAATTTTTTTGGTGATACATCAAAGCACCTATTACTAGGTTTTCACTAAGATGATCATTTTTTCAGGGCATTTTCTGATTTTTAGGATTTTTTCAGCATCATATATGATTTTTTGGATTTTTTAGAAGGTTTTAGAGATCACTAGTTCTCAACCAAGATCACATCATTTTCTCCCAATGTCTAGCAGGTATAGGATATGATGGAGCAACGAGCCAGTGGATAAGCAAAGATGGATGAAAAAAGAGTATGAAGCAAGTGAAAGTGATCCTCAAGGACTAACTCCTCAAGAGTACCCAAGCTAGGGAAAGAGGTGAAATAGTCATATGAAGCATATTTTGGATAAGCCATGGAAGTAATGAGAAAGATAGCATGTAGGATAAGCAATGAAGCAAACAAGTGAGATAGCATGAAGTGTGTAGTCCAAAAGAGTAGCCATGTCAAGAGACTTATGAGAACCATGTTTCATTTATTATGATCAAGACCAAGGGGTCAACTAGACAGGATAGCGATGGGATAGAGCAATAAAAATAAAGCTCGAGATGGAGGCTATGAGTGAATGGGAGAGCACAATAGAAAATCTCATGGATAAGCTAGCCAATATGAAAAGATAGCTCAACATTGTCAAGATCAACGAGAGAAGAAGGGATAGATGGATGATGGAAGAATTACACATGATGCCTGTTTGCTAGGTTTTCATCATGGTACTTATCCAAGGTGCCACAAAAAGTAGTTTTCACCATAGGATGGATTTATTTCTCTTAACTTTTGCTACCAAGGTGCCACAAGAAGTGATTTTCACCAAGGCACATTTTAATTTTTTTTTTTTTCATTTTTAGAAAGAGCTCAAGCTTTTTGAATGTAGATAGTGCTCCTATAGGAAAGATAAGTCATGATAATCCAAGACCATAGAAAGGTATGCTCAAAGATGTTGATAGGGTGATGAAAGGGAAATGGTAGTAGGAAGAATATATGGAGGATAAGAGTTCATGTATAGAAAGGAGGTGTAAGCTTTAGAGGATTTCATGTGGGTAGCTAAAATATTGGACAAGATCAACATTGACACACACCTTGAAGGGTATTGGAACAATGGAGGAATCATGGATGAAATAGCTTGAGATTTAGATGTATGAGGTGGTAGAAGAGATTTGGAAAAAAGTTGAGTGGAAAGCTTTGGAATATTTTTAGAAATATTTTTGGAAGAAGATGGAATGGAAGCCTTTGGAAGCTTGAATGTCAACTCTAAAGTATTTTCAATATTCAAGTCTTTTAAAAGAGACTTGGGAATCCATATAGCTTTAGATTTTCCTTTGGATACTTCAAAACACATTTCTTCAATAATGGGTTTAGGAACCCATATTTTCTTTGATTTAGCTTTTTTAATAGTGGACCTTTGCGGTCTCTTTTGTGCATTCTCCTTCTTAGCATTCACATGCCGATTAGATGGGACATAGTGATCTTTCTTTTTCAATGGATTCTTATGTTTATTCTCACTTCCAAAGGACTTGGGATTTGTGGATGAATAAGGCTGATATGACTGGTTTAGATGTATAGATGGGTGAAAAGTCATCAAGGATGAGTGTCTTTGTTGATCTTGAGGTATTATAGGAGAGCTAGGGAATGAGCTAGGAGTGAATGTAGGAGATGGAGGAACATAAGGCCCCAATATGGATGGAAGGTTTGAATGCTTTAGCTTAGATGGATAAGGACCAAGGATAGATTTAGAAGATGCAAAGGGATAGTGGGAAAAGATATCAACATCTTTAGAATGAGCAACATGGTCAAAGCCATCAATAGACTCATGATTACCTTTGATAGGAACAACATTTTTAATAGTAGCACTTGAAGCTTGAGCACAATTTTGAAGTGGATATGGAGAAGTAGAACATGAGGGGATGCTTTGATCTTGAAGTAGCTTTGGATAGCATAGGAAGAGAACTTTTCTCATAATTTTCAGTAAGCTCAAGGGAGATAATGGAAGTGGTATCTTCATCATACTTAGGAGGTGGAAAAGATATAGGATATGGAGGGGAAAAATCTTGAAAGAGATGAAAGGGTGCTTGATCTTGATCTTTCTTGACATTTATAGCTCTCTTTTTTTGAGAGTCCTCTTGACATGGAGCCACTTCTAAGGACAAGGGAGAATGAAGAGTGAATGGAGTAGTGCTTGGATTAGGTATAGTAGTGCATGAAGGTTGAGGATGTTTAGGATTAGTAGCATAGAAAAGGTTTGCAGCCAAGTGAAGGTTAGCTTGAGTTTCTTTTAGAGGTAGCCCTTGAGGATACACATAGTCAATGTGGAAAGCATTAGGTTCTTTATTTGATAGAGGCATGTTGGAAAGCTTTGAAGTTTTGGGAGATGCACGAGTGTTGGAAGAAGTGGAAGATGTAATGGAGCCACTACTAGACATAGGTTCATCAATGTAATCTTGCTCAAGAGAAGTATCCTTAGCACATGAGTCACTAGAGGTTCCAATAATTTCATTATCAATAAGATCTTGGATTTTATGTTTTAGCTCAATGCAATCTGAAGTACTATGCTCATTATGTTGATGATAAGCACAATAGATATCCAAGAATGGGTTTCCATATGAGCTAGAATTAGGTAACATGATGATCTTATTGCTAAGAAGTTTTTGCAAAGTGTCATCATAAGAATCTTCCAAAGGAGAAAAAGTTCTATCAAAATTATGTCTAGAGTCCTTTTGTTGTTTCTCATGTGAATGGTATGCATCCATGTCTTCATTATTATCTTGGTCAAAGATAGGTCCATCATGAAATTTTGGCATAGGCTCAAAGGAGGTATCACTTGCTTGTTCTCTAAAGAGGTCTTTAGATCTAGAAGATGAAGACATTTGATGTCTTGAAGTAGAGCATGTAGACCTAGAAGAAGAGGATGACCTCAAAGAAGGTGACTCACATGCATGTAAAGACCTTAAGGAAGATTCATGTAATGATGCAATCTTCTCCTCTAACCTTTTCTCAAGTTTAGACTTCATTTCTATCATGCGCTTAGAAAGATGAAGGTAAGAAAGATCATTTGTCTCTTCTAGTTCTTTGTATTGTGCATATAGAACTTGAAACTCTTTAGTGACATGGAGGATATCATGATCATCTAGATTTGGTTGAAGTTTGGTAGCACAAGTTTTAGATCCCATAGTTTTAGATGCAAAGCCAAGCATAAAAGAGCCTAGAAGATAACTTGATGTTGAAACTATAGGAGGTAGAGTGTTCACTTGCCAAGATAGTATAGAGAGATTAAAGTGACTTGTCAAACAATATGTCCAAGAAACTTACGACATGAATGACTCAAGTCAATAGCTAGACAAGATGCCCAAATAGCCAAATAGATAGAGCAAGCGGGGTGACAAGTGAACAACTTTCCCAACCCAAGAGTGTAGTCAAGAAATCAAGGTAACCATTTTAGCAAAAGGATAACTAGCAAGCATGCATAGACCATGAAGATAGAAAGACCAAGAGAACCAAGACCAAAGATTCACTTTAAGCATGTTCAAGCACTAGAGACATATAAAAGAAAAGTCAAATGATGAGACTCCTCTTAGCAAGAAACACAAGAAAATGTTTGCATTTGATGTTTTGACTTGGTTGATAAAGTTTGACAATAGTTGATAGCATAGCAAGTTTGATGTTCAAAAGCAATTTCTTTCCAAGCAAGATAGTGACACATGGAGTAGTCTTCAAACAATCAAGCAAGGGACAAAGCAACCTTGCATGATACAAGCATATGTGACGTCTCAAAAGAATTCCCTAGAATTATCGTCATGTGTATGTTCAAATTTTTTTTACAGGTATAGCACATTCGAGAACACATAAAGCAATATCTACCTAAAGGGCATGGTTCATTACTCAACAACTTGGCCCACACTTGATGCTCCTTCGCCTCACACCAAGTGGTTGCCCACAAGAGATATTGGCTTTGTCATAGAAATGCCATAAGCATAACCAAGGGAACACATATGGTGAGTGTAAATCTTGGGGTGATCCGGGTAGTCCACTAGGATCGATCCTTGCACCAAGAAGTTGAGCGGCTAAAAAAGGTAGTTACTAACTTAGGTTTTTTAGATTGGGCTTCCGTTCATAGTGTTCCTCTTGCTCCCAATTACGGGACACCTCACCTTGCGATGAGTAACCGATCTCGCGATCACAAGAGTACCTTAAGCATTCTTGCCTAGTGATCTCCTTATGGTCAAAATCCCATAAGCGATCACACTAAGCGAAGACAAACACTATGTCTACCAAAGTTTTGTGTCTTTGGTAGCCTTGATTTTATAGTGGGTTGGAAGAGCCGGGTAATCTCCTTGTCCCCACTTGGGTCGTTCCTCTCAGGTTGTCCAAGAGCAGGCCCTCTAAAGGATTCTAACTACACAAAGAGTGGATCAACTTTCGAAAGTCAAGATTTCTGATTCACCACAAGGGTGAAGAGCATACTCTCCTATTCCAATTGTTTTCTCCCAAACACACCAAGAAGATTCAATTACCCCTTGCTTTTGAAATCAAATGGCAAGTCAAGATTTCTGATTCACCACAAGGGTGAAGAGCATACTCTCCTATTACCAAAAGACTCCAATCACAAGTTTTATGTGCCTATAAAAGATGAATAATTTATTCAATGCCGCACATGGAAACAAAAAAAGAAGAAGCAAGTTTGGGTTTTTATGCTTTGGGCAGCCCTGCAAACAATGTTAGTAGCCCTTGTGCATTTGAAGCTTTGACATGCGTTCTTTTTGTGCAATGTTTCAATTTTTTTGATAAGGATGGCAACCTGTAATCACAACTTGTTAGCACCAAAAGTTAGTATGAAATAAAATAAAAATATGCAATAAAAAGTGGTGAGTTGCCTCAAAAATCCAATTTATCTTCCAACCAAGTGCATGCAAAGAAAGTGCAAGTTAATCACAAATGCTTTCATTTTTACTCTTTGGTTTTTGACCTAGTCAACAAGATTGAACTTTTTTGCTATGATTTCATATCCAAAAATGAAAATGAAAAAAAGAGACCCATGTTAAAAATCAGAGAGCTTTCCAAAAATGCAAGAAATTTTAAAAAATCTCTTCATTTGCTCCCTAGAGATTGATTTTTTCAAAACAGGCCAAATTTATCAAATCGAATTTTTTATCCTTAATACGATCTCAAAATTCAAAACACAAAGAAAGAAACGTAAGTTTTTCCAAAATATTTCTGATAATGTAAGTTTTTCCAAAAAATGCGCTGATTTGCGATCAAAAACGGCTTTTTATGAAAAATAAAGAAAATATCATAACTTCCGAAAATCACATCAAAATGCTCTGAAAATTGGACTGAGACATTTTGAGCATATACCCAACCTGCAAACAAAATTTCAGAATCAAATTCTAAGCGGTTTAAAAGATATGATCAAATCTTTAAACCAACTAAGTTTTTGGCCTTCAAACCAATTTACTTATGGCTTGGCCTTAAAACCAAAGTGAAAATTCTACAAAAGCATTTGATTAGACTCAATATGATGCTGTAAAAAACCAGAGATAAGAAATGAAAGCAAATGGAGCTGAAAATTTGATTCAAGCCCCACGGTGGGCGCCAAAAATGTACACTCGAAAGTGTCCCACTCTAAACCCTTCTATCCAAACAATTCCATGAGTTGGAATGCTTGGATGCCGGCTTAGAGCTCCCTATCCATGGAGTGCAAGAGAGTATATTTCAAGAATAAGAAAGCTCTCAGATGAGCCTTAGAGATACTCTTCTTGCTAGTAAACCATGCAATGGGAGGTTCCAAAGACAAGATGCAAGAATGCAAATGTCCCAAGGAGTTCCTCAAGGATGCAATGCAAATGAAGATTAAGCTAGAATGAGAATGTCAAATGCAGCTATGCTAGAATATGAATGAGAGTGTTACAATCCAAATATTAAGCTATGTGAGAGATTATTGCAAAATAGAAACTAAACTAGCATGCAACATGAATCTAAGCTAAAATGCTATGGTATGAGAGAATGTAGACAAAAAATAGAAGTTCTCCACAAAGCTCCAAAGAAACCTGTTAGAAAACCTGCAGCATAACAATATTCAAAATATGGATGGATTGAGGGGGAAAGCTCTCTCCCTTTTAAAGATGTATGGACGGTGGAGATCAAGATGAAGATGGTGGATGATCAACGGTGGAATTCGAAAATAGGAGTGATCCATGTGCACACACAAATCAACCAATAGAATATAAGTTGACTTGTCATATAAGACAAAAGTCACAAAGCCTTTTCTTTTAATTGCAAAATAGAAAAAGGACTTTATGTGTGCACTTTAAGTGGGTTATAAGAATGGGGTCTTTTATTTAATTAAAAGGGGACATGTTCTTTTAATCAAATAATGAACTTAGGATAGCATAGTCAAACTATAGGTTATAATCAAATAAATTGATTATTAGCAATTTGGTCTAGGTAAATGATTAAATTAATTTAGCCAAAATGCTGAGAAGGGGGCTAATAGTCTAGATGACCATTTTTAGGTGATTACACTGATCACCTTCATGTGATAGATATGACTATGTTGCTCCTTTATTAATATGTTCTTACAATACATTTTATCTGTTGCTGATTTACATTCGCATTCTTCTTTTTCACATTACATTCAAACTTAGATATGATATAATAAATTACATATATATTAATCCAATTTACATAATTACAAACTTGGCCATCATACAAGTTAACATAAATATTAAAAAGTTGGCCCATATGTAGATACTTAGGTTTTGAAGACGTACTTGGTGAAGTTCTAATACTCAACATCCACTGTCATTACTCAACATTGTCATGCACTTGGTAAAAGTTGAAGATCAGTCCATACTAATCACTTCAATGTAGTCTTGAACTTGATCTACACTAGTGACTCAGTAGATATTGTGTAACTCAGTATAAACTGAATTACTTGTTTACCATGACTACACTCGGTAAACACTAATCATCATACAACTCAGTTAACACTAGCTTTGCTTTACATGAACTACTAGCTCAGTAGAAACTATAAAGCTTGGTAACCATTGAAGTGCTTGAGTTGAACTGTTAGACTTCACACTGACTGAATTTACTTGGTAACCATTAAAATGCTAGATAGGAACTATAGTGCTCTGTGGCTACTGAAATACATGGCAAACACTATAGACTATTCAATGAGATCAATAGCCATATAGAATCTAAATAAGTGTTGTCACTAATAAAAAACTTGCCTAAATATCAACAATCTCCCCCTTTGACATTAGTGAAAAAAACACTTATCAACCAAAACTTATATACATCAGTTAATGTGGTACTAGCTCATTATGGTGTACTATTTTGAGATTTTTCAAAATTTGTCTTTGTAAGTACATACACTATACTATATCTACAAATTATTTGCTATATACACTTTCTCCCTTTATATTATTTTCCCCCATACAATATACATATCATAACAAGTATCTCATTCTCCCCATATATAGCATATACAATGTCTCCCCCCCTTTTTGATAGTAATGCCAAAGATGTATTCAAAACTTATTTACATGGAGACACCAAAATGAGAAAGAAAATTAGAATGTACCTTAAGAATGACTGATAAGGTCTTATCCTAGTTCTCTTGCAAGACTTTTCACATATGTAGAGCAATTTGCACTTCTGCAGATAGTTGTATCATGTGGTCTGTAATGGAGAAGTTGTTGTTGTGGATCAATTTTTTTGAGTGAACAATATGTTTCTACATTGTATCCATGATGGGAAGGATCATGTTTTGAATATCTATTAGTGTAGACTAGATCCTTGCTTCTTCTCTCTACAAATTTTCCTACATATCTAACAAGAATTTGATCTTCATATGATGTACAGAGCTTGAACTTGAGTCAAATTGCAACTATTGTGCACTATCCTTCAGATCTTCATCAATCTTTGTCAAATTTCTCTTTATTTCCTTTGTGAACTTTAGAACATCACAAAACTTTCCAAAAAGTGCTATTACATTTGAGTAAGAGGTTTCAAGATTGGTTAGAATTCAGGAAAGCTCCACTTGTTGTATTGCTATTTGCTAAGCAATGTGCTCAAGCACTTTATTATCAATTTTCTTTTCTACTTTCTCAATGAATTTATCTTGACCACTGGTGTCCTCACTAAACTTTGGGACTTCCTCTTCTAATTTCAACAAAATGTGTTAAGAAGTATCAACTCCAACACCTATCACTTTAGTCAAAATATTCTTGGCATCATCTATGATTTCATACTCTCTATCTCTCTCCTCTCTAAGTTTCTACTGCTTTGCCTTCTTTTTGAGGAGTTCATTGACCATGTGCATTTGATCTGTAGTGAGATTGTAAATGTCCCATTTGGAAATTTCAAGCTCCTCATCTTGGTCTATATCCTCCTCTATCTCCTTTCCTCTACTCAAAAATCTTGTAGTTAATTGAGCCTTAGGTTCAACTACCCTTGTACTTAATGCCTTTGAATCCAATATGGAAACAATAGTGGAAATAGTAGGACTAGTAGAAAAAATTTGTATAGTGCAAATAGATGGAATACTAACTAGTATGCTTATTGAATCCAAAATTGAAGTACTTATAGAAGTATCCAAAACTGTAGTAGCCAAAATTATAGGATCCAAAATTGTACCTATTGTAGAAGAACACAAAATTGTAAAACATACTATATCCATTTCTATTGATGCTAACTCGGTAGCTAAAGGATGTTGCAACTTAGTAGGTGAAGTGGTAGACACTTCTATCAGTGATGTGATGAGCTGTGAGGGAGTGAAGAGTGATTGGACATTTGATGTATTAGTAGTTGTCACAATCAGACTTGTTGAAGGTATCTCTAAGCTTGATGATGTTGCACATTTAGCTGGAGAGTGAGGAAGTGAGGCAATGACAGCCATAGCTATCTTGAATGGGTTAGTCTCCTCATCATCTTCCTTGGCTTCCTTAGTAGCTTCTTCATCTTTCTCTTCTTCATCATCCTTCATCAGTTCTTGATAGTCAACCATGACAAATTGAGTTGAATCTTCATCATTATCTTCATCCTTGTCACTATCATCATCATCATCTTTGATTTCCATTGGATACTCACTTAGTTTGTGAAGATGAAACACATTTCTCCATGTGTTTGTGGAATTCCTTACAACATACTCTATATCCTTCATTAGAACTAGACAAGTATTGAACATAAGTGCCATTTTTTTCTCATTGTCTTTAATGCCTTTTTTACCTTTGTATCTATCAAGGTGGGTACCAGTTATCTTAAGGTTTGTGCAAAAATATCTTTGATAGTCTACTTAGTATTCTCCCATATTACCTTGATTTTCTTTAACAAAACACTAGGGATCTGTGATGCCAGCTGGTCTGGAGAGTATTTGCATTGGTCCATTTTATCCATGACCAAGTCTTCAACCTCTTTCTACTCTACTAGTGTCCTAGTCTTATACTTGAGAGCTTTGAAGTTATGCATTCCTATTCCTTCTCTTAGTACCTTGATTCTTTCCTCAAATGTAGGTAGAGGTCAATTAAAGATAACATCACCACCTTCCTTATCTGCCTTCTTCCTTGATCTTTTGGTAAACACTATAGTGGATGGCTTAGGTGGCTTGGTGATAATCACCTTAACTTTTTTCTTCACTAGTTCTTCTTCCTTTTCTGACTCTTCTTCATCCTCTACTTCTTCAAAATCTTCTCCTTTTCCCTTTGTTAACATAATAGGTGTGCTTTTTTTGAGTTTGTCTATCCTCCTCTTACCTTTGTTAACCACCTATGGAAGCTTGATTTCAAGCTCTATTCTTGCCTTGGCCTCATCATATGTTCCAAAGTATGGTGCCATTAGATCAATAGGCTCATTCACTAGGGCTTCAATAATATCCTTGGTTTCATCAATTTTTATCTCATAGGGAAGAGGTTTCACCCATACAACTTGTTAGCTTCCCAATTAGATCAATAACTTGGTTTTGAGAACTCAACTCATGGATTAGACATTCAAAATGAGCAGTTATCTTTCTAATAGAGAAGGTTCATTTAAATTGTCAACCTAAGGATGTATACTTGAAAAAAGTTTGTAAATAATATGCACCATGAAACTCTCTAAGCTATTCTATCATTGCAAAATATAAACTATAACAATTTTGGAAACAAATCTAAATCCATAGTAATGGCTATAGGAAAGTACACAGTAATGGTTGTAGGAATTGTATACTATAACCTAAGACTTTCCATATATGTCTACATCTATATCCAATACTTGATTAAAATTTTGAATGTATAATATTATTGAATCCCTAACAAAAATCTAGCAAGTGTCTCATCATTCCTTTAAACAAGGAAGAGATTTATTACAAAACTAATGACTAAGTGTGCTGATTTTCAATTCCACATTTTCAGCATCCAGTCAAGCGCATGGTTCTCTTTTATTATTTTGAATTATATAAAAATATTTTACAAAATTGTGCTCCTCCTTGTTCTCTTTCTAGATCATTTTTAAAATTGAAATTTTATTAAGAAATGTGGAAGTTATGGCCATTTTACTTAAAGTGGTTATATGTTACCTAAAAATGTGCCGTCTTTCCTTAGTCAACTTCTGAGCCATGGTGCTCATTAACTATTCCAAACTAAATTAAAAAAAAAACAAAAAATTTCCCCTTATTTTTATCTTTCCAAATCAATAAGCAATTCTTAATTTCATTAATAATTGAGTAAGATATGCCTCTTTTCCTGAAACTTGCTTTTGACTTTTCCTAATTTTTTGCAATTGTTGATTACTAATAAGTGTTAACTTGCTTCTCCTTCTTTCTAGCTACATGAATGACTCAAATACCTCAAAAAAAATATGTTAATCACCTCAAGATAATTATATTTCAATAATAACCATTTATCATAATAAATCATCACAATTTAGCATTAACTAGCTACACCTACAAATGTTGATCAATAAATCATTTATCATAGTTAATGCTTCATAAATCAAGTTCATGTGTGGAAATGGGTTGGAAATATGTTGAAACCATGGGGTAAAGTGTTATAATAAAAGGATATTAATATGAAATTTTATAGGCTCATTATTTTTTCCCTTAGCTAAAATCTTGCTTAACCTCAAGCAAGGGATAGGCATTAGATAGTCATGAAAGCTATTATCATTCCATACTTTTTTTCTCTCTTATCTACATATTTTTCACCAAGACTATAGGAGATAGCCTAAAAATATTCAGGAAACATCATCCTCAAATGGTCTATGACAATAACACAAGCCATGTATGTGTTCCCCTCAACTAAAAGGCTGTTTGTCCTCAAACAATAATGTATGTATGAGGGTAGCATCAAATCACTCATGAAGCATATAATTACAATAATGATAATTGAAAAAAAAAATGCAATGCATGGATAATCAATTAATAAAAATGATAAATATTATGACTAAATGGAAATCATAAATATAGTAACATTTGTTGTTGTGAGAAGCTTCAAACTTTGCAAATAGTTGAAAGTACAAGTCCCTTTATTGTCGAACAATGGATAGGTCTCTCTAAGAGTGTAGTAGTTGCTGCAAAATAATTGTTTAGTCACACAATAGCTACTATAGGACTTTCTATTGAATCAAAGAGTAGTGACTACAAGACTAATTGTTAAAACTAGATAGTAGTTGCTACAAGACTGGCTGTTACAACATGAAACCTACATATAATACCAACTAGACACCATCATTGAACATAACATTCTTGACATCATGAAGACTCAACTACTCAATGAAACCTTCGGAAATGTATGCAAAGAATCTCTTCCAAAATTAGAAAATTGACTCACTCATACCCTTGGAAAAATGATTTGAAATATGAGAAACCAACCAAATAGCTATAAACTCCTCCAAAATAGTTAATGAGCCAAGAAGAACTAGCAAACAAACTAAACTACACAACTACTAACTCTAAGACATTGTGTAAGAACACTTAGTGAATGAAAAACCTACCCTAACCTATCCTAACCTACATTAACCAAATAACACAACCAACTTAAACAAAACCATTAACTGGATCTTTGAAGTATCTTCCTCTTCTCAAAACTTCCAATGCTTCACATGCTTATGAACAATGGGAAATAGTTGCAACATCAATGGAAACTTCAAAAACAACAATAGTTTTGGAAATACATCAACCAACTCACTTATAACTTCATGTTGACAATATATATTGATGTATTGAAGTGCACAAGTAAGCTAAAATGTTTTCCCTTTAGGTGCACCTGTATATATATCTTCGTATTTAATTGTAAGTTCTTCCTTTGTTGCAACCATAGCTTGTGATAACATCCTTTCCTCCATATGAATGAGATGTCTAATAGGACATCCTCATAAAAAATAAAAAATTTGAACCCTCCTTGTTGGCTTTGTGTAGATGAGTTGCTTCTTTGTCCTCTCCTTGACTTTTAGAAACTAATTTGTGTGGTTGATTTGATAAAAGTACAAGAATTTTTGCACCATCTTCATAAGGCTCATAGTTTTTCTCTACAAAAGATGTCAATTTAATATCTAATATTAAGCAAAACTCCTCTAAATCATCCCAAAATTGATCTTCTTCAATATCTTCTTTACTTTTATGCATGGGAGGACTAATTTTCACTTTATTACAACTCTCTTCTTGAAGTAGGACTTTTGATTTGACATCACATCCATCTTTACTAGCAACCTTGTGTATGGTGATTTCATCATTTGCAAAACAAGGCTATCTTCATTGATTTCCAAACTTGCTGAAAATGATAATAGATCTTCGTTCTCATCCTCCATGGATCTAAAATCCATATTTTATTGCTGCAAAGTTTTCTAATCTTAAGTGTTTTTAAAAGAAATTAAGATTCTAGAAAAATTACAAAGAGTTGCTAAAAAATCAGAGACTCTCATAGCTTGACTTGTCCCTAGCAATAGCACCAAAAATTTTGGCTTCCCAATTAGATCAATAACTTGGTTCTAAGAACTCAACTCATGGATTAGACATCGAAAATGAGCAATTATCTTTCTAATAGAGAAGGTTCATTTAAATTGTCAACCTAAGGACATATACTTGAAACAAGTATAAAAATTATATGCACCATGAAACTCTTTAATATATTCTATTTTTGTAAAATATAAACTATAAAAAATGCTAGAAATAAATCTAAATACACAATAATGGCTTTAGGAAACTGCATAGTAATGGCTACAGGAAATGCATACTACAAACTATAACTTTTCATATATGTTTGCATCTATATCCAATACTTGATTACAATTTATAATGTATAAGATTATTGATTCCCTAAAAACAATCTGACAAGTGTCTCATCATTCCTTTAAACAAGGAAGAGATTTATTATAAAACTAATGATTAAGTGTGCTGATTTTCAATTCCACATTTTTAGCATCCACTCAAGAGCATGATTCTCTTTTATTATATTGAATTATATCAAACCCTTTTACCACATTGTGCTCCTCATTTTTCTCTTTCTAGATTATTTTTAAAATCTGAATTTCATTAAGAACTATGGAAGTTATGGCCATTTTATTGAAAGTGGTTTTATGCTGCCTGAAAATGTGCCACCTTTTCCTTAGTCAACTTCTGATCCATGGTGCTCATTAACTATTCCAAACTAACTCAAACGCCCAAAATATTTTTTCTCCTTATTTTTATCTTTCCAAATCAATAAGTCTTTCTTAATTTCATTAAGAATTGAGTAAGATATGCCTATTTTTCTAAAACTGGCTTTTGACTTTTCTTCATTTCCTGCAATTGCTGATTATTGACAAGTGTCAACTTGCTTCTCCTTCTTTCTAGCTACATGAATGACTCAAATACCTCACAAACAATATGTTAATCACCTCAAGATAATTATATTTCGATAATAACCACTTATCATAATAAATCATCACAATTTAACATTAAGTAGCTACACCTACAAATGTTAATCAATAAATCATTTATCATAGTTAATGCTCAATAAATCAAGTTCATGTATATAAATGGGTTGGAAATATGTTGAAACCATGGGGTAAAGTGTTATAATAAAAGGATATAAATCTAAGATTTTATATGCTCATCACAACTCTAGGTCTTACTGCCTGAATGTAGACTCTATCATTGTCTACCATGAAACAAACATTATTTTTGTGTTCTTCAACCAATTTCTAGGGTATCTTGAATCTATTATTCATCTTTTCCTTGAAGACATCAAAATAGTTATCCATAATGCTAACAAAATTCTCTCCCACTTCAAAAATGTATTGATTAATCTGATATAATACTGGCACATCTTTTCTCCATACTACTGTGCCTTTTGAAGGGAAGAATTTTTGAACATAGAAAAATAAGCATGTTAACAAAGAACTAAATTTGTAGAGGTTGTTCTTGGTAGTTCTAATGCTTTCCATGTTTTTGTTGAACTACTTCAACAACAATTCTACAAGATCATATGACAAGTAACTGTTCTTCACAACCTTGTAAGCCAAGTCAACAGCTTCACATGACACACTATTTAGATGCTTAGAACTATAAATCTTGTGAGCTATCACATGGATACTGAATTTCAATTCTACATCAATTTATGCTACTAATTTTCATACCTCTATCATTCCACTCGGCTAGGGTTTTCTTTTCCAACTCCACTAGACCTAGGGTTTTAGTTACTTTGGCCTTGGTGAGCATGGGAAGACTAGTAATGCAATGAATCATCTTCTTTGTAATCACAACTAGTTGCTCAAGCCATAAATAACTATTGTAAAATTAGCTAAGGATGTATCTAATCCATTTGATTTGGAAATTTTAGGGAAGATGGGGAATGTGGGTTAAACCCTTGTCTTCCAAATGTTTATGCTTAGGTTTAAGAATCTCGTTAATACAGAGTTCACCTAGGGCATCATCCATTTCTAGGGTTTTAATTTCCTAAATAAACATTTGAAATGAGTTTGAATTTTATTATTGAATAGTACCTTGGGAGGGATCTACAATTTCATTTCATTCAGATCAAGGGTTTTAGCAATTGCCGATACAAGTTTGAAATCAAGTGCTTTCCATTCCACTCCTCGAACCAACATCTCTAACGCTTTCCTTGCTTTGTTGCTACTGCTTGATGCCATGGTAACTTGGTAGGCTATGAGAACTTTGAAGAAATTAGCTATAAATTTTCCTCAAAGTTGCTTGGTTGCTCTACAATTCACTTCTTCGCAATAACACTTAGAATTCTCGATGAAAATGAATTCCATTTCCTTCTTTTTGTTAAAACTTTACCATTAATGCTTGGTATGAAAGTAGTTGTGATGAAATTGTGCTTGATAGGCTATCATCCACTATCTATTCAATTTTCTCGATAAAGGCTTCATAACTCAGTAATCAAACATGTCCATGTAACTCCTGACTTTTCTCGGTAGAGTCCATGACACAACCTTGCTTAGTAGAGAAGTCAACTCGGTGATAACTAATATTGATCTCTCTTGATGATCCTTTTGTATCTTGAATATTGATTTGGATCTTTTCTTCCATTTGAATTGAAACTATTAGGATGTGATCTTGACAATGTAGTTCTAGTTCTTCCTTAAGAACTTAGTTGGAAATGGTTGAGTCACCCACTTCTTGAGTGACATGACCATCATTGCTTAAAATAGCATGCTCAGTAGATTTAGGAATCCATTGCTGTCTCATCTGCTTTTTGATGTTATCTACTTTTGTCTTCTTTTCATCTTCAATTTTGTTTGTATGCATGCAACTCTTTGCTATATGACCAATTTTAGTACAAGTGAAACATTTTATGGTGGTATCTTTTCTTCTCATATGATGTTTAACACAATTCATGCCAATGTTTCCAAATTCTCCATAGTAATGATATCTACACCAAGTGTTGTAGTCCCAACCAAATATTGCTTTCATAATTTTTTCTATTGGATTAAATGAATTAGATTTTCATTTAGGTGCCTTGTGACCTTGTTTCTGGCATTTTTGACATTTTCCCTCTAATTTTGGTTTCTCTCTGCATTCATTAGATCTATGACCATGCTAATTGCAATTATAGTATTTTCCATTGAATTTTTCTTTTCCATTACTTCAACATCTATTTGATGTATGACCTATCTTACTATAGTGATTGCAAGTAGTTTTTGATTCTTTTGGGCTTCTTATTTGGAGGACTCACCTTCTTCTTTGTATCCAATTCTTGCTTTACCCTTTGGCCTATAGATATTTTTCTCATTCAGCTGATTCAATTGATTCATGTCTACTTGGGATTTAATTATCCTTTCATTGAGTTTCTTTTTAGAATTTAGATCATTCCTCAATCTTTCATTGATTTTCCTTTTAGAGTTTAGATCATTCCTTATCCTTTCATTTTTAGATCTCAAGCTCATGATTTTTCATTTGCATTGGAGAGTTGATCAATAAGGTCTTCTTGTTGAAGGGATTGATTTTGAATTTCATTATTCCTACCATCCAATTCTCCTTTTGCTTTATTTCTCTATTCCAAGATTTCACATGATCTTATTGACTGAATTTCTTGCTCTCTTTTCAGTTTTTTTACTTCTTCTTGTAGGGAACCATTCTTTTCTAGAAATTCTTTGATTGCATCATTTGCTTCATCTAAGCTACTTGAAGGAAAAAAAAATTCAATTCTCTCTTTAATATACTAATGATCATTCATCTGATTTACAAGTTCCTTCCTTGTTTTTAGATATTGGGAAAGATACTCATTTGCTCTTGAGTTGGGCTACGACCATCTCTAGATCTAGCTTTTCATTATCAATGGCCTTGACAAGTCTAAATATCTCCATTGTCCTTGATCTTTGCTCAAGTTGTCAAACTTTATCCTTAGAACCACAAAGCTCTGATACCAATTGTTAGAAATATTCAAGACTAGCTAGGTTACTAAGAGGGGAGGGGTGAATCAGTAACCTCAAAAACTTTATCAAATTCAGATCTTTATTGTAAAATTCCAATTACCATTTAGTTCATCAAATCAGATCTAACTGCATACATGATAAATTGAAAACATAAAACATTCATAACACTTGAACACAATAATTTGGTGACCCAAAACCTTCCAAATAGAAAGTAAAACTGGGGTGTAGATGATACCCACAAAACTTCAATACTACAACATAAAGTTGGCCAGTTAAGGCTTACATTGATCACTTATGATGATCTTCCTTGTTCGGAGCAATTAGGATTGCTAGGTCCACCTTGTTAGAGGTTTTACATACATACAATAAAGTATGCACTTTGTAAAGAGATTTGAGAAAAGATTGTTAAGTCTACCTTGTTAAAGGAGTTGGATTGGTTAACCTATTAGGATGAAGTAGTATATCTTTGACATACAACAGAATTGTAGATAGAGATTCCTTGAAGTGATCATCACTTTTATGCGATAGATATGACTCTACCACTCCTTTACTAATATGGCCTTACAATACACTTTGTCTACTATTGATTCACATTTACATGCTTCTTTTTCACATTACATTCACACTTGGATATGATACCATACATTACATATATATCAATAAAAAATTTATAATTACAAAGTTAGCCATCATACAAGTTAACACCAATATTACTAAGCCAGCCCATATGTAGATACTTGGGTTTTGAAGATTAACTTGGTGAAGTTCTGATACTTGGTGTCCACTGTTATTACTTGGCATCATCATGCACTCAATAGAAGTAGAATCTCAATCCATACTAATCACTTCAATGTAGTCTTGAACTTGGTTTGCATTGGTGACTCGATATATACTATGTAACTCAGTATAAACTGAATTACTTGTTTACCATTACTGCACTTGTTAAACACTAATCATCATACAACTCAGTTAACATTGGCTTTGCTTTACATGAATTGCTAGCTCGGTAGAAAATAAAAAGCTTGGTAATGACTGAAGTGCTTGGGTTGAACTATTAGACTTCACAGTGACTAAATTTACTTGGTAACCCCTAGAATGCTCAGTAGGAACTATAGTGCTTAATAGCTATTGAAATACATGGAAAAAATTGTAGACTATTCAATGAGCTTGGTAGCCATACAGAATCTGAATAAGTGTTGTCACTAATAAAAAACTTGACTAAATGTCAATACATCCTTAATCAAAACCCTAGTTTAAAATTCTTGAATAATCAGCTAAAACCCTCACTTTGTGCCCTAGTTTTCAAAAGGATTAGCATTTTCAAAATAGCATGAGAATACCTTTTACCCTAAGTTTTTCTTTTCATAAAAGATGACTTTATCTTTATTTTTTTCATTTTAACCTCTTATTTTCTAAGCCTTCCTTAACCATGGTCATGTTTCTTATGCATTAGCATGAAGTGTTTTGAGCTTAAGGGAGTGATTTTTGTCAACTGTTGATCTAGGTAAAATTGACAGCTAGCACTTACCTACATTATGGAGTTACACAATTTTTAAATAATGTAGGGAAGTGTTGTTGAGACATGTAGCCTTTACTTATGCATGACCATATTCATGCTATAGAATCCTAACATTTTACACTCACCTGTAATCTCATTGGTCATTTCTTTCCAAGCGGGTCAATCTTTTCATAGTTTTGATGTACCATTGATCTTTGCTAGATCAATGATCAATACTTTACCACAATATAGAGTTGATAGAAGTTCAAATAATGTGGGCAAGCACTCTGTTGACACCTATCCAAGGTGACAATAGGTGAAGTGTCACAAGTAGATCTCAACTGTGTTTCTCACCTACCACTAATCTAAAGATGATAAAAAATTAGCTTACCTAAATTATGAAGCATTTAAAGTAATGTAGGGTCATTCCTTGTGGACATGTTTCCATAATGATGTTAGTGCCACATTCTATGAAATGGATCATCGATGCTAAAAGTTGTTCCATATTCGTACAACAGGTGTCATACTTTCATTGGCTAATTTTTTTGATGTGGTCCCCCACGATATGTTTTTGCTCCACCATTGATCTTGGGTCAATCAATGGATATTTCTTTCTTGCTTGATGATATTGCATGAGTTTTAAGTAATGTGGGGAAATGTCTATTTGACGTGTGGAAAATGGGGAATAACTATGATAGAGATGCATTGACTTGTGCTAGGCTTGAAAAAGGTGTTAAATTATGATCCCAGTTGGACTTCACTATCAAATATTTTTTTGCAAAGATGTTTTGAATTTTCATAACCATAGATCTAAAGGAAGACTGATGCTTGGCACTTTCCCACATTGACAAGATGCAAGAACTTTAAGTAATGTAGGGAAGCACCTATTTGACATGTGGCTAGATTTTTAAAGTTGTAAACTAGTTTTTTTTTTGAAATAGAGTCATCCGATGATGTGAGATTGATGGATAAAATTCAAATTTGAGCATGACATGAAGGTAATGGCTAAAATAAGTTAATATAGCTCAAATCTCATTCGTGTGATCTTAATAACCTAATATAATTTGAACATTCACCATTATTGAATCATACAATCATGAAGGATTATTAGAGTGCAAGGGTTTTTAGAGCCAGGGCACATAATTCTACTAAGTTTTTAGCAAATTGCAGAATTTTTTTACAGAAAAGAAAGGACAACTTAGCGGGTAAGTGATCTGCAATCTTTGAAAATCAAGAAATTAGTGTTATGTGAAGTTAAAGTTCTCAAAAGATGCCTCCATAAAAGGAATTCTTTGGTCATAATGATTATTGTAAGAGGTATGTCCATGATGATTTTCTTGAGAAATTTCCCCCATCTAAACATGAAATAACAACAGTTAGGGATCTTATTCCAAAGAACCCTAGGTTGGTGGTAGCTAAGGGTTTCTATGACAAAGCTAATTACTTGAGAGATGCCCAAGTTTCTGTGGCAGGATTATAATTATTTAAAAAGTGGTTTGCTAAGAGAAACCTAGATAACCTTATGAGCAATGTCTGGGAATTTGATATTCAAAAATTAGTAGTCTTCAGGGTTTTCTTTGATAGTGATCTACTGGATGACTTAGCTAAAAAGTATGATCATATTACTAGGTTTGTGAAGAATTATGTTGGTGAAAATATCTTTAGGGTTTCTCTTGAATTAATTAGTGAGGTTTTCAACCTCAACCCTAATTATTCTATGCACAAGCTTAGTGACATGGATGACCTTCAAGCAAGGTATGATGCATAGAGAGTATATCTAAGAGTAGGGCCTTTACAACAATATTTTACTAGAATTGGTACACTACCCTTGGTCATACCCACTACCCCAGAGCCATTGATGAGGAAATACTTCAATCCTAGGGCTCAAGCTTTGTACTTCACCCTCAACAAAATCATTGGAATGGATGAAGAGGAATACATCTAGGGTTCAATTTTTCTTATTATGGCTTAGACATTGCAATTTGGAATGAGTAGTATTCTTGGTTTTGCCACTTTCCTTGTAGAAGAACTTCATAATTTTTTGATGGGAATATCACAAGGAAAGGTAAATAGACCATTTTGCTGGTACTCCCTGCTCATGCACATATGTCTTTTTAAGGGAGTTACATTTTTCTCTAAAGGAATGGAGATAGAATTAACAAAGGATGGAAAAATGTTACCAATCTAGTTATGGAGTGTTGATACGACTTGGGAAGCCAAGAATGTTAGTTATGTAAGAGTTGACAAATATTTTGCATCTAGGCTCAGATTTCTTTCGAGAGGGGATAGCCCTAAAATCCCATAGTCTCTGTTAGAGTTGATCAGAACTAAAGACCATGCAAAAGGACTCTTGGTTAGTCACAATTGGGGGGATATAAACCCATATTATGTTTCTACAGTGATTAGAGTATATGGTTTTTTGGGAAAACCTCATGTTCTACCTTTTCATGTGCCTTTGAAGATAGGGATAGCAAAATTGTTGTGGCAAATTAGAACTATTGAAGAAAGAGACATGATTGGTAAAGGTAAAGGTACTTTCTTCCTGGTTGTCACTCTGGTACATGATTTTGTTTTTGTAAGGAAGGGATATAAACACCTCAATTTATTTTTGAATAGATACAATATGGTAGAATCCCATGCAAGGTATATTGATCCAGAGGGATTCTATGATATTTTGAGGGAGAGGACAAAAGCCAAAAGTATTACATAGCAAGTATAATTCCTTGAAGATATTATTAGGAATATCTTCTCCTTACAAGAACAAGAAGTTAGGAAATAGAAATGGATAGTGTTTAGTAAGGTTTTGGAATTCATTAATTCTTTTGACCCTAATTATAATGCTTTAAAAGACAAAAAGTATTAGGGGGCCAGAATGCATATATTAATGAATAATTTTGTTGCAATAATGCAAAACATGAATGAGAAGAAGGCTAAATATGTTAAAGCCTATCCTAATAGAGCAGTAGAGGTGGAGAGAAGAATAAAAAATAGGATGATAGTTTCTCTAGGTCAGTACACATTGTATAAGAGGATAGGATACATTATGGTTTAGAACATACAACAGGTTCCCCCTCACAAAAGGCCAAGGCCAGAGACCCCACTTGAAACTAGTGCTCCAAAAAGGAAAAAATTGGAACAAGGATCCTCTTCTCATTTAGAAGATTATTCACTAACACAAACCCCAATCTAGATAGAAGATGAAGCATCTTTAAGAGAGAAACTAAGACAAATGGGTGGGGAAGGGGATATAATTGTTACTTTTGCAGATATGGAAAGAGGAGTGCCTCAAGAGCCTCCTATGCTCTCCTTGTACCTCACAATTGTTGACTATCAAGGTAAGGAGATAGATCCAATCATTTCTCAAGCCTCACAAAAATTCATAAATGACAAGAATTTTGATAAGTAGGAGATAATTTCCACAACAAGTCAAATTGTGATGTGAATATCAGGATTTAATTGTGTGATTTTTGAGTCAAACTCATTGACCCATGTTTCATGAGTTGTGATTCAACATGAATCCATCTCTCATTAGAATAAATGGAACACTTAGCACTCATTGGATCTAGATGATGCTCACAAGGGTGAAGCACTGGGACTTCCTAGGAGGTCACCCATCCCAATACTACTCTAGCCTGAGTGCGCTTAACTATGGAGTTTCCTCCATAGTTAAACCCAAAGCTTGCAACCACATTTGAAAAACCTTCACCAAGTGTTGTGCCTTATGAAAAATTCATTAGAAAGACCCTTAAGATCATCAATTGATAATTAGGAGATAATTTCCACAGCAAGTCAAATTGTGATGTGAATATCAGGATTTAACTGTGTGATTTTTGAGTCAAACTCATTGACCCATGTTTCATGAGTAGTGATTCAACATGAATCCATCTCTCATGAGAATAAATGTAACACTTAGCACTAATTTGATCTAGATGATGTTCAAAAGGGTGAAGCACCGGGACTTCCTGGGAGGTCACCCATCCCAGTACTACTCCAGCCTGAGCGTGCTTAACTATGGAGTTTCCTCCATAGTTAAACCCAAAGCTTGAAAACCCATTTGAAAAACCTTCAAAAAGTGTTGTGCCTTGTGAAACATTAATTAGAAAGCCCCTTAAGCTCATTAATTGATAAGTAGGAGATAATTTCCACAGCAATTCAAATTGTGATGTGAATATCAGGATTTAACTGTGTGATTTTTGAGTCAAACTCATTGACCCATGTTTCATGAGTAGTGGTTCAACATGAATCCATCTCTCATGAGAATAAATGGAACACTTAGCACTCATTGTATCTAGATGATGTTCAAAAGGGTGAAGCACCGGGACTTCCTGGGAGGTCACCCATCCCAGTACTACTCTAGCTTGAGCATGCTTAACTATGGAGATTCCTCCATAGTTAAACCCAAAGCTTGCAACCCCACCTGAAAAACCTTCACCAAGTGTTGTGCCTTGCAAACCATTCATTAGAAATCCCCTTAAGCTCATCAATTGATAAGTAGGAGATAATTTCCACAACAAGTCAAATTGTGATGTGAATATCAGGATTTAATTGTGTGATTTTTGAGTCAAACTCATTGACCCATGTTTCATGAGTAGTGATTCAACATGAATCCATCTCTCATGAGAATAAATGGAACAATTAGCACTCATTGGATCTAGATGATGCTCACAGGGGTGAAGCACCGAGACTTCCCAGGAGGTCACCCATCCTAGTACTACTCCAGCCTAAGCGTGCTTAACTATGGAGTTTCCTCCATAGTTAAACCCAAAGCTTGCAACCCTATTTGCAAAACCTTCACCAAGTTTTTTTCCTTATGAACCATTCATTAGAAATCCCCTTAAGCTCATCAATTGATAAGTAGGAGATAATTTCCACAGCAAGTCAAATTGTGATGTGAATATCAGGATTTAATTGTGTGATTTTTGAGTCAAACTCATTGACCCATGTTTCATGAGTAGTGATTCAACATGAATCCATCTCTCATGAGAAAAAATGGAACACTTAGCACTCATTTGATCTAGATGATGCTCATAGGGGTGAAGCACTGGGACTTCCCGAGAGGTCACCGATCCCTAAGAATTTTGTTAAATCTAGGGCTTTTGCACAATTTTTGTGGAGAATGAATATAGGAAATTTTGAGAAATTTTGTAAGAAAATAAAGGTAGAATAGCCTGGAAAACAAAATTTTGATATTGAGGAAGAGGTGAAATCTAAATTTTTGAGTGATTTTTACCAGTTAACACCTAAGGCTAGGAGGCAATTAGTTAGGGAGTTAGGAGTCCTAATTTTTCCTGAGTGGGACATAGCTAATGCTATGATTTTTTATTCAATTTGAAAGGAAAAGAATGTGTAGTATAATATAGAGGAGGAAATACTATAGGCACATAGGGGAATCAAATTAAATAATGATCATCAAGCCTTGGTTATTTGGTCAATTGAGAAAAGAGATAAGACTAGAATGCAAGAAATTTCTAGTGAAAAACATACTAGCACTCTCACAGTATATAGGGCCAGTGAAGTGGGTAGTCAGAAAATCACTAGAATGGCTAAAGAAATACTAGAGTTTGGGGATGTGGTTTCTAGAAAAGAACAAAATAGGTTCTTAGAACTCAATGCTAAGTTTGAAGAAGTACTGAAGGCATATGAGGAAAGAGGAAAATAGATACAATTATTGGAAAATTAGATATCCCAAATGGATAAACAGCTTGGGAAGAGGAAGATGAGAGAATCCAAAAAACCAAGAATTATGTATCCTTGGCCACTAGTTGAGCCATTTAAGTCAACTCCCATTGTTGAAATACTAGACACTCCAAAAAGGCCTAAGTTCTATACTATAGAGGAATTTGAAGAGGAAAGAGACAAATTATGGGAAATGAATATAAAATTGAATAATCAATATGAATAAAAGCTTAGGCAAGCTATGATGTACTTGGTAGATAGAATTGAGTGGTCAACATTTTATGTCAGTTGGCAAGAGTTGTAGATATATGGATGAAATAAAAGGAGATGAAGATAAATTGAGACCCATTGTGCAGAGGTAGACTGAAAGAAATAATGGCATTACTACTATGTGCATATCTGTCATCCAGTTACCATGTCACCAAATAGAAAATATTTTTGAGCTACTTAATAGGCTAGAGGATTTTGATAATAAACGGGTTTCTATTTAGAAGATAATAACAATTTTCCTTTCCAAGTACATAGCTAAAAAGTTTGACCTTTTCCTAGTGCTCTTAAAAATGTTGATAAAATAAAAGAAAATGAAGAATGGAAAAATGAATTAGATGAAATATTATGCCAAAGAATGAAAAATATTGTAAATGAAAAGGGGCATATACTATGGGCAATGACCGATGAAGAGCTGGTCAAAGTGCAATTATTTTACAATTTTATCAGAAAGTACCTCATTGAAATAGAATTAGTTGGAAATTTTTTAATAAAAGTGAAGAGGGAAATCCTTAACTTTTATTGGCCTAATGACACTGCTTTCAATGAATGGAAAGACAAATTTATGTCTGCAGGATAGATGGCAAAAGATGATGGGGTAGAGGAAGATGTAGAGGTAATTGTTACCTTAATAGTTCATGATGAAGACAATGAGAACCCTCGAGTTGAGGTGAGCTTGTAGGTAATAGAATAAGACACATCACTCTCAAGCCTAATAGCCATGTACTTTGAAGAATCAGTATAATAGGAGAACAAATCTTTGATTTCACAATTTTGGATGTATAAAAAAAAAGTAGCCTACCTAAAAAAATATTTCGATGTAAAAGATTTTTTGTTACACACAATTTTTGTCCTTTTGTGAATGTTTGAAAAAATGTAAATATCTCTTGTCAAAAGGACAACTATTAGTTGTCCATGCCTGAAGCTTGTTGCATCTCACACTATATAAGTGAGATTCCAAGGCTAGAGAAAGTGTGAGGCCTCGCCCCGACCCATCGTAGCATAGTGATACATTACTCTTATTTTGTTATTCATGACTCGAGATGTCGAGACATTATCTGATGCTTAGAACATATTTTATTATTTCATGTTGTGTGATGTTATTTTCAGATGTATTTGATGATTGTCATTTAATGTTTCATGTATATGTATGTTGATGAAATCAGTAAATGTAGGATTGAGATTTTGATTTAAGATATTTTTAAACGGTTAAGAATTATGTAGGATGAAGAAACTCTTATTGATGTATGTTTTAATTTAAGTGAATTCTGAATACGTATATATTTACGTACATGTGACTTTACAAGACTACTGATGTGTGCAATGAGTGTGCAGATATTTAGCCGAGAAACCCTACAGAGGAACAGAACTGATCTCCATGTGCTAAATTTTGGAAACCTTGTTGTTCGTAATTCACGTATTTGTATTGTGAGATGTATGTATGCATCTTCTTTGTTCAGTGAGTGTTAATGTTCGTAATTATCTTCTTTTAGTGTCACCTGACACTCGTAAAGTGGTTATGTGCTGCAGTGGCTGTTTAGGGTTAATTGTTAAACCTTTGGACCAAGTTGGTTTAAGTTAGTGTCAATTTTCTATTAGGTTCTTAATCTAGGTTAGTCATCCCTTAATCCGGATTAGTGCTTAATTGCAAGTTAGAGTAGGGAGTTGGACCTATTTTATTTCTAGATTTTGTTTTGTTCTAAACTTCTTTCCTAAGGCTTGAAATATGATATAATTATACCCAAAGGGTATGGGCATGGGTTAGGGGACTTTTCCAACCCCTAAGCCCCTTTTTTTGACTTTTGAGGTCACTCAAAAAGTCCCTTTTTGCCTTTGTGCGAAAATTGACTATGGTTATGTTGAGTTACCTCACCTCATCTCCACTTAGGGTTTAACCATGGTATAGGTTGAGTTAGGAGTTTCTAGATTTGTTAGTAGGTGGAAATAGTTATTGCTCCTTTTGGGTGGTTGGGTTGGAGGCTTATTTAGAGGCCTTCCTTGGACTAGTTGGTTGTTACCCAATCTCTACATTTAGAGAGAAATTCTTGAAGGTTGAAGGAAGGAAAAGGGATACTCTACTCAAATTTGTTCATTGCCATTTTCTCTTTGTAAAGGTAGGAAATTCTCATCTCCCTTATTCAGTTTTTATGTTGGTTTCATGTTTATGTTACCTTGTTGTTGTTTCACTGTTGTATGGTTGTGGGTATGTGGGAAGATTTGAAAACCATGTCATTTTGGTTGTTTTCCTTTCTTGTTTATGTTTGCAATTTTGAGTTTTCCTTGCATAGGTGTTTTGGTATTACTCACCCTAGGAGAGGGCAGAAGTGACCAATTTTGGGAGAGGTCTGTTTAGTTGGACTCCAACCTGTGTAGAGTCTCTTCTTAGGATGAGAAGAGGGATAAAGGGTAGGGTGTTATGGGCCCCTACCCATCAGCACAAACTTGGTATGAGTATGGCAAGTTTAAGTGGAAGAACGGAAGTTTCTTGGTTATTAGCCCTGATTGGGCATCTGAATTGGTGTTGTGCTTGACTTCTCCAGTTGGAAGAATCCACCTTTCCCTAGTCTTGATTCATTGTGAATCCTATTGTGTAAACCATGTATGATTATGCATGTTTGATTTTCTTTTGGTTCTGCTTGGTTGTCACCCGATTAGTTATTGGTTCCCTCCATGGTTCTTGAAAAGAGATTCAGAAAACATTCCAAATTCCTTGATTTTGATCATGAGGAAAAATTTGATTTAATGGTTAAAATTTGGGATTGAGATCCTATTGTAAATTGCATTTTAAACCTTATTGTAAATGGCAATGACACTGGGTTTTCTTACTAGTTCTTTCCTGAAGGAGCCTTGAACTAGGATGCATAATAGAAAAAAAAAGATTTATGAAATTTTCCTTGCAATGTGTCCTTGAGAATTTAAAAATTTGGCTTATGTTTGTGAAAAAATTATTGGTAGATAATGTCTTGAATTATGAATGTTCAAGTTTTAATTATGATAATGAAGAGCTGAATTGATATAGTGAGTTTTCAAATATGATGTATAAGTATTATGATGAGATCAAATCAAGAGCAAACCCTATATTATGAAATCAAAGATATTTCATTTCTTGATAATTTTCATGTTGGTTATAATCAAATTTGAATTAGAATAATCTACCACCTTTTCAATTATGTGTATAGTATCATTCACCTCCTAAGTTCTTCAAATATGATCATTTGGATTGAGAGGTTGTATTCTTGAAATCAAAAATAGTAATAATAATAAGAAATTTGAACTCCTACCATGTCCATGAAGAATTAATATAAAACATACATGTTTAAATAAGAAACTGAGAAACTATACCTAATGTACTCCCTTGCATTGGCATGCTTGTATAAAGGAAAAATGTTAATAATAGATTTGATTAAATCCTTAGTAACATAAATGAAATGCATAAAATAACATGACCATGCCTTGTTAAAATTTTTGCTTCAAAAAAAAAAATGCACTCCCAGGAGTAAAAAACTCTTTGGAAAATACATGAGGAGAAAATTTTATTTCTTCCAAGACCACAGAGCATATTCTTGAATAGATTCCTTCCTAAGAGAATAAATAAATAAAATAAATCTTATGCTAATCTCATGGGTGCATAAAAATTGAATATATATATATATATTTTTCCTTAAAGAAATTAATATCTATGTTATCACCTATAAAACTTTATGCAATAACTACTTTTGGTTAAACATCCCATCTTAGCTTTTCTTCTCCTCTTTCTTCATGCATGTCAACTTGAAAGTTTCTCTTGCATGTCAGTAAGGATGATGTCATCATACTACCCTGACCTTGTGCATGATTTCTTTACCTTCCTTGGGATGCGATTGAGTTCTTAAAGGAATTTGCACTTAATTTGATTTGTTTTAAGGCAATCACCTTGCCCCTTTCCCATCGTCACTTTTCATGGCAGATTGGGATGGGACAACACTTTTTCCCTTCCCTCGTTTTGTGCTCAGTCCTTCCTTTGGGGCACTTGGGAAGCGCTTACGTGGCGGCTAGGGGAGGGGGGGGGGGGTGGTTGGTAGAGTTAGTAGATTAGAGTTAGCTATGTTAGGTGTAGGTTAGTTTATTTAATTAATTTAGATTGAGTTTTTAAAAAATGTTTTAGATTATGTTAGAGTGTTAAGAGTTTAGTTAAGTTGTAGTTAGATTAAGGTTTAGTGTTTAGTTAGCTTGTAAGTTAAATTAGTTAGTTTTTAAACTTTAAGTTTAGTTTTAGATTTAGTTAGTTGTTTATTTATGTAATTTTAGTTTCTTTATTAATATTTTTTTTTTAATAGTTAGTTTAAATTATAATCTAAATTGTTAAGTAATAAGTTGTGTTAGTTTAGGTTAGATGTTGTGTTATTTTTTTTTTTTTAGTTAGTAGAAATTAAGTTAGCTTACTAGTATATTGTTTAATGTAATAAAGTTTAGATTTTAATTAGTTGGTAGTGTTTCTTTATATATATGCATTCGTAGTTAAATGATTTTGTAGCTAAGTGCTAATCGATTAAGTTTCAAATCTGTTTAGTAAAGTAGCATATTTAAGGGTTAGTGGTTAATTAAAATGAGTTTTTAGTAGAATTTAATTGCTTAGATATTTGACCCAACAATCTCGTAGTCATCTACACTTTTAATTTAAACAAATTTAGCTGTGATGTTGTATAGTCACGTAAGAACATATGTACCATTATCAATCTTAGAACGACGTTTTAATAACTTATCGATATAATCATCCTCATGTTTATAATCTTAGGATGTAATGTAAAGAACCTGTACAAAAACTTCTATCTCCATCATTTCAAACTTAGAGCATGTTTAATTATTAGTTACAAAATAAAAATAAAAAAATTGTGTGTGTGTTTTGCCCTCGTAGTCTGGGCATGACAGAAAGGGTCCAAATAATTAAGCTTTCTATTTTTATTAAGTTTTTTCGGTCTAGTACTCTTGATGTATATTTTATGATATGTCTTTTCTGCAAATTTTAAGAGAATGCACCAATTTGGCAGGATCTAGATGTCTTTTTTCTAAGTCATTCTGAGTCTTATCCAATGGTATACAATTTTCAAAGAAAGTTAATGAAGAACATGAACTGTCCCCATTTATGTTCTCTTCGAATCTTGTCTCCAATTCTATTATATGGCTATTTTGAAGTTATAAAAGAAAAATCTTGTCCAATTGAATGCAATTGAGTGTAAATTGTATGTCAATTCGTTATTGCTTTTAATTCAATGAATTAAGTAAATGCTTTAGTGATATTGATGGGATTGCCATTATAATAAGATGGATGTTAGTAAGTATGAGATCGAGTGAGAGCTATTGATAGTATTGGTTTTAATGCAATCAATTAGATCTAGGTGAATAGACTCTAAATCCCACTAGATAGGGCATTGATCTAATTATTTCAATTTATTTAAGAAAGGTCATAGATGAGCATTAGGTTTGATTTCAAAATCAATTTTATTTTACTATTTGAAGATCATCAATGCTAGTCAGCACTTGTTTGCATTGAATTTTTGAGTATTAGTTAGCTACTATTGTTAAGAAACATTTACAAATATGAGGAGAATAGAGACCAAAATCTATTGTTAAGGGATGTGTGCTAATGTGAATTGTTATGGGATAAGAAAATTTGTGTATGTGATATTATGTTGAAAACTCTTCCATCCCTTAGGTATACCCACCTTGGTTTTACAGAGTCTAAAGAGTAGAAAACTAGTCTTGGTTTTGTTGAAGTTGGATCCAAATAAGAAACATGCATAGTTGTTAATGGGAAGTAGCTAATTTCTAGATTTTGTGAGTTTTATTATCTTAGTTGAAGCTTTGTTTCTTAGTAGTTGAAAAACACCAACATCCTCTATTTTACCTAAGCAGAGATGTGGACAATCTTCTATCTTTTATTTCCCTTTTTCATCCATGATGTCTAAGGAACATCATATTGTTCTACTTCAAGGGTTACATCAGGCTCAAGGCTATTAGGGAACACCCTATCTTCTTATCCTATTGAGCCATCTAGCATTTTAGCCATGATCTTAGTATCGTCTACAACAACCTTCCTAATCCTCTAAGGATAGGGGATGTCCATGTAAAATCCCATGAATTGGGGATCTATTCTTTTCAATTCTCTCTCCACCCTTAAAACATCATCTGGCTTAGCTAGCTTGTCATTTGCCTCACCCTCTACTACTATGTTTGGAACAATATCCTTATGAGGAAATTCCTTAGTGTTGGGAAATACATAGTTTCTCATTTCTTTAAGGGTAACCCTCATCCTGTTATAAGGGTCATACATTCTATAAGGGCCAGTAGACAAATTGTAATGATGGAGGAAAGAATGAATCTAGTTTAGAGCCTCTTTGCCAATTGTAAAATCACAAATCCTAAAACACCTACATGAAAATGTTCCTCTATGCACTTTGGGTCCCAAGTATTCCCTGTTGACCATAAACAGTTGCCATATACATTCAATTATTCCTAACCTAGGAGGGATAAACTTAGGCAATATATGGGGTGGTTGAGGACAACCATCGACTCTCATTAAAGAAAAGTTAGGAAATAAGAAAATATCTCCCCAATTGTGGTCCAGTCTCTTTCCCTCAAGAAGTAGGGTTGTTCTCAAAAGACCTATATCAAGAGCCCTAAAGTATCTGTTGGTGTTTGAAAATGTTGTAGGTTTCCAATTACCTCGATGAGAATATGACACATCTAGGGGAAACTAACTCCCATATTCAACACATCACTTCAAACACTGGGCCAACTATAAGGCTAGACCCTTCTTCTACTTTAGGCTCTGCAAAACATAGGCATGTGGACCTTAGATTCAATCAATATGGTACCAGTGCAAAACATACTACTGAATCTAACAATGTAGATAACAACCCTTATATCTCCTAATACTCATGCAATAACATAGATCTACAATAGCTAGATGAAAATATATGAACTTCATAAGCTAAGTGATGGCATTCTATTTAGGTATTTCAACATGAAAGGGAAATAATATTTGATTAATGATGTTGATTCAACACAACCCCTGATATGCAATAGTATAACAAGTGATCCTATAACTAATCAGTACCAAATCCATTGGGAAATTCCATGAATTCAATAAATACATCTATGATATTCGGACATATTACATATACCTAGACATCATATCTATCCAATCACCTTGTGATTCAAACATTAGTGTTCATTTAGACCTCATTCTCAAGAAATATCCTTCTCAACATAACTAACAACCCTGTTGAACACATCAAGCATTTACTTGGCCCTTTGTTCCAATAGAAAAACCTATTTGACATACAACTTTAAAGGGATGCAAATAGATCTTAGATCTTTTTTTCAAGACCACATAAGACTAGAGATTATTGAGATAGGAGGTGAGAAGTAGAATGAAACTAATGAAATTCTTGCTCATATGTATTTATTTCCTTGAAACAATACAATCAGATACATAAAATTAAAACATGAAAACACCTAACGTATCAAAACTTGCCATATTATCTGCACTACTACTATTCATATAAGAGAATTATGCTAAAATAAAATGGTGTCTCAGTATTGGGAATACATCAAGACTGGAACCAAAACTTGGTATCACAACAATGATAAATTTTTCTCCAAAAAAACTAGAACCCTTACAATGAGAAAGAATGAGAAAGATATAGAGGAAGGAATTCCTAGATCTACTCTACATCTAACATGTGTCCACTTGAAATTCCCTCTCTTTGCCATGAAAAGACTCTCTCTAGTCTCTCTCCTCCATGGTGAATAAAAATCTTTTCATTTTACCTCTCAAGTGCATCAAATATCTCAGGAATTTGATGATGAAAGATTAACTAATTTTTGATGTTAAAATGAATTCATGGTAAAAGTGAAAAACCAGTTACAATATGACCTCCAAAATGCAAGAAAAAGTTTAAAGATGTTTTTCTCCACATTTAGATCCCAACAAGCCTTTAGAACTGCACTCTAACCAATTTAGATGCTCAATAATGAAATCTGCCTATTCTGCTACCAATGCCTTGGGAATCATAAATTATCTTATAGCATAAATTGATGAACACCTATGTACAATCTGACTTCATATTTGAAAAATTTAGATTCTCCTGGTTTTGATGATATATATTATCGCTATGTTATACTACCGAAAACCCCCTAAAAACCAATTTGAAAATGTCCCCCTCTGCTAGAAAACTCAGGTCTACAACTTTTAAATTTTAAATTTTCAAAAATTTAAAATGTTCTAAAGTCAGAACATTAGAAAAAGGCCCCTCTAAAAATTTAAAAACCTGATGTGCATTCTAAGAAAAAATAAATAATAATATTTTTTATTACTTTTTCAAATTTCTCCTTACTCCTACATTTTTGCGGTCAACCCAAGTTTGACTGGGTACCATGTGGCATTGTTTGATTGGCTACTCAATCTACATCATCTACCATATCAACACCACCTCACCACATGTGAGATCCACTCTGCCACATGTCAATATCCCACATACCTATGATATTTATCCAACAAGCATCTTCAAACTGTGGGCATGCACTGATCATCGGATTGTGACACATGGCAACATCTGTGAATCCATCTTGAACTACTCCCTTGGGGCCACCTCACCACCAACTAGGACCCACTGCCACGTGGTAGCATCTCACATTTTTGCAATATTTATCTCTCAGGCACCTTCATCTTGTGGGCATGCACCCACCACACGATTTGGACACTTGGCACAATCGTAGCAAATCTTGCCACATCAACGCTCTTACATGTTTATTTAAAATTGTGCTTTGTGCGACCCACCAACTATCATCCATATGCATGTTGGGCCCACTCACCACTTGCTTGCCTTTTCAAAGGCACTGTCTTGACATTGTGCTTTGTGTAAAGAATTGTATTTAAATAATTAAAATCTTGTTCACCAAGCCAATGTGGGATATCTCCTTTGCTTATTCTTCTCTTTACTCTATCTGTAGGTTCTTCACATGGAGTGCCCTATTCCTTTTTTTTGAAAGGCCTCTTTTATTAGGCATATTCTTCTTGGAAAGCATCTTTCTCTTTTTTATATGCATAGGCTTCTATCCTATTAACTGGTGGCTTCTCCATTTTTAGCCACATGGTCATCTTTAATCCATGGACTTCCTTGCCCCTATCGCTGGCTAATTGCATGGTTTTTCATTGCACATGCCTTCTAAACTCTCCTGTGACTTAATCTAGCTTCCACAATCCTTGTGAATGTGCCTTCTACCTCACGAATTGGGAGTCTTCTTCTATGCCACAGGTTGAAATCTTCTTATCTTTTTCTTTGTGTAAGCTTCTTTGTAACCTTGGCCTCTTTGTGTTTAATTGATGTGTCTTTGATCATGCGTGTGGAGCTTTAATATGGGCATTGACTATGTGGGCTTTGTCTAATATTACATCCTATGTAGTTGTATAATTTTTAATGTTTTTGCTCTCTTCCTTGGTGTCCCCTGTTCACATGTTTTTTCTTTTTTCTAACATGAGCTGCAGGTTCAATGTGAACTGTTGCTTGCTTTATCTACTCTCACCTAATGTGGATAGGCTTCCTCTTATTGGCATGATTTATTTTTCTCACACAGGTACCTTCTTTTATGCCATGGCCTCTTTACTTGGTATTTAAAAAACCACCTTCTTTGTATGGCACTAGTGACCTCTCTGTCCATGGCATGAATCTCCAATCTTTGGCATCTCAAACATAGTTCCATTGCTTGCTCTTATGAATGTGAGTTCCTCTTTTTTTTTAAAAAAAACTTTTCCATTCTTCCTTTAATGCGTGGGTTCTACCTAAAATGACTTGGACTGAATTTTTCCCCCTACATGGGCTCTCTTTTCCTTAGGCATGAGCTTCCTTTTAAATTGTTTTCAAATGCCTTGAAAAAAGCTTCTCCCTTTTGTCGTTGGTGGATTTCCCTTCAATGAATATGGAGCTTCTTTTTCCCTTAGTGGCTTGTTAGGCATTAATGAAAAAAAATTCCACTCCTTTGTTTAATCCCTGGGATATTTCTTCATGCATTGATTCCTTGGTGTGGATCTCCAAGCTTTGACCACGTGAGTTGCTTGCCAATGTTCCATCTGTGAACTAAAAACTCCTTGCACCAACTGATCATGTGTTGATTGTTGGCATGCTTCTATAAGTTTCTTCAAAAAAGCATCTTCCATGTGCATTACCAACTAGTGATCTCCAGAAACTTGAGATGACACTTTAGTATTTGGAGGATGTTCCACTGTGTGGAGCTTCTTTTATGCTAGGATGCCTCAGCAAGGTTTACATCAGGTAAATAAAAATGGACTTCATTGAGTCTTTGACTTGGAATTAAACATCATCTTTGATCATTTAAGACTATGGATGATCTCATTGAAGACTTTAAAAGTCATGTTTACTTCCCCATTTTATCTCACTATTACATTCCCTTGTCACTTTGATGAGACTAGTCGGGCCCCAATGCGGGTTCGGCTAAAAAAAATTTCAAACTCAAACAACTAAACCAAAAACCTAACCCATTCACCATCCAACATTGAATTGAAACAAATTGAAACATTGAATAATCATTAAAAACTCATTTTATCCTTTTCTGCAACCTATCACTTTTGTGTTAGGAGGTCTGTTGACTAGCCTTAAACACTGACTAAATCACCTAATCAAGCTCTAAAAACTGACACAATGATTCTCTCTTTTGCATACTCTTACCCTATCAAATCTTTTCTCATGATGAATTCAGGGTCAAAAGATAATCCCTATCAAATTTAACCTCTCAGAACTACCTGCAAGTAAACACATTAGAAAGCAATAAACTGGGTTCAGATTTGGCTTGGAAAATTGGGAAAATGGACACTTGGGAAGACAAAACTTGGGGTGTTGGTTCACTGTCATGAGGAAATTATGGATTTGATATTTGAGCTCATGAAAAAAAATTGTTCACAAATGGCAAGTGGTCAAAGTGGGCTACTTAGAATTTGCAAATTGGAAACAATGCCAAAACATTTTTTTTGCAAATGGAATTGACTTGGGAAAGTGTGCAAATGGATTCATCAAGACTTAAAAACTGGTACACTTAAAGTATTTTCAAAGGAAAACATAGTGGTACAATCCATTCAATCTCACCAATCATGGATCTCAAGATATAACATCACAAACAAGGGTACCGATCAATCTGCAAATGTTAACACCAGTAAAACTTTAGAAATTGTGTTTGGAATCACATTTGAAAACTAATCAAACATATTTGTCATAAGCTAAAACTTGAAACATAACAAGTATCTGACATCCATAATGCAATACAAAAGGAATTTCATCATTTAGGTCAATTGGGTCAAAGTTATAGCATGTCAAACAAGGCTTCCTAGAATTATGTACAATTTGCAAATGCATGAAAATAGTAAACTACCGAATTTGAGGGATTCAAAACCTAGTAAAATGGATTTGAAACAACTCAAAATCTGAAACATAGGTTCTTTGGTATGGACACTATATATTTCCAAAGTGATGAGTCATGAAACATTTTTGGGTGCAAGATATTCAAATACAAACAAGGCCTCCTATCGCTATTTTACACTAAGGTGAAAATGCAGATTTGACACTAGCTCAAAATGGGACTTCATGAACTAGCTCAGAATGGAAATTTGACTTCATGGAACATATAGAAAAACTAAAAGAAAGGTGCTAGAAGCATTAAAAACCCCATAGAGCTCAAAGGTACAGCCAGGTACAAACTCATCAAAAAGTATTTATGGGGTTTGAATTCTTAATGATACTCAAAATTGACCATGCAATTTTTAGTCCCAACAGTGGCTCTATCTGGGGATGCATGTCACTTGTGGGTATGGCAAGGATTTAGATCTCTAGGAGAAGTAGACCACTCCCAAAACTCCAAAAACTTCTCTCGGACAACTTTATTGAAAGCAAAAACAACTACACTAATTGTAAAAGGGGCAGCCCAGTGCTACCAAAACTTACTCAAACTTCTTACCCCTGTCAAATACCTGATTTTCATTTACATTTTGCTGAGGTAAGCTACAAATTTCAATTTCATTTGTTTTCCCATTTTTAACAATACCTTTACTTAGCTCATGAGGCAAAACAAAATAACTACCATCATTCTCATAGTGCATATATGCATCAGCATTAACCTCTACACCATTCTCACTATGAGACAAAACATCAACATGCTCATGTAAACTAGGATCAAAGTGAAAACCATCATCCACACATGACTGATGCATGCTATTAACCAGAAACATAAATGATTCATATTCTACATTGTTCAACAAGTTGCATATGTTAAAACTTTGCAACTCACCTTGTATAACTAGATGTGAAGAGGATGTAAGATCTGATCGCTACCTACTTGTAGTCATGTTACTCAGTAAATCAGATTTACCTTTCACAAAAAGCTCTTCAAAATCTAACAACTAATTAGTTACCAAGTCTGAAAAAGTATCATGAAAGTGCTGACATAAATCATGCTGATTGTAATCTTCATTAGAATAAACTTTGAACTTATCATCAGTATATAGTGAAAACTCATAATCAGATTTATCACTTCTAGGCTTTGCTTCCTAGTTGTATTTGAAACCAATCTCAATATAATCAGCATGATATGAATTTGAAGCAAAATGAAACTTCTCCTTATTGGTACTCTCCTTATTAGAAAATTCATCATGTGTATTGATACTTGATCTATTATCAAATACACCTCCAAAACCTGACAATGAATATTATGATTTTATATCAAATTCAACATCTAACCTTGGGGAAGTGACCTCAACATGAGAATAAATATCACTAGGGATAGCATGACCATCCAAGAAAAAAATTGCATATCTTTTGAGATCATGAGATAGGAGTTCTGAGATTTTATCAACACTCAACAAGACTTCCTCACAAGTCTCTTCTCCTAGGTTTTGATCATAAATCGACTGATCTGAAAAAATTATAGTAGCAGTCCTATTAACATGAAAATCTGAAAAAATAGAATCCATACTACAACATATTACCTCTTCTTTGCACAATACCTCTATACTAGGTATGTCATTATCATCTTTACCAAACAAAGAATTATCCGTACTGCTATTAAAACATTCCACACTCTCATGCATACTATCACACGATTCATTTTCAATCACATAACCATCTTCATCCTACTAACTAAAATCATCTAATTTAGTAGATCTAGAATCCATCTCTTTAGAATCACAAAAAATATTGTCATTATCTATGGATTCACTAGACTCACTACTACTTTCAACACATTCACATTGGTTATTTAAATCATTCTCAAATCTCTTGAAGAGACTATCAACATGAAAAATATTTTGTAGCCTTAAATGTGATGGCCAGTTAACTGAAATAGGCATAAAAACATCTAAGAAAGCAATAGGCCATGATGATTCCTTGGGTCTTAAAGACACATGCAACTCCATAAGTGTTGATTTAAACCTTTCATAGATCTGATCATCTTCTAGACCTTGAACATTTCCTACCACATTTCTTATAAATCTGATAATATGATTGTGAAGAGCTTTCTTAATTTCTGTCATATCTTCCAACACATCTTCATATCTTGGTAAACTAATTTTAGATCCGAAATCTAATTCCATTATAAAATAGAACTTCTACCTCTTTCTTCTAGTGCTAAAATCACTGAATAGAGGCAATCTTTTTAAACACTTGATTTCCATGAAAGAGAAACTTGAAAACCAAAATACCTCAAGTGTTGATGCTAAACTTTGATATGTTATTTTGGCATAGGTGCAAGATTGAAATTCCTTCACACCATTGGTCAAATCCCTATAGAGCCACCACCTCCTTGCAAGAGGATGAACAAATCACTACTGTGATTTTACCTTATACACTTCAATTTCTTATAATAGAAAATTGCACAACACTTCAAAACTTATCAAAAATTTAGACTTCCTTTTCAAGAGACTACCAAAAACTTCAGATGTGCCCATATAATTGAAAATCCTTCAAATTAAGCAATGAAATCAACTAGGAACAAACTGGTACAAAGATTTGAGAGTCACCACTCACACTTTGTGAGAGATTAAAAATAATTTGTAACATGACAAATCTGAACCAAACCTTCAATGTAGGGGAAATCATTAACATCTTGAAAAGAAAATGCACTTCATAAATCAATTCTTAACTCTAAACTTTCTCAACAACACTTGCAAAACCTAAATTGATTGAAGATAGATCTATAATAGTCATAAAACATAATTTACATCCAATTTCACAATATACTATTGTCCATAAATAAAGCTTAACTAGGGGACATACAAGTTCAACAAGGATATGAAAACAACACCATAATTCCTCATTGCTATAGCAAATTAATAGGACTAAAATATTCACTTAACACTAGAGATCCTTATCATTTTAAAAAAATGTATTGCCATCTTATATCCCCAGTAGAATCACCATTTTTTTGGTGACTCGGATGAGCAAAACCATAGTGAACATAAGACTGAGATATTCAATTCACACCAGAGATTCTTGTCCTTTTAATAGTGAATTACTTCACGACTTCCCTAGTAGAGTCATTGTTTTGTTGGTGTTTGAAAATGTTGTAGGTTTCCAATTACGCTGATGAGAATATGACACATCTAGGGGTAGTTAACTCCCATCTTCAATACATCACTTCAGACACTGGGCCAACTATAAGGCTAGACCCTTCTTCTACTTTAGACTCTGTAAAAACTAGGTGGGTGGACCTTAGATTCAATCAATATGGTACTAGTGCAAAACATACTCCTAAATCTAACAATGCAAATAACAACCCTTATATCTCCTAATCCTCATGCAATAACATAGATCTATAGTAGCTAGATGCAAATCTATGAAGTTCATAAGCTGAGTGAGGGCATTCTATTTAGGTTCTTAAACATGAAAGGGAAAGAACATTTGATTAATGATGTTGATTCAACACAACCTCAAATATGTAGCAGTATAACAAGTGATCCTATAACCAATCAGTGCCTAATCCATTGGGCAATTCCATGAATTCAATACATACATCTATGATATTAGGACATATTTCATATATCCAAACATTAGATCTATCCAATCACGTTGTGATTCAGACATCAGTGCTCATTTAGACCTCATTCTCAAGAAATATCCTTCTCAACATAACCATCAACCCTACCAAACACATCAAGCATTTACTTGGCCCTTTGTTCCAACAAAAAAACCTATTTGACATACAACTTCAAAAGGATCCAAATGGATCTTAGATCTTTGTTCCAAGACCACATAAGACTATAGATTACTGAGATAGGAGATGAGAACCAAAATGAAACTAATGAAATTCTTGCTCATATGTATTCATTTCCTTGAAACAAGACAATCAGATGCATACAAATTAAAACATGAAAACACCTGACATATTAGAACTTGTTGTATTATATGCACTACTACTGTTCATATAAGAGAATTATGCTGAAAGAAAATGGTGTCTCAGTATTTGGAATACATCAAGACTGGAATCAGAACCTAGTATTATAGCAATGATCAATTTTTCTCCAAAAAATTTGAAGCCTTACAATGAGAAAGAATGAAAAAGATATAGAGGAAGGAATTCCTAGATCTACTCTACATCTGACATGTGTCCACTTGAAATTCCCTCTCTTTGCCATGAAAAGACTCTCTCTCTAGTCTCTCTCCTCCATGGTGAATCAAAATCTTTTCATTTTACCTCTCAAGTGCATCAAATATCTCAAGAATTCAATGATGAAAGATTAACTAATTTCTAATGTTAAAATGAATTCATGGTAAAAGTGAAAAACTAGTTACAATATGACCTCCATAATGCAAGAAAAAGTTTAAAGATGTTTTTATCCACATTCAGATTCCAACAAGCCTTTAGAACTGCCCTCTAACCAATTTAGATGCTCAATAATGAAATCTGCCTCTTTTGTTGCCAATGCCCTAGGGATCAAAAATTAGCTTGTAGCACAAACCATTGAACACATGTGCAAAATTTGACTTCATATTTGAAAAATTCAGATTCTCTTGGTTTTGAGGATATATAATATTGAAGATGTCCCCCTCTGCTAGAAAACTCAAGTCAACAACTTTTAAATTTTAAATTTTCAAAAATTTAAAATGTTCTCAAGTTAGAACTTTAGAAAAAGGCCCCTCTGAAAATTTAAAAAATTGATGTGCATTTTGAGAAAAAATTAAAAATAATATTTTTTATTATTTTTTCAAATTTCTCCTTGCTCCTCAATTTTTAGGGTCAACCCAAGTTTGACCAAGTGCCACATGGCATTATCTGATTGGCTACTTGATCTAAATTATCCACCATGTCAACACCACCTCATCGCATGTGGGACCCACTTTTCCACATGTCAATATCCCACATACTCGCAATATTTATCTAGCGAGCATCTTTGAAATGTAGGCATGTGTTGATAATTGAATCATGACATGTGGCAACATTTGTGAATCCATCTTGAACTGCTCCCTTGGTGCCACCTCACAACCAACTATGAGCCACTGCCACATGGTACCATCCCACATTTTTGCAATATTTATCTCCTGGGCACCTTCATCTTGCGGGCTTGCACCCATCGCACAATTTGGACACTTGGCATGATCATAGAAAATCTCACCACATTAGCGCTCTTACATGTTTGTTTAAAATTGTGATTTGTGCAACCCACCAGCTATCATCCATGTGCACATTGGGCCCACTCACCAATTTCTTGCCTTTTAAAAGCCACTATATTGACATTATGCCTTCTATAAAGAATTGTATTTAAACAATTGAAATCTCATTCGCCAAGCCAATGTGGGATATCTCCTTTTCTTATTTTTCTCTTTACTCTGTCTGTAGGTTCTTCACATGGAGTGCCTTGTTCCTTTTGTTGGAAGGCCTCTTTTATCAGGTGTATTCTTTTTGAGAAAGCATCTTTCTCTTTTTTATATGTGTGGGCTTCTATCTTGTTAACTGGTGGCTTCTCCATTTTTAGCCACATAGTCATCTTTAATCCATGGGCTTCCTTGCCCTAGCCGCTTGCTAATTGCATGGTTTTTTCATTGCACATGCCTTCTAAACTCTCCTATGGATTAATCTAGCTTTCACAAGCCTTGTTGATATCCCTTCTACCTCGTGGCTTGGGAGTCTTCTTCTATGTTGCAGGTTGAAATCTTCTTATCTTTTTCTTTGCGTAAGCTTCTTTGTAACCTTGGCCTCTTTGTGTTTAATTGCTACGTCTTTGATCATGTGTGTGGAGATTTAATATGGGATTTGACTATGTGGGCTTCCTCTGATATTACATGTTGTGTAGTTGTTTGATTTTTAATATTTCAGCTCTCTTCCTTGGCATCCCCTATTCACATATTTTTTCTTTTTCCTAATGTGAGTTGTAGGTTTAATGTGGACTGCTACTTTTTTTATCTACTCTCACCTAATGTGGATAGGCTTCCTCTTATTGGCATGATTTCTTTTTCTCACACGGGTACCTTCTTTTCTACTGTGGCCTCTTTGCTTGGTATTTAAAATACCACCTTCTTTGTCTAGTGCTAGTGACCTCTCTATCCATGGTGTGAATCTCCAATCTTTGGCATCTCAAACATAGTTTTATTGCCTACTCTTATGAATGCTAGTTCCTCTTTTTAAAAATAAAAAACTTTGCCATTCTTCCTTTAATGTGTGGGTTCTTCCTAAAATGACTTGGACTACATTTTTCCTCTTATGTGGGCTCTCTTTTCCTTAGGCATGAGCTTTCTTTTAAATTGTTTTCAAGTGCCTTGAAAAAGGCTTCTCGCTTTTGTCATTGGTGAATTTCCCTTCAATACATATGGAGCTCCTTTTGCCCTTAGCGGCTTGTAATAAATCAATAACAATAAATGCAACTCCTTTGTTTACTACCTAGGAGATTTCTTCATTCATTGAATCCTTAGTGTGGATCTCTAAGCTTTGACCACATGAGTTGCTTGTCAACGTTTCATCTGTGAAATAGAAACTCCCTGCACCAACTAATCATGTGTTGGTTGTTGACATACTTCTATAAGTTTCTTCAAAGAAGCATCTTCCATATGCATTAGTAATTGGTGACCTTTAGAAAATTGAGATGACACTTCAGTATTTGGACGATTTTTTATTGTGTGGAGCTTCTTTTATGCTAGGATATCTTAGTAAGGTTTACATCAAGTAAAGAAAAATGGACTTCATCAAGTCTTTGACTTGGAAGAAAACCTCATCTCTGATCATTTAAGACTGTGGATGATCTCATTGAAGACTTTAAAAGTCATGTTTACTTCCCCATTTTATCTCATTGTTACATTCCACTGTCACTTTGATGATGTTGGTCGGGCCCCAAGGTAGGTCTGACTAAAAAAAAATTTCAAACTCAAACAATTGAACCACAAAACTGACCCATTCATCATCCAACATTGAATTGAAAAAAACATTGAAACATTGAATAATCATTAAAAACTCATTTTATCCTTTTCTGCAACTTGTCACTTTTGCGCTAGGAGGTCCATTGACTGGCCTTAAAAATTGACCAAATCAACTGATCAGGCTCTGAAAACTAACATAGTGATTCTCTCTTCTACATATTTTTACCCCATCAAATCTTGTCTCATGATGAATTTGGGGTCAAAAGATATTTTCCGTCAAATTTGATCTCTTCGAACTACCTGCAAGTAAACACAGTAGAAAGCAATAAACTAGGTTTAGATTTGGCTTGGAAAACTAGGCAAATGGACACTTGGGAAGAAAAAACTTAGGGTGTTGGTTCGTTGTCATGAGGACATTATGGATGTGCAATTTGGGCTCATGAAGAAAAACTAGGCACAAATGGAGAGCAGTCAAAGTGGGCTACTCAGAATTTGCAAACTGGAAACACTAATAGAAAACATTTTTTTGCGAATGGAATCGACCTGGGAAAGTGTGCAAATGGATTTGTCAAGACTTAAAAACTGGCACACTTAAAGTATTTTCAAAGGATAACATAGTGGTACAATCCATTCAATCTCACCAATCATAGATCTCAAGATATACCATCACAAACAGGGGTACCGATCAATATGCAAATGCTAACACTGGTAAAACTTTAGAAATTACATTTGGAATTGCATTCAAAAACTAATCAAACAAATATGTCATAAGCTAAAACTTGAAACATAATAAGTCTCTAACGTCTATAATGCAAGACAAAAGGAATTTCATCATTTAGGTCAACTAGGTCAAAGTTATAGTACATCAAATAGGGCTTCCCAAAATTATGCACAGCTTGCAAATGCATGAAATTAGTAAACTACTAACTTTGAGGGTTTCAAAACCTACTCAAACAGAATTGAAATGACTCAAAATCTAAAACATAGGTTCTCTAGTATGGACACTAGATACTCCCAAAGTGATGATTCATGAAACATTTCTGGGTGTGAGATATTCAGATACAAACAAGGCCTCCTGTCACTATTTGACACTAAGGTGAAAATGTAGATTTGACACTAGCTCAAAACTAGACTTCACGAATTAGCTCAGAATGGCAATTTGACTTCATGGAACATATAGTCAAACTAAAAGAAAGGTGCTAGAAGCATTAAGCACCTCATAGAGCTCAAAGGTATAGCTGGGTACAAATTCATCAAAAAGCATTTATGGGGTTTGAATTCTTAATGGTACTCGAAATTGACCATGCCAATAGTATCCTAGATCTAACATTCTCATAATTATAGCACAAAAATTATTGAAAAATGAGATAGAATTAGAACCCATATCCGTGTCCATAGATGTCCATAGATGCATTGGTAGGTCTCCATTTACATCAAAAGTTTGATCAATGAAGTCAAAGCTGAAGTATCCTACATTCTTATAGAGAATCAAGTGCATCAATAATGAATAATGATGGAAAGCAAAATCTTTTAAATCTCTAGTCTAAGACCTAGCAATATTTTCCTTCATCACTTCTAGAATATGATTGACGTAATCATACTCCCTAGCATTGTAAAAAACCTGTATGTCTCTTGCAATTATGAATTCTACTCCATAGACCACATCAGAACCATCCTTACCCACCACCTTATGGACACCATATAGAGTTTTAACAAAAGAATTCTTAAATTTGTCTAGTGGCATCATTTTCTCAACCTTCTTAGGGTAATCACCCACCTTCTTCAAATCTATGGGAATATGTTGTAGCATTGATGTACCAACATATGCCTTATTTTTTGTTTCAAATTTCCTTTGTAAATCCTTTAAATCTATAGGCTAATCCATAGCTCCATCCGATCCAAAGGCCTCAATGAATGATTCTCAATCTAGATTATAGAGGATAGTTCCATCCCTCCTATGGAAAGATTTCATGGCTGGATTGTAGCATAAAAAAAAGGATTTCATTAGGTCTACATCTACAAAGACCTCTAGAAATATCAATTTGGTGAGATTCTTCTTCCACAAGTTGTATACAAGATTTGTTTTCTCCTTGTTATAATAAAAGTATTTGAAAAGCTTTGAACTTGTAACACTAGGGCATATAGCATCTTTGCATAGAGCATATGGGTCAATGAAAGCTTGATCATTTGCAAAATTAGCATTGGAAGAACCAGGAAAAAGCATTATCCATTCTTCAGCAAATCTATTTGGTTTCTTCTATCTATTTTTGCCTCCTTTAGAGGTTGAAGGTTTTGAAACTGCCATGTCTGAGGCTTGAATCTCTTCAACATCTTTGTCAGACATTTCGATACTATGCAAGTATACACCGAATATGGAAACTACTCTGTTCTCAAAAGCCTTGGAAATAACAATCTAGAATGCATTGAAAACTTTGGAACTACTCAAATTATTTTTCTCTACAAATGGAAAATTGTGATTGTGAAGTGGGAAAATCTTTAAAAATTAATATATGCAAATCAATGTTCAATTTTGCATTGATTTTAGTATGCTTGAAATACTATATCAACTCATTCTGTCAACTTAGTAGAGCATCACCATTACTATCTAGCAATGCACTTTTTGTACTACACTTAATTCCTATTGGTCAAGAACTTTACTATTGTTTCCAACTCAAAAAAATGACTTTCATTTTAATTTCAAAGTAGGGCCTACAATGCTACAACAATGATTGATGAAAATACCTTTCATATCATCTTATTGTTGCAAAAATGATTTTTTGATGTTATGAAAACCCTTGAAAAACCCTGTCGATTAGTCAGGACCCATGGCAAAGCCCCTCTATGATCTTATGATTTCATTATTATTGTGGCATTGACATTGACTTTTATTTTCTCTATCATCTCTTAATAAAAAACTCTGTAGCATCACAACTTGACTTTCCTCTTCATAGGATCTTACAATCGTGGTCTCATTTACTATTTTGTAACATCACCAATTACATTTGGAACTCCTACAATCCTCTGATAATGGTTAACCCTTTGCACTATAGCATCACGGTCATTATAATTTTCATGTGTGATATTAAAATCATGGCTCCATCATATCATCTAACCAAAAAAAAAAATTTCATGAGATCTTATGATGAACCATTCATTGTAGCATTAGAGATCATCATATCTCACCTCAAAATAATATAACATTTCCTTTGGTCCCACTTTTTCTTGAGTAAGAACACACTTGGTATTCATACCTCTATATTGACCAATGAAAAATTGGATACTTGTATACCAATGCACCATCAGCATTGCTTACTTTTGACATCTTTATGATCTTTCAACTACAAATTCCTCATAATATCGCAACACTCCATTATGTCTTTCACAATCCTACAATATACATTTCTTCATAATACTTTAGTACCCCTTTTTACCACTCTAGATGCCATGATGACCTCCCTTGTCATAATGTCAAGGATGGCTACACACTAAAACATTTAAAACTATGACATGATCTTACAACACAAAGGAAGTCATAAGGTTGGATAGATAGATTATACCATTCATGATATGATGACAACACATTTATCTTAAGATCGTCACAAAGAAAATACTTGTTTATGATACTTTACTAACCCCTTTATCATAACATTATAAAGAAAGATGTTAAAAGAAAAATAAAAATCCACTTAATTTCAAAAACCTAGGGTTAGGGCTTAGATCAATTCCCTGAAGATTTTTGCAATATGAGATGAAATTCAAATCCTAAGGCACTAAACCTCACACTTGGGACAATTGATAAAATATAATTGGATTAGGGAAAAATATTCTAGGGTTTCTTCTACAAATAGAAACAAGATAAATGCAACCCTAACAATCAATTTAGTATTTTCACCATAAATTTGAAAATTAAGCTCAGTGAAAATAGGAGCTATCACATCTCTTTATGATAATTGTTTACTTTGGTTGAATAATCAAGATTGTTCAAGAGGATAAATGTTTCAAATTGTCATATAATTGATTCAACATCCCCCCGCCCACCAATAATATTGGTGGACTATTATTTCTAATAGCCAGAGGAAATTTAGAATCCTAAACCTTCTTGTTTTCTCCTAGAATCCTCTTAATGATTTTGAGAAAACTCTTTTTTTTGGAATCGGCTTGGTCATTGCCCTGGGGATGGTAAGGTGATGATGTAGCATCAATAATTCCATACTTCTTGCAAAAAAATTATATTCTTCTGATTTGAAGCACATAGCATTATCAATGGAAATTTTTTGTAGGCATCCAAATCTAACAATAATGTTTTTCAGTATGAAGTTGGTCACTACTTTAGTTGTTGCATTTCTAGCAGGGATTGCTTCTACCTATTTTGTAAAATAATTAGTAGCAACTAAAATCCATGAATGTCCCCCACTAGATTTTTTAGTTATTTCTCCAATGAAGTCCATGCCCTATTGCTGAAAAGGTGCTTGCACTTTAACTAGCTTCAAAGGAAAATTTCTAGAATAATGTCAATTTTCCACTAAATTTTTGGAATGCATCACATTTTCTCACCAATTTTTGAGTGTCCTTGAATAAGGTAGGCCACCAAAAGCTAGATCTAAGAATTCTATGGGCTCTTGTTTTAGCCATGTAATGCCCCCCACATACCCCTTCATGTATATCACTTAGGATCTTCTTGGATTCTTCCTTATTTACACACTTCAAGAGGACACCCTCCATGCCTCTCCACCATAACTAGCCTCTATCAATAATGTATCTAATATCTTGTAGCTTCAAGGCTCTTCTCTAGTTTTTTGTAAACTCTGGCAGAGTTTTTATCTGCTATAAGAAAAATATCACATCTTTATACCACTCGTAGATATCCATGTCACATATGTCACTTCTATAACCATCATCTAGCTAGTTTATCTAATTTTCTTCAAGTTTAGTTTCTTCCATTAGCTTGATTATAACTTGACCTTAAACCAACTTAGTAATCTATATATCAATATTAAATTCTTGGATCCTATTGATCCATCTACATCTTCTCCTTGAAACTTCTTGTTGAGAGAAATATCTTTCATTATAGCATTTGGAACAAATGCAATCACAATGGCTCCCATCAAGTAATACCTAAATTCCTTTACTAAATTGTCCAAAGCATATGCTTGCTTCTTACTTATATCATATTTAATCTCAGTAGCCTATAGAGATTTATTAAAAAATACAATGGGTTACTCAAATCCTTCCTTATTTTTCTATAATAGGACAACATCAATTGTATGAAAAGAAGCAAATAAAAAAATATGCATAAGCTTAGAATAATTAGGAGCTCTCAACATAGGGTATCCTTAATGGCTTGCTTCATTTCACTAAATTCCATGCTTGGCTCTTCAGTCCATTTTATATTTGACCCTTTCTTTAACATTTTTGAGTTGGGCCTACTTATTTCAGCAAAATTTATAATAAATCTTCTAAGAAAATTGATTTGACCAAAAAATGATTGAATACCTTTCACATTCTTTGGTTTTTTAATCTTGTCAATTGCTTTAACCCTCTTAGGATCTATTCTAACCCCTTCCTTTCCAACCAAATGGCCAAGCAACTTACCTTATGTAACAAGAAACACATATTTTCTAGGATTCAAAGAAATGCCAAACTTTAATGCTCTAATGAAAACCTTTTCTAAATGCATGAAATGATCATGAGCATATTTTGAGTAGGCTGTTAAGTCATCTTGGTATACTACCAAAAATTTATCAATAATATACTTAAAAGATACATCCATGGCCCTTTGGAAAGTGGCACCAACATTTGTCAAGCCAAAAGGCATTTTGCTATAACATAAGTACCCCAAGGTGTTGTGAATGCAGTTTTATATTGCTCAGTTACTTTGATAACTACTTGGTTATAACCTAAGAACCCATCCATCATGGAAATAAGTTCTAATCTAGTAACCCTCTATAGAATTACTTCCATATTAGGCAAGCCATATTTATCCTTTAATGAAGATATATTTAGATTCTTGAAGTCTACACATAGTCTTATATCTCTATTCTTCTTTCTAACAAGGACCAGATTAGATACCCAAGATGAATGCCTTATAGGCTTGATAATGCCAACATCTCTTAACTTTATTAGTTCTTCTTGCATCTTGGGTGCTAGGATAGGATTTATTGGCCTTTTCTTTTTTCTAAAGGGCTTCACTCCCTCTTTCAATGACACTTAATGTTGAAAGAGGTCTTCTCTATATGCTTTCAAATCATCATAGGACCAAGAAAATACATGTTTGTATTTCCTCAAAAGACAAATCAATTCTTGCCTAATTTTAGGGGCCAATTTATTTCTAATATAAACCCTTTTGGGTGCTTCATTAGTCCTTAAATTTATCTCTTTCAAATTTTTTGGCACTAGATTCATTATTGTCCACTTTGGATCTATCATGACTATCTTAAATAGTCTCTAAAACTACCAATCCCTTTGGAATTTTATTTGTCTTTAGTTGCACAAACTCTTATCCAAGCACAATATTCATACCACCAACACTTTCAACATAGGCTAAGCAATGCATTTCTTGTCCATGAAACTGGCCTCTACAATTCAAAAAATTTATGATATCTTTATCATCCTCAAAGACCTACCAATTATGGACATTATTAGGAACTAATGGTCTATTTTGCACTTCAATCTATGACATACTAGCAAAAGATATATCTCTAGGTTTAATAGCTACATTTGCTAGTAGATCTTCCATCTTGTTATTATTCCTATCCACCCAAGAGATGCCAAAAGCATTAAAAATTTATATTTGGTCCCATACACTATTCCTGTACTATTTTAATCTTTTATTCTTGGATGCATAAGTTTCTCTTATTTGAGAAATAATTAGTTCAAAATTACCAATGACATGCATCATTTTTATTCCATGGCTGGTTACAACTCTTAGTCCTAGAAAGAGTGCCTCATATTTTTCTATGTTATTGGTGCATGAGAAATTCAAAGTGAATGAATACCTAAATGTATTCTTCTTTGGGGATATGAACACTACCCTAGCTCCTAAACCTTCCTTAGAACTCATTCCATCAAAATACATAGTCAAAAAAAATTGTGAATCTAAAATGTCCCTTTTCTGATTTTATATGATATTGCAAGCCTCTAATCAGATCTTTAAGATCAAACAACCAATCTTTCAAAGATCCACCAATTTCTCAATAAACCCCAAATCGGGTATGCCGAAAATAGTGCCAAAAAATTCACAACTTCACATATTATTAGTAAATCTGAAAGTAGAAATTTTTATAGAAATTTCAGTAGAATAACAGCCTACAAAATGAAATTTTCAGATCTGTATAACACTTACACAACAGCTCCCAAACGGAGGATAAAAACAATGCTCATCGGGCTCCCGAAAACAACATAGAATAGCCCGAAAACACCACAAAAACACTAATAATCTATCACAAAATTATAATCATGACCAAATAAATATATTCAGCTCTATTTTAAAATCTAAAATTCTGAAATATAGCAGCAACCCAAACTGATATGAAATACTCAATCGAAAACACCAAACTCTTACAAAAACACACCCAAAAAACCACAAATCTGCACTGTTCAACACAAAGGCAAACTCTGCATGAGCATGCACATGGAATGGCTTCAAACTCCCATCCTTATCCTTCCTAGAAAACTGAAAGCTCCCATTCTTGGGTCTCCTTCTCCATAGGTTTGGCAGCCTCTGAAGAATAACAAAGAAATGAGCAAAAATCAAGTTCTAGAATCAGCCCAAAATGCCTCCAAACCCCTTAAAAGAGGGCATAACCATAACTCACGTCCAAGAGGGGTTAATAAAACATATTTTAATAATAATTTTTATTTATTAGTCCATTAGCTTCCAAAGATTATCCCCTTTTTTTGAAACTTCACCTTTTTGGGCCTGCCTGCCTTAGCAAAGATTATTATTTTTAATTATTTGAAAAGGGGACATGAAAAGTCCTCCCCTTCCAAATATTGCTTTTCCTCAAGAAATGGCTGAACAATAAACCAATCAATCCACCTAGATCCCAAATGTAGTCTTGAACTATACTATTGTCAATTAACACAGGCTCCTGCAATATCTTCTGCAATATAACCAAGAGGAATCCATAATCAAACTGACAAATACTACTCAACCAAACTCCAAAGTCACAACTTCCATAGTCAGAAACCCACAAGACACAAACTCTTATAACATCAAAACTGAAGTAAAGTGGACAAATCAAACTACCAACATAGTAAATACCATCAACGCATCCCATTGGCCTATACAGAATGTACAATCCAACTTTGTAACAATGGTGAATGTTCTTGAATGAAACTATACCAAGTATGGAGAATCCACACATTGTACAACTCTTGTAGTCAACACAACTCTACAGATCACCGGCCATTGTCTTATAACCATAACTCCCATGCACCCCCTGTAATATAATGTTGATAAAGAAAACCAACCTCAGTCAACAGCTCACCATGAACAAGTGATACAACCCACTATGACTGATCACTAGTTAAGTTAGGAGATTTCATAGCCAAAGGAGTAGAATCAATAACAACACCTGCTGAAGCATCACTCCAAAACTCTTTCTCTAAGTCATGTATTATCAAGTTGTCAACTGTAGAACCTATCGCCATGTCGTGCCCATCACAACTCTCATCTTGAGGCATCAAACTATCCCATAACTGATGATAAGCACTAGGAACCAAAGTACATCTCTATATCATCATCTCATCAACATGGTCATCAAACATAAATTGATGAGCATACCTCACAATGTAATGCCGACAGAATGCACCAATCTCAGTCAGTGGCTTAGACTACAATCTAGATGTAACTAACTGCAATCGATCACTAACCAAGTTGGAACTGACAACTACCTCTGAAGACATCACCAAGGGAGTAGTATTACTAGCAGGAACCATGCCAACTATCAGCTCACCAAAATCACACATGGTCTTTGATACAACATCTCTAGTCTTCGTGCCATTAGTACTAGAGGTCACCACCATGTCAAGCATACCACAACAATCTGCTGCAGCACCCAACTCAACTGAATCTGACTGTAGTGGGGATGAACCCGATATGCCAATGTTAGTATCAAGGATGGATGCATCCCCATCTCCACTATCTTTGACAATATCGACTATGGACATCCTCGGATCACAAAACACCACAGCTTGTGACTGTACAGAATCTAGGAAAGATTGTAGTTGCTCTAACTCCATGGTCACCTTAGCCAAATGAAACTGTGACTCCTTGAAAGCCAACTGTGTACTCTCAAGAATCTTAGAAGTCACCTCAAGCTACTGAGTAAGCTCACTCACCTCATCTTCCTTGGCCAACAATGCATCGTATGCTGTACTACCCCACTCCATAAGATAATCTCTGTTGGCTGCCAACTGCATATAATCCTATCTCAAAATTTGGATAGCCTCCCATAAAGAGTGGAACTCTATCAAGGAAAGATAACTACCTCCCTTCTCATCACTAGTAGGAGAACCCCATCCATAAACTGCTAACAATTGATGAGCAGCATCAAAATGTTGGGAAACGATAGCAATGTCTCGCTCACTAACTCTCAACTGACTAAACACATGATGGCACTGGCTAGACTGTATCCTACAAACCTCCTTTGATGCACTGTCTAAAGGAGCATCCTCAAGGTTACTGGTCTCTAGAGTATTACCATCCATATCATGCAAATCAACTCCAAAGCTCATATCAACATACGAAGTATCAAAAATTGTAGCACTGCTATCCAACTCCTCTGTACCAAAAGAAACCACCAAGGAAACTAAGTCTTCAAAATTGCCCACTGCATCCTCCTAGATGTCATCAATGCCAATATGATCTTGAGACTCATCTGTACACACTGCCAAATATGAAAGATCATCAGCACATTTCAGCAAAAATGGTCAACTGGATATATGAAGAAAGCCCAACACTGGTGTATAAAAACTAATACCAACATCGAATAAGCTCCTAGCACAAGAAAAGACAACACCATGCAATCTACTAATCAAATCCATGATAGCACCCAAAAAATCACTGCTACCAAAAAGTGTTAAAGATTTCTAGTCAACTAAATCCCAAATGCCAATATAACAATCTCGAGTCCATATCCGTAAACTATAATCAACTGGTAACTCCAGCAAACTCCTCACCTGAGTAATATAACCAATACCAACTAACTCCACATACCTGTCTAACATTGTCCCTATATCCTAGATGTGAATGCAACATGAACTTGCAACATTATCAATAACCACATATGATCTATCGTTCACAAAAAACTGAGTTTTAGGAGTGCAAGATGAAACTAAACTCAACTCCATGCCATGCTTATCCCCATGTCTCTCCCAGTATTGTAATGCCAATGGATTATTCACCAAAGAAGCTTGAGTGTCCTCAAGCTTGTGAGAAAGCCTGTCAACTTCCTCCTCCTTCCTCCTCAAGGCATTTGAATAGTCTCTGACAAGGCTAAGAAGATGGTCACGATCTGATAGAAGATGTAAATAACTCAACTTCTACAAACCCTCAGGCTGGCAAGATCATAGCTCTGATACCACTGAAATGTCCCTTTTCTGATTCTATATGATATTTCAAGCCTCTAATTAGATCTTTAAGATCAAACAACCAATCTTTCAAAGATCCACCAATTTCTCAATAAACCCCAAATCGGGTATGCCAGAAATAGTGCCAAAAACTTCACAGCTTCACATATTATTAGTAAATCTAAAAGTGGAAATTTTTATAGAAATTTAAGCAGAATAACAGCCTACAAAATGAAATTTTCAGATCTATATAACACTTACACAACAGCTCCCAAACGGAGGATAAAAACAATGCTCATCGGGCTCCCGAAAACAACATAGAATAGCCCAAAAACACCACAAAAAAACTAATAATCTATCATAGAAGTATAATCATGACCAAATACATATATTCAGATCTATTTTAACATCTAAAAGTCTGAAATGCAGCAGCAACCCAAACTGATATGAAATACTCAACCGGAAACACCAAACTCTTACAAAAACACACCCAAAAAACCACAAATCTGCACTGTTCAGCACAAAGGCAAACTCTGCATGAGCATGCACATGGAATGGCTTCAAAATCCCTCTTTAGCCTTCCTGAAAACCTGCAAACTCCCATTCTTAGGTCTCCTTCTCCATAGGTTTGGTAGCCTCTGAAGAATAACAAAGAAATGAGCAAAAATCAAGTTCTGGAATCAGCCCAAAATGCCTCCAAACCCCTTAAAAGAGGGAATAACTATAACTCACATCCAAGAGGGGTTAATAAAACATATTTTAATAATAATTTTCATTTATTAGTCCATTAGCTTCCAAAGATTATCCCCTTTTTCTGAAACTTCACCTTTTTGGGCCTGCCTGCCTTAGCAAAGATTATTGTTTTTAATTATTTGAAAAGGGGACATGAAAAAATCCATACAACATGTTACCTCTTGTGCCATAAATAATGGAAACTTCTCAACCTCTTGAATGATTAGCTCTACTTTGAATGCATTGACATTAATATCTAAGAAGCAATCAGAATATTTTTCAATATGCTCCTAAAAAATATGACTAAGCCTTGCCTCTCTATCAACTTTAACAACCTTATCTGCTATATGGAAAGTAGTATATGATAAATCACATTATATACTAGCTCCCATTGCAGTAATCCATTTCCTAAACAATAACATTCCATAATGGGGAGGGATATCTACCACTAGGATAATTGTAGTTAGCTCAACATTAGGATAAGAAGCTAACTTAAAAGGCAATGCATTTATTATACCTATGATAGACACTTCTCTAGCATCCATTTCCCTAAATCTAACCTATCTATTATCTACTTGCAAACCAAGGGCTTCCATGAATTTGAAATGCATGATATTATTAGATGCCCCTGAGTCTATTATACAATTCTTTAGGGTTTTTCCTTTTATAACTCGACTAAAGAAGAAAGGCTTTATATCCTATAAGTAAGCCACAGATGAATTATCCAAATACATTTGGGGTATTTGGGACATCACCCCATTATCCTTTTCTATAATTGGGAGCTATTGTATAGCTTTTGGCTTAACAAATTTATCATTACTCATTCCACCTATCCAAGATAAAGCCTTATTATTATGCTCCTTAATTCTTAAAATCTTTGACAAAGGAATTTTCATAGTTATCTAAGACAACATAGAAATCATATCAAGTGAATCATAGATAGTAGATTTTGCAAAAATACTTGGAGTTAACACTTCTTGAACTATAGGCACTGTTATTTTCTTTTTAGAATCATGCTCTGACCTTTTATTTTGTACAATGGTCTTAGTTATTTCAACCACTTGGAATTGCACTTTCTTCTTAGGTTCCCATTTCTTATTTTTTCTATCCTTAACCTTAGCTATCATTTTATCTTCCTTCTGATTATCATCTGCCATCTTATGAGTGATATCCTAAATATGCCAAATGGTTTGACAATGTCAGTGTTGATAGTTTTATTTCTTAGATTGTAGTTGCTATGCACTTGTGATATCATTTATATTGTAATCTTTTCAATTTCCTCTATAGATAGTTATCTCAGATTTATATGGTCCACACTTGAAGACACAACACATACTCTATCCTCATCATAACCCTCATCATTTGATAATTCTAGTTGATGATGGGACTAGTAGAAATTTCTTTGACTTACAACATCACTATCAGGTTATTTCAAATTAGATTCGTCACCATTATCACATAAATTTATCATGTTGTAGCCTATATCCTCATCCTCCTTTGCTTCTTCCCCTTCATCTTGACCTTGTGTTTGCTGATTTGCAACAAGGGATTGAGCTATTACATAGTGGTCTAGGGAATGGTTGGCATGAAATACAATGAACCATGGCACATTATCAGTCATGTTAACTAAATTTTTTTATAAAGGATCTGATGTATCTTATCCTTATGACCTTGAGCAATATTAGGAATAGGCTTTCCATCCTTCCATTGAGTTGTATATGGGAAATTATACATCTTTGGCTACCTACTATAATGACTATTGTTAAAATATGCTTTCTCACTAGTACTGAACTTATTTGTAGTAAAAGCTTAGGGATTCATGTTTTTGAGAAGAGTTAAAACTTGACTTATTGTGGCTTCTTAAATTTTTTGTCTGTAGGAGTTTTCTCAACTTCTTTCTTATTATTTTTAGGTTTGAATAATTTGGGATCATCTCTTTTTCATAGCTTACCAAAGGCTTTCATATTATTTTCTATATTTATTTCCATCTTGTAAGCATCTCTTAATTTCCTTGGGGCTCTTGTCTTGGAGGTTATAGGCCATTTTGTAGTCAAATGCATTAAAATATGTGGTAAGGCATACATCCTCTCCTAGAGTCATCACTTGAAATAACTTATACATCCCCTTTTGAAATCTCACATTAAAATCAAATGTGGATTCATTTGAGTTCATTTTAATGTTGTTAAAATTATTCAGCATGAACCCAACATTAGTATTTTCCCCATATCGTTCTTTAAACAAATTTTTTTATTCATTCCAAGAACTCACACTATCATCAAGAAACCTTCTAAACTAATACCTTGCATCCTCTATCAAAGAGTGCACAAATAGCTTCATAACCACATCCTCATGCTCAACCTCATAGTCATTTAGCATATCAATAAACTTTCTCAATTATTCTTCACTAGTGATAGCATTATTACCTAAGAATTTGATGACTTTATCTCTAAGGTCAAATGATATTGGATGTGGGAAACTAGGAATACCTAAGAATGGCATTTTTCTATACTTTTCCATGTATATAGGTTTCTTCTAAAAACCAACATCATTTGATGTACTTTCTGCTAATTGGTTTTGAGTAGGGATCTAGAGCTGTGGGGTTTGTTGGACAACACAGATCCACATACTAGTAGTAGAGGATGATGCAAGAGCGGACTAAGAGAAATTTTTGGATTGGAATTGGTGGTACACAATTGGGAGGTTGTAACTAGGGTGGACATATTGGGCTGTGAAGTCAAAGCATAATTGGATTTTATGAACTAAATTTTCCTTCTAGTTTCAATTTCCTATGCTTCATTTTCCACTTTCTCGAGTTCTTTGGCTAGATCTTCTTTCTCTTTCCTAGCTTGTTCTAATTCTAGATCATAGACATAGTCATAGGAATATTTGGAGGCTTTTTTGGGGTAGCTTGAGGTTCATTGATCTAGATTCCTACAACCTTTTACTTACCCTTGTCAAATGGTTTAAAAGTCAGATCTATTATTTTTCATTGAATAGGCTTGTATGATTTAATCTGAGCTATAACAAGTTCCTCCTCTTTTAAAATATTTTCTTGCTCCTAGACCTTAGATCTTAAAGTTTCAACATATCCAAATACATTTGAATGTGCTTTGAAGGATCTTTCTTCTAATCTTTTATTTTTTTCTCCAAGAGCAACCATTTTTTAGAGCAAGCCATCTCTTTCAATAAGAGTATTCATTGTTATCTTCTCTTTCTCTTTTTCCAGTCAAATGTGTCTAGCTTCTTCCTCAAAAACTCCCCTTCTAAGGATCTCAACCTCAAAAAGTAAATCATCATGATCTATTGTAGTTTCTTTGGATTCTATAAGGTAGTCCAAATCTATTAGGTTTCTCTCTATAAAAGGAACTTGCTCAATATTTGGTCTATTTGAATGCATACTCTTGGGGCTGAGATGCTAGCTCATCTCTCCTATAACCTTGGTTCTAAAAATAGTATCTCCTACAAATGATACCATTTTATTGTGATAAAACCCAGCTTCATGGTAAGGTTTTTTGAAGATATTATCTAAAAGTTTGGTGGTTTTTGATTTAGATATATGAGTTGAAACTTGTTTCTTAGCTAAGGGGTGGTATGATGGGCTATCTTTGGGTTTCCAAGTATGACTAGATTCCCCTTTCTTTTAAAGCTTTTTCTTTCTACCACCCTTTGGTAACTTAGTATACAAGGAAATTTATGGGTTCTCTTTCACATAGGCTCTTGGATTCTTCCCATTTTTAGCCATCTTTCACCTATTCAAATAGATGTACCAGTATCAAAACCTAAGACCAAGTCACCACCCACTAAGGGGAAATATCTTTGTTTAGCTAAAAGAAAAGGAACTTTTTATGAGGGAAATTTTACTTTGGAAAAGATGAGACACAAAGAGGACCCAACCATAATTCTCCATATTGTATACTTCTTAGAAAACTACTCTATGCAACCAATAAAGTACTTTACAAACTCACTTTATGTCACAACTCCCATAGTTTTGGCTATCCTTCAAATTCTCATGGTTTTTTTCTCAACAACAATCAATACCCCAAATAGATATGGGATGTGCACAATTATCATAGAACTTTATAGTTCTTAACTTTGTAGAGTCACCATTTTGTTGGTGTTTTTTAGACTACTAGGAAGAAAAGGCATGATACTAGTATTCAAAGGACTTATCTTAGTCTAAGTACTTAGCTACTTCCTATGTTTAACTAAGAAAACTTCAAATCTAGTTCCAACTTCAACAAAATCACCAAGATTCTCTACTCTTCAAGATCTACAAAGCTTATGTGGGTGCACCTTAGGAATATGATGGTTATATAATTGATTATTAGGCAATTTTCTCACAATTCATTCAACTAACAATTCTCCTTTCTAGATCTATCCCTTTCAAGTAGACAATGGTCACACATCTTCTATATTTTACAATTAATCCTTGATAGTAGTAGCTAACAATGACACTCAACAGATTACTACAAATAAGTGTTGACCAGTAATTTAATTATTCATACAGTAAAGTAAACTTGATTTGATTTTGAGTTTATGCCTAATGCAACCCTATGACTTCTTCGATATATAATTGAATATATGATCAGTTTCCTATCCATTGGGATTCAAAGTCTACCCAAAAAAAAATTTTTGAAATAATTAATTTCATTACAATTAATCTTATCAGCAATTGTCCCTAAACCCATTCTTATGAATATCCTTATTAAATAACTAGAAACCCTATCAATTTTTTGGAGCATTTACATAATTCCTTGAATTAAAAGCAATAGAAAATTTGTATACAACTTATCCTAGTTGACTTAAATTGCATAAAACTTTCTTACACAATTCCAAGATAACTAGTACACAACAATGGAGACAAAAATATGGAAGAACTTATTGATCTCAGAATGGTTTTGATAATTGAGTGTCAACACACTTAAGCTATTTGCTAAGTTCATGCTGAGCTAGCTATATATGCTGAGTACAATATATGTACAAGTGTTGAGTTGTAATAGGTGTCAAGTTAGAAAGTCAGTAAGTGTCAAGTCATTTAGGTGCCAAGCAAACAGATAGTGCCAAGCAAGTGTATGTGCTGAGTGAACTATAGGTGCCAAGAAAGACATAATTTCTATATATGTTGAGCATTAGTAAACATCAAGTGCCAAGTGACACAGTATTGACTTAAGATTTTGTGCCTTCATAGACTCAATTGTAAATCATGTTGCAGGATAGCTAATGGATAGATCTCAAAGCTTAGAGATAAGATTGAATCTATTTTGATTTCCTATGTATCTGCATGCAACCAATCAAATGATTTGAATGCTAAAGAGGAAAAAAGATGAATATTAGTCATAGATTCATACCTAACCCTAAGTCATGAAAACCTTTTAAGGAGGAAAAAGGTCAATAATTAAGAAGATTTGAATTGAGATGATAGAGTGAAAGCGAGAAAAGAACAAAAGGTTGAAAAGAATAAATATAGGGTGACTTAGCAAAACAAAGGAATTGCTAGATTAATTAAGCATAATAGAGTATCAATGCTACATGTAGTTTCACATTAGATCAAAGAGGATCAGATTAGTATGGATTGAATAGAAATCTAAACTCAAAAATTGAAGATTGTAAATGATTAGGTCAACACATTCTACTATACTTTTTAACAATTGTATTAGGAGAATGGAAATCCTATGAAGATAGGTTGGTTTAACAGGCATTTTGTAAATCCTTTAATAAGGTGACATTCCAAGTGAATGTTTTGGAAATCCTTTAGAAAGGTATACTTTTAACAAGGTTTTAGAGCCTTTAATAGGCAGGCCTCTCATAGGGTAGACCATTGATGATTGTCAAACTTTGTAACCTTGACAAGTTACATATGGTTGCAGCAATAAGTTGTGGGTGTCATCCCCACCCTAATTTTACCTTCTCATTTTGGAGGGTTTTTGGGTGATCAAATATTGTGTCATCTATTTTCATGCATGCCTTTACTTTCATGTTATTTAGATATGTTACATGCATGTATTGATTTTAGTTAAAATATTTATTGGTTAAGCTATGTACTTCTGATTCACCCCCCCTCTCAGAAGTATAATTCCCACTTGTAAATTTCAACAATTGGTATCAAAGCCTAGGTTCTCATAAGGAGAAGCTTTATAGCTTGGATAAAATATCCAAAGATGGAGGTCTACAAGCTTGGGAATATTATAGAGAACTAGGAGATTGAAATACATCTCATTCCACATTCTCTGGAAGAAGCTAGGGAGGAAATGAGGAAATCCATAAAGAGGAGAAAAGACATCACCATAGCTAAGAATGATACACAAAAGGAGATTGACATTACAAAAGTTTTTGCCTATGGAGACTCAAAGGAGTTTGATGCAGCAATTGTAGGCCTAATGGAGAAGAATAGAGCTCAAGTAGAAGAAATTAGAACTCTTAAGATTGAGCAAGCATCACAAGCCATGATGCTATGTGAAGTGACTAAATAGAAGAAGAGAGCCATTGAAGATAAGGCCATGATGGAATATGACAAGAGAAACCTAGCTGATAGATTGTGAAGAAGCTAACTAAGCTTGCAAGAGTTTCCAATGTATAGCTAGACACCCTAAGCCAAATGATGAATGCTCATCATGAGTTGAATGTCAAAGACATTAAGATCCCTGCATTAAGGTTGTAGAATAAAAAATTGCAAAATGATCTAAGGAGAGAAAAAGAAATTATAGAAAGCTTCAACAAGCCCAATGAAGCCATCAAGTATTTTGAGCAACTACTAAAGTCTCCAAGATCTAGCAATGACACATTAGGACTAGGCTATACCAACACTAAAGAAGTAGAATCATCCAAGACTACTAAAGAAAGAAGTGAAAAAAGTAAGAACTCAAAACCCACTTGTCATTTTTGTGGTAAGAAATAACATACTCCTAATTTGTGTAGGAGCAAGAATGTTAATCAACATGACAAACCTAAAACCATGGGTCACTATCATGAGTGCAATAAGCAAGGACATCAGGCACATGAATACAAGACCAAAACCATTAAGACACCAAGATTTGAAGGTCACTAATACAACTATCAGAAGTATGGACATAGAGCCTTTGAATGTAGATCTAAGCCTATGTGGTCACCAAACCAATTAGCAAAGACAAAATGTCATGGACACCAGTACAATTGGAACTACAATACTAGGCAAAGTTGTCACTACTATCAAGAATATGGACATGTTCCTAAGAACTACATAAGAACACACTTTATTGGAAATTACCATAGATGGTTAAGTCAAACCACTTGTTTCAGCTACCTAAAGATAGGATACATCAACAAGTATTGCCCAATAAGATCAAAGGCACCCAACTTTGAGTTCAACAAAGGAAAAGGGAAATTTGATGTTGAACACATCAGAGGAGAAATGAATAAGACATGGAAGAAAAGAGATGGAAGCAACACCTCTAATGGAGGGATCACGTCACCCAAAAGGTCAAGTGGTCACACTTCAACTAACTAAGCAAAAGAAGGTATGAGTAACTAATATGCAATGCTTTATCATACATCAGTACCAAAAAAATTAGCACTAAAAAGGATAAACTAGCATGAACAAAGATGAAAGATTAAAACTTCAAGTTTTCATCCTACTACTGAGTGTGACTAGGTACCTGCAAATGCCAAGTAGATCATAGTGTGTGCCAATTTGTTTGATAGAACTAGTGGAAGTTGAGTGATTAGTTGCTACCAAGAAAAATTGTGCTAGTTGATGCCAAGTAAGGGTAAATCCTTTAGCTGTTGAGTGAAGTGAAAACCATGTTGATGCTAAGTAATGTAGGAAAGTGCATACAAGCCAAGTATCTAGCTGTATGAGCACTAAGCATTTAATGCTAGGTATTGAAGGGTATTTTTTTTTTCAATCATTTTCATCATTCAAACATCGAGCAAAGAGTGAGCAGAGTGAAGAAGAGATTTCAAGTGAAGGAAAAGAATTTGAGTGAATTTGAGTAGAGATTCATAACAATTTCATTGATTCAAAGGTATTTATTCAAGTGTTGAGCTATGCAACCTTTGAATTTTTTAAACCCTAGTTTGTGAAAATGGCATCTAGCTCTAGAAACCCCAAGGATAAGGAGCCTTTCAAGGTTCAACTAGCTAGTAGGGAGGTAAAACAACCAAATTTCAAACCAATCCCTAAAGTAACTTACAAATATGACCCATTTGGTGCACTATCCATCATTCCCCCTAAAGTAGTCATGGTTCAAGATGTAAGAAAATGCTATAATTACAAAGTAGGAGGAATAGGAGACATGGAGATCAAGGAAGCCTACAATAAACTATGTGAAAATGGAGTATTGAAGGAATAATACAACATAGTTGAGAAAAAGGGACTTACCCATACCCTAGACTTCACTACAATTTTTAAAACTAAATGGATCATACTAGAACTAAGCAGAATTCATGACAAATGCTTATGGTTAGAAGGAGGACTAGTGAAGATAAGTAAGAGAATCATTTATCGAGTCACAGGTTATCCAACCATAGATTAGCTTAAGACCTTAAGAAGTGACTCAAAGGAAGCCATAGAAAAAAACTCTAGTACTCAATGGAACAAGAGGGGTATGACAATAGAAACAATCAAGGACCCTCTTATAGAATTTTTTGTTAGAGTTATCTCCAAATTTTTTATAAATAAAGCAAATTGAATAGTATGTGATGCAGAGCCCTCTGTATTTATCTTCAAGGAATCTTAGTTCAACTCAACGGATTCACAATAGGCTGGTACACCCTCAAGGAACCAATAACATCTCAAATATTACAACAAAGAACCCTGACATTATACACCGATAAAGACAACATCTTCACTCACACAATCAGATTGCTATGTCTGATTGCATTGTTCATAACTCCAGTTCTAAATATCTTCTTGAAAAACTCTTTGAATTAATTGTTCCAAATTAGTAATTATAAAAAATATCCAAATATGAGACCAATCCAATAAACATATTATAAATTATGTACTCTGAACCAAGACCCATATTTTCTGTCATAAACCAGAAATAAAACTGGTAACCCTGCCTAGGGCATCACATGATGTTCACAAAACAAATTCAAATAACCCAAACCAATTCCAAATCATCCATTTGTGAGTCTAGTTTCCAAATCTGTAAGCCATTAATTTATCCAATACATAAATCAATGTATAAGCACAAATCTTTGCCTGCAACACCATTGAAGGCATTTAAAAACCAGTTTTCACTCAAATCTTCATAACTTTCACAAATCTATATAAAAACAACCCAAAACAAAAGGAAATGAAATTTAATTCATGTATATTTACAATGAATATTTTTATAGGTCTTTATTTTCCAAAATATTCCTGTACCAAACGTTTCAATCTGACTGTAGTTGGTCATTCTCAAATCTGCAATTTACAAGCTTTGCCAAAACCTGCATAACTTCTTCATTTCTAAATGAAAAAAATCCAAACCAAAGCCAAAAGAAATTTTATTCACTTCTCTATCCAAATATACAAAATTTACATGGTTTACAGGCTGTATATGGTCGTACAAGACCTAGAACCAACACTAAAACAGAAAACCAATCAAAATAACAACTTAGGATATTACCAAATTTCTTTCAAAATGTATCTCTTCCTTTTCTTAATGCTTTGGTTCGACCTTACATATAGTTTTATATATTTTTTGGTTGGTTATAACTTCCAAACCAACCTTTGAACCAACCCATTACATTCCTTTAACCCTTTTGCATTTTTGACAACATTTTATGCACTTTATGCATTTTTACATTACAACTTTCATACAAACCCAACCTAGACCAACATTATGACTCAAATGACTTTAGATGGATGTCAATAGATCCATTCACCAATTAAATCATATTAAGACCTCCTTTGACAACTTATTACAAATGGCTTCTCTAGCTTTTATATCTTTGTCTTCTTGAAATTTAGGTGCCTCTGCACCTGTATGCCATGCATTCTAGTTGATGTGGGATATAAGATTGTGAAGAAGGATCGTACATATGACCTAGCTGAGCTATAACTACAAAAAATTATGGAAAACTTGGGAGCCATAAGAAGGTCCAAGAGTGTCCAATACAAATTTGGATCAATTCATACATGCATATTATTTTATGTTCATAATGAATTTCTTTCCTTTGGCAAGATAGGTTGGAAAAAAATAGATCAACTATTGTATAGATCAATGAATACATAGAGCTGATGAGGGAAATTTTTGAAACTATTTTGACAAGCTATTTTGAAGACTTTAAGAAGTCTATGAAACAGAGGCTTAGGATACCTATTTCCTTAGTTGAGTAGCACATCAATGATATCTATTTTTTAGTTGACATTGATTATACATATATTCAAGCTATAGTGCCAAGAGTTAGATGGATAAGGCCACTTGATTATGAGATCAATATTAATGAGGCTTTAGAAACAATAATAGCTCTACTTGAAGAAAAAGTTAATAAAATTTTTAAACCTTTTTGCACTTATGATGTTGTCAGATCCAAGGTGGAGATTGAACTAAAGACAACATTAGTTTGAAAAAGAAATACAGATTAGTGAAGAAACTAAAAGCAAGATTTGGTGAAAGCACAACAAAGGGTGAGGAGGATGATGAAGAAGAGGAAGAGGAAGAAGAAGAATAGGGTTAAAGACCACTCACCTTGACATAAGGTATGGGTGAGGATGAAGACAAAGAAGGTGCCAAGGAGGACCAAGCCAACGAAGCACCTCTAAATCCTAAGCCCAAGAAGAGAAAGGCTAGCATACAACCTCTACTCAAGCCAAAGAGCAAGACAATAGCCAAACCAAGCCCTACTAAGCCTATTGCTCCAACAACAAGAGCCACTACAAGAGCTACTATTCCAATGGCACAAGAGAAAAAAAAAAGAGAAGAAGAAGGCAATAGAGAAATAAGGGCTAGCAAAGAAAAAGTTGAGAAGGAAATATGTTGCTCAACCTGACTCTGATGAAGAGAAGACCGAGTTAGAGGACACAAGCCAATTCAAAGTGGTATGTCATGCATATAAATCCAATTTGGAAAATATTTGTGACAATATTAAGGATAATGTAGACTTAATTGGCTTGAAAAGTGTTGATTTTGGTAAGTTGAGTAGAGAAGAGCAAAACATGGTGGAAGAATCTATCTATGCCATGACGGCCAAGTTTAAGACAATTCCACTTGAACTTGAAAACTCAATACCAAAATATTTGTATTCAATTATTGAAAATAAATGGCATTACTACCTAAATATGGAGAAGGAAATAAGAGAATCTACCTTAACCAAGGTAATGCCTAAGCTAACAAAAGGTCAGATCAAAAAGGCAAGCAAAAAGCATGGGAGAAAATTCTCTCCCAAATATAGAGCCTTCAACATTCTTCAAAATAGCATTGAAGATGTTGTAAATAAATCAATAAAGATATGGAAGTTGATATATGAATTAACAATAGTGAAACTAGGAGAAGAGGATCCCCTTGAAGATAAAGATAATGAAGAAGAAGAAGAGAATGACAAGGAGGAGGATGTAGAGAAACAAACAAGAGAAAATATAGTGGAGGAGCCACAACAAAGGATGGATAAAGTGGTAACTACTAAGGAGCAACAACAAGAACAGAGCATGCAAGACACACAACTGCCACCCTTGAGCCCTCCACATGATACCTCCACACCTGCAGATACAATAATTGTAAAGGATGTTCCTAAAAAATCTAGTGAGAACATCAATCCATTGACTCCAAATGATCTCAAAAAGATTCTTGACCAAACTACATTGCAAGAACAATTGTGTACAAATTTAGTCTTGGTCAGTGTGGAAGAGTTACAAAAGATTGTAGCAAATAAAACAAGGGATAAGGTGAATCCACAAGAACCACCTTCTCACATCCCTATAGCTACAAGTGGAAAACCAATAATGCAAATAATAGTAGAAACATCTACAAAGGTTGACTCCATAGTTCAAGTCTTGATGACTAAACGAAAGACACAGAATGAAGAGGAGAAAGAGCCTATAAAAGAGCAAACAAGATAGATAGATGCATCTGTCTCTATAACATAGGTACAAGGTGCACCACCATAGATCATAGTAATTGATAAGAATATATTTGAAGAGGACAAGGAAATTCCTAAGGAGAAGGAGCAAGACAAAATACAAACATTGTTAAATTATCCTACAATAGGGACTCCCACAATGCTTCAAAAGCCAAGCATTAATGCCATGCTATTGCAAATATCTACACCAGGTTTGATCTCAATAAGAGTAGCAAGGGTACTTCATTATGGAGATCCTACATTAGATGAGGACATATTCAACCCAAAATATGACTATGACAATATTACTCTTGAGAAAATCAACCTAATGCAAGAGGCATTAGAGAGGAAAAAGAAGCGTGAAATACTCAGAAATGAGTACAAGCAAAAGCAAGCTCTACATGAAATAAAGGACATATTCTTAAATTCTTTTAGCTTGTAGACACCTAATGAAACAAAGCTAAGTATGGAGAAAATTTCCAATATAGTGGACCAAGTGCAAAATGAAGACCTTGATGCAAATGCCAAGCTACTAGAATGGTTAGAAAAAAAATTCCAAGCAAAGGTAAATGAGGAAATCTATACTAAAATTGCACTTTCACAAGTTGAACTAGCTAAGAAAATTGAAAAATTGAAGTACTTGAGAAAATTTTCTTATTATACACAAAGCTATGTGACCCTTCCATCTTCACATAGGAAACTAGCCAGCAAATTATGAACTTGGAAAGAAACCTGAAGCTATCTGGCATGCAATTGCCAAGAGATCCATCCCAGAGTCAGAAGTATTTTCACACTACACTTTACACTCAGAAGGAACTAGCTATAATAATAGTAGATGAGGAAAATACTAAGGCCAAGTTAGTTTAGATACAATCTACTATCACCCCACACATGGAAATTTTGCAAAAGGAACTAGCTTATGCAGAAAATGTGTTAAAGAAAGATCCCACTCTTTCCACATTAGATGGCTTAGTTCACCTTGTAGTAGAGTTAGCCATCCAAATTAAAGCATTGGAAGTTACACTATAGAACTAGGATGTTGCTCTAGGGATAGCCATGGAGGCAAATAGATCCTTTTTGGCCAAATACTCAGTTAGAGTATAGACCCTTTGACATAAGTGTCAAAAAGGGGGAGATACACTTTAAGGAGCAATGTAAACAAAGGGGGAGATAATGCAAATGAAAATGAACTGGGAGAAACTAAAGGGACCTGAAGGAAACCTCAATTACAAGGGAAGATATGTAAAAGGGGGAGTTAGAATAGAGCATATAAAGAAAGAATGAAAAGGCAAGGCATAGAAAAAGAGTATCAGAATCAACATGAGACAAATCCAACATGAGAAGTTTTGGATGTAGCAAAGGCACATCAACTTAGGGGGAGTTACAAATTTTGAGGCATATAGTTCTTCACAAAATTTTGATCAAATTTTGAAGTTTTGAATATATGCCAAACAATAGTGGTATTATATTTGAGGGAGTCAGATACATTATGTATAGTTAAGTGTTTTTGACACTAATGTCAAAGGGGGAGATTGTTGATCTCATAATGGTTAGACAATTGAGTGTCAACACACTTAAGCTATTTGCTAAGTTCATGTCAAGCTAGCTATATATGTTGGGTACAATATATGTACAAGTTCCAAGTTGCAATAGGTGCCAAGTTAGAAAGTCAGTAAGTGTTGAGTCATCCAGGTGCCAAGAAAACAATCAGTGTCAAGCAAGTGTATGTTTCGAGTGAACTGTAGGTGCCAAGCAAGACAAACTTTCTATATATACCAAGTATCAATAAATAGCAAGTGTCAAGTGACACAGTATTGACATAAGAGTTTATGACTTCACAGACTCAGTTGCAAATCATCTTGCATGAAAGCTAATGGATAGATCTCAAAGCTTAGAGATAAGATCAAATATATTTTGATTTCCTATGTATCTGCATGCAACCAATCAAATAATTTGAATGCTAAAGAGGCAAAAAGGATGAATCTCAGCCATAGATTCATACCTAACCCTAAGTCATGAAAACCTTTTAAGGAGGAAAAATCTCAATAATTAAGAAGATTTAAATTGAGAGATGATAGAGTGAAAGAGGGCAAAGAACACAAGGTTGAAAAGAAGACATATAGGGTGACTTAGCAGAATAGAGGAATTGCAAGATCAGTTAAGAAAAATAGAGTATCAATGCTACATGTAGCTTCACATCAAATTAGAGAGGATCATATTAGTATGGATTGAATAGTGATCTAAAATCAGCAATTGACAATTGTAGGTGATTAGGTCAACACATTCTACTATACTTTCTAACAATTGTATTAGGAGAATGGAAATCCTATGAAGATAGTTTGGTTTAATAGCCATTTTGTAAATCCTTTAACAGGGTGACATTCCAAGTGAATGTTTTTGTAAATCCTTTAGAAAGGTACACTTTTAACATGGTGTTAGAGCCTTTAATAGGGAAGACCATTACTGATGGTCAAACTTTGTAACCTTGACAAGTTACATATTGTTGTAAAGATAAGTTGTGGGTGTCATCTCCACCCTAGTTTTACCTTCTCATTTTGGAGGGTTTCTAGGTGATCAAATATTGTGTCATCTATTTTCATGCATGCCTTTACTTTCATGTTATTTATATATATTACATGCATGTATTGATTTTAATTAAAAGTTTGATTGGTTAAGCTTTGCAGCTCTGATTCACCCACCCTCTAAGGAGTATACTTCCCACTTGTAAATTTCAATAGAACTTCCTCCTTTGCATTAATTTTTATTAAAAATTGCAAAAATACTAGTAACAATATAGAAAACTTCAAAATAAAATAGTAAAATCCTTTAATATTCACTTATATTCTTAGACTTATAGGAGAATACATCATAAAGTTTATAAGAGACTCAATTGACTGACAATAATAGCATAATTCTCAAAATTACAAGAAAATTAGATCTCTACTCCACATCTTGGGAATCCTTTTATAGAAAGGATTGCAAGAAGCTTTAGATGGGAGGACACTTTTCAAAATATTAATAAATAAAAAATACAACTTATTCTATTACAAACAAAATATTCTTTATAATTGGCCCCAAAAACTAAGATGCAGTTACAAAACTGACAAGTGACACTTTTTAGCAAACATCTCCTCAGCAAATTGAATTTGTCTTTAGTTCCTGTCACCATCCATGCCTTTTATTTTCCTTTTCTATTTATGAACTACATAATAACTACATCTAATAACTATCACAAGTTGGAAATGTCTTGATATCTATGATCAACTCCCATATGGTGATATTTGTATCAATATTAGGCCAGCTAACATCTCCGATTGTATCCATCTCTTCTAGGCATTTGGTCCACTTGGCATCATTCATATCTTTGGCCTTAGTAACCACCTTAGACATCTCTATCTCTAGCCTATAGAGCATATCTACCATATCATAAACAACATTGACACTTACTTCATTGCTACAAAAAGATAAGAACCTAGGATGATCACAAATATTTTCAAAAGATGATGACCATTCAACCCAATCCTTTATTTTTCCCTCACTATCCAAAATTACAGGCACAAAATTTGGTGTCCCAACAACAATTGTTTTCATCTTGATTTGGATTAGTTGCATCTTCCCCCCAAGAAAACTATTCAAATCTCTTACTTTATGAATTGCTTTCCTTGTACTCACAATGGTTGTCTTTGGTAGGTCCTTCTTCTATGGAAGTATAGTAATTATATTATCAAAGAGTTGAATGTAGGGGCCCCATGTGTTGAAAAGTGGAGATAATAGAGCAATTTCCTCTATACACTTGTATTCCACTCCTTCTACAGTAATGTAACTACCATGCACATTTTGTGAAACTATCTTCAATGCATTGATCTTGTGAATTAACAAATTTTTCATAGCTTTGATATATGCCTCTTTGCTAGCTTCAAGCTTTTCTTCATCAATTTCTATAAGCTAGCCTGATTTTTCCCCTATTTCAAAATTTTGGCCCTTTGTTTGCACATTTTTGTCATGAAATTCTATGACACATCTAATAGCTTTCTTCAATGATGCCACCTCCATCTCTAACTTAATAACATTTTTTGTAGGAAAAAAGTTTTCTTCATATCTTCTTCATAACTCCTTTTTGTCCCAATAATTTTTTCATATGTTTTTTCAAGTTGGGCCTAAAGAGTGTCCATCTTGTGCTTACCGAAGTATGCATCCCAAAAATTTGGTCATTGGAAGTAGACTGCACATGCCAAAATATAACATTTTCCCCAAGGGACTCTTTGATTTCTAGGAGAGTGGGCTTATCATCCTCTGGAGTTAAACTCCAAATTATCATTATTTAGGCATCCACATTGAACCCTAATCCCATCGTCTCCCCATACTTATTCTCATCCTCAAAAGAAACTAATTTTTCTTGCCTTCTTATTTGATCTATTATAAAAGAAGAGCTTTGATCCCATCCTGGTAAAATAATCATTCCTCTATGAATGTATCCTTATCTAATGCTAGATAAACACTTTTGTCCATCCTGTGGAATGATTTATTCACAATATTATAACATTTGATTAATGCCTTGACCAAATCCACTTCTATAAATAATTTTGGCATTATCAATTTTCCCAAATTTCTTACCCAAGGGTTACAAATTGGAACTTCTTTCACTCTATTCTAGTAGAAAAACCAAAACAATTCATACCCATTTCTATCAGGGACAATTTCATCTCTACACATTGCATATGGGTCTTTGAACACAAGGTCATTAGCATTCTAAGCATTTGTGGAACCAAGAAATATGTGTATCCATTCTTCTACAAATGTGTTGGGAGCCTTTGGTGGTGTAGTTGGTTCTTCAATTATTGCCTATACAATCAATTCTCCTTCTATTTGGGCCATTTTTGCAAGTATTTTAACTAATTCTATATGCTATGTTAATGAAAAATCACTTAGATATTACTTCTACAATTTAAAATTGCTCAGAAAATTTAGACAATTTAGAAAATGGTAATAACAACTAATTTCTTTCTAGGCTTTATCAACTTCTATGATGAGAGCATAGCTTTAATTGGAATTCAAGGGTGGCACACTTGAAAATCCATAAATTTTCAAAAAATAGGTCAAATCTATTTTTTTTTAAAAATTCATGCATCCAACTCATCCCATCTTTATCCAACTCAAATTTTGTCATTGAAAAGTCATGTTATGCTTTAAAACTCATAGATGTGACGTTTGCTAAGAAGACCATTTCACCACTTTGCACTAGAATCTCCTCTTTGTCTATTTACATTTGTGACTAGGTGGTTAGGGCTTTATTTTCTAGTGCTTCACATCCTTGCACCTAATCTTTCTCTTTGCTACAACATGGCTTGTGATTTTTTGAACCCTTTCTTTCTCATTCAACTGTGCCTACACAACTACATTTAATCATACCTTTGTGATCACTACAACCTTGTGACAAGCCTTTGCTTTATACACTTCATAACCTTGCCATGGTCTAGCCCTCAGAACATTTTATGCTTGTAACCATGCAATGCTTTATATTTCACTTTATCACTTCTTTGTAACTCCAAAATTGGGCATTCAACTTATTCATGCAACAGTGCACTTAGTTGTCTAACTAAACATTTCTTTTACCATGCAACCTTGCAACTTAGTTTTCTAATTATGTAGGAAAGCTTTTGAACGTGTGCTTCATTATCAATTGTTGCTTCACATCTTAACTTAAGATGTTACTTAAACTACACACAAGCATGTGATAGCCTTCAACTTAGTTGCCCTCACCATTTTGCAACTTGAAAGCCTTAACTACAATTAAGCCCTATAATGGCACAATTACAAGCATTTACAATTTCACTTCTCTGACCCATGGTTCATTTATACTACCTGCAATGATGTACTTGACATAAACCTTAACTCAATATTAACTCATTGCACCCTTGCGGCTTTCCTTGACCATCTAATTGATTCTTTACAATGTCAAGCCAACATTTAGTATCAACTATCTTTCTTTATTCATATAATTTCTGCTATTATTTCCTTAAGACAAAATAAGCATGCGAACATGCACTCTTCTTTGCTTCGCATAGTTGTAACTTAACAAATATGAAGCTTTCATGAAATATAATAATAGAAGTATTTCAAACTTAGGATAAGAGTGCATGCATAGAAACATACATGCATCTTTTTAAAGGTTAAAATTATATTGCATGAGCCTTCAAATGATTAGAAAATAACTTGCCTAGGGTTTTTCTTAAGGGCTAACAAATTTTCATAAACCCTAGCTTATTCTCAACACATTTCTTCCCTTTTTTTAGAATCTTTCACAAACTAAGTGAGCAAAAAATCAAGCCATCAGAAGAAAAGAAGAAAGGACAAAAAAATAAGGAACTACAAGGATATATCCACCATAGGAGAAATCATATATAAGTGAACAGATAATCAAAGAGCTAAGAGAAGATGAAGAGGAATTGGAAGATGAATCAATTGAAAATATCACACATAGTGCAAGGAATAATATTAATACATTAGGACTGGGTTGTATTATGGTGGTTATAGAAGCTCCATGGTATGGTAAAAAATGTAAATAAAGAGGAAGGAAAACATTAGCTAAACTAAGAGCAGCAACTAGAAAAATAGGAAATGAAAAAAGATCTAAGAAGTGCTCAATGTAGGGAAGGGGAAGATCCTTCCCACAAGGCAATGAAGTTAACAACATGGAATGTTAGGAGACTTAATTCTCCTAACAAGAATATATTATTAAAGCATAACCTAACCTTATTTGAATCAAATCTAATTCTAGTACAAGATTTTTTTAAAAGTAAATAGAGGGAGAAAAGTTAAGTAGGAAACTTGGATTTTGGAAAGTTTATATAATAGAATTTGAGGGTACATATGGAGTTATTATCATCATTTGGACCCCAAAAATATGGACTTCAATAGAATGAAAGGAAATAACAATTGGATGGGTGGGAAATTTAAAGTTTTAAAAAATAAACTACAATTCATTCTTATTAATGTTCATGGAAGGCCTTTTTGAGTGAAATTAGAGCATTTATGGATAATCATCACACACATGTCTTCTGTATGGTGGGGATTTAATTTCTATTCTAAACTTGGATAAAGAAGTGGAAGGTCTCAAACAATCTCTTAGCTTATGCTAGATTTTAGAGAATGTTTTAGTAAAGATAGTCTAATAGATTGTCCCCTAACAAACTAGCTTTACACTTGGCATGATAGAAGGAATTTATCTTCCAAAATGTGGAAAGGTTAAACAGAGTTGTCTTCAAAGGGGATCTCATAATATTTTATCATGTATTTAATTCTTCAATTTTACCAAATATAGGATCAGAGCATTATCTGGTCAGACTAGATATAATAGTTAAACAAAAACCATCTAGAAATCCATTCAAATCTTAAAAATGTGGTTCCAAGGTGAAGACTTCATGGTCAACTTGAAGGAATGTTGACAAGAAGGTAAGGTTGAGGGATCTAGGATGTTCTTCTTTGTCTCAAAACTTGAATTATTAAAAGAAAACATATTAAAATAAAATACAAATTATTTCAACAGTATATTTAAAGAGAAATTAGAAACAAAAGAAGAATTTAAAAACTCAATGAAGAAATTACAAAAGAAGGAATGGATAACACCAAATATATAAAAGAAAAAGAATTATTGGCTAAATAACAAAACCTACTAGAAAAAGAAGAAATTTTCTAGAAAAATAAGTTGAGAGAAATATGGCTATGAGAAGGCAATTGTAAAAAACAATTATTTCATACTAGCACTATTAACAATAAGAACATGGTAACCTTAAACCTTTAGGTTGTGGAGGAATCATAAGAAATAATTATGGTGAAGGGGTAGTGGCTTTTTCTCATCCTTTAGGTTTCCAAACTAGCTATTTTGCAGAAGCCAATGCTACCTACCAAATAGTTAAATTGGCCTTTGACATGGGGATTAAAAAAATATAATTAGAGGGGGACTCTAATAACATAATAAGATGTATTAAAGGTATCACTCAACCTTCATGGTCTATTGCTAATATAATTGAAGAGACCTAATCTTTCCTTAAAATTTTTGAATGTGTCCACATCACCCATGTTTATAGGGAGGCTAACCCCATGGAAAAATGGTTCACTAGTGAAGTAGTCAAGTAAGAAAAGGTGATGACATGGAATTTGGGAAGAAATATTCCAAAAGAAGTGAAGAGTCTTATCGAACTAGAAAAAATATGGGGGGTATAGTGGAGATCTTAATATAATTATGATTATTAATGGTAGCTTGGGAGTGAGTTTTTGCAATTATGGCATTTATGGTAAACATAATCAAGTGAGGTTATCAGTGTCACATCGACATGTTTTGTCGGCTGATGTTTACATGCACCTTTTTTTGGGGTAAAGAAAAATATATTGGTGCTTTTTAGAGAAGCAGAAACTAGAACATTCAAAGGTTTGAGAAGGGTTTGCAAAGTTTGATGTTTATTAGAATTGTTGGGGTGGAGAGCACTGAAATGGTAGGAGAATGAAGTAGGATGGAGCATGTGGGGGAAGTTGAAAAATGGAAACAAAGGGAAAAAGTATGGGAAAAATTGGAGAAGGGAGGGATAGAAAATTATATTGCAAAACTCCATTGCTTTGACCTAGATGTTACTAATAGTATGGTTAACTCTTGGGAGGATGGGAGATTGAAAGTGAATGGAGTGTCTTTTTAGATTACAGAGGAAGTCATTGCTCTTGTGTCTAAAATTCCAATGAAGGGTTTCAAATTTTTAAGAGACAAGAAGCTATTGGTGAATGTGGTCAAGGATTTCACTAAGAGCTCGGAGGAGAGGAATGGTCCAGTAAAATGTGAAATGTACTATGATATGGAGTCTTTCTGAAAACTTTAGAGGTATGTTTTATGAGTTTTTATTCAGTACATTATGTTGGATACTAGATTTGATCGTGTGAGAACTCATCACTTTTTTCTTCTCAACCATTTCCACCATGTCATTAAAATTATTTACTTCTATGAGAAAGGCTATTTCTAGATTTAAGAAAAAACCCATAGTGAATCTTGCTCTACATGAGGGATTATTACTGTTAATTTATGAGTATTTTAAAACTTAGACTTTAAGAAAAACTCCTCTGCATGGTGTGGATTCATCTGAGCACTCTAGCAGCTCTAGTTTTTCTTCTAATACAGAGGATATCCAAAGTATGAGCTCAGAGGCAGATGAAAACATATCCTATAGTAAGAAAGTCAAAAAGCCAAAAAAGAAATCACCTTATATTATCTCAAACAAAAAGAGTCTTAAAGGACATGGGCCTAAAACTACAGGCCAGGGTGATAAAGAATACAATGAGGAAGGGGAGGAAATGAAATTTGATGATGAGGAAAAGGAGGAGATAGAAATAAAGAGGGAAGAACTAGTTTCAAATAAATGGAAGAGGGTTAAAGAGATGGAAGCTAAGGGGTTTTGGGCCCAGGGCCAGAGATCTTAGCAATTCCTCCTTCCCCTATTCATGCCCAGGAGTAGGAGAAAGATAATATTGGTGGAGAGGGTGGAGAATTGGTTATAAAGGAAAGGTGAAAGGCATGGAGAAAATTCAATGTAAGAAAAACCAAAATGGGAATTGTCAGAGAGATAATGAATCCCCAAATCTTGGAAGAAAAATAGGACCAACTCCAGTTTGATGACCTAATCGATCCTGCTATGGTGGCAATAAAAGATAATGCTAGGGAAATGGGTATGAATTTGTTAAATAAAGCTCAAAATAGAATGATCAATAACTTTAGGTCTATGAAGTGGCTTTACCATGAATTGGAGAAGTTCAAGGAAAAAATGACCAACTAGAAAATAATAGCAAGGAGCTAGGTCTAGGAAATTAGAAGGATCAGGAGGATCAACTCAGCTTGGCTGAGAAGAGAATCCTAAACCTGGAAAATTATAATCATAACCTGTAAAATTAGATGATTTCCATCCTCAATTCTATTAATGACAACATTCTATCCCTTACTGGAATGTTAAAAGCTAGAGGCCTACTGGATGAGAATGAGGACAAGGACAAAGAAGAGCCAAGATGGAAGAGGATGCAACAATAGAAATTAACTTTAGTAGTCTAGATCAAGAAGCTCAGAAGACTCATGAGTAGATGATAGAGGAGACTCATAAATTCTATGAAGCTACTTAGACAATGCAGGAGCTTGAGAAAAATACAAAAGAGTAATCTTGGTTTATTTTTTCCTATCTTTTGTTGTTAGTTTTTTGTTGTTTTTTTTTAGTTGGCTTTTTCTTGTTCTATCTTTTTAACTGTTAGTTATATTGGCCTTTTCATTAGTCTTTGTTTTTTTTGGGCTTTCATGCTTATTATTAGCCTTGTGACTTGTCTTTTTTTTGGCTAGGCTTTAACTACTTATTATCAACCTTGGTTATATATTAACTTTTGGGTTTTAGGGTCCCTGTAAAACCTATTTATCTTATAAAAAATAATAACAACATCAATAGAATATCTAAAACCAAGAATAGTGTAGGAAATTTTGTAGAAAATCAATCTCAAATTGTATAAAATTTCATAGATCACTACAATAATATGCTCAATAATTATGAAAACTCAAACCTACAAGCTCATAAAATTATGGTCAGTTCAGTTCTAAGACTAATAAAAAATGAAGACAACAAATTTCTAAATAAGGCTTTCTCATAAGAACAAATACAAAAACTCTATTTAGTCTCAATCTAGACAACTCTCTAGGCCCTAATGAGTTCCAGGCCTTTTTCTTTCAGAAATGTTGGGATATTATAGGAAACAATCTATAGAAAGTAATAAAATTCATAAGGAACTTAGGGTCTCTATTAGCCAAAATAAAATAATATATTTTTATCCTTGATTCTTAAAAAAGATAATCAAGAATACCCCAAAGATTATTGATCAATAGCTCTATGTAATACAATATTTAAAATCTTATGTTAAGCACTAGCAAATAGACTCAAAATAGTTTTACCCAAATTAATCTTAGAAGAGAAAACTAGCTTCTTGCCCAATAGATCAATATTAGATAGGACTATAATCACTACTATATTGGGGTCCAATTTATGATGGCCACCCATTTCTCAAGTGATAGAACCATGAATTGACTCCCATCAAATGGATGTCAAACTTTTTCTATCTCAAATTGTGATGGAAATGGAATCTGTCATAATTGTGATGGATAAAATTGTCGTAACTTGGAAGAAGGAAGGGGCAAGAGTTCATGTTGAAGACATCACAATTGCAATAGTACATTGTCATAATTATGACATATTAAGCTTCCACTCTACCATCACAATTGCAACATCCATATGACAACTACACTGTGGAAGCAACATTGATCCATCAGAATTAGTTGTCATAATTGTGACAGTTTTGGAATAGCTCTATTATGGAAATGGCATCTAGCCAATGGAACATGTCATTGCAATTGAGAAATCTAGCTGAATTATTATATATTGAAATTGTTTACAAATCTTGTGTATATTCAAGAAACAACATGAGAATTACAAACTTATTCAAGCTCCTTTTGAGAAACTACACTAGAAACAACATTTAGAAGACCAGGAGTCACAACTAACAATCCACCTTTTACATGAGACAAATACAACCAATAGAAGACCAAGAGTCACAACTTAGAATTCCATAAAGATGTCCCTCTTTGTATTTGAACTAAGGTCTCTATAATGACAAATCATTGCTTCAACCAACTAAGATAAACCCCTTGGACTCTGGCCAAATTATTTTTAAAAATGTTGCTTGGAAATTGAAGTTTATCAAGCTCAAGAGAGAGATTCATGAGTCAATTTGAACCATGTTTCTTGATCATGAGTGCTTCACTCTTATACAAACATTAAATAATGAGAAAGATCTCTAGTGACTTGATCACATTTTGGTAAGACATATTTTCTAAGTCTAGATTTTATTGTCTTTGAATAATTTTGAGACAATTAGATTCTTTTTATTATGAGAGTGATAATGTAGAAATAGTTATTGCAAAGAATTGGTAGTTAACTATGCATGTTTCCCATAGTTGGAAAAATTATGCCTAGAATTATGAGCTAGTCTTGATGTATTAACAAAGTTTGTATCTAAAAGAATGAGGCCAAAGTAGGTTGGGTCAACAATCATGATTGGTCCAATACTTGTAGGGCTCACACAATCCTTCTTGGATGCAATTAATGCAGGGGATGTACCAATAATTGCAACATCATGGAAGGTGAATGCAATGGGTCATCTTTCATTGATGAACTTTTCTACTAATTTTCATTTCTAGTTTCTATTGTTGTTCCATGTTTCTCAAAAAATTTGTGAGACTATTCATGACTTTTGAATTTTGAAGCACATGGTACATATCATACTATCATAACAATTATTTTAGGATCAAATTAAACCTAGTATTTATATATTTGATATGGATTACATGGTTGTGGTGGCTTTATCTATTTATTTTTGGCATGACATTATTGTTTATCATAATCTCAATTTACCTAATTAATTAAGCACATTTAAATTCTTTGGCCAAAAAAAATTAACTATGATGTTAATAATGGCTCTAGTATGCTTTTTTTAAAGATGTATCTTTTCTAATTCTTAAATTTAATTAGCTTCTAGCTCTTGCCCATATAACTAGTGCCCTAAATAATTGTCCTTGATAAAAAAATCACAATCTGGTTTGGATTTTTGAGCTACTTGTATTTTTTAAATATCTGCAAGATTGAGAATCACAATTTGTGAGTTGTTGTGTCATTAATATCCATAAAATAAATGAATCACTTCCCATTGTACAATGTTAACATTTTTTGTTTATTGATTTAGAGTGTGAAGGAAGGTGAATGTATGTGATCTTATGAGTTTTCTATTGAATTCAATGTAGGGCTATCAATCTGCAAGATTGAGAGTCAATTTGTAAGCTATTTTCATTATTCTTTGCAAAATACATGTATCACTACTCATAATACAATTCAAACACATTTTGTTATTGATAATAGAGTGTAGACAAAGGTGAATGCTTGTAAGCTTATGAGTGTGCTATTGAAGCCTACATGGGGTCATTTAATCAATCAAAGTCACGTGAAGAGGTAGCTTAATCTCTACAAAAAAAAATTAATTTTTAATATGTTGTTTGTTCCAGGGTATTTGTGTGTATCAGGTTTATATTCTTGGATTACGTTTATAACTTTATAATTTTAATTTGACTATTTTGAGGTAGCTTTACAAGAATCATATGACAGTGCATTGCAAAAAGCTTTTGTTGTCTTTAACATAAGTGCAGTGGCAAAAAATGTTGCAAGACAAAAATAAGAGAAGATGATCTAAACCACCTTGAAGAAGCAATCTAGGGTAAAAACCAAAATTATTTGTCAATGTTTTGGTTTCTAAATATACTTAGCCTGCAACATTGATTGTCATACTCTAGTGAGCTTCTATTTTTGTAAGCTATGTATACACTAAGTTCAATACATCATTTATTTTAGGGCCTTAAATTTTAATGTACAAGTAAAATTATAGTTTGGCTCCTACATTTTTTGAAATATGTAACATAGTTTTGCATAAGTTGTGCTATGATGTTTATGTCTATTCATAATTGTCAAGGAAAAATTATAATTCCAGCCTTCTAGGTAGGTGTATTACGTACTACTAGACAACTAGTCCTTCTTAAGAAATAGTGATAGTAATGTTAAGTAGACAACAAAAATTTTAGAATCAATAAATGGTGTATTCTTAAATTGTAGAATGGGTACATAAGATGGGGAAATGCAATTTCACCAATGTATGCAAATCTTTGTTTAGCTCCTTTATGTTGAACTATAATGGGGTATGTGCAGGATCATGGTGTGCCAAAAAGTGGCAATGTGAAAAAAATAGAGTTTGAACACGTCTAAAAGTGCTTCAAAATCCGCTTTGACTTTTTTTCACCTATCCAGGTACCAAACCTGGAAAGTAAGGCCCAAGCCTTATCGAATATCTGATTTGAGATCGGATATCCGATATGAAATCGGATATCGAATCTCATATCAGATATCGGATCTCATATCGGATATCGGATATGAGATCCGATATCCGATATTGGCGGCATAAAAATTGGAGGGAAAAGGCACAAAAATTAGAGGGAAAAACAAATTTGTAAGTGATATAACTAATTTGAGTTATGAAATATGTAAAGATATAATATATAACCTATAAATATATAATATAATAACATAACTATTATATATAAAATAATATATAATCTATATCTTATATAATAATATAATATTATATTATATATATATATATATATATATAACATAATGTAAAGATATAATATATAATCTATTAATATATAATAATATATTATGTTATTATTATTATTATTATTATTTTTACTATATTTTTATTAAATATAATAACGTAATATATTATATATATGTTATTAATACATATTATTGTTATTATCATATATAAATTATAATCTATAATATATTATTATTATTATTATCATATGTAAATTATAATATATAATATATTATGTTATTATTATTATAATCTATAAATTATATATATATGATTGTTATACTATATTATTATTATTTTTACAATATTATTTCTAGTGGAGTCATTTATATGGGTTAAAAGGGCTCACAGGATGACCTATGACCCCTTTCGACACATTTCATGACAACATATGCCCCTAAGGGATCCTAGGACCCCTAGGGACATATTAGAATAGTTTATATGGGTTGAAGCGGGTCACAGGATGACCTATGAACCTGTTCGACATATTACAAGATGATATTTGTCCCTAGGGGTCCTAGGACACTTAGGGACATATTATAATCATTCATATTGGTCGAAGGGGGTCATAGGGTGACCAATGGCCACCTTCGACACATTCCACGATGACATATGTCCTTAGGGGTCCTAAGATCCCTAGGGACATATTAGAATCATTCATATGGGTCGAAAGGGATCATAGGGTGACATATGACCCCCTTCGACACATTCCATGATGACATATGTCCCTAAGGGTCCTAAGACCCCTAGGGACATATTAGAATCTTTCATATGGTTTGAAGGGGATCATATGGTGAACTATGACCCCCTTCGACATATTACATGATGACATATGTCCCAAGGGGTCCTAGGACACCTAGGGACATATTAGAATGCTTCATATGGGTCAAAGGGCGTCATAGGTTGACCTATGACGTCCTTTAACCCATTAAATGATGGCATATGTCTCTAGGGGTCTTAGGACCCCTAGGGACATATTAGAATCATTCTTATCAGTCAAAAGGGCTCATAGGGTGACCTATGACCCCCTTCAACCCATTAGATGACGACATATGTCCCTAGGAGTCCTAAGACCCCTAAGGACATATTAGAATTGTTTTTATGGGTCAAAGGGGGTCATAGGTTGACTTGTGACCCTCTTCGACACATTACATGATGACATTGTTTTTATGGGTCAAAGGGGGTCATAGGTTGACTTGTGACCCTCTTCGACACATTACATGATGGCATATGTCCCTAGGGGTCCTAGGACACCTAGGGACATTAGAATGCTTCATATGGGTCAAACGATGTCATAGGTTGACCTATGACCCCCTTCGACCCATTAAATGATGGCATATATAGCTAGGGGTCCTAGGACCCCTAGGGACATATTACAATCGTTCTTATGGGTCAAAGGAGGTCATAAGTTGACCTATAACCCCCTCTGACCCATTATATGATGACATATGTCCTTAGGGGTCCTAGGAACCCTAGGGACATTTTAGAATGTTTCATATGGATCAAAAGGGGTCATAGGTTGACCTATGACCCCCTTCAAACCATTAAATGACAACACATATCCCTAGGTGTCTTAAGAGCCCTAGGGAAATATTAGAATCTTCGACCCATTACATGACAATATATGTCCCTGGGGGTCCTAAGATCTCTAGGGACATATTATAATCATTCATATGGGTTAAAGAGGGTCACAGATTGACCTATGACCCCATTTGACCCATTACATGATGACATATGTCCCCAAGGGTCCTAGGATCCCTCAGAACATATTAGAATCATTCAAATGGGTCAAAAGGGGTCATAGGTTTACTAATGACCTCCTTTGACCCATTAAATGATGACATATGTCCCTACCAATTCTAGGACCCCTAGGGACATATTAGAATTGTTCTTATGGATCAACAGGGGTCATAGGTTGACCTATGCCCCCTTCAACCCATTAAATGATGACATTTGTCCCTAGGGGTGCTAGGACCCCTAAGGACATATTAGAATCATTTTTATGGGTCAAAGGGGGTCATAGGTTGACCTATAACGCCCTTTGATCTATTACATGATGAAATATGTCCCTAGGGGTCCTAAGATTCCTAAGGACATATTAGAATCCTTATAATCGGTCAAAGAGGGTCATAGGTCACCCTATGACCCCATTTGACCTATATTACCCATTCGAATATGTCCCTAGGGGTCCGCAGACCCCTAGGGACATATGTCATCATTTAATGGGTCAAAGAGGGTCATAGGTCACCCTATGACCCCCTTTGACCCATAATACCCATTCGAATATGTCCCTAGGGGTCCTAGGACCCCTAGAGACATATGTCGTTGTTTAATGGGTCAAAGGGGGTCATAGGTCACCCTATGACCCCCTTTGACCCATATTACCCATTCGAATATGTTCCTAGGGGTCCTAGGACCCCTAGCGACACATCTCGTTGTTTAACGGGTCAGAGAGGGTCATAGGTCACCCTATGACCCCCTTTGACCCATATTACCCATTCGAATATGTCCCTAGGGGTCCTAGGACCCCTAGAGACATATATCATCGTTTAATGGATCAAAGAGGGTCATAAGTCACCCTATGACCCCCTTTGACCCATATGTACGATTCAAATATGTCCCTAGGGGTCCTAGGACCCCTAGAGACATATGTCATCATTCAAAGGGTCAAAGAGGGTCATAGGTTACCCTATGACCCCAATTGACCCATATTACCCGTTCGAATATGTCCTTAGGGGTCCTAGGACCCCTAGGGACATATTTGAATCGTTTAATGCATCAAAGGGGGTCATAGGTCACCCTATGACCCCCTTTGACTCATATGAACGATTCAAATATGTCCCTAAAGGTCCTAGGACCCCTAGGGACATATGTTGTCATTTAATGGGTCAAAGGGGGTCATAGGTCACCCTATGACCCTTTTTGACCCATATGAACGATTGGAATATGTCCCTAGGGTCCTAGGACCCCTAGGGACATATGTCATCGTTTAATGGGTCAAAGAGGGTCATAGGTCACCCTATGACCCCATTTGACCCATATTACCCATTCGAATATGTCCCTTGGGGTCCGAGGACCCCTAGGGACATATGTCATCGTTTAATGGGTCAAAGAAGACCTATGACCTCCTTTGACTCATATTACCCATTCGAATATGTCCCTAGGGGTCCTAGGACCTCTAGAGACGTATATCGTCGTTTAATGCGTCAAGAGGGTCATAGGTCACCCTATGACCCCCTTTGACCCATATGAACGATTCGAATATGTCCCTAGGGGTCCTAGAACCCCTAGAGACATATGTCATCGTTTAATGGGTCAAAGAGGGTCATAAGTTACCCTATGACCCCATTTGACCCATATTACCCATTCGAATATGTCCCTAGGGGTCCTAGGACCCTTAGGGACATACGTCATCATTTAATGGGTCAAAGAGGGTCATAGGTCACCCTATGAACCCCTTTGACCCATATTACCCATTCGAATATGTCCCTAGGGGTCCGAGGACCCCTAGAGACATATATCATCGTTTAATGGGTCAAGAGGGTCATAGGTCACCCTATGACCTGCTTTGACCCATATGAACGATTCGAATATGTCCCTAGGGGTCTTAGGACCCCTGGAGACATATGTCGTCGTTTAATGGGTCAAAGAAGGTCATAGGTTACCCTATGACCCCATTTGACCCATATTACCCATTTGAATATGTCCCTAGGGGTCCTAGGACCCCTAGGGACATATGTCATCATTTAATGGGTCAAAGGGAGACCTATGACCTCCTTTGACTCATATGAACGATTCAAATATGTCCCTAGGGGTCCTAGGACCCCTAGGGACATATGTCGTCGTTTAATTGGTCAAAGGGGGTCATAGGTCACCCTATGACCCCCTTTGACCCATATGAACCATTTGAATATGTCACTAGGGTCCTAGGACCCCTAAGGACATATGTCATCGTTTAATGGGTCAAAGGGGGTCATAGGTCACCCTATGACCCCCTTTGACTCATATGAACGATTCAAATATGTCCTTAGGGGTCCTAGGACCCCTAGGGATATATGTCGTCGTTTAATAGGTCAAAAGGGGTCATAGGTCACCCTATGACCCCTTTTGACCCATATGAACCATTCGAATATGTCCCTAGGGTCCTAGGACCCCTAGGGAAAAATGTCTTCGTTTAATAGGTCAAAGAGGGTCATAGGTCACCCTATGACCCCCTTTGACACACATTACCCATTTGAATATGTCCCTATGGGTCCTAGGACCCCTAGGGACATATGTCGTCGTTTAATGGGTCAAAGAGGGTCATAGGTCACCCTATGACCCCCTTTGACCCATATTACCTATTCGAATATGTCCCTAGGGGTCCTAGGACCCCTACAGACATATATCGTCGTTTAATGAGTCAAGAGGGTCATAGGTCACCCTATGACCCCCTTTGACCCATATGAACGATTCGAATATGTCCCTACGGGTCCTGGGACCCCTAGAGACATATGTCATCATTTAATGGGTCAAAGAGAGTCATAGGTTACCCTATGACCCCATTTGACCCATATTACCCATTCGAATATGTCCCTAGGGGTCCTAGGACCCCTAGAGACATATGTCATCGTTTAATGGGTCAAAGGGGGTCATAGGTCACCCTACGACCCCCTTTGACTCATATGAATGATTCAAATATGTCCCTAGGGGTCCTAGGACCCGTAGGGACATATGTCGTCGTTTAATGAGTCAAAGGGGGTCATAGGTCACCCTATGACCCCCTTTGACCCATATGAACGATTTGAATATGTCTCTAGGGTCCTAGGACCCCTAAGGACATATGTCATCGTTTAATGGGTCAAAGAGGACCTATGACCCCCTTTGACCCATATTACCCATTCGAATATGTCCCTTGGGGTCTGCGGACCCCTAGGGACATATGTCATCGTTTAATGGGTCAAAGAGGGTCATAGGGTGACCTATGACCCCCTTTGACCTATATTACCCATTCGAATATGTCCCTAGGGGTCCTAGGACCCCTAGAGACATATATCGTCGTTTAATGGGTCAAGAGGGTCATAGGTCACCCTATGACCCCCTTTGACCCATATGAACGATTCGAATATGTCCCTAGGGATCTTAGGACCTCTAAAGACATATGTCATCATTTAATGGGTCAAATAGGGTCATAGTTACCCTATGACCCCATTTGACCCATATTACCCATTCGAATATGTCCCTAGGGGTCTTAGGACCCCTAGGGACATATGTCATCGTTTAATGGGTCAAAGGGGGTCATAGGTCACCCTATGACCCCCTTTGACCCATATGAACAATTCGAATATGTCCCTAGGGTCCTAGGACCCCTAAGGACATATGTCATCGTTTAATGGGTCAAAGAGGGTCATAGGTCACCCTATTACCCCCTTTGACCCGTATTACCCATTCGAATATGTCTCTTGGGGTCCAAGGACCCCTAGGGACATATGTCATTGTTTAATGGGTCAAAGAGGGTCATAGGTCACCCTATGACCTCCTTTGACCCATAATACCCATTCAAATATGTCCCTAGGGGTCCTAGGACCCCTAGAGACATATGTCGTCGTTTAATGGGTCAAAGGGTGTCATAGGTCTTGGGGTCCAAGGACCCCTAGGGACATATGTCATTGTTTAATGGGTCAAAGAGGGTCATAGGTCACCCTATGACCTCCATTGACCCATAATACCCATTCGAATATGTCCCTAGGGGTCCTAAGAGCCCTAGAGACATATGTTGTCATTTAATGGGTCAAAGGGGGTCATAGGTCACCCTATGACCCCCTTTGACCCATATGTACGATTCAAATATGTCCCTAGGGGTCCTAGGACCCCTAGGGACATATGTCGTCGTTTAATGGGTCAAAGAGGGTCATAGGTCACCCTATGAGCCCCTTTGACCCATATGAACGATTCGAATATGTCCCTAGGGGTCCGAGGACCCCTAGGGACATATGTCGTCGTTTAATGGGTCAAATAGGGTCATAGGTCACCCTATGACCCCCTTTGACCCATATGAACGATTTGAATATGTCCCTAGGGGTCTGAGGACCCTTAGGGACATATGTCATCGTTTAATGGGTCAAAGAGGGTCATAGGTCACCCTATGACCCTCTTTGACCCATATGAACGATTCGAATATGTCCCTAGGGGTCTGAGGACCCCTAGGGACATATGTCATCGTTTAATGGGTCAAAAAGGGTCATAGGTTACCCTATGACCCCATTTGACCCATATTACCCATTCGAATATGTCCCTAGGGGTCCTAAGACCCCTAAGGACATATGTCGTCGTTTAATGGGTCAAAGGGGGTCATAGGTCACCCTATGACCCCCTTTGATCCATATGAACAATTCGAATATGTCCTTAGGGGTCCAAGGACCCCTAGAGAAATATGTCATCATTTAATGAGTCAAAGAGGATCATAGGTCACCCTATGACCCCTTTTGACCCATATTACCCATTCGAATATGTCCCTAGGGATCCTAGGACCCCTAGGGACATATATCGTCATTTAATGGGTCAAAGAGGGTCATAGGTCACCCTATGACCCCCTTTGACCCATATGAACGATTGGAATATGTAGGACCCCTAGGGACATATGTCATCGTTTAATGGGTCAAAGAGGGATGACCCCCTTTGACCCATATTACCCATTTGAATATGTCCCTTGAGGTCCTATGACCCCTAGGGACATATGTCATCGTTTAATGGGTCAAAGGGGGTCATAGGTCACCCTATGATCCCCTTTGACCCATATGAATGATTCAACTATGTCCCTGGGGGTCCTAGGACCCCTAGGGACATATGTCATCATTTAATGGGTCAAAGGGGGTCATAGGTCACCCTATGACCCCCTTTGACCCATATGAACGATTCGACTATGTCCCTAGGGGTCCTAGGACCCCTAGGGACACATGTCATCGTTTAATGGGTCAAAGAGGGTCATAGGTCACCCTATGACCCCCTTTGACCCATAATACCCATTCGAATATGTCCCGAGGGGTCCTAGGACCCCTAGGGACATATGTCATTGTTTAATGGGTCAAAGGGGGTCATAGGGTGACCTATGACCCCCTTTGACCCATTAAACGACGACATATGTCCCTAGGGGTCCTAAGACCCCTAGAGACATATATCATCGTTTAATGGGTCAAAGAGGGTTATAGGTCACCCTATGACCCCCTTTGACTCTTATATATTAATAATATACATATATATTAATAATATACATATCAATATAATAATATATATATATATATACATATACATATTACATTATTATATTTAATGAAAATATTACGTTATTATATAAATATATTAATAACATACATATTAATATAATAATATATATAATATATATTATATTTAATAAAAATATTACTATGTTATATAAATATTATATTATTATACATATTAATATAATAGTATATAATACATATTACATTTAATGAAAATATTACGTTATTGTATATATTAATAACATAGATATTAATATAATAATATATAATATGTATTTTATATATATATATAAATTACGTTATTATATTTAGTAAAAATAATAATAATATATATTATATTTATAGATTGTAATAAGATTAACATAAGATATTATTATATATTACTAGATTATATCTTGTATGTTTACATTATGTTGTTATATATATATAATATATTAAAATATGCCTTTACATATTAATCTAAGTGAAATAATTTAAAAATAAAAAATTAGAACGTTTAAATCGAATTTCCCTCCAAAATTTGAAGATTTTTGGAATTTGACTACCGAGCCATATCGGATATCTGATGTCAAATCGGATATCCGATCAGGCTTGGTATTTACCAAGCCTACCCGGTCAACCCCAAAGACGTGTTTATAGAGAGTTTTAGTGATACTCAGACTTCGGGTAGCCGTCTAACAATGTTATTTTGATCAAAATTGAATGAAACGAAATGGGTTTTTTAATATCGCTCTCTAGATTCCATCAATATAATTTTTGTCAAATTCTGAGTTCGATAAGTATTTATTAGTTAATTATCAATGAAGATTATTGTAAAGTGTTGATTGACATACTGAATGAAAAATAGCTATAACTTTCAAACGGTATAACATTTTTTAAATCTAAAAGTTGCTTCACATTCTATACTTCGCCTAGTATAAGAAAAAAACAAAAAAAGAAAAATTTGATCAAATTTTCTATTAGTTAGGGTGGTCAGACACAGGACTTTTTTTAATCCGAAAAAGTTTTGGTAGAAAATTCATATTTAATTATTTATTTGAAATAAAAATATCAAAAAATATGCGTCACATCGAGGCATGAGTCTAGTTTTCATATTAAAAAAATATTATGATTTGATTTTGATTAAAGTGGTGAGACATACACCTACTTTTTATTTTCGCCCTGAAATTTTCTTAGTACTGCATTAAAATTCAAACTTTTGACCAATCAATTATTTTTTTCTCCTGATAAGGCCTAGTAGTTTAGAAACTACATTCAATTTTTTACAAATTATTTTCTTACAACTTTTTGATATAAAGTCCATAACCACTTCAAAATTATGTGTCAAGTTGACATAAACCTGATTTGCTGATTTTTCACTGCCACTTAAGGCCATAGTTTGGTACACCATGATCTTGCACATACCCAATGGGTGATTGTTTTTTATTAGATAAATAGGTTTTATAGGGATCCTGAAACCTGAGAGTTAATACATATCAAATTTTTGGTCTATCCCATACATCTCTTTAACTTGGTTGATTTGAATGTGGTAGATGTTGATATTTAGAATTATATTGAGTTAGTACTAAAATATTGAATATCATTGCACAATTTTAAGCAAAATGCATTTAGGGATTCTAAACTAAAATACACAAGTATTATTCAAATGAAGAACAAAAAGCTACATGTTGCTTGATATGCCCTTGATGCAAAGCTTGATCAAGTTATAAGGTAGTCTTATCTTTTGTTAAATTATTTTTTTCATTTATGTTATTTGTTCAAGCTCATGTAAATTGTATAGTGATCATTTTATCAAATAACTTTAAAATTTATTTTGTAATTGTACCCACTTTGACTCTTATTAATGTCTTTATGGCATTGTGTGATTATTGATGTGCTAACAATTATATTTGCTTGCTTTTAACTACAAAACATATTTCCATGCTCTATTTTTAATTTCTAAATGACCTCGTGTTAGAGTATGAAGCATCATCTTTTTTCCCACAAAAGTGGTGAAAACTTGCTAACTTCTTAGAGAAAAGGTAAGAACCTAGTTCCTTAATAAATTATGCCCTTGTGCTAATAATGTTTCCATTTAGAAACCTAAAAATTTAATTTTTAATGTTCTAATAAAAATTTATTTTCTTCATGATTTTCTAGTTTAGAAGGGGCTCTATTTGACCTCACTAAGAGACTCAGTGATCAAAATTATACTAAAAGATTTGGGCTCCAATTGAAATGTTTTTCACTTGAAGATAAATTAGAATTGATTAAAAATTAGATGGAGGTTAGCCAGAAGCATAGAAATGATTACTTAACAATATATGAGGATGTTATTTCACATAATAATAAAAAGATTTCAGATGAATATGCAACTAGAAAAGCTAATATTCAGAGTAGGTATAACTCATTAGAAGAGAGATACACAAATGCATTTGAAGTTCTAGAATCTACCAGGAAAGAAGGTTCTAAGGTTATGAACATATAATGTCAATGCAAAAAATTGAAGAAGAGTAGATTGTTTCAAAAATTGCCTCTTTAAAAAGTAGGCATACTGGTGAACAAGTTAAATTGGCAAGGGAAGAGGCACCTGAGTGGAAATAGAAACATGAAATTTCTATTAAGCAAGCTCAAATATCATTGGAGAAAGCTACAATACAACAATGTTCTAGAAAGAAAGCACAATAGAGAGAGGATTCTTTGAGGATAGAATTTGCTACCACTATAGCATAGAAGGTAAGGCATATTAATACCATTAGAAAAATTATTAGTAATGTAATATATGATAAAGGACAATCCATTATGTAAAATGATTTCTTAGTGTTTAATGTATATGAAATTTTCATTTCACAATTTTTTTTTGAACTACATATGGTAATTTAAAAAAAAAAAATTTGTGTTTTTTAGGAGAATGAAGTAAAAGATTCTTTGGCAAGGCTTGAGAATGTCAAGATTCTCCTAGTAGGATATAACCTATAATTGAAATTAGATTGCAAAATCAAGATGTTGGGATAAATGGTTTGTACATTTGAAATCATAAAAATAAAATATCCAAAATCATTAATCCTTTTGAATAATCATTTTTCTTAGCATAAAAAAGTTGTAATGAGAATTTCATAATAAAATTCACATGCCCAATTCTATTAATTTAAAAAAAGTTAACTCATCCACAATTTCAAAAAATTGATGACCATTATCTATATGGATTAGAAAATTACCAAATACTACATACCTTACTTAAATTTGATGCAATCCTAGTAAACTTGTTTGAATGTTATATCTAGCAAGCACAATCCATTTGCCACCATAAACAAGCACTAGAGTAGAAAAATATAATGTTAGAAAACTAGCATAATTTAAAAAGTTGACATAAGTTTCAGATTAAAACAATTGACATAAGTTCTAGAAAATTGATACACATAACCATTTCTTTTTTAGGTCATCCTTAAATTGGTCTCCACATCTCCATATTACAAAGAAAAAAGGTAATGGAGTGTCTGTCATGCCAAAAATATAGGGCATAAACACACTAACAATTTTTTTTTTTTAAGGTGAAAATCGGATTTAAATGCAATACATAAGTATTTAGATAGAACTACTTAATTTCCTCACACTCATGTATAATTACGAATTTTAAGCAAAAATCAAATGTAAATTTTCTTAACATATTTTAATCTTAAATTACATAACTTTATATATATCACCATGTTATCTAATTAACTTCAATCAAATGAATATGGTTATGAAACATACGAATGTTGTAGGAAGACTGAAACTTCATTTTATACATTTACAAATAAACATATGTAAAGAACTGAAATACTAAAAGGCTCAATGTAAGAAAATTACTCAATCCTTTTTTTTTATTTTCCTATTATTCAATGTGGTTCAAGGCTCTATTGAGAAAGAACTAGTAAGAAAACCCAACATCCTTGCCAATACATCAATATTTAAATATGTTTTTACATAATATTACAATTCAAATGAATTATCTTCTAGGTCCTTCACAAGAGGTATTTTCTAATAGCTTTAATGCACCAAGGGAACCATGGAGAGACAAGAACCAACATGGAGGTAAAACAACATAATATGATGAACAATTCAAGCATGCATTCCCAACCTAGTTTTGCACAAGAGGTTCAACATTGAACCAAAATAGGGGGGAGGCCAATTTTCTCAATAGGAGATGTCAATCACCATACCATAACATAGCCCTTTTGGGGCTAAAATTCAAAAACTTCCATTCTTCTACAAATGCCCTTTCGGGGCCAATATAACAAGGGTATTCATTCCTTCCCTTCTTCAAGAATTCAAATTTTCATACAAGGTATGGGATGACAAGTAGGGGCCCATACACCCTACCCTCTTTCCCTCCTCTCACCATGAAAGGAGACTCTACACTATTGAGGTCCAACTAAGGCCCTTCCCCCATACATGGCCACTTCTTCCCTATCCAAGGGTGAGTGATGACAAAACAATCTCCATGAAATCCCTTCAAAAAAAAAAATCAAGGCAAGCATAAGAATAACATCAAGAAACAAGTGAAGATCCCTCCAAATCAACCCCAACACATAAGCAAGCACTACAAAGAACAACACAATGCCTTATGCATGATTCAAGCATGAACAACATGAAGAAACAATTCAAAAGAGTGAAGAACTCTTACCTTCACAAAAAGTTATGGAAAAATGGTAGGTTGAGAAGAGCTTTTCCATTTTTTTTCCTTCAATCTTAAAACTTTCTCCAAAACTAGAGATTGGGTAACAACCCCAAAACTTCTCCAAAATGTATCTAAATGTGTTCCTAACTCAACTAGACTTTACGTAAACCCCAAGGTGGAGTTTGAGTCACTAACTCAAGAAGGAGACCATCAATTTTCGCAATCAACCAAAAGTAGGGTTTTTGAGTGACCCTACAAGTTAACCAAAGAGGCTAAGGGGGTGGAAAGTACTCCCAACCCATACCCTTACCCCTAGGGTACTTAAATTTAATGTTTTTAAGCCTTAAAGACTTAATAGGAACTAAAAAAAAGCTAGGAGAATAGTAAGTCCAATTAAAAACCTTCAAAGAAAGACAATGCAAATAGCACAAATTAGCAAGGGGTACAACTCCATCTTTCCATTAGGTTTCCCAAATAACTATCCTACACACTCATTGCACACATCAGTAGCTCAAGAAATTACATGCATATATGTAAATTACATATCGAAAAAATTATGTAAATTAGAAATGTCCATTTTTCTAATAATCAATTGTTTATCTCATCCTACTCATATTTTTTACTATTAAAATTGCATAGTCAAAGTGTTAGTTCTGCATTCATTTTTTTCATCATCATACATGTTCATAAAGCATTAGATGATGAAATCAAATATCTTAAAGTAAAGCTACACACATCATAAAATAGCATAATAATGTTCAATGCATCAAATAGTGTCTCGACATATCGAGTCATGAGTATCAAAATAATAATGTATCATCTATGCTACGGTGGGTCAGAGTGAGGCCTCACAAATCAAAACATGAATCTTTCATTGAAGCAACCCTTTCTTATTTCTACACGCCTTTAATCATTAGAAATTACATAATCAACATAACTTTATTCATTAATTCAGATTAAAATACTAGAATAATCATCATTAGGCATGCATATAATTAAACATCATTAATAAGGAAAAATGAACTATTTGAAAGCATACCACTTAATCCTCAAGGTACCAAAATCAGCAACCTCATTATCAGGTGAAAATGTTTCACATCATTGATAGTAACAATTAATGTTTTAAATAGTTGAGGTGATGAAATAGTTCTACAATCACTAAGTATTAGAACATGGATATATCAACTATTCTAGATTTCATTAGGACATTCACAATATAAGCATTACTTCATATCTTTTTCCAATCTCCTATGATAGTTTTAACAGAGGGTTCATATTTGATAAGTACATATGAGGAGGGTCCTTACATCCTCCCCCACTAGCCTTTGACTTCCTCCTAGAAGTCGCACAACTAGAATGTTTCATCTTATGGTAGACTTTGTCTAGACCTGTTTCAAAATTTACTCTTATAAAGAGAATGATAAATAATTCACATACACAATCATGGGAGATAACATATTTACCTAATTATTCTTACTAAAGGAAAAGTTCAGTCCAAAATTCTAACATGGTTACAAATTCTAGGGTCAAATATCCCTAAAAACATACTAGTCACATATAAACAACATTCTAATCTAGTATAAAATACCTATAAAGTCTCTAGCCATAATAATATCATAAGGAATTTCAAATTCCACATGTCCACTCACTGGGTAACAAATTTACAAGACTCCCTCAAATGAGGTTTTGATAATAAGCAACTTGTCCCTTATTCTAGGTTAATTACTCTCCCTTTAGAGTTTCCATGATGCACTGAATCTTGATATGCTACTCAATGAGTCCATCACTACACATGTACCTTTCTAGCTAGGGGTCTTTTCAATTAACCCGTAACCTTAGCCAAATATATGTTGGGGTGCAATTTCATTAGTCATAACATCCAATGGACACCACACGTCCTATCCTCAAAGTCTCGGGAGAGGGTGGGGCATGAATACTCTCACTAATGACCCCAACTCTAAAGTTAAACATCCACTCAACTATCAAAAATCCCATTTGGTAGGCCCACCATATGTCACTTTTCCAAAAAAATTAAAAGAAAGTGCCTTACAAATAAATTCAACATCAAGGATGAAACATCCAACGCAAAAGTCAGAAATCAAAGAAATGAAGAGTGCCCACAATAGTACAATTTTAAATCAAGAAGTAAAGACATAATCAAGAGGCAAAATAGAATTCTCAATAATACAATTGGCTAAACAGCCCCACATTACACTAAAGGCAAAAAGGAGAAGCATTAAGAGTGCCAAAATTTGAAATCAGCCAAATAAGGGCATAAATCCAATTACTTACAAAATTTACATTACTAACATAATGCATCCATACCAAGGTCTCTGAGGATAATGAACAATCTTAGGTCTCCCAAATACATTGTAGGGATCTTGAGTTGATTTAGATGGTGGTCTATCAACCATGTCACTCAAATATTGATTGATCCCACCTACTAACTACACACTTATCTTCATTGACATCACCTTAAAATTAGGGTTTTTTGTACTAAAGGGTTTTCCCTAATTAGAACTCACTCAAAAGTGCAATGCAAGGATATTAAAATGAGTCTCCAACAATCCTCTTGTTGCTATGTTGGTTTCCTTTTGAAGACTCTAACATGTGGAGGCTTTAGTGACTGTAGAGTTAAAATTTAAGTTGTAATTTACAAACCTAAATTTCTTATTCTCAAATCACTATAATTACATATTAGGGCACACACCCATAATCTTTCTTAGGTCAAATTCACCACAATATACCGGCTGAAGTTGTGTTATCAATCTCACCAAATTTAATATGATCTTCTATTCATAAATATATCACTATCCATGTTATTCCATCATTTACACAAATTCTAATAATCTTCCAAGAATGTGCTAAATGCTATTTTTCTTATCAATAGTCCATACTTCACGTTCTTCTAGTCATAAATGACGTATGAATTCATCCTTAGGTTGTAGGTTTGCAACTACTAAGGTATAAAACCATTATTAGGATGTCGTCAATGTTTACTTATTCACTCTTACAATTATCTCCTTGTTGTCAATATAGGTCATCATTATTGTTCTTATCATACCTTGTGGCTTATAATTTTCTTATTGCTTAACTCTGGTACTCGAACCCTTAGTTCATGTTAGGTTGATGACCTCATCACGCATTGTCCCATCTTCTAAACAAAACCCCAAACCCTTCTATCAAGCTATCTAGACAACTTTAAAATCCATTATACATTTAAATTCTAATATAGCCATTAGAACTAATTAAATCATTCTATTCCTTATTTAATTTATTTACAACATTCACATCACTTTATAACATCACCTGATTCCCTAAACAAGTTATCTTGTTAACCTAACTCTATAGAACTCTCAAAACAATAGCATCTTCTGATTCCAAATTGATAACTTAATCTCACATCTTCAATTAATTAATTTTAATTTTAATTTTTAAAAAAAATATATTTATTGAAGCTTTTCTAAACATCTTTAGAATATCTAACTACAAGACATCAAAAAATAATCCATAACTAAACATACTAAAAACTATAATCTTATTGATATTCATATTTAAAACCAAAATGCTACTAGTATACAAAATTTAAAACTAAAACTAAAAACACTAAATAATAATGTTTAAACGTAATGGTTATACAATTACTTTAACACTAAATTAAAAACCTATGCACATACTAACTAAATAAAATGAACATGAAAATTAAACTCCCAAAATAGATAATTAAATAAATAAATAAAAATTTACAACTAATCTATTTCTAACTTTACTATATAATTGCTAACTTAATATCTAAAATTTATCATATCCTATCACTTAATAATTTACATTTTTAGAGCACTTTAAAATCCTAACTCATACTCTTGAATTACCCTTAATAAAACATACTAAACAAATGACTTAACATCTAACATTAAAGAAAATCACTAGGATCATATTAATAATCCTTACTAACTTTATTTGTAACTAAACATTAGACTTAGCAATTCCTAATATCTTTTTAATTAACAATATTTACTAACTAAAATAGAATATTAATACTAAATAAAATTTAATTAACTAAATCCTAAAATTTCTTACTAACCAATCAAGTCACTAACTTTAACATTTTACAATAAACAATCTCTACTAAATTTTACTAACACCTAACTCCCCCTAAACATTAGCAAGTAGCTCATCTCTCTAATAATAGTTAACTTGACCAAATAGTTAAACATGGGAAACATAGAAGTAAGAAGTTAGCCACTCCTAAATTAATTAAAGTGATTGATAAATCTCACACATTTCTAACCCCATTAATGGTTATAATCCAAACTAATTCAAACATTGCCACACTAAACACACTCACCAACTAGCCTCACTCAGATCTCAAACAATGATCATAATACTTTGAATCTCAATAAATGATGATGCAACAACTTTCAAGTTATAGCCAAATTAGCAAACACATCAAAACTTCCATCGATCATAAACCTATTCTTAGAAGTGTGAGATTGATCCTTCATGCCATATAACCGGAATTGGATATCACAATGGGGGAAACCAATTCAGGGAAGCCTTGAAAATATCTAATCAAGCAATGGAAATGAAGTGGGCAGAAATATTAGTTCTCTAGGCCGTAGTTTGGATGGTCAATATAGTCACATTTATTGGGGACATCAGCTGCAAGGGAAATGGGAGCTCTTGCTAGAAAATAGTAGAATTTCATCAATGCATTCGGTGCTGCTTCATACAAGCAGAGTTTTCATGTATGACCCACATGGCTCCCACACTTCCTACCTTATCCCCCCGACTAGGATGTACACCTATGATGGGAGAGGGTGCAATTTTGTTTGAAAATGCCCAAAACAAGACTTTCCATCCAAATCACATTGAAGGTGGGAGGTGACTAGGACTTGACACCATCCCCAAATGATAGGTAACCTTTGCTTAATCATCTTCCATGAAGAAGAAGAAGAAATGGAAGATAAAATTTTCAGTGACTCTTCCCTCAAATAGTTCTCTTTTTCTGGCACTGCGGTCAGCCCAAGACTAGATATAAAGCAAAGTGTTTTATTTTGTACATACACCATGGCTGACGTTGAGTGGAGCAGTGCTTTGGCAGTAGAATTACTACAAAAACCTATAGAAAATCCTATGGTAGAGGAATCCTTGAGAAAATAGGCACTCCAAGTAAGTGTAGATTGAAATGTGTAATGAAAGGTGAGATCTGCAATGCTCTGGTATTTTCAAAAAGATATTTGTAAGTGGTTCTAGATGAAGATGGAAGATCACTTGTTTAAAATCATCCATCCTTTCAACATTAATGTCATCCTCAGTAGATAGGGAGTAGTTCAATGCATTTTCCCTATAGATTTGATGGTGTGGGAAGGATCGACCTTGTCTTATTCCTTGGAATCAATGCATTATAGCCTGGAAAAAGGGATGTGAATGGGGGTGAGGATGGTCCAACCATCCATTAAAGTTGCCCCCATGCCTGTGTGCTTTAAAAGTGCCTGCACAAATTCCAACCACCAAGTGGAAATTCCACTTCCCCCACAATCAGTGCGCCTCCCAAGTGGTTTGGCCCTAGCCAAAAAAAAGAGAGAAGAAAATTCCTTCCCCACATTACATAGTGACCAAAAAGGCTGATTTCATTATAGGAAAGGGGATAAAATCATGCATTGACTTAGTTTTTTTTTTTTGAAAACATACAAACCTTGCCACCTTCCCTTGGGCATTTCCCCATGTCTACACACTCTGCCCAAGGCTGAAAAAAATAGACCATCCATTATATTGCTAGCATCTTTCTCTAGATCTTTTCCACCATGCAGCCCAAAAGATCTTCAATGGATATGGCCAAGTGGGAAGGGTTGTGCATCTCCCAAGGCCAACCAATATGGCAAAACTGGTATGCATAGAAGAGGAATAAACAAGCTTTAGTAAAAGTCAATAAGAAACCATCCACCAACTGAGTTTAAGAGGGACTTTCAAATCAAAGAAGTTTCATTCATCAGCACTTGGAGTTAATGTGCCCATTCAACAACAATAATACCACCATTTAAAGAAGTGGTACACAAGATGGGTCTCTTGTACACAAATTGCAAACTTGATTATTATAATGTTAAAATTATACTATAGTTAAGGAGGGGCTTTATGATACATGCTTTGGTACAATGAGGAGTCTTGCACTCTACGTAGGAATGTTAGCATTATAAATGCATGCTGCACCCAAGGTAAAGAGGTTTATTAAGTATAAAGTTAAGTGGTTGGAGTTTAGAATATTTTTGATTTATATATATATATATAGTAATTTCATTAAATTTTATAATTAATGATTAAAAGAAAGTCTATAAGATATTAAGAGAATCTCTAGGAATATGCTTTGTTGTAAAGGGGATTAAAATTTCCCCATACAAAATACAACATCTTGTAGGTGCTTATTTTGAATATATATTTTTCTTTGAAACTTTTCTCTTGCTTCTTTTGAAAGTCTATGTATATATTTTTTGAATTATAACATCGATTTTAAAAGTCTTGCTAATATAGCAAGATAGGATTAGTTTTTCCTTCCAATCACATATGAAAATGTGAGAGGAGATTTAATTCATGTATTTTTAAATGTCCACACTTTTCATAGACCCATTATTGCCCAAGCTTTACGAAACCGAGCTCTGATACCAAAATGTCATGCCCAAAATATAGGGCATAAACACACTAAACAATTTTTTTTTAAGGTGAAAATTAGATTTAAATGCAATACATAAGTATTCGAATAGAAGTACTTAATTTACTCACACTCATGTATAATTATGAATTTTAAGTACAAATCAAATGTGAAATTTCTTAACATATTTTAATCTTAAATTGCATAACTTGATATATATCACCATGTTATCTGATTAACTTTAATCAAATGAATATGGTTACAAAACATATGAATTTCGTAGGAAGACTAAAACTTTATTTTATCCATTTACAAATAAACATATGTAAAGAACTGAAATACTAAAAGGCTCAATGCAAGAACATTACTCAATCCTTTTTTTTTTATTCTTCTATTATTCAACCTGGTTCAAGGCTTTGTCGGGAAAGAACTAGTAAGAAAACCCAACATCCTTGCCAATACATCAATATTTAAATATGTTTTTACATAATATTACAATTCAAATGATTTCTCTTCTAGGTCCTTCACAAGAGGTCTTTTCCAATATCTTCAATGCACCAAGGGAACCATGGAGAGACAAGAACTAAGATGGAGGTAAAACAACATAATATGATGAACAATTCAAGCATGCATTCCCAACCCAGTTTTGCACAATTAGTTCAAAATTGAACCAAAATAGGGGGGAGGTGGATTTTCTCAATAGGAGATGTCAATCACCATACCATAACATAGCCCTTACGAGGCTAAAATTCAAAAACTTTCATTCTTCTACAAATGTCCTTTTGGGGCCAATATAACAAGGGTATTCATTCCTTCCCTTCTTCAAGAATTCAAATTTTCATACAAGGTATGGGATGACAAGTAGGGGCCCATACACCCTACCCTCTTTCCCTCCTCTCACCATGAGAGGAGACTCTACACTATTGAGGTCCAACTAAGGCCCTTTCCCCATACATGGCCACTTCTTCCCTATCCAAGGGTGATTGATGACAAAAGAATCCTCATGAAATCCCCTCAAAAACAAAGCATAAAGGCAAGCATAAGAATAACATCAAGAAACAAGTTAAGATCCTTCCAAATCAACCCCAACACACAAGCAAGCAATACAAAGAATAACACAATGCCTTATGCATGATTCAAGCATGAACAACATGAAGAAACAATTCAAAAGAGTGAAGAACTCCTACCTTCACAAAAAGTTATGGAAAAATGGTAGGTTGAGAAGAGCTTTTTCTTTTTTTTTTCCTTCAATCTTCAAACTTTCTCCAAAACTAGAGATTGGGTAACAACCCCAAAATTTCTCCAAAATGCATCTAAATGTGATCCTAACTCAACTAGACTTTAGATAAACCCCAAGGTGGAGTTTGAGTCACCAACTCAAGAAGGAGACCATCAATTTTTGCAATCAATTAAAAGTAGGGTTTTTGAGTGACCCTAAAAGTTAACCAAAGAGGCTAAGGGGGTGGCAAGTACTCCCAACCCATACCCTTACCCCTAAGGTACTTAAATTTAATGTTTTTAAGCCTTAAAGACTTAATAGAAACCAAAAAAAGGCTAGGAGAATAGTAAGTCCAATTAACAACCTTCAAAGAAAGACAATGCAAAGTAGCATGAATTAGGAAGGAGTACAACTCCGTCTTTCCATTAGGTTTCCCAAATAACTATCTTGCACACTCATTGCACACATCAGTAGTTCAAGAAATTACATGCATATATGTAAATTACATATCAAAAAAATCATGTAAATTAAAAACATCCATTTTTCTAATAATCAATTGTTTATCTCATCCTACTCATATTTTTTACCATTAAAATTGCATAGTCAAAGTGTTAGTTCTACATTCATTTTCTTCATCATCATACATGTTCATAAAGCATTAGACGATGAAATCAAATATCTAAAAGTAAAGCTTCACACATCATAAAATATCATAATAATGTTCAATACATCAAATAGTGTCCCGACATATCGAGTCATGAGTATCAAAATAATAATGTATCATCTATGCTACAATGGGTCAGAGCGAGGCCTCACAAATCAAAACATGAATATTTCATTTAAGAAACCATTTCTTATTTCTACACTCCTTTAATCAATAGAAATTACATAATCAATGTAACTTTATTCATTAATTCATATTAAAATACTAGAATAATCATCATTAGGCATGCATATAATTAAACATCATAAACATCATTAATAAGGAAAAATGAACTATTTGAAAGCATACCACTTAATCCTCGAGTTACCAAAATCAGCAACCTCATTATTAGGTGAAAATACCTTTCATCATTTATAGTCATAATTAATTTTTTAAATAGTCAAGGTGATGAAATAGTTCTACAATCACTAAGTATTAGAACATGACTATATCAACTACTCTAGATTTCATTAGGACATTCACAATATAAGCATTACTTGATATCTTTTTCCAATCTCCTATAATAGTTTTAACATAGGGTTCATATTTGATAAGTACATATGAGGAGGTTCCTTACAGTGTCCAAGCTACAAGATTCAACTGATAGTACCATCTCCCTCATAGAAAAATCATCTATCAAGTTGTAGGTACCCACCCTACTTGTTTTATTGTACTTCAACATAAGTCAATCATTTATTAATGGGGGACAAGGAAACTTACTTAATGAGGGATCATGAATCTTGAGAAAATATTTTACAACAAAGAACTAAGTTTAAGCATATGTATAGTTTGCAACAATAGCATAGAAATTAACTAAACTTTCTAATGTAAAAGTGTAGATGTGAATGACATCATACCATTGATTTGATAAACTTATGAATGTCACTTTGAATGGAGAATGTACATGTAGTTGTGTTCTATATGTATGGACAATACGAAGAGCTGAAAAAATGCACCACCTTTACATTTATTTAATAGGTCTATTAATTTTTTAAAATTATAGACCATCATGGATGTTAGAACTCTAGTTGCTATGGATGAGAGAATATCTCAGCAAGCCAACACATAGAAAGTCTTGATTTTCTTGCATGCTAAGGACATTACCCTTTCCTATAAGAGTCAAAGTTACAATGTTCATGATGTTCTATATCTTAAAATACCTAATTAAAGCCTCTAACAAAAATGCAAACTTGTTACATTTTTTCAGCTCCACCTAATGTCGTATGCATATGAATTGATATTCCATATGGAACTATGGCCTCAATCTACATTTCCTAAAACTAAGAGATTCCCATAGTTAGTTGTCATGTATTCATAGGTTAATGTCAATCTTCACTTGGCTCTGAGAATATTTTAATATTCTCTGCTAATAAGGACCAACCATGTAAAGGTGGAAGATCATTTGGCCCCACTACCCCCTATCCTTGCCCCTCCACCTAACATCTAAATTCCCCATTAATATCTAAAATTCATTCATTCTATTAATAAAATCTAACATTCATGAATTATTAAATTATAACATTCATTAACACATAAGTTTCATTAGAACATTCACATTAACATTAAAACATAAGATTTATTAGAACATGTTGATCTCAGATTGGTTTTGACAATTGAGTGTCAACGCACTTAAGATATTTACTGAGTTCATGCCGAGCTAGTAATATATGCCAAGTATAACATGTATAGATGTTGAGTTGCAATGAGTGCCAAGTCACACATGTGTCGAGTCACTCAAGTGTCAAGAAAACAATAGATGTCAAGCAAGTTCAAGTGGTGAGTGAACAATAGGTTTCAAGCAAGTTCAAGTGTTGAGTCAGATAGAATTATAGTAAGTGTCGAGCATTAGTATTATCAAGTGCAGAAGAACATAGAATGGACCTAGTTGTTTGTGATGACACAAACAACTATGTAAACCATTTGTATGCTGACTTATGGATAAATCTTGAAGCTTAAAAGATAAGATCAAATCTATTTGATTTCCTATGCAATAAACATGCAACCAATAAAAAAATTGAGTGGTTAAGTGACAAAAAGGACGAATCTCAGTTGTAGATTCATACCTAACCCTAAGTCACAAAAACCTTTATAAGGAAGATGAAGCCCCATAATTCAATGAGAGAATATGATGTATGTGAGTGTAGTATAGAAGGAAGAAATGGGTGAATTGACTAAAGGGCATTTAAGGTGACTTAGAAGAACGACAAAATTGCAGAATCGATTAGCAAAATAAAAGATCAGCATTATAGCATTTGCATATTAGATTAGTGAGGATCAAGATAGAAGGAATAGAGAACTGAAATCAGCAATACAAGATTATAAGTTATTAGATCAAACATTCTACTATACTTTCTAACAACTATGTCAATAGGATGAAATCCTTTGGACTAAGGTTGACTTAATAGTCATTGTAAAATTCTTTAGCAGGGTGACATTCAAAGTGGATGTTCAAAATCCTTTAGACAAGTACACTTCTAGTAGGGTATGAAATCCTTTAACGAGGTGGGATTTAACAGTCCTTTGTAAGCCTTTAACAAGGTAGGCCTTTCATAGGGTAGACCATGGTTCATGGTCAAACTTTGTATCCATAATAAGTTACATTTATTGCTTGAGTAGTAAAAGTTGTGGGTGTCATCCCCATCCCAGTTTTACCTTCTCGTTTGGAGGGTTTTTAGGTGATCATATATGGTGTCAAGTGTTTATGTGCATGCATTTACTTTACATGTTATTTCAATATGTTTCATACATATAGTATTTCAAGTTAAAAAAAATTTTGGTTAAAGGTTAGGACTTCTAATTCACCCCCCTCTCAGAAGTATACTTCCCATTTGTAATTCCAACAATTGGTATCAGAGCTAAGTTCTCATCAGGAGAAGCCTCACAACTTAGAGAAAAAAACTTAAGATGGAGGTCTAAAAAATAGGAAAGATTATAGAGAACCAAGGAATTGAGATCCATTTCATTTTGTATTCACTAGAAGAAGCCAAAGAAGAATTGAGAAAATTTTAAAAGATAAGAAAAGGCATTGCCATTGCAAAAAATGACACACAGTACAAAGAGATTGACACCAACAAGTTCTTTGCTAATGGAGGCTCAAATGAGTTTGATGTAGCAATAGAAGATCTAATGGTGAAGAATAGAGCTCAAGTAGAAGAGATCAAAAATCTCAAGATTGAGCAAGAATCACAAGACATTATGCTATGTGAAGTAACCAAACAAAAGAAGAGAGCCATTGAAGACAAGGTCATGATAGAAGAAGACAAGAGAAACCTAGCCAACAGACTACAAGAGAAGTCAACTAAGCTTGCCAAAATCTCCAACATGCAATTAGATACCTTAAGCCAGATGATGAATGCTCATCATTAGTTGAATGTCAAAGACATTAAAATCACCACACTGAAGTTGTAGAATGAACAACTACAAAATGATCTAAGAAGAGAAAGAGAGATAGTTGAAAGCTTTAACAAGCCAAATGAAGTCATCAAGTACTTTGAGAAACTACTAAAATCCCCTAGATCTAGCAATGATACATTAGGACTAGGCTATACTAGCACTGAAGAAGAAGAATCATCCAAGATTGTTGAAGAAAGAAATGAAAAAGGTAAGAACTCCAAAACCACTTGTCATTTTTTGTGGTAAAAAGGGACATACTACTAATGTGTGCAGGAGTAAGAATACAAATCAACATGACAAACCTAAAAACATGGGTCACTATCACAAGTGCAATAAACAAGGTCATCAGTCACATGACTATAGGACTAAAACCATCAGAACACCAAGATTTGAAGGTTACTACTACAACTGCCAGAAGTATGGACATAGAGCTTTTGAGTGCAGATCTAAGCCCATGTGGTCACTAAACAAGACATCAAAACAAAGAAGTCATAAATAGTTCTATAATTGGGACAACAATACCATGTAGAGCTATCGCTACTATCAAGGGTATGGAAACATCCCTAAGAACTACATAAGAACACACTTTAGTGGTAACTACAATAGATGGTTGAGTCAAACCACTTGCTTTAGATGTTTAAAGACTAGACACATCAGCAAGTACTGCCCAACAAGGTCAAAGGCACCCAATTCTAAGTTCAACAAATGAAATGGCAAAACAAATGTTGAACACATAAGAGGAGAGATGAACAAAACATGGAAGAAGAGATATGGAAGTATCACATCAAATGGAGGGATCACTTCACCTAATAGGTCAAGTGGTCACACCTCATCAAACTAAGCAAAAAGAAAGGTATGTGGGACTACTATTTAAATGTTTTATCATACATTAGTTCCAAGATAAGTTAGTCTTGAAAGGGATAAATTAGCATGAATAAAGATGCAAGAAAATGAGGAAAATCCAAAGTTAAATCTTCAAGTTTTCACATTAGTGTTAACTATGATAAGTCCTATTGAAAAGTAGAGTAATGCTAGTATGTCTTGAGTTGTTAGCAAAAGCCAGTTGGAGCTGAGCAAGTAGTGGTTGCCACATAAAAGTAATATCAATAGCTACCAATTTAAGGGAAATTCCTGTAGATGCTAAGTTAAACAAAAATTGCATAGAAGTTGAGTTTACAACTTATATGCACTATGCATTAAATGCCACATTTTGAGGGGTATAAGGCCAATTTTTTCCCATTCTTCATCATTATGAATCTAGAGCAAGAGAAAATAGAGTGAAGAAGTGATATTACAAACTTTCTTGAAGAATTTGCAAGGATCATAGCAGAGATCAAGCATCATTTCATCGATCTTAGAGGTATTCTTCAAGTGCCAAGTTATGTAGTTTTGAATTTGTTAACACCCTAGTTTGCAATATGGCTTCTAGTTAAAAAAATGTGAAGGATAAAGAGACCTTTGAGGTTTAATTGGTTAGCAATGAGGTCAAGCGGCCCAATTTAAAGGCCATACTAGAGATTGCCTATAAACAGGACCCTTTAGGTGCATTGTCAATGATTCTACCTAAGGTAGTAATGGTATAGGACGTGAGAAAATGTTATAACTAGAAGGTCTGAGGGATTGGAGACATGGAAATTTGTCAAGTCTATGAAAAATTGTGTAAAAATGGGGTGTTGAAGGAATAATTTAAGATTGTGGAGAGAAAAGGGTTAACCCATGCCCTAGAATTCCCCACCATTTTTGAGACAGGGTGGATAAAAATTATCCTCAATAGAATACACAATGGTTTCTAATAGCTAGATGGTGGACCCATCAAAATTATAAGAAAATTTTTCATAGGGTTGCATGTTACCCAACCCTAGATTGACCCAAGACTCTAAGGAGTGACTCAAAAGAAGTGATTGAAAAAAACACAGGGGAAAAATGGAACAAACATGGAATGATAATTAACACAATCACAGACTCTTCTTGACTTTTCTATTAGAGTCATTTCTCACAAGTTCTATTAGTCAATTAGATTGAATAGTGTTCCATGTGTAGCAGTAGATGTAGCTACAAGATTGTGAAGAAAGATCATACCTATGATCTTGCAAAACTTTAGATGCAACAAATAATGGAGAACCTAGGAGCAATAAGGAAATCTAAAAGTGCTCAATGAAAATTTGGTTCCATATTGGTATGAATATTCTTTTATTTGAAAAATGAGTTCCCATATTTTGGAAAGCTAGGATGGAAGACCAATAGGTTAGTTGCTATACAAATAAATGAATATATTGAACAAATGGGTGATCACTTTGAATCAGTAATGACTAGTTACTTTGAGGACTTCAAAAAGTCCATGAAACAAAGGTTGAGAATTCCTATTTCATTAGTGGAACAATGTTACAATGGATTTTTTTTGGTAGACATTGACTACTCATACATTTAGGCTCTAGTGCCCAGATTCAGATGACTAAGGCCTTTGGGATATGAAATCAACATTGATGAAGCATTAGCTGCCATCACTACACTTCTTGTAAAGGAAGTTGATAAGTCAGCCAAACTCTTTGGTAAATATGATGTTGTAAGGTCTAGGGTTGAAATGGAGTTGAAAACTACCTCAACCTTGAAAAAAAAAGATAAAATGGTGAGGAAGCTGAAAGCTAAATTTAGAGAAGCTACTAGCGATGAAGATGATGATGAAGAAGAAGAAGAAGAGGAAGAAGAAGAACAAGGTCAAGAACCTCTTGCCCTAACCTAAGGTATGGGTGAAGATGTAGAAGAAGAATGTGCTAAGGAAGAATGAGCCAAGGAAGCACCAGCTAAACCTAAACCTAAGAAGAGGAAGGCTAAGACACAACCTACAACAAAGCCTAAAGGAAAGAAAACTACAAAACCAAGCCCTACAAAGCCTACAGCCAATAACTAGACCTAGTATAAGGGCCACTAGTCAGAAGACCAAGGACAAGGCAAAAGAAAAGAAGAAGGCTACTGAAAAAAAAAGTCCTATGTAGAAGAAACCTAGAAGAAAGTACATTTTACAAATAGAGACTAATGATGAGAGGACTAAGTCAAAAGACAATAGTCAATTCAAAGTGATCAGTCATGCTCCCAAATCTGATTTAGAAAACATTTGTGAAAATGTTAGGGATAATGCAAACTTAACTAGTTTTAAGAACATTGATTTTGGTAAATTGGGTAGAGAGGAACAAAATATAGTAGAAGAGTCAATATATGCCATGATGGAAAAATTCAAGAATACTCCTCTTGAATGGGATAATACAATGCCCAAGAAATTATATACAATTGTTGAGAACAAATGGTATTATTGTTTAATCTTGAAAAGTAAATAAGGAAATAAACCCTTGCACAAGTAATGCTAGAATTGACAAGAGGGAAAATTACTAAAGCAAATAAGAAACATGGTAGAAAATTTGCACCCAAATACTGAGAATTTTGCATTTTACAAAACAACATTGAGGATGTTGTCAATAAGTCCACTAAAATGTGGAAGTTGATATATGGCTTGACTACTATCAAGGAAGGAGAAGAAGATCCCTTTGAGGGAAGGAATGATGAAGATGAAGAGGATAATGACAAGGTACAAGAAATAGAGAAGGAAAAGCAAGAGACCAAAGTAGAGGAGGCACAACAAAAAAAGGATGAAACATAAATAGCTAATGATCAACAAATAGAATAGAGTGTGCAAGACACACAATTGTTAGCACTAAGACCTCCACATGACACAAACACACCTACAAACATTGTAATAGTGAAAGATGTTCTTGATAGCTTAGCTCAGAACATCAATCCATTGACTATAGAGGATCTAAAGAAATCCTTGACCATTCCACACTACAAGCCAAATTATGTGACAATCCAATATTGTTTTAGTGTGGATGAGCTATAGAAAGTAGTAGCAAACATAACTAGGGATAAGGTGAATACACAAGAACCACCTTCTGTCATCTCTAAAGCTACTAGTGGACAACCTCAAGTGCAAACATCAATTGATACATCTACAAAGGTTGACACCATAGTAAGAGTTTTTATGATTGAACAACATACACAAACTATAGAGGGGCACACAAATGATCAAGAAGGATAGATAGAGGTATCTGTGCCTAACACACAAACTCAAAGTGTAGGACAAATAATTGTGATTGATCAAGGTAGGTTAGATAAAGAAAAGGACATTCCAAAGGAGAAGGAGAAGAAGAAATACAAAAATTGGTAAATCTACCAACTAATGGCACTCCTAACAGAGTCCTTCAGAAGCCAAGCACTGAAGCAATACCACTTCAAATTTTAGCACTAGGCTCAAGCTCATCAAAGGTTGCAAAGATACTTCACTATGGAGATCCAACTTTAGATGAAGAAATAGTGATACCAAAATATGACTATGAAACCATAACACTAGAATATATCAATATAATGCAAGAGGTATTCGATAGAAGGAAGAAACAAGAAATACTTAGGAATGAGTATAAAGAAAAGCAATCACTTCATGAGATTAAATACATCTTTTTAGATACCTTCAACTTGCAAACACTTGATGAATCCAAGCCTATACTAGAGCAATTGTTAGAAATTGTGGAACAAGTGACAAATGAAGACCAAGATGCAAATGAAAAACTCATAGAATGATCTGCAAAGAAGTTTCAAGCCAAGGTTAATGAGAAAATATCAAGTGAGATAGCACTATCACAAGTGGAATTGGATACCAAAATTGAAAAAGTGAAGAAGGTACTTGAGAATATATTCTCACTGTGCACTAAATTGTGTGATCCCACACTCTTCACACAAGAAACGAGCTAGAGAATTTTGAGTATAGAAAGAAAATTGAAAATATTAGGCATACAATCACCACAAAACCCATCTTAGAGTGAGAAGCATTTCCATACAGTTCTTCACACACAAAAGGAACTAGTTGTATTAACAACAGAAGAGGCTAACACAAAAGCCAAACTAGTAAATATTCAAGCTTCTCTTACCCCTCACATGCAAATACTCCAAAAAGAACTAGCCTATGTTGAAATAGTGTTAATGAAAGATCCCAATCTTTCAACTTTAGATGGCTTAGTTCACCTTGTAGTAGAGACAACCATCCAAATCAAATCCTTAGGTTTTGCAATAGAAAATTGGGATGTTGCTCTAAAAAATTATAATGGAAGTCAACAAGACTTTTTTGGTTAAATACATAATTAGTGTGTAGACCCTTTGACATAAGTGTCAAAAAGGGGGAGACAATATGCAAGGAGGAGAAAAGTATGCAAAGGAAAAACATATGAAAGGGGAGACAAATATGAGAAAGGGAGAGCAAACAAAGGGGGAGCAAACAACACAAAGAGAAAAAATAGAGTACATCAGATAGGTAAAGAGTATTAGAAAAAGAGTATCAACAAAGCCACAAATCTACTCAGAAGAGAAGAGATTTTGGATATAAGAGGCACATCAACTCAGGGGGAGATACAAAATTTTGAGGTATACAGTCTATTAAGAATTTTGAAACATTTTGAAGTTTTGTATATATGCTAAACTATAAATACATTATACTTGAGGATATTAGATGTATTATGTATAGTTAAGAGTTTTTGACACTCATCTCAAAGGGGGAGATTGTTGATCTCAAATTGGTTTTGACAATTGAGTGTCAACACACTTAAGATATTTATTAAGTTCATGCCAAGCTAGTAATATATACTGAGTATAACATGTATAGATGCTAAGTTGCAATGAGTACTAAATCACTCATGATCCAAGTCACTTAAGTGCTGAGCAAACAATAGATGCTGAGCAATTTCAACTACCGAGTGAACAATATATCCCAAGAAAGTTCAAGTGCCAAGTTAAACAGAATTATAGTAAGTGTCAAGCATCAGTATTATCCAGTAACACAGAATGGACCTAGTTGTTTGTGATGGCACAAAAAACTATGTAAACCATTTGTATGCCAACTTATGGATAAATCTCAAAGCTTAAAAGATAAGATCGAATCTATTTGATTTCCTATGCAATCAACATGCAACCAATAAAAAAATTGGAATAGTTAAGTAGCAAAAAGGATGAATCTTAGCCATACATTCATACCTAACCCTAAGTCACAAAAACTTTTATAAGGAAGATGAAGCCCAATAATTTAGTGAGAGGATATGATGTATGCAAGCGAAGTATAGAAGGAAGAAATGGGTGAATTGACTAAAGGACATTCAAGGTAACTTAGAAGAAGGAACAAATTGCAGAATCAATTAGTTGAACAAAGGATCAATGTTACATCATTTTCATATCAAATCAATGAGGATCAAGATATAGACTGAATTGAGATATGAAATCAGCAATACAAGATTGTACGTTATTAGATTAAACATTCTACTATACTTCCTAACAAATGTATCATTAGGGTGAAATCCTTTGGACTAAGGTTGACTTAATAGTCATTGTAAAATCCTTTAGTAGGGTGACATTCCAAGTGGATGTTCAAAATCTTTTAGATAGGTACACTTCTAGTAGGGTGTGAAATCCTTTAATAGAGTTGGATTTAATAGTACTTTGTAAGCCTTTAACAGTGCATGCCTTTCATAGGGCAGAACATGTTTCTTGGTCAAACTTTGTAACCTTAACAAGTTACATTTATTGCTATAGTGGTAAAAGTTGTGGGTGTCATCCCCACCCTAGTTTTACCTTCTCATTTGGAGGGTTTCTTGGTGATCATATCTGGTGTCAAGTATTTATGTGCATGCATTTACTTTACATGTTATTTCAATATGTTTCATGCATATAGTATTTTAGGTTTAAAAAAATTATTGGTTAAAGGTTAGGACTTCTAATTCACCCCCACAACCCCCCTCTCAGAAGTATATTTCCCAATAGAACATAAATTAAGCATCTAGACATAAACATCATTCATTATCAAATAAGTTACATAAGTTCAAATGAATCAATTCTATTTTTTTCTTTTTTTGTCCTTTCCTATATTGTTGCAAAGGCATATCCATGTCGTCATCGATATTTCTTCTCACCCATGGACATGATCTCATTGTCCTTTACAAAGGTGGGCCCTTTGCAATAACAAAAAAAAGGGTTTAAAGATTTTTAAAAACATTGTACCACTCTTTACCTTGTCCATTCTCATCATCTTGCTTTCCAGCTTGAACCTTAACACACTCATCAAGAACAACCTCTACATCGACTACAACTACAATACAAGATGTTTTCTTAATTCCAAGACATATTATAGTTAAATCTGTTTTACTACACCAAATTCAATTTAAATTTTTTACTTATATTAATAATTCAAAAATAAAAAAATGAATAGAAAATATATACCTTCAGTACTACGATCCACATTCGAATTGATGCCTCCATGGTGCTCAACTGGTGTATCAAGATTGGTAGGCTACAATCTAATGTCAAAAATTAATGCATTTATCAACAATATATACATATAAATACAAGACAAGTACTAAGAAATGTGAATCATTCATTTTGATACATATAAATATTTTCATTTTAAAGTTTTAAACAAATATATAATCATTGTTTCCTTAAAACAAATATAACGACTTATATTTTTGGAACTTAATATCAAATATAGTAATTTCTAAAGTATTCAATTTGAAATTAAAAATAATTGACTTATTTACCTCATTGATAGATCTAGAAGAAGACCCTTGCATACTCATTTCTTGGAGTCATTCAACCATGGATTTATAGTCTAGTCTATAGGCTAATTTCTTGTCATCTTCAAAAGTTGTCTTTTAAAACTCCACAACCTACATTTTTGTTTAATATCATGATTTTTTTTGTAATCAATTTCATAAAGACAATTTTTTTTTCCTAATTTATAAATATTTTCATATAATTTTTTATTTATTTATACTTACAATTTGTGCAACAAGTTTTGAATATCCACCTGAGCCAAGCTTGTGTTGTGTGCGCTTCTACTTTCTTACTTTGGTTTCCTTTGATGTGTCAGGAAACCTATGTGAAGTTTGAAATATGTTAGATCACATAAGTAATAAGAAAAATTATTAGATAATTTCATTCTTAATATTATGAAATATCTTCTTCCCTTGGGTGGTACCATTTCTCCACCATCTCTTACTTTTTTCTAAGTGGCATCCTTTTTAAGATTCTCCCACTCAATAATAGGAATATAAGGGGGTCACTCATAATGAGGCTTTTTTCTTCATTTGGATCATGTAGTTATACCTAATATACTTCAAAGCTTGACCCACTTTCTCAAGGAGCCTAAGTCTTTAAAAGATGCTGGGTCCAAAAAGTGTTGTCATGATATCAATGAGTTTATCCTTTAACTCTTTAGTTTGCAAATTCCACCTTTTAAGAAAAGGAATAAATCATTAGATTCATAAATGAATTGAAGCTAACTTTTAATTTACTTAAATAAATTGATCAAAGGAAACATGATCTAGAAATAAAATCAAAATATGATACCTTGTGCGTATGGTCAGCCCAAATATGCACAAACATTTATCATTAAGTTTTTCATAAAATATATTATTCCCTACAAAATAATAATGGGATTAGAAGTTATTACAAGGGACTACACGAGAGGTTAGTGAATTTTATTATGAGTATAAGATTGTATGGTAAAAGAAAGGATCAATCTTTAAAGCAACTAGAAGTTGGGCTACTATCACGGGAAGGCCATCTTCATTTCTCATGAGAAATTGATCACAATTCTTTAGTGTTCCAGTACATCTAACATGGGTACACCCAAGAATATCCTCATTGCCTCTTGCATAAAATGGACCCAATATTACAAAATGTCCCCTAAGAAATAATAGTTCAATTAAAATAAAAAAATTAAAAATGAGAGAGAGAAAGAGGAATCTACTTACCAATATGCATTGCCATTGCATTTGTGGCTATGCTACGTGCTGCTAAATTTGTAATTGACATTACCTCTTTGGTTCTCTTCCTTGTAGTAGGCGGCATAGTGAACATAGGATCAATGGTAAGAGCTGAAAAATTAGATTGCTAGGCCACGATAAAGCAATATTTCTAGATCTATTAAAAAAATATTGTTCAAGAAAAACACAAGTGTAGGATAGAACATGTGATGTACTTGAACCACTTGAAGTATCATCCTCTAGGGCATCAACTTTGAACCTCGTCAGCATCCTCTATAAAAATAACACATGCATTTTATTTAATGACATAAATAAAATAATATACTATAAAAACCATTATTGAACTTTTGTTATTATTAAAAACTACATTAATACTTACTACATATATGTCTCAACTAGGTGCATCAACTCATCATCCCTCTATTATTTTTTAGGAGTCTAAGGTCAAGTTGATGCCAATTTCTTTAACCTTCTTGCTAAATCATGAAGCACCTTTTGCATTACATCCATAGGATCAATGGCTGATGTAAAATCAATAATGAATTCATCCTACTCATTGTGCAGCTCCTTGTGCACTACTTTTTCCTTTCCCTTTTCCTGATCAACACTCATTTGTGAGAACAATCTTATTAGCACTATATTTAAAATCAATCCAAAATATTAGTGAAGAATAAAACTTAATTAAAAAAAATGCATTAACATATTTCTTGTCTCTAAATTGTACAACAATAATGAGTTTTACCTATCAGGAACAAGAAGTCCCGTGAGAACCATTGCTGCCATGTGTATCATGTAGATATTGATCCTATTGTAGCCTTGTATTTGAAAAAAAATCATTGGGACATATTAAAACACATGTGTTATTACTCTAAGTTAGCAAGAAAAAATAAATAAAAATTTAATGGTGTGTTCAATTCATTGATTGGAGTTGATTTTAAATGTGCATAGTATGTACCACCTCACCCATGATAGTGGATTTGTTTGTATCTATGTGATTCAAATTGTAATCAATAAGAAGCTCTTTTCCTCCACATATTGATTTTATTGCATATACAAATACATGATTTCCCTCGCATGCCTCAAATATGCACTTGGGTCACTTCTTAGTTGATGCAACTTGTGTACTATTTATAAAACCTGCAATATTCTCTAATGCTTTGGCCTTCCATCAATGTATATAGCTATTGGCCTTCCAACAATGTATATAGCTATTTTTTTATTTCATTCACGAACTTTTTGTTGTATATAGTTTTCTGTGAGTGCATACCTATACATACATTTTTTTAATCTAACAATCTGCATCCAACTACTGTAATCATAGAAAGGTCCACCATACTCCAATTCAAGGTATTTTTTAGTGGCTAATATTTGTAAATTGGATAATTTTAGAAAAAAAATTGCTAGTAATTTGGCTAATAATTTAAGATTTAATGCAACCTAAATCACAAATTTTTATTAAATTTAGTTCTAAAATATTTTAAATTGCTTAATAATTTATTTTATTAAAAAATGTAAACAAAAAGATTTGCCACAATATTTGATACATGATTAGATTTGATTCACCTAAATATTATATTATCAAAGAAATTAAAATTGGTTCACCAATCATTATAATAATTATTAGTTACTTTAGGTATATATCACCAATATTTAGTTTTCACTATTGATTTAAAATATAATATAATTATCATCATAATTTCCATGAGATAAAACATGTTCAATTTTGATTTGTAATATTCCACCACGGTTAGTAGACTTCCCATTATTATTGTGATTTGCCAATATTTTCTACTCAAAAATTATGATTCCAAAATAATCACTAGTAAAAATAATATTTAAAGTAAAAAAATTGAGAGATTCGCTGATAAAAATAATTTGGTTTTTCAAAATAATGAAAGATTCACCAATATTTTATATCTTTTTCTAGAGGGGGGTTTCTTGAAGTTTACCCTACTCCAATTTAATAACCTTTTTGTAAGAGACCTTTACACCATCCATGGAAAATAGGCCAAAACCATGTAATGAGGATGGTGCTATGTGATATATCCTCTCTCCAACATAAAAATAAGTTCTTATTGAGAAAGTTCATTGGGGACCTACTATTTTTGTAGATGCTAGTACCTAAAGGATATATCAGAGTCATCTTTACTCTCATCATCATAATAAAATGACCCCCCATGAGCAAGAAAAATTTTTATGCACTTATTGAATTTATTTCTAATATTTTGACCTCAAGCCAATCTCCTTGATTTAGACATACTAAATGTCTCACCCTCTTCTTTCATTCCTACATTTTCCTCACTCAAGGAAGACAAAATTGACAAATAAAAATTTGTTGGTACCTACACTCTAAAAGATAAGAGAGAGAGGTGGCAATGAGAGAGATACTTTACAAATGGTAAAATAAATTAATCTCTGTAGGGTGTGTTGACTTATACCTAATGATCCATGAGACTATGTGGGATGCTCCTGAAAGGGCTTTGGGTTTCTGCATATGTAGATCAATTATCTTATGCTAGCTAAAATAATTATGATACATATACTCCAAATTATATTGAATATTAGCATCACATATGAATTATAAATAGTAAAAGGTACATGACAAGTTAATCAAATTGATCATTGATCTATTAAGAACTCAATACTGAATAGCATAGGCATTGATCACATAACTATACATTTCATTATTGGCATTCATAATCAAATACCCCTTCAATGTTAGATAATCAACCCCCCCCCCCCCCCCCCTCATCATTGATATTATTATTCATCCATCTCATAATCAGGATGATCATCGTCACCATCACTATCATGGTCGTGGTCATCATCATCATCATCATCTTTATCATAATCCTCATCATCATCATCATCATCATAGTTAGTAGCAACATCATTTGTATCAAAAGCATCATCAACTAACTCTTGATTGTGATCCACTTCTTCATCTTCATTGGTATGTTCTTCTTCCATCACATTATACTGTATTTTCCTTCCTTTTGGACCATTTCTAATAACAAATGAAAAGACTATTTATGTGCAACCTTTGAGTAAAATACTTGCTCACATTGGCTTGGAAGAAGATAGGGCGCATCCCCAACTAGCTCAAACAATCTTGTATTAATAATTGGAAATCAATTCTCATGCTCAATAATAGTTCTATCAGGATCATTTTGATTGAGTCATAGTCTGTACCATTTGGTGATAAAGAGAACTAATTTGAAGGAATTAAAGTCATAGTCAAGTATATCAATCAAAATGGCATAGTATCAATTTTGAGATTCTTGACGATGTAAGTCAGTTCTAGATAAAATACTGGTCACCTAGAAGACTACACTTATCTTAGGATCACAAGTTCTCTTTGGGTCATCAAAATATTTGATACAAAATTCAAAACCATTGCATAATATAGCATTGTGCTATTTCACCTATAATAATGTTAAACACAAATAAATTATTGCATTACGAGTTTAAAAATATATGGTTGATTAACAAACATTTAAGTACCTAGAGCTCTCTTAAACCATATGTTAAATCTATTTACTTTTGTTTAACATTGGGATCTCTATTACAATGACCGTGTTTAACCAATGAAGACATGGATTCCCATTTTAATCTATGACCAGAATGTTGACATCATTCAATCCATACCATCATCCAATCTTGATTGTTTGTGATAAACAAATGTATTGCATCCCACTCTTTAGTAGATGTACAAAAGTAAATAGATGACTTATAATAGTTTTATTTTGAAGATTAAGAATTAATTAACTATAATAATATCTCATTATTTATTACCCTTCACTTTCCTAAATCTACCATTCCCCACCAAGTACCCCCCTTCAATTTTTTTTAATGGAGGCGAGATCCCAAATGCAATTCAGATGGGTCTTTGTTGCAAGATTAGGAAGATACTGAGTAGCGTACACCATCATTTGGTAAACATATATCCCTCAATCATAGAACCCTTAGATGTTCTCTTTGTTGAGCCAAAACCTTCAAAAATTTAAAATGTCTCTCAACCATCCACATTGACCTAAGTTGCATAGGTCCACACAATTCAATCTCCTTAATTTGGTGTATGAGGTAGTGTTCTTATGCATTGGAAATTTTTGAAGGTAAACACTTTCTCGTTTCACACATTAGTAGATGAACTCTTTTCTTCCAATATTTAATATCTTGTTTATGGATTTCTTTAGATGACAACCATCTACAAGGGATTCAAGACACAAAAACATATAAATAAGAGACTTTCCAATATATTACTTTTTTGATATTGAAAAAATATCATTGCTTGCCTCATGTATTTTCCAAGATCATATATCACTTTTTTGATATTATTGTTGAAGTCATTTGGGAGTGATAGGGGTAGCACATACTGCAACAATTGTTAACTGAATATTTCATTCTTTTAAAAAATAATACAATGAAAATTGAATATAGTTTCATAAAGATATTGTAAATACAAAACTTACCTTGATGAAATTATGTCAATCATGCTTTTTCAGCCCCAGCCCAAATTCACTTTTCTTTGGTATGATATTTTCTTATGTTCACATAAAATCTTATAGGAAACTGAATTTTTTGTATGGCTTCTTTTATGGCATTACTGTGCTAGTTCGTTAATAACCAAGGAAGGGCACTTGCATTAATTTGGTCTCCATTTCTATTTTATTTAATGATATTTTTCATTACATGAGTGGAATCATGGATGTCATTACAAATTTTGGTAAGTTTTTCTTTGCCATGCCTTTCATCCAATATTTTACATAATGTGTTTGTTACATTCTTTCTAATATGCATAGTATCAAACAAATGCACAATTTGTAGGTTCTCGTAGTAGGGCAACCTACTAAATTCTTTGGGACAATATTTTAGTCCCTTTGGAAGGTGCTTAGTGATACCTTAACAACCTTCATGGTCATCAATTACATAATTAGCCAAAAAAACACAATCAAAATATATAATTTCCAAACATAAACCATTAGGTGGAGTGATACTACCTTAAATTCTATTATATTCCAACTTCCATAGCTGAGGTTTCATTCTTCATGGCTTTGATTTAGTCTCTTCTTTCCCATTGAAAATATGTTTTTTGAACTTCAATACTTATGATTTCTATGGAGGAAGTCCTATTCTCATCAAACACCTGCATTCTTAAGCTTTTAGAATACAAGATTTCATCTTTGGTCCACACATTGGACTAAAAATTTCCCTTTATTTGAAGACCTACAAGATAAAAATACAATTGGAATAAATATGTTCATTTTTGGAATTAGTATCATGTATAGCTAGATTTCAACATAATATACCATAGAAATATGTCAACCATGGGGCATCATGAATTGTCCACACAAGAATTGCATGGAATTGAATTTTTTTTGTCAAATTAGTCTAGAGATATCATACATAGTGAAACCATCCCATAACACCAACAACTTATTGATAAGAGGCACAATATATACATTCATAATTTTCACTTGGTACTTACCTAGTTGAATGAACAACATCAGATAATTATTGTGGTCATTTCACTCCAAGACTTGTAATTACGTGTAGATGACAATAAACTAATAAAATACATAGAGAAATCATTGCCAACATAATGTACCCCCTCTTTATTGGCATCCATGGAGGAAGGTTATTGTTGATAACAAAAATAGGCCACAAATAGATCTCATCTGTCCAAATGGATTGACACGGTCAGTTGCTAGAGAAAGCTTGAGATTTAAAGGTTCTTCTTTAAAGTGTGACCAATTTTTCTCTATGTCCATAAATTTTGAACCATCCACAAGAATTCAAATAACATCATCTTGACTTCTATTATGTGCATGGTAATCCATAAATTGGGCCAAGCTACTACACCTGAATAATCCTTTAAGACATGGAATAATGGGGATGTAATGAAAAATCTTGCAAGGCACCTCTTTTTTCTCTCTTGTTCATCTTGGTATATTCTTGTATGGCATTTAGGGCATTCTATTACATTTTCATGTTCTTTATTATAAATAACATGATCTTTAGGACAAGCATCTATTTCTTGATACTCCATTCCAATATGTTTCATAGTGGCCCATAATTCTCAGTACAAGCAAGGGAGAACATTTGACAGTGGTAGAAAATAGTCACATGCCAATCTACAACAAGAAATATAAGTTTTTAGTATAAAAAGTCTTAATAGTACATATTTCACCTTTTATAGACTATAATGATGCATATGAAAAACCTTAGCATATGTGACATTTTTATGTTGGATAAACCATTTATAACCTTCAAATTCACCAACAATAATACAATAGAGAGAAGAGTTGATTGGGATCCTTCTTAAAGGGTCATGTTTTCCTTCTCAAGTAGAGTTATATCATGTACAACCTCAATTTCATCCTCATCATTACCATCATCATCAACAACAATAGTAGTAGCACCAGTACCAAATGTGTCATGGATCAATGTATTCATACTATCATCTTCAATTGTGTTTCCGGTGCATGATTTTCATCTTCCATGGGATTATGATCTTCTCCTTCAATACTCACACCTCCATGTTCCTCTGAGATGTGGTGCTTCATATCAAATACTACCTTGGGGAGATTGACCTATATAAAAATGATAATAAGCAAACCATCATTCCATGGTTCATATGTATATTAATTATGAAAACAATATAACAAAAAACTTACCAATGGATGATAATTAAACTCCCCTTCAATGTAACGATTCTCCCTACAATTTCTCTTAGCTATTTTGATTTTGATTTTTCTTGTCTTTGAGTCATTACAACTCTTGCAAGGACAATAACATTTGTCATCGTCTTCTCTTTGAAAGTTAGACAACAATCTAGCAATCATCTCCCTATTTTGATCAAATTCCCTTGTATTATTTGACATGATCCTTCTTCATGGGAATAACTTATTCTTGTGCCCTTATTGAGTTGGTTGTGTTTTATGTTTATATATGCACATATTATTTTGTAAGAAAAATTTGGTGTAATTTATGTGTATATCTAAAAAATATTGGACATGTTGTACTTAATGTTTATATCTGGACATATAATTTTGAAAGAAAAATTTGCTCTAATTAATGTGTATATCCGCAAAAAAATTGGACATGTTGTACTTAATGTTTATATGTGCACATATGGTTTTGAAAGAAAAAATTGGTGTAATTAATGTGTATATCTACAAAAATATTGGACATGATGTACTTAATGTTTATATCTACACATGGTTTTGAAAGAAAAATTTGGTGTAATTAATGTGTATATCTAAAAAATATTGGACATGTTGTACTTAATATTTATATCTGCACATACGGTTTTGAAAGAAAAATTTGGTATAATTGATGTGTATATCTACAAAAATATTGGACATGTTGTACTTAATGTATATATCTGCACATGGTTTTGAAAGAGAAATTTGGTCTAATTAATGTGTATATCTGCGAAAATATTGGACATGTTGTACTTAATGTTTATATCTGCACATATGGTTTTGAAAGAAAAAGTTAGTCACCTCACTTAAATTTACCATTATTCCTTTTCAACATCCCACCTTTGCATTTCATCCCTATTCATCACATTTCTCACCCAATGATTAACCCATCTCACCCCTATAAATATGCTCCATTTATATCTCCATCCACCGCATCAACACAACTCCCATTTCATATTGATTACTTATTTGGACTAGCTTTCTCTCATTGATAAGTTTGATAGTGGCAAAGAACTAATTATTGTGGTTGTTGATGAGAACCAATAGACATTATTATCTAGCTCAGGGACATATGAGAAGATATGGGTGCAATGAAGGAAATGCCATTATTTGTGTTTCATTTATGCCTCTTCATTTTGATTTTGTTCAAGGAAAGCTCATCAATGCTAATAGAAAATAACAATGCATTTTCTAAGAGTTTACAATTGTTCAAAAAAATTAATGTTTTACAAGAAATTGCACCTGAAGAACTATTAGCTTAGAAGAAAGAATAGGATGTTGATTTCCCTCATTAGGTCTATTGTAGATGCCATGACAATGATCTAATTTTTTACTAGCCTTCCATATTAAAATATTGGGCATCCTACACAAATTTTGTACACTGCGTCTATAATTGCTTTATTAAAACATTCATGAAAAGGGAAAAAAGACATGTATCATTTACCTCATTAGGTTTGACATAGATTCCATGACAATGATTTCATATTTTACTAGTCTACCATATTAAAATATTGAGCATCCTACACAACTTTTGTATGCTTTGCATCTTCAATTGCTTTATTAAAACATTCATGAAAAAGGCCAATGAAATCCACCTATGTGCATGCCAAAGAATCTTGTCTATCCTCTCATTGAAATCATAAGACCCAAGACCTACAATACAATATATAATATATGAAACTCTTCATGGGCATGGAAACAAAAAATTAGTCAAGGTTTCTATTTTTTATAGGATTTGTATTAGTAGATCTAGATAAATAAATTCCTTCAATTAGGTTTTTTTAATGCTACAATTGGTTTTCTTCGGTTTGAATCCAAAACATGTATAATAGGTAAGACATATTGTTCATACTTGAATTTTAGCCTAAGACAATGGAGCTAACAAATGTATTTATATTTGGGGTTGTTGCATTTTTTAGTATTTGACATGGTTTGTCCAATGTTAGCAAGAAGGATAAGATGTGCCACCAAAGTAGGTCAATGTCTATCCAAATCATTCAATTATGTTGGCAATTAAACTTAAAAGTCAAAATGTAAGCATCAAAGATTTCCCATAATCAAAACTCAAACCAAATGGATGTTGGTAGTTTTGTACTAGAAAACATGAGCAATTCAATTCCATTCACACACATCTTGTTGGTTAAAAATTGATATAGGTGTATGTATCCAATTAACATTCTCACAACCTTTTAAAATGATTTTTTTATCTAAAAACCCATTTTCCTCCTTTTTTTGAATTTCCTTGAATATGATTAAAGAATAACCCCCCACACATATAAATGTACAATTGTATACCACTAACTGATGTCTTGTGCTTGTAAAGAGTTGCATTACATATGTTAGATCTATCATCATAGAAAATTATTTGTAATGGGAACTCACATGTATTCCAATGCATATATTGCCTTATATGCACAATTGGTCAATGTTGTACCTTACAGAAGATAAAATTTTATGGGTAAACTTACTAAATCTTTTACTACACTAGATAAGATGTTCTCTATTATGCATAATGTTCATTTGTGCCATTTCTTATAATGTTTAAAAAGACCCTTAACCCTAACTACATTTGCTCACAATCATCATCATTAAGAGCACTACCTCCATGTTATTAGAAAATATCTTAAAATAAACCATAATCAGCAAGCTCATGATAGAGATGAGGATGGACAAAATGCAACCTATGTTATAATCAATATAAAAATTTCTAGGTATAATTCTCTTTGTTAATATCCTCCTTTGTGTCACTTCATTCTCAATTCTTCTTGAAGATGTAAATTCTTAAATATTTTTTACACTAGTTTCTAAATTGCATCACTAAAACACATAATGAAGACTATTATTCACCTACCAAATATTAAAACCTAGCAATGGATTTAACTATGCTTCCCAACCATAGAATCCTACCAGATAGAAACTATAAATGTGTCCTATATAGCCCTAGAAAATACGACACATGGTTGGTGAGAATAAGGAAATTAACTTGAAATGTGATATCAGGTATCCACAAGGAGACACAGATATTGGGGCAAATTAACACCACTGAGTTATGTTGCCCCAATGATTTTAAGGATAATAAAAATTAGTGTTGTAATCCAAATTAAACATGTATGCAAAAATCTACCTCATCCCATATAGCATGAAAATGCACTCAAATAGCCAATTTTCTATCGCACCTCTAAAAGCTCACCACTTGAAGAGTGTCACTTACCCCTTCTCTAAGTTAGTCCACACTAGCAACTAGTCTAGATCTACCCATAAAACTATATGTATAAGAATGGTACTCGCCTAGAGGATGAATGAGATTAGGAACATGGGATACCCCCTAAAAATAATGCTAGCATGATGACCCCATGAATGGAGAATGATTTTGTCATCTTGAGGGTCATCCTATGCCTCTCTCCAAATAGCCCCAATTTTATGTCTTCTTTACCTCAAAATTAAAAGTAGCTACTTATTATTTGAACCCCCCCCCCACCCCCCCACCAAAAAAAAAAAAAAGGAAATGAGATTAAAGTGTAGAACAATAAATAAATTAGCTCTCAAGAACTTCAATTTAAACCCCAAAAATACTAGTCAAAGCCTAGGACTTAGGGCCACATGTTACAAAATGCAACGTGGTATGCTCATGGTAACTTTCTTTCTTTTGGAAGTCTCTTTAAAATTTATAGGTTATACTAATTCATAAGTAATTCTAATATTCAGTTATGTTGATGTATTTTGGAGACTAGATAGTCTTTATTCTCTCACAAAAATGGCTATTCGATTTTAGAATACACCAATCTATAAAACTATCTTTATACAAAATAACATTAGTACATCCTAAAACTGAATTTCCATTTGTGAATAGTTGTACTTATGTTGAATTTGAAAATATTTACATAAATCTACCATAGTTACGTTAGTTGTTCTAATGGTTTGGATATTTCAAAATTAATTGAATTTGCACAAAGTGCATATCAAATTGATCTGCTTCCATTTTCTGAACTGATTGAGATCCAAGAGAAACTAAATGTTGAGGTTAATGGTTATTTAATTTTTCATGTTTACATATGAATGGGATTCAAAAAAATATTGAATTTAATTAAAAAATTATTATACATTAAATTAGGAAATATGATCTAAACAATGATTAAAATTGTCTTCTTTTTTTCCGTATATTTAATATGAGCACTTGGAGAAGGAGGGAATGAAAATGAAAAGGCATAAGGAGATTATCAAAAGAATATTTTTATCACAAGGAGATGGTGAAATTTATGTTTCTCATATGATATTGCATGCATGGTTTTCAACTCTTGATGGCTCTAGCGAGCCTCATTTTCCTTCTTGTTTGTTGTGGATCATTGAAAATCAGCTTCCAAAGGTTTCCTAGGGAGATTCCCACCATTTTCATGTTGAAAAAAGAATTATCAATACTCTATGTTGCACTATGTTGCCCTTGTGATTTCAAGGATACATGTTTAGAAGGAAAATAAAAGAACATTTACGTACCTCTTCTCCCCTTGAAGGAAATCGTAGAGTTGCAAGCGCATGAAAAATGAGATCACAAGGGCACAACAAAAAAATACACCAATCAAATGGCATGACAACATTCAAAGCTCTCCACCTTCATTTAGAGCTCTCCACCTCTTTTATGTGCATCTCCATAGTTGATCAAAAATAAATGGGGAATGATGTCATGTTTTTTTTTGTTTGTTTATAATCACATCGATGTTGCAATTACAAAGCCAATGCCAGTATTATAACAAAATCAGGACAATTGCAAAAAAAATGAAAATCACCCACAAATTACACCATTGTCATAAATTTTTGTCACTATTTCTAGAATCACCCACCAATAATTTGTCGATGATACCATTCTTCTAGAAGAAAGTAATTTCAAAGAAGCTTGAAATTACAAATAGATTATAACAACATACATGGAAGCATGTGGACAAAAATTAAATGCAAACAATATGATTCTTTTTCTTAAATACTTCCCCAAGTTTAGAACATAGAATATGTCAACTAATGGGCTTTAAAAAAGGTTTATTTCTATGTAAATACCTAGGTATTCAACTCAAAAAATGCATCAAAGAGTCTGAATTATGGAACCTATTCTAGAAAAATTAGGCAAAAAAAAAATGTAAAATCGAAGAGGAAGATGGTTAACCAAGGCCAGAAGAGTAACCAAAATAAAATCAATTCTATCAAATATTCTAACTTACTAGATGTTAGGTCTCCCTCTTCCTAAGGGAATTTTAAAAAATTATATAGTAACATGAGGAAATTATTTTGGAATGGACTAGATGGAAATAAAAAACAAACTTTAATAAATGGTATAATATTTGCAAACCTAAAGAGTTAGAAGGACTAGGAATTAAAAACCTAATTTGGCAAGATGAAGCTCTAGGAGATAAACTAGTGTATAGAATGCATCATGAAAGAGATAGAAAATGGTCCAAAACATTGTATCACAAATATATTTTGAGTTCCAATACATTATCATTATTCTAAATCAATAATCCACCAAAAGGATCTAAAACATGGAATTTTAGGTTGAACCCTTGTTCCTTATTTTTTAGTAACTTAATTAGGGACATAAGAGAAGGTTGTGATACTTGTTTTTGGGAGGACTCATAGGATGGTCTCCCACCTCTAGATGACTTGGATCTTCCTTTGAATATTAAAAACACATTAACCAATCAATGGGGGAAATTTGTTAAGAACTATAACAAATCACAATCATGGACCTAAAAGTAAGTTGTAAATGGAAATTAATATAAGACAACAACCTATCAGAACAAGAAAAAGAACTGTATCAAAAATTCATAAAACAAAGGCAAGAAAATCACAAAGATAGAAAGGATAAACTTATATGGGGTGTATCAAAGGATGAGGTTTATTTAAGAGTTAAAAAGGTTTATGAGTTAATTACTAGATACCAAAGGTGGGATAGGATAGATATTCCTCTAACGCAATGTTGGGATCTTGTATGCCAAAAAAGTAGACATCTTCTTGTGGGAAGCTCTTCAAAGAAAGATTCTCATAGTAGATAGATTTTACAAAATAGGCTTTGAGGGCCCTTCAATTGTTAGGAATAAGGTGTCTCAACCTTGTATAATTCCTATTCTTATTATTTGTTTTGTAAAATGTGTTTCTTGCAAATAATGTTGATATGTCAACATCTTGAATTGTGTGTAAGGAGATCATGACTAAAACAGTTATGACAGATTCCTATGACATGTAAGAGCTATGTTAGGAAGATTCAATGATAGGTGAAGACAAATGGCAACTAAGATATTTTTTTGGGGTTCCTATTTTCTCAGAGAATGGTAAAACCCTAATACGGTTTACCTTTGGGAGTAGCCCTAAAGTGAAGTGCATGTTATAAGCATTTTTAGGGTTGCAAAGAGATGCGATGCAAAAAGGGTGTATTGTTGGTACTGCGAGCAGCTACTGGAGTCTTCTGTTGTTGATGTTGAACTTACATTGCAAGTGTATTGTAACCTCGTGTTGAAGATAATACATTGTGCAGGTTTTGAAGGGATGGGGTTGTTTTACCGAAAGGTTTTTCCCCACCGAAAAATCCTTGTGTTATGTGTTCCTTTCTCTATCTATTTTCTGTATGCATGGTTGTCTGCAATATTGTTGTTTACATGATATTGAATCTGTAAGTGTAGAAGATTTTAAAAGGATTTGCATCATACTTTCCTTATGAGATTAGTGTAGGAAGTTGTTTCCGCACCTGAGTTTCCTTACATCAATATATCCTTTACATAAAAATAATTCAAAAATAGTTCAAAATCTGTTATTTAAATTCTCCTTTGACAAATCATTTTGGCTCTCATTATGTAGAAAACTTAATTGTTCTTTGGCCCTGCCAAATAATCTTCAGGACTATCTAAAGAGATGGCTTGAAAATGGGCACTCCAAGATCTATAATAGCCTTTGGAAGATCTCACCATCTATTTTACTATGGGAAATTTGGAAGGAAAGACACTGCAAAAATATTATCAACAAAGAAATGTCCATCAATTCATTCTTTAATAAAGTAGAGGCCAACATCATAGAAGTAACAAACAATAAACTTAGAAATACAATCAAAGAAGAAGGAATATTTTTGGATTGGAATGCAGAAATGAGGCATAATTGGGAAAATTTTATTAATCCACCAATGATGTACCCTAAAGCCAATAAAAAGAAAGAACTAATAGCACCCTCCACCTACCAGTTATGTGAAATTGAACTTTGGTAGAGATTCGAGAGCTAACCTTGGTAATGAAGCAATAGGTTGCATAATTCATATAGTTAATGAATCTTGGATAGCTAAATGAGCCAAATCTATAGAGAACACATCAAACAAAATTTTAGAATTAGAAGCCTTAATAGAATGCTTAAATCTTAGTTTATGTTGGAAGTCTATTGGGAAAGTAAGTTACTAGGGGGGGGGGGGGGAGTGGGTGGCTAGGATCTATAAATTTTTTAACTATTTGAAACAAATCAAATACATTCACCATTAACCCATCTCATATCAACATCATGAAATAGATCTATCTATCTATCATGCATATAAACATGAAAGTAAATGTAAACACATAACACAAAACATTTGGTTACCTAGAAAATCTTCAAGATGAAGGTAAAACTAGGGTAGAGATGACACCCACAAATATTCACTACTACAGCAATAAAGTGTGTTTATTAAGGCTACAAAGTTTGATCACTTCTAGTGATATGCCCTATAAGGGGTCTACCCTACTAAGATCTTATGAGACTTATTCAGTCTGCCTTGATTAAAGCATATAAACTTACAACTAAGTAAGAACTCTATTAGAAGATTTGAATAGGCTTGTTAGGACCACTCTATTAAGATATTTACCCTGATTCACTTGCTAGAATGTATTAGTACTTGATCCTCTAGTTAGCACTCTAATGCTAGGTTATAGATATTCTCTGTTAAGTTCCAATCTAATCTCCTTATCTAATATGCACTTTTTGTCCTTTGCTACTAGGTTTCTCTATTTGTACTTTTCTTTTAACTATAAAAAATAGCCTACCTCTACTCATACACTTGTATATTCACTCTCTCCTGATCCTTTTCACACACATGCTTGATTAAGGGCTTTAGCCTTTCTTAAATAAATATCTAGAGAAGGTTCTATATCATAATCAATGATCTAGATTTCTCTCTTTTATCACTTAGTCCTTTCATTTTTTTATTGGTTTATCATCTTGCATAGGGATCAATGATATCTAAAAAAATGCATAAAAAAATCTTAGTTGTCTCTATAATCATTAAATTGAGTGTAGAAGTCATCCAAAATGGTTTATGTAGGTTTTTGTGACATCATAAACACATATGCATAAACTGGTTTACTTAGTAGTTGAATACACTAATTCTTGGTCACAACTAATATTCATGTTGTCCCTCAACTTTTGTATGCTTGACATAGTCTATAAAACTCGACATGAACTAACTCTTATTTTCTCGGTGTCTGCTAACTTCACTTGGCATAAACTAGTACTTTAGTCTTTTCATCGAATGTAATTAGATCCTTTTCCTTTTATATGGTAGGCTACATTATTTCCAACTCTAACAATTCCTCCATCATAGATATTGAATTCAACAAACTTATTCATATATCCAGTCATGTGACAGGGAAAACCATTATCACTAGTCCAATCATATTTCTAATTTTTAAGTTGTGATACTAATGTTTTTTCTTCTCTAAATTCTTCCTTTTCAAGGCTTTCATCCTTAATAGCAATAAATCCTATCTCATCATCATTTTTCTTCAATAATTCTTCTAGTATAGCATGAAATTATTTTTCATTTGTAAAAAGGAAATCCTTAGGAAATATTGAGTCATAGGGCCTCTTATACTTCTTTTCTCTCTTAGAAAATTTAGAAGAATAATGACCAAGTTCATTACAAGTCCAACACTGAAAGATTTTGTAACCTCTAGGCTCTCTCTTCATACGTAGGGCAATAATTTCCTCAATCTTCTTGACTTTTTCAACTTTGTTATGTTGTTACTGGCATAACCTCCACTTTTACTTGTATTCCTTGTTGACATATTTTTTTGAAATTAAAAGCGACCAAAAAAAAGGGGGTTGGCCCTTAACAGTCAAAAGGCTAGTAACCAGCACATTACCAACCAGTAACAAAACTAGACAAAAAGAACAAGAGTACCAATAGGTAGAGACTTAAACCATAGACCAAAAAGCTAGAATCAGAAAGGATACAACCTAGCTACTAACCCCATAGTCCATAAAGGCACCCAGGACTAATAAAAACTTAAATAAAGCTAAATACTAGCAAAACCATAACTGTCAAAAAAGAATATAAAGTCTTTGGATCCTTAGATCCCCATAACTGAACAGAACTAAAAAAGACTTAGATTTCTTTTTTACCTTTTCCCCTTGGATGAAGTAGAATCTGGGCCCAATCATTGGCAAGAAACTTGAAGAGTAATTTGTTATCCTCCATGTCCAAGCCAACTTCCTCCTTCTGTTGTGCCAGCAATTGGAGGGTAGTTGCAGCAGCATGAGTAACTTTAAGTCCAAACTTGGAGAAGGTGAAAAAACCCTCCTCCAAAGCTTTGACCCTTTCCTCTAGGTTCATGTAATGCTCCTCCACCACCTTAGTCTCCTCTTTATGCTCCTCGCCCTTCTTTGTAGCAACCTCCTTCATTTTCTGTCCCTATGGTTTATCCTGCAGCACTAGTGGGTTAGAGGAAATCTTCAAATTTTCCTTAACAGGGAAAGAAATGGTAATTGGGGAATTATCCTTTTTGCTCATCTCATCACAAAAAGTAATAGGTTTAAGTGAGAAGCTGGCTAAAACATGGGTTGTCTCAATATTCCTTTCTTTGTCGTCCAACACTTGAGTTTGAGTATCATCATTTAAAATGTTCCCAGAGTTGAAACTTTTTTCCCCCTCCTCATTACCTTCATCCTTTTTGGAGTTGGAAATATTTTCCTCCTCCCTTTTGTCACTATTATTGCCTGAGCTATCTTCTTCAACTTCCTCAACCTGGTATCTAATGGACTTGTTGACATATATTGAACACTCAATGAACTAGAATTAGTTTCGACTCTAGGAAGTTCTCCACTCTGTCTCATCTACATTTTCGTTGACTATAATCTCCCAAGAAGGGTCTCTCTTATTAAATTAAATGACAAGGGAATAACTTGTTCTATCATTTGTGTTGTTTATTTGTATGCAAGTGTCAAAGTTTTAATTATCTTCCATACAATTTCATCTTTAGACTTTTCTCCTCCATAGGTCTTAATTCCTTTAACAATGTATTATATCCTACCATAGTAACTTCTTACAGATTCATCTTGCATCATTTAAGCATCTTGATACAAGCATATCCAATTTTGTAATCTAACCTTTTGAGCATGATTATCACCTTCAAATGTACTTTTTAAAGTTTTCCAAATCTCATGAGCTAATATTAAAAAATTTACCTAAGAAAATTAAGTTTTAGGAAGAGCTAGTAATAGTGCTTCTCTATAAGCATATTGAACATGAATATATCTTTCTGAGTTTCCTCATAGCCTTCAAGCTTGTCTTCTTCAATCACATCCTTTTGACTTTTAATAATCAACTAGTAACCTAGACCCATGCATAGAAAATGTGTCTTCATCTTCTCCTTCTATTTGTAATAGTTAACTCCATCAAACTTCATACATTCTTTTATGAAATTTACCATATATCTCCTTAAGCTATTAAAATTTTTCTTTAAGAACCTGATGCTCTAATACCAATTGTTAGAAAGTAAATTCCACCAAGATAACTGAGAAGGGGGATGAATTAGTTATTCAATTAAAAAGCTCTCAATATCCTTATTATTTTTGAAACATGTAAATAGTAGATGTAGAAAAGATAGAAAGATAACCATACACAATAACACTAGATCTATTAACTAGGGAAACCATCGATTAGAGGGAAAACCCAAGTGGGGATGGCACCCACAAGATGATATACTCATACAAATTTCCTTATGAAGGATGGACCTTGTTAGGAGTTAGTGAAATACAATTAGTACATATATGTCCATGTTAGGAGACTTTGAATCATTTTTAGGAGATTCCAAACTTGTTAGGAGTAGTGTCACCCTTATTAGGATTTGAAAGGAAGACAAAAGGAAACACTATCCAAACACTTTTAGTATTATCCTCACTAAATTATAAACTTGCCCATCAACACTATCCAAAAACAACTTATTTTCCAAATACAATTCCTTGTAAGCTCGGTGTGCATCAACTACACCAATTCCTTCTCTAATTCAAAAGATGTTTGCATGTAAGTTTTCATAATACATATTTGCATTGGATCTCACTCTAAAGTTTTCATATCATAAAAATGATCTCAATAATCTATACCCTCTACCACAAAAAAATAACTTTTCCTTTATACCAAGTCCTAGAAAAAATTATTGATTTGGCTTAAAGGATTTTCCAATTTACAATAATAATATAGGAGAAAATTAAGATATTATATTTACATGTTACATTACAAAATTACACCATTTCTCAATTACCCACAAACTTTCATCTCACGGTCTTCATAACTCTTCACTCAATTCTCATCTAGATGTGTGTGATTAATCAAAACATATTCAAGATGTCTTGTACCTCTATCCAAGTTTACATGACCAAACTAAATCTCTAGTAGGAGATACCATCCAAAAAAAGTTAACCACTTACCAGAAATTATGCCTAAATATTTCCTTCACTAAAATCATCATAACTCAATGTTGTCTCCATGTTTATGTGCATGCTTTTAACTTTAGCATCTATCCACTCTCAAGAATAAATCCAAACTATGCATAAGATGATCTTCATTACTTGAACCATATGAAGCCAAATTTATTTTGCTTCTTATACATTCTTCTCAGAATAATCAGTATGTTGACATCAATAACAAACTCTATCATGAATACCACACACAACATCCAAATCATGTCTCCAAAAATGTTAGCATACTTCCCCATAGGAATACCATCAATATTCATGACAACAGTGGTGTTGAATGAAGAACTGGAAGGTAAATAAAGAAGTTGAGATAATGAAGTGATGTTAATAATGTAAAATTAATTGGGCAACTAATGAATTTTTCTATGTAAAGATAATACTAGTTTGAATATTTTGCATGATTTGTTGAAGTGTTAATATGATGCATAAGTAAATTATTTTGGTTGATAAAGGAATGAATGAAGTTGTATAGATAAAAATTTAGGAATCAGTGAGTTGCACCAAGCTAGAAATGATGGTCAGTAAATTAAGAGAAATGAAGGTTAAGTTAGTCAAGTTTTACCAAGAAAAATATTGTGATTGAGTGAGCTTAGTATTAATTGAGCATAATGTTAACTAAGTGATGGAGGTGTTCAACAAAGCAAGAACATTGTTCAATAAAGAAGAAAATTTTGTGCTAGATTTAGGAAAGGATGACATCAAGTGAAGGTCTAGATTGTTCTAGAAGATTCTAAGATAAGGATAAAGTTAGACAACAAGATCAATGGGCAAAATTGATAAGGTAAAAGCAAATGTTGAAGATAGAAGACATTTTGAAATCCAAGAAAAGTTCAAGTTTCTAGGTAAAGATATAGCTAGCAAGATTCAAAAAATAGTTTACCTAATGCTAGATTCAACTAGTTTGAGTTGGTTAATGATCACATGGATGAGAGGAATTCACAGAAACCATAATGAGTGTGATGAAACAAAAAATATATATCTATATAAGGAGATGAGAAGAAGACAATCACTACTAGTCTATTTTCTAGTCAAGTTAGTGGCAAAGTTGTTAAAAGAGAAGGTACAAAGGGGTATACTATGAAGATATGAAGTGTGAAGTGAAAAGGATTGAAAGAGTTAGTGTCATGGCTAGTCAGGAAGGAAAGATATTAGAAAAATGGAGATCTAATGAAGAAAAGGTAGTTGCATATTTATCATATTATTCAATTGTTACTCTCTAACCATTTTATAAGAAAATATCTTAACTGAGTGCACATAATAGTTCTATTTGTAAATCCTTTTGTAAAGTGTAATTCTATTGAATGTGTGTAAGTCCTTTAGATAGGCCACTCATTAAAGGGTGATAAGTTCTAGATGATCTTTGGTGCAAATACCCTAATAGGGTCACATCTAGAAAATTTGTATGTAATCTTTAACAAGGTTGCCTCTTAACTGAGCTCACTTCATAAGAGTGGATTATTTTTGGGTGACAATTCATAAATTGATTTTACCCTAATTGAGTTTCCACATTAAAATATTGGTGTTAATGTGTGCATGAATGTTTTACATGTTATTTTATGTTTATATGTTATAACTGTTAGTTATTGGTGTGATTCATTTAATGAAGGTTAATCTATTTACTGAGTGAATTGTCAATAAGTTTATGTTGTTAAAAGTTAGTGAATTTTTTTAAAAGGCTTTAGGATAACTTATTTATAGTGCACCCCCATCCCCCCCCTTGAGCTATCTAACACTGACCTCTTTTCTATTTTAATTAGAAGGATTATATTTTTATTTTTAGTTCCCATTGTCTTAGGATGAAAGATGTGCATAAGGAACCTCTTCTATAGATTTTTATTGAGATGAATTATATGGAGAGGTTTCACTATTGTTTGGCACAAAAAGTATCTATGACTAGTTTGACATTATTGTAGTATTGGAATTGATTTAAGTCTCTACTTATATTAATCTCTTTTCCAAGATAGAGAAATTGAGGCATTGATGGTATATTAAAGGTGCACCTCACATTTCATGTATCCATAGCCTAGAGAACAAGATGTTGTAGGTAAACTTTAATTCTAGCACTTGTCAACCATTTATTTCTCAATACATCCAACCCAAATAGGTAAAAAAAACCAATACTATAGATGATATCTCTTCATCATCATATATATATTATTGTGATTTTTATTTTTGGATCCACAATTTTTTTTAAAATCCCAATACTCTTACAAGATTTGAGGTACAAATGTATATGCATCCATCTCTATCTATCGAGAACCACTTTACTCTATGTTTGTGGATTAGGACTTATATAAACAAGGGTATATTTCAAAGGTTAGTTAAGAACATGTCATCTTGCTAAGAAAATAAAACGAAATGAGGGGCTATAATATGACTAACCATGGTTTGGAATTGAATAGAATCCAAGTTGTTGGGAAACATTGTATCCACCAAGGCTTTTCTAATATTTATTTGTGAGATGGTGAAAGTTTCAAAAGCTCCAAGATTAAAATTTGAGAATGATACTTTTGGAGTTGATCTACTAGATTGTATTATTTTTCAAAATAAGATGAAGGGTTAGGTACTCCTTCCTTGTTAGAAGTTCCTTGCAAAGTGGCTTTAGACATTTTTTTCCTAGTCACCATATTGGTGGGATCTTTTATTTTCTTGTCTATGACCATAGTGACATTAATGGTGTTCTTAAAAATAGATAGATAATTCATGGTCTTTTCATAGACAAGTGCAAAGTATACTTTTTTAGTACCCTTTTTATTTTGATTAGAGTTTTAACATTTTCCTTTCTCGTGATTTATGAAAGGGGTTTTAAAGGTTTTGTGATCTTTGTTATTTTTTGACAAATCAACTCAAATAATTTCATCATTAACAAGAGCTCTTCAAGAGCTAGAGTTCCTACCTTTTGATTTAGAACATGAAAATGTTGTATTTTTTTATAAACTATTTAATGATGAAAATGTTGTATTTTTTTTAATGATGAAAATGTTGTATTTTTTAGAAAACTATTTAATGATCAAAATGTTGTATTTTTAAAAAAAGTATTTCATGATCAAGTAATCATTTTCAAATTTATATTTTAATCTTTTAATATATTTCGAATAATTTGATATTATGTGAATAACTAATTATATTTTAATTTTTAAAAATCTAATTCTTGTATAATAATTTAATTAGAAAATTTAAATAAATATGTATGATAAATTTAGTTATCTTCATTTGAAGAAATGACATTTACAAATTTCTTTTACCAAAATAAAAATAACCTTTTCACCTTTATCAAAACAAAATATTGTGTTATTATAAAAATCTAAGCAAACACATAAATATTATAAATATATTATATGTCTATAATATATATTAAATATAGTGAAGATTAGAAAATATTTTAAAGTATAGTGAAAATTAGAAAATGTGATATAAAATTATTTTATTAATAGTTTTATTATTATTTTTAACACCACTTTTCTTTCATATGTCCTATTAAACAAATTATGTTATATTAATATTCTATTGCTAAAAAAAAGGAAAGTAATCATTGTATTAATTCATATGCTTTGTTAATTGTATATTTTTAGAAAATATCAACTTTAGCACATACACCTATCCCCTATCAAATTGGATGAAAATGGTAACAATAACACTTTGAACTAAAATGGTAAGAGTGTTCGGTAGCCACATGTTTCTTAAAAATATTAAATGCATCTAACATGCAATAAATTCATTCTTATCTCTTATGTTTTTCCTTTATTTTTGTCTTGGGAAAATCAGATTTATGCCATACAAAATTGCCTCCAACCAATCAAAAAATAGAAATTTGTATAGCATAATTCATTTTTAAAATAGAACCTTAGAAAATTTGGAATACACATGTTTTTCTAGCAAAAATTAATAAGAGGGGTGTCTAATGGGAACATTAGTTCCCTACCTTATATATAAGGTAGGGACTAATAAGTTCTTGAATAACATGTAAAATTATAAGAATCATTCAACCAATTTGGTTAGACTTGCAGTTCATAGGGTCTATACTCTAATAAAGTGGTGACTTTATTAGAAATTAGAGTCTTTAAAGCGTTGCTAAGGAGATCACCCAATGGAGTGAATTTCCTTCTTAGAATATTAAATTGAGTTAAATTGAATTTGGATTTGATTGATTACCTCTTTGATTATTATTATCTAAAGAAAAAACATTGTTTATTGCATTAAAATTGTTTGTTTGTTAGCTAGAACCACTAGAAGTATTGAAGGGTTTTGGATTGAGATTGTTAGATTCAACTACTCCATTGTTCACCACAATAATGTTATTTTTATTCAACCAAAATTTGAATTTATCATTATGGTTATCGATTGAAGAATTATTGTGGGTATTTCTGATAGAAAAACCCTTAATGTCCCTAAATAGATTTAGTTCATCCATCTTTACTAAAAAATCCTCAATCTTGATTAAAAAATATATCATCTAATCAAAGATTGGAGGAAACTAGAGTTATAATTAAAAATATATCTCATTATCTATGTTATAGATAGAGATATTCATCCTTTCTTTTTTCAATATATTTCTTATTTATTTTACAAGAACATTCTTCATCTTTGTAAGAAACTCAAAAATGACTCCCCATTTCTTTGTTTCATGTTGCAAAAATCTATCGTGGTTACTCTATGCTCAATTTTATAAGAGTATTGGGTAAAATACATGGAGGTTAACTTGAGAGGTTTTAATGATGGGTGTTATAGAATTAGTGTGAAAAAGATACAAAATTGAAGCTAAACATCCAACAAACTAATTCAACAACAACAAATATAATAAGACAAAAAGAAAGCAAAAATAATAGAAATGTTAAACTTGTGAACCCTTGTAGCCTCCTTAATTCTTTTGATGTGTTCCAATGTTGTGTATGTGTGCTCAATGGTTTCTTCAAGCTTCAATGATGTAGATTTGAGGATGGTTAGGTGTATGGGACTTTGAGTATTGTAATGGTGCTTTGATAGTATTTATCTCTTAAAATAACTTAATAACTTTTCTTAAATGGTGGATGAATTGTGAAGGATGGAGGGTTCAAAATATAGGTCATGGATAGAGGAAATGGATAGCCAAGATGTATAAAGAAGAGAGATTTTGAGGGAGGGCTAGGATGCAAGGATAAATGAGCACATGGTTTGTGCTTTCTCAAATGCATAACCTTGTGACAAGTATTGTAAGGAGAATGAGTGTGAGGTGATATGATTTGTGAATGGATAGTTATCTAAAGGACATGTGACATGGACTTTAGTGTTCTCTAGTGGGAGAGGGAGATGTGGTAGGAGAGTGGACTTGACTTGAGTTAGGAATTCTTGAGTTGTTCCTTGAATTTTGTAAGTGATCTTAGAGTGGTAATTAGACATAGATAATGGGGTGATGTGGATTACACAAGACGGTGATGTGGTTCAATTACAGGGGGTGATGTGGCTGTTGGATGGATTTGTGACAAAAAGAGGTAGGTGGAGTAAATTAAATAAATTGAATTATTTAATTAAAAAGTGGATTTATTACTTCACAAATTGGGTTAGGATAATTTTTGGGTTTGGGTGTTAGTTTGAGGTTGAGGGATTTAATTTATTGAATTAATTAAATACAAGTGGGGAATTAGAATTAAATTAAATAGATTGCACATTTACTTAATTTGATAGAGGAAGGAGGACTTCATTAATAGGTTAAACTATTGGTTTTCATATGATTATTAATCAAACTATAGTCAAATAATTAAATTAGTTGATTATGGGATAACATAAATTAATTAAATATCAAATATTTAATCAATAGTACCTTAGAAGATGATTAAGTATGATTACTTATTATGTGATTAGATTTATGTTTCTATAGTTTTCTCCTCTTTAACTTAGTTTTTAAACAATAGATGATGCAAAGAAGATTTTTAAAGATACAAAGTTTCCCTAGTCTTAAAAATAAGAGACAGAGACTAGACTATGTGACTCCCCCTTGAAAATGTAGAAGGAAGAGAATATGAGGCTTGAGTACATCTCAAAAAGTATAAAAGTTGGGGTGAGAAAGATGAAACAAAAAGTTTTGATAAAGGGTTTTATTGGTGATCAAGATGTTGTAAAAGTAGCAAGTAAGGGTGAATGTGGATTATCTAGGAGGGGACATGGAGAAAAAGGGCACATAAAGGGTCCTACATGTCAGGACCTAGAAGGGTTGAAAAGGGTCATTTTACTTTATTTTTCTTATAGATATTATTGATTTTGGATCTCTAGTTTAGATTAGCGAGATTTTTATGCATGGACATCTAGTGCATTGAGAAGATATGGCACAAAGTCTATAGGTGTGATGTTAGTAGGTAGATCCGTAGGCTTGAAACTCTTCTTGTTTTTTTTCTTTTATATTTTTGATGTTTTACATTCTTAGTAGTTTAGAATCATATTCTCATAGATTGGATTCTAACAAGATCCCTTATGGGACTAGCCAGATCACAGTCTCCCAATAAAGACAAAATAAAAGGTAAATTTTGGTGGTTTGTAAATATTTTACAGGAGTACATTCCCAAAAGGAAATTTTGGCATGGATGTGTTCTTTCTAGTAGGACTATAATCCTTCAACTTAAGGGAGTGAAAGGAATTTGGTTAATGTAGGATTGATTAGGGTTTTCACTAGGGTAGGGAAAATGTTAGAATGTGTTCTCACCAGAATGCATTCCAATGGGAATGATTGAGCTATAGGTCATTTGGGGATCACAAAATATATCTATAGAAATGTAGGTAGATTCATGCTTGTATAGGTTAAGGTTTTGAATTTTTTGGTTTGGTGTCAGGGGAGTTTGAGCTTTAGGAATTTGAGGGTTGGGTAGCTAGTTAGGTTTTTATAACTATAGGAAAAGACTGATAGTGTTATGTCTTTTGTGGATGCAATAGTCAATAGACACACTTTTGTTACAAGAGAGATAAGTTGAATTTTTGCAAGATGCATAGCACTTTGAACTTGTTGAGTGGGCATGGGTTAAATTTATTAGTTAGGATTATCTTGCCAAAATTCCTCATAGGTGCACATACATGGCCATGGTCACACATTAATGTGAGAGATGACAATCCGAGACTATCATATTCCATCTCTTGAAAGGGGAGATGATTGTTACTTTAGAGGATGTGTAAAATATTTTTAGATTACATATGTGAGGATATATGGTCCTTGCAACTTGAGACATGTCTAGAGAGTAGGCAAAGCAAATGCTGGTAGGTCCTAGTGTACCATTTAGGATCTAAAAAATTTAGATTACCTTAGATCAATAAATTGATGCAACATAAAATATGTAGATATATTTATATGTGTGTGGATTAGTGTTGAGGTACCTTTCCCTAGACATAGGTGGGACATGCAATACTCTAGGCTTGATCCCCACCATAGTGTAGATCATAGACACTAGTGTTCTAGTAGCATGGGGTTCTTTGATATTGGTTGAGTTATATGGGGACCTCCACCAAATTGTGTATCATGGAAATGGAGATATGGGGAAGAGTATTGTATTTTATATGCTCTTATAGGTGTGGGTCTGGGAGCATATTACAATGATCAGGCTAGTTGGTTGGCATGATAGGTGAGTGGATGCATCGATGATGTATAGTTAGGTGAATCCTTGACCTACCTTAAAATAGGCGACCTTGATTATTGGAGAGTCATTTTTTATGACATTAAAGTAGTTACATGAAGGTTTTATATGGGGTTAGGTCCATGGATTAAGGAGAAATTGCATCATCCTTTTACTATTACACTAAGGTTTTTTTTGTTGATGAGATTGCATAGTAGATTAGCACTATCACCTTGATAGGGTATTGCACCAGTTTGGTTGGTCACATGATATTCCTATAGATCTTCTATGGTAAAATCGTGTGACATACAAGAATACTATAGATTTTAGGAATAGATTATGGGATATGGTCTACTGGGGGAGTAGAGACATATGGAACCATAGACATGGGATTGGTTCAAAGGATTGATAGATTCAAGCTTAACCTAGGCATACTTGGCTCAGTGGAAAGGACTCAATCTATTTGGATATCACAAGAGCCATAGGTTTTTAGGAGGAGGAGAGAGGATTCATAAGTGGTGAGGTAGGACAGGTCTCAGGTGCAAGTGGTTAGATAAGAAGAGGTTCTTATTCAAAAGTGCCCCAAATAGAGGGTGGTGGAAGAAGGGGAGGAGTGGAGAGAAGAGATGTAGAAGGTGAGGAGTAGAGTAGAGATCACTTTTAGCTAGAGAGGGATGGATTATAAACATAATGACATATTTTTTAGGGGATATTAGAGGTGGTACAAAAGGAGAGGGATAGATTCTAGGAGAAGGTGAAGAGTGTATAGGAAGAGAGAGAGATATGTTGCTAATAGAGCTATAAACCTTGAGGGAATAGGCGATGATGGGTGGAGGCAGATCTTGGTGGGCTATTAATGAGATATGTGGGCTATAGGGGGAGAAAGAGGATTTGATGGATAGCGTTAGTTTTTACAAAGATAGGTATTATATAGTCATTTCCACCAATCAAGTAGAGCATTATTGACAGTCAACATAGTCAAGGACAATAGGGACTACCAAAAGGATGGAGGTTTTCAGTAGCAATAGTTTTGGATTTAGAGGATTATAATAGAAAAGATGGAGCTAGTGACATAGGCTTATAGTTATTATGATGGATGATACATATATTTCTAGGGTTGGAGGTGGAGTAGAAGAAGGATATTGGGGTGGAGAGGAGGAGAGGAGAGAAGGGGTTCAGGTTATGCCACCACCACTATTAGGTCCCACCCAGGTCATCAAAGGACCAGATCTAGATGCAAAGGGAGCACCAACTATAGATGAGAAATGATATGTTTCATTTTGAGTTTTTGTGTATGATATGCATTTTGATGTACTTTCTATGATTTATAATTATATTTTTTAGGGAACATACCTTGATGTATGATATGATGGATAGTGTGGACATTTGATGGACTCTATATTCTTTCATGGGTGGCATGTATTTGTATTCTTTTGTGGATAATATATATACATGAAGAGCATTGATTAGGTGGGATGTATGTGTCTTTATAGATTTGTGCTACTTATTTCTATGAGATGTCTATGATGCTTATATAATACCTATTAGATGTTACTAACATGTGTGATTGTAGGATATGATTTTTTATATATGCTTTGTAATGGTACTAACAAGTTTATGTAGGATGTGATGTATTTGCAACCTATATGACTTATGTAGGTTGACATGATTTTTATAGATGTTATATGTGTGATATGTACTTCAAGATGTAAATGATGAAATGATGAATTATGCATATGTTTTTTTTTCTATATGGATGAAATGTATATGTCATGTATTTTTTATGAGATGCAAATGTTATATGCATATTTGTTTATATGAGATGCTTTTTACAACATTGATTTTTTATATGATCTTATACATAATGTAATGCCCTGCCAAGGGATTCAAAGAATTAACCTATATTTTCACTACGTTTAGTAGCATTTTTTTTCTTCATGAAAGTAAACATAAAATAACAGATTACATTCTTTAAGATCCCTTAACGTTGAATTACATACATGAATCCATCTAGCACAACATCCACATGAAATAATAATGATAAGCCCAATGTTTATACATTACATTTCAAATGCTCATTCATCCACTGTACATGTCACAAGGTATGACAAGCTCAAAAATATACATACATAGAATAAGGTACATCATCCTATTCTAATCCATGATACATCAGAGTAAAGATAATCACATGATACACATGATACATCATCATAGAAAACATATACATTCATCATATAGATCAAACATAATAAACTAAGTGCACGGTTCCTCCCAACCATCAATAGCATCATTAGACCATCGTGGATCCTAGCCATCCCTCTGTGCGTAACATTCCAATCATCGAAGAGATCATCGGTATACATAGTAGGAATGTCACTCCTAATAAATACAACATCATATGTAGAAGTAATCTAACATGAAAATAAAAGCATAAGATAACATCATCTAACATATGCTAACCATCAATGAAAAAGGATACATATCCACCATCATGAAGGACGCACCAGCCACGATGTCTCAATGAATCTCAAAATGATAAGAGTGGAAAACACACTACCACCCGACCGTGTGGTACCTAAGTGGTCCACTCCCACCATGCTAAGGAGATAATCTCAAGTCCCAAACAGGCTATCAAAATCACATAGCACATATCTCTATAAGTCCAGGAATCCTAAAACTCAAAGGTTCCAAACACAAAATCTGACATCTAATCTCTAGAGGCACACAATGACATGTAGGAAACCTACTATGCAAGTGGGAAAGTGTCATCGCAATTATCACATACAAGTTACCCTAGTAGTTAGCTAAACTCCATGGGTCCATACTGATTTCATGCGGCCACTAGTATCCTCTCATACTGATGAGGCATACTATGAAATGCAAGGTCGCAACCATGTGTCTCACTACTCCCATCCTAGCTTATACAAGCCCTCAAGGCATGGGCGAGAACAAAACACTTATCTTTTTAGGTTCATTTAGTTAGTATTAGGTGTGAATGTTATCACTTATTAATCCAACTTACAATGAGTTACCCTGGCAGCCTCTTAGGGCCCTGGCCCCCATTGCAAGCCACTTCCCATTACTACATGCAGATATCCTACCCTAATGCTCCTAGAATCATAAATCTCAAAATCACAAAAGATAATCCATAAAATCATCAAATATGCATAAAAGCATCAAATCTCCATAAGCTAACATCCATAGAAAATCATGAACACAACAGCTCTCTATTAGCAACTGAAGTATCACTGATAATCAAATATCCAATGGTTCTCAATAACCTATATATATATATATATATATATATATATATATATATATATATATATATATATATATATCAATCATACTGATCGAAGACTCCAAAAATGGTTGAGTGAAACATGTCACAACATGACATCATCAAAATAAATCCACATAACAGTCCCATCATGGCGACTAGAAAAATAACCAAGGATAACTGATCGATGACCAAAATAATGGTTAAGTCAAGTGTCTCATACATAAGAATTTCAACTATAACAATCAGTAATCACAACCAATACATAGAGAATTCCAATACATAACCATGGTTGGGTTTATTAAGATCGAGATTAAAACATCATCATGTCACCACAATCACATAACCCCCAAGCCTCTGGTAGATGTCCTATATTGGTCAACACTAGTCAACCCAAAACACAAAACAATAGCATAAAGAATACACAATGTAGACACATGTTTTGGTTTTACAACTTGAATTTAAATGTAGAGATCTCAGTTTAAGTTTCCAAGTCTGAAGAATGAATGGAGGAACACATATATTGTTTTTGGATAAATAAAAGTTTTCCTTATTAGAACTAAAAAAAATCCATTTTCCAATTAACATTTGTTTGATACATCCCCCACCCAACTATCAATTCCTTATTTAATAATTTAAAACATTTAAATTATTAAATAGTTGAAAGTTATTAAAGAGTCACCTTATGAAAATAAACCTTCAATATAAGTCATTGATCAAATAATAACTTAAATACATATTTACATATATACATATACATACATACATACATACATACATATATATATATATATATACATACATACATACATATGTATTACGTTTTCATAAAATCGAATTAACAATTTCAAATTGACACCATATGAGAATCAAATTGTATATAAATGTTATTATTATTATTTTTACATATCATAACATCAATTAAACACCCCCCCCCCCCCAAACTCTTGCTGCAGTACGCAGTACCTGCGGTTGCAGGCACTGCGCCGACAACGGGTACATAGTACCCTTGTCGCCGCAGACCTGCGACGACAGGTCTCTACCATCCGTTGGCGCGGGGTACGAATCGTGCCCACAACATATAATGTATAAACTTTTGTTTCATGCAATATGAATCGCGATACAAATTAATAAATTTTCCATTGCGATTTTACTAATCACTCAATTCGGTGCATTATACATAAATATACATAGGTATATATATATATATGTATGTATATATATGTATGTATATATATATGTATATATATATATGTATATATATATATGTATATGTATATATATATATGTATATATATATATATATATATGTATGTATATACATATATTCAAATTTTATAATAGATCCATAATAAATGTATACATATGCATATATATAAATATATATTTATATATATGTATATGTTTGCAGATCTGAATACATAACCATGTATGTTTTTTTTTTTTTTTCCACAAAGATTATATCCACAATTAAGAATAAGATATATGCATTTAAACTTCTCCAATTAAATTAATCTGGCCACATTGAGAATGCATATAAATATGAAACTTCTCAGAAGACATATGGAAGACACGAAGAAGACAGGGAATGTGTGATGCAAAAATAGCATAAGTAAAATCACAAGAATCTACCCGGATTCTAATGCTAAATCACTCTTCCTCAGAAAATTCACCGAGCAACTCCTCCCTTCTTCAGAATTCTCAAGTCCTCCAATGCTCCAATTGCACTCCAACCGCTATATCCAAGCTTCTATGAATGCCTGAATATAAAGAGCTTTCAGGAAACATCTAGAATGCTTCTAGAAATGGCTGGAAGGTGTCACCAACTAAGCATGGGTCCTTTTCCAACCTTCAAGATGAGCCTTAGGGTTGTAGACACCATGTGCTTAATTGATGCACTAACCCCCGTGTTGTTGACACTTGAGAAATAGAGAGTTAACTCCCATGCAAGCTTATAACTCCAATTCACTTTTTATATAATTTTTATTTAAATATTTATAACTTTCATTTTAACTTCTATAACTTTTATTATTATTATTTATTTATTAATTTATTATTATTTTATTACTATTATTAATTTTAATTTCTATTTTTCTTTTATTTAATTCCCACAACATATAATGTATAAACTTTTGTTTCATGCAATATGAATCGTGATACAAATTAATAATTTTTTCATTGCAATTTTATTAATCACTCAATTCGGTGCATTATACATAAATATACATAGGTATATATATATATATATATATATATATATATACACACACACACACACATATATATATATATATACATATATATATATGTATATATATACATATATATATATGTATATACATACATATATACATATATATATACATATATATATATTAGTATATATATATATATATATATATATATATATATATATATATATATATATATGTATGTATATACATATATTCAAATTTTATAATAGATCCATAATAAATGTATACATATGCATATATATAAATATATATTTATATATGTATATGTTTGCAGATCTGAATACATAACCATGTATGTTTTTTTTTTTTTCCACAAAGATTATATCCACAATTAAGAATAAGATATATGCATTTAAAATTCTCCAATTAAATTAATCTACCCACATTGAGAATGCATATAAATATGAAACTTCTCAGAAGACATATGGAAGACACGAAGAAGACAAAGAATGCGTGATGCAAAAATAGCAAAAGTAAAATCACAAGAATCTACCCGGATTCTAATGCTAAATCACTCTTCCTCAGAAAATTCACCGAGCAACTCCTCCCTTCTTCAGAATTCTCAAGTCCTCCAATGCTCCAATTGCACTCCAACCGCTATATCCAAGCTTCTATGAATGCCTGAATATAAAGAGCTTTTAGGAAACATCTAGAATGCTTCTAGAAATGGCTAGAAGGTGTCACCAACTAAGCATGGGTCCTTTTCCAACCTTCAAGATGAGCCTTAGGGTTGTAGAGACCATGTGCTTAATTGATGCACTAACCCCTGTGTTGTTGACACTTGAGAAATAGAGAGTTAACTCCCATGCAAGCTTATAACTCCAATTCACTTTTTATATAATTTTTATTTAAATATCTATAACTTTCATTTTAACTTTTATAAGTTTTATTATTATTATTTATTTATTTATTTATTATTATTTTATTACTATTATTAATTTTAATTTCTATTTTTCTTTTATTTAATTCTTTTTTCTCAATAATTCACATTTAATTAATTACAATCAAAAATATCAAATAACATGATATTTTATATTAATTTTCTCAAATAACTAATTTGTTAATTAAATCCATTTATTAAGACTTTAATTAATAGAAAATTCACCATAGACTTCCAAGATAAAATATGAAAACCCATCATAGAGCAAATCACTCAAAATCAGTCTAAAGGGTTAAAAATCACGAATCATGTCATCCAACACATTCGGTGGGTAAAATATCCAGATACTTGTCCTACCTCACTAGGACAATTGGTTTAAAGGTTTGAGATTTGGACTTGAGAATTTATCTCCCTTCTCTTATCATTGAGATAGTATAATAGGGTACACTCATCCTGGCAATTCAGGGAAGTTGATACCCGATACTTGCAACTTGCAAAAAAACCATGCATGTACATACAATATATATAATGCTAAGCTAAACATACAATGGCAGGAAGTGGTGCATCGTGTAGATCCTGACTAAGTAGGTGACTACAAATCCCTTCCTTAACCACATAAAAAATGCCATACAATAAGAAAACACGCACACCATACACATGCAAGTATGGGGTAAGTATCCATAATAAAACACATAAGATAATAAACCATCCATCTAATCATCAATAATAACTGAAAATAGTATAATGATCATCATGTATGCATGAAATGTAAAATCTAAATGATCTCATCATATAACCACTGAATCCATAACATAATGTCTGATAGTGTCAAAACAATACCACTAATCCATCGACATAAAACTAGTCTATCATAGTCTGAAGATAATAACAATGTTCAGAAAAGATGTGAATGAGGGTAGGCACTACACATAAATAAATGAAATGAAATGAGTTTAACTAATTCATCTAAAGGATAATCTAATGCATGAAAATGTATGGCATGTTAATGAAATGATGATGAGTTAAATTTAATGGAAATAAATAACCCATGTAATGAAAAATGAGATAACCTAATGTACCTATATGCCAAATGAAGATGTAATGAAATGACAATGTAATGATATGAAAATGGAATGATAATTAAATAGAATGTACCTAAATTATAAATGAAATTGAAAATGAAATGATAATGAAACACAACATGTACCTAAATGATAAATGAAAATGCAATAAAATGATAAGAAAAATTAATGTACCTAAATGACAAATGAAAATGCACTCAAATGGTAATGAGATGTAAGGTACCTAAATGAAAAATGAAAATAAAATGAAAGGATGTTGAAATAATGATGAAACTAAATATTTTTAAATGACAAATGAAAATGCAATTAAATGATAAGGAAATAATAATGTACAAGTGAAGGCATTGTAATGAGATAACCAATGAATCAAAAAGGTAACAAAATGAATGAGAATGTAATTTAATGATTATGAATGGATGAATGCAACAAAGTGCAATTCACTTTAAAAGTAAAAAATCAATGACACAGTTAGGGTATAATTTAGTGGCTAATATTCGTAAATTGGCTAATTTTAGAATTTTTTGGCTAGTATTTTGGCTAATAATTTAAGATTTGATACAACCTAAATCGTCGTAGTTTTATAAAATTCAATTCTAGAATATTTAAAATCGCTTAATAATTTATTTTATTGAAAAATTTAAACTCAAATATTCGCCACAATATTCGTTACATGAATAGATTTGAGTAACCTAAATATAATATATTATTGAAGAAATTAAATTGAACTAACTAATAATTATTATAATTATTAGTTAATTTAGGTATATATCACCAATATTTATTATTCACTATTGATTTAAAGTATATGTAATGATTCTCATAACATTCCACAAGGTAAAAAATGGTTCAATTTTGATTTGTAATATTCCATGGTGATTAATGAACTTCCTATTATTATTGAGATTCGTCAATATTTTATACAAAAATAATTATGATTCAAAAATAATTGGCAAAATTAATCATATTTAGAATAAAAAATTGAGAGTTTCGCCAATATAAATAATTTTGTTTTTTTTAAATAATGAAATATTCACCAATATTTTATATCTTTTTTTGGAGGTGGCTTTCTTAAAGTTTACCCTAGACACAGTGATTCATAAGATTTTAATTAAATGAAAACATGTTTAAATGCATGTAAGTGTGTTTATGTTAATGATATGGGGAGCAGCTTTTGGAAATATGGCCAAGTAGGATGAGTTAGGACTTTCATTTATAGAAACATATGTCTCAGGATGAGATGGAAGAACATATAGTTAAAGATCTCACAGTCTATGACTAAAAATTGTCTTAGTATTAGATATTTTCATTGGTAATACAGAGACAATTTTGGTAATGGATAGTCTAGACAGATATTTGGAATGTACGTAGTTTATGACAAGTAGTATAGAGTACCCTAATGATGTGGCTAAGTGCACAATATGGCACATATAGTATGGCATCAGATACATCAATTTTATTAGTAAAGGCAGTAAATAGAGAACAACAGAGAACAACAGTAAAAGGTGTATTAAAGGTTCAAAAATTATTTTGGCTAAGAAATAATTACTTAACTTATTAGGGATGACATCCTAGATGTTAACCCTATGTTAGAAAGAGTTAATTTTTTAATATGCCAAGTGTACAAAATCTTGAAGGCCGATAGGAGAAAGTTTTGTTAAAATGTAAGATATAAAGGAAGATTGTAATTTGAGAAGTTATGGTGAGGATGCAAACTATGTATGCAATATGCAAACTTATATGAAGGCTATGTGATGTGGATTCTAATGTAAGATCAGAGATATGAGAAGTACAATAGTGAACAGTAAAGAGGTTTTTGTATCTATCTCATTTGTATATAAGAACTACATTGTATAATTGAATGTTTTGGAAATGGGCTCATCTTGCATACATTTTGTAATAACAACTCCTAAAAGGGTTAAACCAACTCCTAACAGGGTTGAGGCTTTTAATAGGGCCTAGTCCTCTAACAAGGACTAAGACACTATATGTATTTCATAGACTCCTAATAGGGTCAGTATCCTTAACAAGATTCTTTTGTTTAGTGGATCATTTTTTTGGTACCATCCCACTAGGGTTTTCCCCTTGCCAAGGTTTCCTTAGTTAACAAAATATGGTGTTATGAGTTCTCTTTGTGTATGAACTTATTTACTATTCATCATTTTTGTTTTACTTTCATATGCATGTTATAAAGTAATTAATAATATCCAATTATGGGAAAAAAAAATTATATTACTAATTCAGCCCCCCCAGCATTATCTATTTCTAACAATTGGTATCAGATCTCAGTTACTCAAAAGAGGCTTAATTTCTTGAGTAAGATCCCTATGGATCTGAAATAGTTAAAGAGGAACCTAGAAGAATCCCCTGAGAAGATTGTTCTTCTTACTGAAGAAGGAGACAATATCAAAGAAATCTATGAAGATGCAAAATATTACATTGAAAAACTAAAAGATAATATTGATCACCTCAAATCTAGAAAATAACCTAGGGAGCAGACTAGTGATAGTGATGAGGTAGAAACCCTAAAGAAAGAAAATGAGATTTTGAAACATGAGTTGAATATATTTGAACTAAAATTGAGCTTGAAGAAAGATGATAGCATGATTGAATTAGATGTAAAATCTAAGATCCCATCTGACTCAAGTGACATCTAAACTAGATTCTATCAAAATAGAGCATGCAAAATTAGAGAAGTACAAGACTATTGTGAAAGGAGAATTAACTCAAGCTAAGAAATATCTAGAGAAGTTATATTCTAGTAGTGAGAAAATTGATGAACATCTATTTTATTAGAGATCTTCTTATGATAGGATAGGTATTGGATATCTTATTGAAGAAAAATTAGCAAAGAAAGATAAAGCTAGAAAAGAACCAATTCCAATTGTTGAAACCCCTAAACCTAAGGAAAATGATTAGAATGGGATTGAACCAAGAAAGTTTATAGAAGTACCTAAAGAATTTGAGCACATAAGTCAACCTAAGAAATGTGATGAACACAAACAAACAAACAAAGTTGAACCACCTAAAGAAGTAAGATATCAATCCAAAGGGAGATTCTTTATATTTTATAAAGTTGGTCATAGGAAGAGAGATTATATAGGTAAGTCTTTCAAACATATAACTAATTTCTATTATTATAATTGTCATGGTTTTGGACATAAAGTAGTAGATTGTAGGAAATCTATGTTTGATAGTGACAATGGAAAAAGTAGAATGTTTAGGGGTCTAACCCTATAGGTAATGAAAGAAGGAGATCTAATGAAGGAGAAAGAGCTAATGATTCAAGGAGAAAAATTGTTTGTTACAAGTGTAATAATTTTGGACATAGTGAAAGGAATATATCAGAGAAGAAGTACACCAATATATCAATTATACAACAACTTTGGTCACATTACAAGATTTTGAAAAATGGTTATGAAGAACATGTTGGCTTTTGATTTGTTAGAATTTTAACAACCTCTTACAAGATCACAATCCTAGGAATTAGCTAGCAACCATAATGGGTGTTTTGAGAAGAAAAATAAAAGGACCAACTGACAAGACTCCAATGTCTTCTCCACTTTGAACTCTACAAAATTCAGGCAAGTATACCTAGGAATTCATTCTTTATTTCTTTAAAATTCAAAATCTTAACATGAATTCTAATATAATAGATGATTTAGCCCTAATTCTTCTAATTCTAGGACTCCAAAAGAGATGATAAATGGCTATTTTATCAAACCCTAGAACTCCATGAATCAAGTATAGGCTAACATTACATATCTTCAACAATAGAGTAGTAAAATGATCAATTTATATGAATTTTTGCACCATATAAGATATTCCAAATTAGATCAACTTCAAAGGATGACCAATGTTTTATCTTTAACCTTTGTGATAAGTCTTGTTGCACACCTCAAAGTTCGTACCTCATTCTTGAGGGTAGCCATTCTCTACTCAAGTATATTTGTCTTATTTATTTTTTCCTCATATATATTTTTGGTTTCAATGGATATGCTATAAATTTGATATAATTTCTCTTCAAGAATATCCATTTTGCTCTTCCCCATTAGTGAAGCATTGTTCATCAGGTTGTGAATCTGAACACTTGATGTTGTTATGACATTCTAGAATATCAAATTTCCTTGGGGGGAATCTTTGACTTCTATCAGAGTTGTCTTGACAGATTCAAGGGCCATGCTCTAGATTTCCATTGGCTTGGAGTCAACATTGAATCAAAACCCCTGCAACTCTCCTGTAATATTTGTCTCCTCAAATGAGATATATCTACTTTTCCTCCTTATTTGGTCTAACATACAGGATATATTGATCTCTCATCTAGGAGAAAGCATCATCCCACTTCTCTTCATAAGCTCTCAAACATCATCAACAATATAAGTCTCACTATTTGGGTCATACTCTTGTATCTTCTCCACTAGGTCAACAATTTTCCCTAGTGAGTCTCCTAGCTACAGTTGAATAGTAAGTTCATTTTTTTAATCTTAAACTTGGATCATTTGAATTCCTCAGAATTAATTAAGTCACCATCCTTCATAAATTCTTGAGCTTGGATTATCCTTTCATCCATCATCCTTGTTTAAAGCTCAAGTTTATTAGGGATTCTTTCATTCTAGCATGCTTGTCTTATTAGGAAATTATGCCTTATGTCATCAAAATATTGTCCCTCTTGGCAAGATTCGTAGTGCCTTTTCCCTTGCCTTGTTTGGGATCTCTATCATTTTTTGTTTATTTCTTCCACCTTGTGCCCATGATAATCTCTTTGGATGATCATCTTCAACACCAATATCTATAATGTCATCATGCTTAGGAGATTAGGGTACTTATTTGTCTCTTATTTTAGGAGGGACTTGAGACAATATGGCATCAAAATTGTCTAGGCATTTATTATATCTATCCAAGTAACTCTCCTCATGGTATAAACCTTTAAAGGAGGGGTCAAATCTTCTATTCTTCTCTTCTACTCTTATAATTTTGCTCCATTTTGAGGTCTTGTCTTTGCAGTTCTCTGTATTCAAATAATTCATTATCACATCTTCTTTCCAGTAGGGTTTACTATTTGATAGAGTGTACTTCCTCATCTACTTCAAGGTATGCCTAACAAGGTCATTAGGATCATAGGTCCTATTAGGGGCTAATGGAAATAAGAATTCATTCATGAATTCATCTATCTCTTCAGTAGCGTCCTTTCCTATGATAAAATCCCCCATTTTGATATTTCTAAGAACAAAAGAACCCTTTTTATTGTAGGCCCTAGCTATTCCTTGTTCATCATTATTAGTTTCTAGAAAAATATATTGTCCCCATTCTCTCTCGAATATATCTAGGAAAAACATGAGCGAGTTGAGGGTATCCATAAACCCTTATTAAAGAAAAATTATCAAATAGGAAAATACTTTCCCAATCATGGCCTAACCCCCTATCCTCATTAGGGCATGCAGAGGGTTTAATCAACATCTTTACACCTCAAGGAACCATCTCTTTTATATCAACTAGCATGTTTAAAACTAGGAAAACAAAATCAATTTAAAAATAAATTGTTGAGATCTGATTGAAAAGATCATTGCTGAAAGAGATTATTGAAAGAGGAAGATTTTTGATGAAGAATATGTTTCAATCATTGTTTTATCACTGATGTCAAACTTTCTATGTGTTGGTAGGAATTTTTTTTATAATATTAAAGTAATATCACTTAGTTTATTGATGAAGAGGATTTGATTAATGAGATGTAAGAATAGCACCTAGAGGAAAGGTTGAGTTATGATTATGTAATGAAGTACAAGGATCAGTTAAGATATTGATGACATGATGTGTTGATAATCTACTTGAGGTTGCAAAGGCTAGTTACACTTATAAACTTTAGAAGAACAAATTACACAAAGATTCTCTACCAAGCTTGACTGAGTTGTTAGTAGGTGCCGAGAAAAGTTAGTGCAAACCGAGCAAAACAATAGATGTCGAGTAAAGTCTAAAGGATGTCAAGTGTTAATAAACTTTATTTGATGCCAAGTGATTAAATAGTTAATGCTAAGAAATGCAGTATGTGCCAAGCTTCAGAAGAAATTGATAATGTCAAGTTGCTGCATTATGTTAAAGATCGAAGATTTATCAAAACTAAGCCAACAAGTTTGTTTTCTTTAAACTTGTAAACTAGGTAGAAAATAAGGTTGATGAGTTGATCACACAGAAATTGATGTGAACCATTTCTAAGAAAATTTAAATGGATTCTAGGAGAAGTTTCTAGAAGAGAAATGGAATATGAGGTAGATACATTGTATCCTACCTAATCAGTTAAAACCCAAAAATGAATGATGGAAAACAAAGCGGAAAAGTATCTTAATTTCCTATAAAAAGGAATGTTTGGTCATGAAGAAAAGTTTTGAGGGAGAGAGAAGGTTAGAGAATACAAGGAAGGAACAAAATAGAAAAGGAAGATAGGAAGTCAAGGACTTTGCTTCATCAAGTGACCTAAAAGGTAACCACATTGGTGTACTAAGAAAGAAGGCTTAAGGAGATGTATGCTTGAAAGGTGAACAATCTATCAGAGCTGCAAAGTATGAAAGCTAGGAAGAATGGAGGACTAAATAGAGATCTATAATTTTTAAGAGAAGTTGTAAATTATATTAGATCAAAGCTCTATTGTTACTCTCTAACAATTGTATTAGTTTAGGGTAAATCCTTTGGATTAAGGTTAACGTAATAGTCATTTGTAAATCCTCTAACTGGGTGTCATTATAGGTGAATGGCCTAAAGTCCTCTAACAAGTCTCACTCCTAATAGAGTGATTGAAATCCTTTAACCATGTCACACCTAAAAGTGTATATTGTAACCTTTAACAATGTTGGCCTTTCACAGGGCGTTACTTCAAAAGAGTGAAAAGAGTAGCATGTTACTAGTGATTTTTTCCAAATTGGGTTTCCACATTAAATCGTTATGTCAATTATGTTGATGAATCTTTTATGTTTCATGCTTTACATTTCTATAATTTTATTTGATATTAACCTACATGTTTTAGTGATTACATGGATGCATGCATATATATGAATGTTTTAAGGGTTCACTAAGCTAAGAGAAATATTTTATTTTTTACATCTAGACCTTGAATAACTAATTCAACCCCCCTCTCAATTATTCTAAAGAATTCCAACAATTGGTATTAGAGCCTTCTACTTAAGAGGACTAATTTGAAGGTACTAGAAGAAAAAAGATCAACATGTTGAAAAGAGATGTACCCAAGCTTAATAGAGATAAATTTCTTCCATGGAAAAGTTTGATGAAGCAGCACCTTGGAGGACTAGGAGATCATGCACAACCTACTATCACAATGGAACATATTGATCCTACTGGAGTTCCAACTATTGAAGATATGAAGAATAATAAAGAACACAATTAGGTGATGTTAGAGATTGCCTCTTCCCTAAGCTATGCCAAATTTGATGATATAAAAGACTATGATACTGCAAAGAAAGTATGGGATGCCTTGCACACTATCTATGGAGGAGACAAGAATGTTCAAAGAGCCAAATTTGAGAGTCTCAAAGGTAAGTTTGATGATATGAGAATGGAAGAAGGAGATAATATTTCTCAATATGGTGCCCCTTTCTTTTTAAATTGGTGAACTTTAAAAATTGATGGTCTTTACTTGAAAACTGCCACCTTGAGTCATGGATCAAATTAAAAATATTTCATGTTGCTAAGAATGATATTATTCTCCTTCCTTTCTCTTGGCTCTAATTGTTACATGTGCATTGAGTATCATACTCTATTTTCTTTACGGGTTTCTCTATGCCAAAGAAAAGCATTTTTAGTTCACAGTCCAGATGGCTTGAGCCACTCGACCAAGACTTCATGAATCTCACCAAGTACTATTTCAGATTATATTGATGTTACTTAAATTCTTTCTGCATACTTGTGATTGATGCAAGTATTTTTCTTGGTAGATAAATCACATATTTTTCACTCTTTTACATATGTATCAACTGTACATTTGAATTATATGTACTCGGCTCATGTTCTATTGGTTTTCTTTTATTTCCTTCAAGATCAAATCTAGACTATCAGCATTAGATTTGGAACTGATATACACAATGTGTGGCTCTCATAAAGAACGAGCCTTTCCTTCTTATGTTATGTCTTTGAATTTTCTTTTGGTTAAACAAGTGTGGTTCTGAATCATTAGAATGGCTTATTTCAAGAATTGAATTCTTGTCTTTGCATTAGTTGAATGCCAGTGGTTTACTTACTAATGGGAAAAAATTTATGATTTACATGTAGAACAAATACCAAGAACTCACCCTGGCCAAAATGGCTAATGAAAGAAGGTGAAGAGGTAAAGAAAATCCATGCCAATGATAAATTTTATAATTAATTTATGTTGACTTCTAAGTAAGCTCATGTTTGTCAAATTCATATGCCATGTTGTCAAGTTAAGTAGTGGTAATCAGGTATCATAATTCCATCTAAATCCTTGGACAAGGTCATTTAAAGGCATGCTTTCCCTATATTGATCACATGATGTTGGTGGTGCTAGTTAGTTAGGCATGCTTGCTTATTACTGAGCAAACATTCTAAACACTGGTATTGCATAGATGGATATAAACAAATAGTGCCCCAAGCCTAACCATGGGGTAGGAAGGACCTTTCTTGCTATAAGATTGTGTGGGGATTCATGAGGTCAGTGGTTGGAAGGTTAAGCCTAATTTAATGCTTCTCCTCTTACCTAAAGTCAAGTCTTACACAACATCATAAGACACTTCATCCATATTTTGTATGTTTCCTTTTCAAATCTTGATCATGTAGTTTCTTTCTCGTAATTAATATATATCATGGAATGGATGGAAATGATTTAGTTTCTCTTATATTATTATAGTAGTTAGTTAGTTAATCATTTTTTCAATTATTTTTATGTGAAATGGATTTAAGATGTTTACTTTGGTAATATGGTTATATGTATAGAATTCCTAACTATTTTATTTTCATAATATAGTATTTAATTTCAGTCTAGAAATTTTTATGGTACATATGGTATCAAAGCATTGGGTTTGATACTAAACCTTGGGCACATCACCTAACAAGATTAGTAAACCTAATATTTTCTTATTTTTAAATGTAATAGGATGTATACACAAAAGGCACCTCATAAGAAAGCACGACATCCAATCTTTCCATACCTTATTAAGAATATATTAAAGTATGATTATTCTTATTGCTTCATGCGTCAAGATAGAAAAACTTTAAAATAAGCTTTTCAATAAATGAGGAAGGAAAGGGTCGGGTGGACTCTTTCCAAGATGATGACTTATATAAAAAAAGTTATTCAAGTTTGGAATGTCCACCAAGCTAACCCTATTATGCACTTCCATAATCTTGGATGGTGCAACATATCTATAAAACCAAAATTGAAACTAAACAAGAAGTCAAAAATAAATTCTTAGAGTGATTGAATCTATAATGTAAATGTAACACCCTTAGTATAGGGAATTTTGTAAATAAAGGTTGCTACAAATGTAGCTAGAAATCTTAGTGTTAAAAAAAGTTGTTGAGTTCTATCTATTCTTGTGTAACCCCTTCTCTTCTCAAAATTTTTGTTTCAACATAAATGTGTATAAACCAAAAAATTTGACATAAAGAACTTGCACTTATTTTTAGAAAAAAATAACTAAGAAACATGAACAAAAAAAGGAATGTCATAGACCATGAAATGTTTCATGAGAACAAACCACTCCCTCCCATTGATTTAATACTTTAGGTTTTGCAAGACACACAAACAAATTTAGACAATATAGGGAAGAGGATGAATGAATTGGCCACCCAAATTGGGCAAAGTTAGGGGAAAATTCAATCCTCACCCCCTACCAAAACAAAACTTGAAATTTGTGAGCATAGTGAGAGTAATGCACAAGCCTCACATACCCATACAAAGAAACAAAAGAAACTTGAAATAGTTAATGACTTGTCCAAATACATTAAAAATATAAAATCACTCAAGTTCTCTAGATTTGAATTTAGAGATGCTATAGAGGCCTAGTTAATGGAAATGGAATAATTTTTTGAGATTAGAAATTTATCAGAAACCTTAAAGGCAATTTGGGGAATATACCATTTTTCAGGAGAAAATGCAACTTGGTGGGGAAACACCAAGATTGAAATCAATATGAAAATAACTAAAATTACCTTGGAAAATTTTCTTACCATCTTTAAAAATTTTTGGTAACCCCAAACTTTATTTGACCAAAATTTGTTGGACTTTGAGAACCTTAAGCAAGGAGATATGTTTGTACACAAGTATTGGTAGAAATTCACCCATCTGCTGAAGTATGTACCTACGTACCAACAAGATAAAAATAATAGGACCAGTTGGATAATTGATGTTCTCACAGCTCATGTCATGCCCTAAGTTTACGAGGCCAAACACAACCAATTTTTTTTTGAAAGGTGAAGTTAAAGATAAAATGTATAAATATATATTTGTTATGAATGCTCTATTGAATGGAGAATTGTTTGAATAACAAATTATATATCCTCAAGGGTGCTAGAAAAATTTACTAATTTGATCATTAAGTTTGGAGATGATAAGGTTAGTTGATGTATGAAATTTGTTTTCATCCTAAACTTCATTTTTTTCCATGGTGGTGTCAATTTATCTCCTAACATTATCTAACAATCTAGGTTATGACAAAACAAGTATGTGATGTTATCATTTCAAATTCTCATCCTATCCTTTCAAATTCTCATCCTATCCTTGAGGTGAGACATTATGGATGCAAGTGGGAAGAAAAATTTCTACATCATTGTTACTATAATGGTTCCATGGTTGCTTGGTGAAGATATTTTACAACAAGGTATTTTAAATTGCTTAACATTTATTCACTATCCAAATTCTGAAATAAATTACTATTTATAAATCCTTTATTATTATCTAAAAATCATAACATTATGATTTAATGAATTGAATAAATAATATATATAAAGATCCAATTGAGAATTATGATTCTATTATCAACTATAAGCTATTACTCTTAACTATGATTCTTAGTTCATACCTCTAATTAATAAAATTATATTCTAACTATTAACATCATCTAGTTACCAACTACGTTACTTATTACCATTACATATACATATCCATCCACTAATATATATTTATAAATTAGTTACTTTATAATTACTATATTAATCCTATAGTCCAATGTCTATTCACTACAAGGCAATAAATCTATAACATAGTTACTTTATAATTTATTAAATAAATCCTAATAATCCCAATTAGTAAAATGTATTATTAATTATTCCCTTTAATAAATACATTATTAGTTGATTAACCCCTTATTTGCTTAGGTTCAACACCCCAATTCCATGTCCCAACATTTCCCTCTAACCTCTACTACTCATGTCATAAACTTTTCTTGTTTTAACCACTGACACATGTCACAAAAAAAACTAACCCTAAACATTTAATAAAAGAAATCCATTTAATAATAACAAAAACACAGCTTCAGTTCCCTACACATGACATGAGATAAATAAGGAAAATAAAATAAATAGACTTACTTTATTAACCTGCTACCCCTTTTACCCCATCACATCTACCTACCCCACCTAAAATTTCCCTACCCCCCTAGGCTTTACATGTGCCTCTTCATCCTCCCGAGGTGACATTACCTTGGTTCCAACACCCCTCCTTCCTTTAGCTTCTTATTAAAGGATTGACACTTTTAAATAAAACATGATGCCTTATCCTTTTGCAAGGAGGAGGCATTTTATTTTGGGTGCCTAACATATGTCAGTGGGTATACATTATCCCAAGTACTTCCCAATGTTAGATGGGAATGGAGGCATTGAGAAGTGTAAGGGACCCACTAATCTTAAATCCCCTCTTTGACTTTTCCCTTTATGCATACTAGGGAGTTGACTGCCTAGGTAAAAGGGAGTATGTTTGGTATTATTCATGTTTTGCTCATTTTGATTTTTCTTTTTTATTGCTACTATATGGGGACTTCCATAGGGCACTTCCTAGTTTTAGTATTGAGTGTCTAGTTTATTTTCTTTTTGATTTGACATAGCCTTATTTTGTGTATGTGTGTGTGTGTGTGTGTGTGTGTGTGTGTGTGTGTGTGTGTGTGTGTGTGTGTGTGTGTGTGTGTGTGTTAGTTGTTTTCTAATATGATGACCCAATGGTCACTGGATTTATATGTCCTCTTTTTACAAATAATCTAGGGAGTAAGTCACTATTATTTGAGCCATACAATTAGTACATGTATTATTTTTTAATCCTCCAAGCACAAGATTCTTAGTATATCCTCTTTGATTAAAATATTGCTCTGTAATCTAGGGGAGGGTATTATTATATTTTCCATACATTTTTTGGAGGCTTAATGTGCACCTATAGGCTTGTCCCCTTATGGGTTTTGAACTATGTATTCATTCTCAAGCTATTTTTGCTCTTATCCTACCATGGTATTTTAATGAATATGTTTGAGAATGTAATGTTGTTACCTAACCTATGAATTTATTAGGACTTGGAAAACCAAATGGACTAATTTTCATACTCATGAAATGGACTATAAAATATGATATCTTTCTTCCATTATAATGAATTCCTGGCATATACATTTACACTACAACCATTTATGTATCAAATTAAATCAACCATTTCAAGAAAAATTATAGCCACTATGAAATATTTACACTAATTGAATTGTAAGGAGAAGTGTTTCATTTACATGATTTCCCATATTGCATCAATCACATAATGTAAAGACTTACAATGAATATTTCCTTACAATTACAACTTCTCAATCTATCCTTACACCTTTTCAACAATTTACAATAATATAAAATTTTTAGTTTACTTTACATTGAAATAACAACGGATACTTGAAATCACAACACATTTGAGATGACATGAAACATTGGTCTCTCTTTAAACACTTAATTTTTTTTCAACTTTGTCAAGGGTGAAACCCTAATATCTTCAAGGAATCCATCTTCACAAAACCTACATACACACACAAACTAGGAACCATGGAGGCTCACCTCCCATCCTAGGCTTCTATGAAGCCACCCACCGAGCAGGGGAAATAAGATCCAAATGGGATACACACATACAACATATGATAGTGCATGAGAAATTTATAAGACAACAAATAATACTCCCTCCCAAGTTTTACACATTGATTCACCATTGGAATCATAATCACATTGGGTAAAGGTGGACTCTTCAAATAGGAGATGACATAACCAAATATAAACATCATATTGCAATTGCATTTTGCCTCTCAAGGCCATCATAACAATCTCTTCCTTCTTACACACAAAACCCCTTGTATCTCCCAAAAAAATAAACGTATATGGCTTCAATGGAGCCCATACTCCATGAAAGAAAGATAACTCCATATCATGAGGTAAATCTTCTCAACTACAATGTTGAGCCCAACTAATCCCTTCACCCAAGGCTTCTCTTCCATCCCAAGGGTGAGTGAAGCCTTCACAACCATGATCACTTTCAACATTCAAATAAAAATAAGAAAATCAAGAATGAAAAACCAATAAATCTACAAGAACACTATACACATTCACATTGCCACAACACAATACCAAAATCCACAATGCAAAGACTCACAATACAATGCATGTTCCATTGACAAATTCTCCATACTTGTAGATTTATTTTGCAATACTACAAGAAAAAAGATGAAACATACTTTGAAACACCAACCTTGGTCCAAGCTTAAGGCAATGATAGTTGTAGTAGAGCTCCCTTAATCTCCCTAAAAAACCTAACTATCTCTAAACTTAGAGAGTGGGTGAACAACTCACTAATTTGTCACCACTCCTCTAAAAAGGCTCTCTACTAACCTTTTTTTAGTAGGAACATCAAGCCTCCTATTTCTTACATTGTTGTCCCTTCAAAATAAAAAAGTTTGACCAAGTGGGATTGTGAGGCTACACTCATGGGGAAATCCAAAATTTCGAATTGGTTCAAGAGTGCATTGTTTAAGGGGTCCCCTAAGTTAGCTAAGCACTAAAATGGTTGAATTTAGGCCCCTAACATGTTATACTACCATATGGGTGGCTATTTTCAATAAGAGGACACTTTAGGGTCACATTTAGGGCCCCTAAACTTCTTCACAACTTTGAATTCGAAAATCAATATGATGGTGACTCATCCTAACACTCTCTCCCAAGTGGGTGTACTTAAACATTTATTGAAAAAGAAAAAGAAAAAAAAAAGATTAAGTGACCTTATGACCAACACCCTAGATGACATGTCATCAATACATGGACAATTACAAGTGTCAAGCAACACATTAAAATACATTACACTTAACCATGACATGTCCCTAATGCATTTTATGATTAAACATTTCCTCATACAAGAAAATTGACATTATGAAATAAAATACTTTCACGAAGAGGCTTTTGAATCTTCCAAAGATTTGCCTTGGTTAAACTGTGTTCACATAAGGTTGGAACTTGTTTTCCCCAAGAATTTCCATGGTTCCACTTCCTACACATTAAACCCAATCATCAGTAGTCGAAGGAGGTCATATAAAATGTATATCATAAATGCATAATTTAAATTTTATGAAATCCATATTAACATAATTCAAATTAAATTCCCTTTCCTAATCATTTCAATGAAATCATTCAAGGTGTTAGAATCTCAATTCTGCATATCATATACCATCATAATAAATTTAACATCCATCTACATGTCATCAATCATCATATTCAATTTAACATTTATCTGCATATCATAAATCATCATAATCCAATTAGCATTTTGCATCACATTATAATCTAATACTATTATGCCATAAAAATACATCCATATGTGTTTGATCATTTCATACACAATATCAGGTTCTTAGTGCATATCATAATGTGAAACACTACTGAAGTATCAAAATCAATAGATAAAACAATTCACTATCCATCTAAGTCTCGAATAACTATCAAAATATCAAAGTCTCGAATATCAAAATGTGACTAAAATATATGTGCTATGATAGGTCGGGGTGAGGCCTCACACCTCAAACCATGGAATAAGCCCTAGAAAAGGTTTTCCATTGGGAACATAAAATAAAAAGAGATGATTCTATTTAAGATAACAAAAGGAAAATGAGTTGGAATTTAGAAGGTGTAGATACTATATCCTAGAAGAAATGATTTAAAGACTACAAACCCAAAAAAATGGGAACCAAGAGGAAATGGTAACATGAATTTCAAAAGTAAACCCAATAAAAATAAGAATGGCAAGGAAAATGAGAGGAAGGGACCACTAACAAGATGCTACAATTGTAGAGAGGATCTCTATGCTAACAAATGTCCTAGTAAGACAAACTCCTACCAACCACCTTGCCACCCCTATTATCATAGCAACATGTTTACTAATAGAGAATTTACATAACAATAGATAATAAGTAGAAAAAACATTAGATAGGCTTGATTGAAACTCTTGGTAAGATCTATAGAAACCCTATTTCTATATTAATTGATACTCAAGCCTCATAATTTTTTATATCTCCTAAGTTATTAAGTAGATTTCCAAAGAGATCTAGTTTTGTGGAAAGACCATCAATGGTTGAGTATGAAAATTAGTCAAGGGCTAAGGTAGAGAAGTATTTGTTTGAGGAATGGGTTGACTTTCTACAATTATCTATAGATATAAAGTTGTATGTAGAACCTCTTGGGTCATACGAAATCATCATAGGAATTAACTGTCTTAGTGAGCATAAGGCCAAGGTTGACTATCTTGCAAAATAGTAGAATTTTTGGATGATCAAGGAAATCCTATAAGTATTAAGGGAATTCTACAATAAATCAAACCTTGTCTAATATTTTCCATGCAAATCAAAAGATGCAAAAGAAAGGGATGTGAGATTTTTTTAGTTAAAATTGAAGATGTAGAGAGATAGAAGTAACGTGGAAGATGGAGAAATAGTGGATGAACCAAAAAGATCAATTGCAGACAAGTACCCATACCTTGAGAAATTCCAAGATGTATTTCTAGAGGAACTTCGTAGCCTACCTCCATCAAGATATTTTGATTTTATAATAGATTTAGTACCCAAGGTAGAACCTATATCTCAAGCTCCTTATCAGATGACCACCACTGAATTGATGGAGCTACAATTGTAGTTACAGGATATGTTAGATAAAAAAACTTATTCAACCCAATGTTTCACCTTGGGGAGCCCTGATATTTTTTTTCAGGAAGAAGGATGGAACTACGAGATTATGCATAGACTATAGGATTCTCAATAAGATCACCATCAAGAACTGGTACCCACTTCCTAGAATCAATGATCAAAGATGAGGACATCGACAAGATTGTGTTTAAGAGTAGATATGGGTATTATGAGTTTATGGTATTACCTTTTGGGTTAACTAACACCCTGATAGCCTTTATGAATCTAATGAATAGTATTTTTCAAGACTATTTGGATAAGTTTGTATTTGTCTTCATCAATGATATTTTGATCTACTCAAGAAATAAAAGAGAATATCAAGAACATCTAGAAAAATTTCTACAAAGGTTGAGAGAACATAAGCTATACAAGAAGTTGTCTAAGAGTGTTTTTTTATCAAAAAGAGATCCAATATCTAGGACATATTATATCAGCTAAAGGGGTAGTTGTAGATACTTTAAAAAGCAAAACAATTAAGGAATGGACCATACCTAAGAATGTGATAGAAGTCAAAAGCTTTATGGGGTTGGTACGATTCTATAGGAAGTTTGTTAGATATTTCTCCAAAATAGCTTACCCGATCACCTTAGTTCAGAAGAAGGGGAAGAAATTTATATGGGCTAAAAAATACCAATCATCCTTTGAGTACTTGAAGGAGAAGTTAACTACTACACCTATACTAAAATTGCCCGACCCCTAAAAGGAATTTGTGGTGATAACTAATGCATCCAAAGTAGGATTAGGAGGTGTACTGATGCAAGAATAACAAGTTGTTGTGTATGATTCAAGAAAGTTAAATAACTACAAGAAAAACTATGTTCCTCATGATCTGGAAATAGCCACCTTTGTGCATGTGCTCAAAATGTGGAGGCACTATTTGATAGGGAATCTTTTCAAACTTCAATCAGATCACCATGGTGTAAGGTAAATCTTTGCTCAACCTAGGTAGAGAACATGGTTGGAATTTATAGTAGATTATGACTTTGAGATTAGCTAAATTAGAGGTAAAAAAGAACAAGCTAGGAGATTCCTTGAGCCAATGAAGGCATGTTTCCAATATGATCAGCATAGATTAGAGAATAAGGGATCAAGTATTACAACATCTAAAGTAAGAAAAATTCTATGCAAAGGTTAATTGTCCTCTTCTCAAGGACCCATGGGATCCACAATACAAAGAATTTAGAATGGAAGTAGATTAATTATTAAGGTATGGTGATAGGATGTATATACACAAAGCTCTAAAAACCTAAAAATTGATTTTAGAATAATTCTTGTCAACTCCTTATTCAAGGCATCCTAGGGTGACAAAAATGATGAAGATATAAATCCACTATTATTTTGGAAGGGGATAAAAAGATAAATAATAGGTTATGTGGCTAGATGTTTGGAGTGCCAAAGAGTTAAGGTAGAACATTGTTATCCAATTGGCCTCCGATACCCAAAAAAAAGTACCAAAATGGAAATGGTAGATCATTTCCATAGATTTCATACAAGGATTACCTATGACTTGAAGCAAATACAACACCTTTCTAGTAGTGGTAGATAGACTGACCAAGGTGGATCACTTCATGCCTAGTAACATAACTAATGGAGCACTAGAAATCACTTAGAAATTCATGAGAGAAATTTTTAGACTACATGGAGTCCTAGAGAAGATTATCTCAGACAGGGATGCTAGAATAACCTCCAAATTTTGGCAATCACTATTCTTTTCCTTAGGAACTAAGTTAAATATCAGCTTAGCTTATCATCATGATATTGATGGACATATAGAAAGAGTAAAGTAGGTTTTGGAAGATCTTATAAGAGTTTATTGTATGGATTGACAATACCAATAGGAAATGTACCTCCCCTTGGTGGAATTTTCTTATGATAATTCCTATCAATCCACCATTAAGATGGCACCCTTTGAGGCCCTATATGGCCACAAATGTAGAACCCCAACAAGCTAGAACCATGTTGAGGACAAAATTATTATCGAGCCTACTTAGGGAGATAGAAGAATAGGTGATCCAAATCTATCAAACACTAAAGGAAGAAAATGATAGATAGAAAAGTTATGCAAATACAAAGAGGTGTTGGATAAAATTGTTTAATTGTGTGTTGTCTTTGATATTACACAAATGTCATATTAATTGGCAGTTAGTGCTTACTGAGCCCACTTGGTTAGTAAGATAGTTTTCCTTGTCTACCGAGCATTCCTAAAGTTTATTTTGTGAAGATAGTGTTTATCAAGCTCACTCAAGTGTCGAAGAAAATTATGGCATAAAATAGTGTTAACTAAGTTCTCATGGCTAATGAAGGAAAGTTGGAAAGAGTTAGTGCTAACTAAGTTCACTTAGTTACCAAGGATTTTTGCAAGTTTGTAGTGTTAACCGAGCTTCTGTTGGTTAACACAAGAAATTGTCTTAGGACCAATGTCTATCAAGCTAGGTTGGCTAATGAAGGATTTTTTTGTTTTGGTATATGAAGATTAATTATTTCAAGTATTGGTTCTACCCAACTATGGTAATTATTAGTAGTCATTCTAATTTGTATTGAGATGACTTGACAATCTGGATGATACAAACATAAGGTCAGGTTGTGATTTTCAAGAGTGTGCAAGTGTGTTGATTGAATTGAGAAGGAAAGAGTGGAACTGAACTTGAAGGATAAGCAGATATCCTTGTGGAGTAGAAAAGTAATATTTTATCAAGAATGATCAAGTTTAAGTAGAATAGATATCTAGATTTAGCAATTGAGTTGCATCACAATCAGGTCATTTCATTGTTGCTCTTTAACCATTGTAGCAGTGATCTAAAATCTCTTAACAAAGTTGGTTTAGTAGACTTTTGTAAATCCTCTAACAAGGTGATAGTTCCATTGAATTATTTTAAGACCTCTCACAAGACCACTCCTGATAGGGTGATTAAATCCTCTAAAAATGTCACACCTAACAGTGTGTTTTGTAACCTTTAACTGGGTTGGCTCCTAACAGGGCTCACTTCAAAAGAGTGAAAAAAGTAGCTAGTTACATTAGTTTCTTTTCCCATATTGGGTTTCCACATTAAAATCTTATGTCTCATGTGTTCATTTCCTTTCTTTCATGTTTGCAAGTTATTATTATTAGTATTAGATATGCTAAAGTAATATATACTCTACATTTACTGAGTTACAACAATTTCTATATGTTTACCGAGCTGCATTAGTAATTAATTTTATCAATCTAATTTATGTTGACATCCAAGGGATCTATGAAATGTTTTTGTGGTAACTAATTCAACCAACCCCCCCCCCCCCCCCAACCCTAGTTACTCCTTCTATATTTCCAACAATTGGTATCAGAGCATTTGGTGCTTGCAATAAGGTTTTAAGGACCTAAGCAAAAGATCAAGATTTCTTATAAGAAAGAGATCCCAAGGCTTAATAGAGATAACTTTTTAGCATGACAAGGACTCATGAGGCTTCATCTAGCTACCATTAGTGATTCAAGTTGAAAATATCTTGATGTAGAATACAGAACTCCTATTGATACATTATATATTGAAGATCTTGTTGAGAAAAAGAACCATAACATCATGATGATTGATATTGCATTTGCTCTTCACTATGAAGAATTTGATGATGTCAAATATTGTAAAACTACTTTTGAATTGTGGAACAAACTCAAGGAAATCTATGGTGGTGATGACAATGTAACAAGAGCCAAAGTAGAAATCCTCAGAGGACAATTTGATCAGACGAGAATGAGAGAAGATGAAAATGTTGCCAAATATTTGGAAAGAATCAAAGCCAGTGTTAGTGCAATTAGAGCATCTAGAGGAGAGATCAAAGAAGAAACTCTTGTAAGTAAAATTCTTAGAACTTTGCTTCCCATCTATGCAAGTAGAGTATCTACTATTCAAGAAGTGAGATGTGATTCAAATAACAAGATAGGTCCTAGTAGGAAGATTGACAACTTTTGAGGTAGACAACTTTGACAATTATGTTCCAACTTCTAAAAATACTGAGTCTGCATTTGAAGCCAAACTTTCACTCAAAAATAAAGGCAAGAAGATAAAGGAAAATCATTCAGATAGTGAAGAAGAAATCGAGGAAAGCTCAAATAGTTTTTTTGAAGTTGTTGAAGCTTTACTTGCAAAGAAATATTCTAGAAGTAGAGGAAAATACAAAGGTAAAGTTCCCCTAATCTATTTTTCATGTGAAGAAATTGGTCATATTGCTACTAGGTGCCCAAACAAAGAAAGTAAGGATGAGAAGAAGAGCCACAAGTACAAAGGAAAAAAGGATTTCAAAAGTCACAAATCATACAAAGACAAAGGTAAGAAAACTTGTTTTATGGCTAAGGATACTGATAATAATGAGAATGAAATAGTGTACAATGAAATAGTGTACATTGTTGTAAAAGATGAATATGATGATGAAGGAGATAAGATGGCATTGATCTCTCATGTTAGTAAAAATGATACATGGATCATAGATAGTGGATCTTAATACCATATGATTGCAGACAAAACAAAGTTTGAACATTTTGAACATTATGATGGAGGTAGTGTAAGATTTGGAAACAATGAACCTTGTTGCATTAAAGGAAAAGGCTATATCTCTTTAACCAAAGAACTTGTATGTGAAAATGCTTATTGGGTTGAAGGATTAAAACATAATCTATTGAGTGTGGCATAGTTAATCAATAATGGATTCAAGGTAGAATTCATGCATGGCAAGGAAAGACTATTGGATGACAAATGGAATCTGATTGGATCATGCAAACAAAGAAAAGGTAACCTATTTGATCTTGATCTTGGTGATTGCTCATGTCTTATTTCTCAAGTAGAAGAAAGTTAGTTATCGCATAGAAGATTATGTCATGTTTTGATAACATGGTGAAAATAAGAAAATTCAAGAAAGTAAGTGGTATACCTAGTTTGAAGAAACCAGATGTTGGTTTATGCAAGAACTATCAAATTGGAAAAATGGAAAAGACTAGCTTTAAAAGAAAAAACTATCAATTTGAAGATATCTTGGAAATTGTGGATATTGACTTATGTGGACCTATAGGAGTAGAAACCTATAGTGGAGAAAAATTCTTTATTCTTTTTGTTGATGACTACTCTAGAATGATTATTGCTATGTATTTAAGAGAAAAGATAGAAGCATTTAAGAAATTCAAATGGTATTTGGCAAGAGTAGAGAAGGAAATAGGGAAAATATTAAAATGCTTAAGATCAGACAGAGGTAATTCATCTCCAATGAATTCAATAATTTTTGCATTGAAAGAGGAATCAAAAGATAGGTATCAACCCCTGGTACTCCCAAGCAAAATGGGATAGCTAAAAGAAGAAATAGACCATCATGAAATTTGCAAGGACTCTAATGATTGAAAAGAATGTTGCTATCAAAACTGGAAGGAAGCTATCAACATTGTAGTTTATGCTTTGAATCAAGTTTAGTTGAAGAAGGATTCAGAAAAGACTCCCTATGAACTATGGTATGGCTACAAACAAAATGCAAATTACCTAAAATTATTTGGAAGTAAATGTTATATCTTGAAAGATTCTAGAAAAGGAAAGTTTTATGTAAAAGGTGATGAAGGTATATTTCTAGTATATCCTACAAAAGAAAAGCATATAATTGTTTGAAACTATCTACTCACAAAATCATAGAAAGTGCACATGTGAGAATTGATGAGTTTGCAAAAAAGGTGGAAGAAGAAAGCAAGAAATGACCAAAAGACTATAGAAGATTTGTCTACTTCGAATTAGATACATTGCCAAGCATATTTGATAATAAGGAGATTTCATCTCCTGAGTCTACTATAGTTACCAAGTTGCAAAAAGTTCAAACTGAGTCACAGGGACCTGAGTTATAGTCTAAAGCTACCAAGTTAATTCTTATCGAGTCTAAAGGACTTGAGCCATAAACTGAACAACCTAAGTCTCAAGTTGAAATTCAAGAGGAAGACAATGCAATTCATTCAAAAGGCAAAGATACTATATTGGCCAAGTATGTTAGAAGGCATCATACACCTAATCAAATTATTGGAGATAAATTAGAAGGTACTATGATAAGAAGTAAGCTCAAAGGTACATTTTTACTTGTTGAATTTGAATCTAGAAGTGTTAAAGATGCATTGGAAAATGATAGTTGGATTGAGGTTATGAATGATGAAATAGAACAAATACAAAAGAACAAGACTTGGACCCTTGTACCTAGACCTAAAGATGAAAATGTGATTGGAAAAAAATGGGTATTCATAAATAAGTTGAATGAAGATAGCAAAGTATCAAGAAACAAAGCAAGACTAGTATGTAAAGGCTACTCTCAAGAAGAAGGTATTGATTATGGTGAAACTTTTGCTCCTATTGTAAGATTGGTAGGTGTGTAGACTTTACTTGCATATGCAACATACAAAAAATTCATAGTATGTCATATGGATGTTAAATTTGCATTCCTCAATGGTATTCTTGATGAATAAATCTACATTGAATAACTAGAAGGTTTTTTTGATCCAAAAAAAGGGACATGGTCTGCAAATTACAAAAACCATTATATGGTTTGAAACAAGCTCTTAGAGCATGGTATGAAAGGTTACATAACTAGCTTATACAAATTGGTTTTTAGAGAACAAATGATAATAGTAGTCTATACATCAAGGAAGGACTAGATAACAAGATTATGTTGGCAGAGATATTAGTGGATGATATTGTATTTATAGGGAATGATGATCTATGCAAAGAATTTTTAGAACAAATGAACAAAGATTTTGAAATATCCATGTTTGGTGAGATAAATTTCTTTGTTGGATTGCAGATACAATAGAACAAGAATGATATCTACATTACTCAATCTAAGTATATAATAGAGATACTCAATAAGTTTGGAATGGTATATTCAAAACTAGTTGGAACCCCCATGTGTACTGGACTAAAGCTTACAAAAGATGATGATTCCAAAGAGGTAGATTAGACCTTATACATATCAATGATTGGAAAATTGTAACATGTAGTCCATATAAGAGCTAATATTACCCTAGCAATTGGAATATTGGCAAGATTCTTGGCAAAACCTAGAGAAAACTACATGATGGCAATCAAAAGAATCTTGAGATATCTGAAAGGCACTAAAGACTATGCATTATGGTACAAACTTGGAGGAAATTTGGACCTAAAGATATTTATTGATGCTGATTGGGTAGGAAGCTTGATGATAGAAAAAGTACAAGTGGTGGAGCATTCTTTCTTGGTAAAAGGTTGGTATCTTGGACAAGCAAGAATAAAAACTACACATCCCAATCCACGACAAAAGCAAAATATGTTGTAGCAATAGTGAATTGTTCTAACATTATTTGATTTAAATAATTGTTGAAAGGTATGAAGATTAAGATCAAAAAACCAATTTTCATGTATTGTGATAACACCAGCACAATGAACATATCAAAGAACCTAGTGATGCACTCCAAAACGAAGCACATTGCTATAAAATATCATTTTGTTAGAGAATCAGTTTAGGATAAAGAAATCAAATTGGAATATGTCTATACAAAATAATAGATTGTAGACATATTTACCAAACCATTACCTAAGGATGCATTCCTATATCTAAGATGTAAGTTAGAGGTCATTCCCCTATATGAAGATCACTAAATGAAGTGTTAGTGATACATCAATAGGAACAAAGTTAAAGATTAATAAGTTGATGTAGCATAGTCAAGAGAATATTGCATATGAATTAGTACTTAAGGTACATTGATACTAGTTTAGTATGTGTTATCTTTAGCATGTGTTGTCAAAGAGGGAGAAGTTTACTATCATATCTTTTTGAATTTTTTTTTTTATCATTTCAAGAGGGAGAAGTTATGTAATTCCTTCATAGAGGGAGATTATGTTAGAATTCTTTAGAATAACTAGGGGGGGGTTGGGTGGGTGAATCAGATGTACTATCCTTTTCACTTTCTTATCGTGCATGCAATTAAACAATAAACAATCATGAAAAGTAAACATGCATCACCACATAAAACAAAGGGTTTTGGTGACCCAAAAACCCTCTAGAAATAAGAAGGTAAAATTGGGGTGGGGATGACACCCACAAAATAACTGTGCAATTGATTTCAACCACTTCTGATGGTTTGCCCTATTAAAGGCTTTACACACTGCAAAATGTGACCCTATTAAAGGATTTCTAAACCCTATTAGGAGTGTGCCTTGTTAGAGGACTTAAGAGCATTCAACTTAGAATGTCACCCTATTAAAGGATTTACATAGAGCTATTAGGCCCACCCAAGTCCATGAAATTTACAGTCACCTTCTCAAAAGAATCTTTTATCCCTCTCTAAGGATCTCCTATCCTTCTCCTCAGGATCTCTTATCCTTCTCCTAGGGATCTCCTGTCCTTTTCCTGAGGCTTATCCACCTAGATGTTAAGCTAACCTAGCAATATAGAATTTCAATGTCTAATACAATGGTAAGAAATTATTAGAAAGGTTTTGACTTGATAAAGATTGCAACTCCAACCTTGTAGTTTTTAGATCATTCTTTAGTTCTTTTCTTGGCTTGGCTTTTCTTCCTTATAGTGCTAATAGCTTATCCACCCTTCAAGATCTATCTCCTTGAGTTCTTCCACTTGTTATGTCAATGCACTCTATGGTCACTTGATCAACTCAAAATCTTGATGCTCCGTGCTTACTCCTCACTGTGTCCTTTTCTTGACACTTCACACTAGCCTTCTCTTGGCTTCTTCACACGATCACACTTATGACCAACTTCCTCTCACACTCGCTCTTGATCTCTGACCTATAACTCCTTATAAAGAAGTTATGTTCTTTATTTACCACTCTAGTCTTCCCACTTATCAATTTGATTTAATCTTGAGAAAACGGTATTATTTTCCTCCAAATTGTTTCTTCCAGAAACTTCATGATAGATCCATCAACATTCACCTTGAATTGGTTTGCATGGTTTACGTAAAATTCTATGACATCTACTCATCATCCTTATCATCCAACTAATTAACAAAATCCAATGTAACAAACTTATCATTACTGATCTGCCAAATATTTTGTCTTAACAAATAATGCAACAACTTGGCATCATTGGTTTACTGATGCTTGACACCTGATGTCTTTTCATAAGTTACTCGACACTTGAACAATTACTCGACACCTAAAAAATTTGCTTGGCTTCAACTATGAATTTTCTCAGCTCTAACTAGCTTGCTCAGCTCTCTCTATTGAACTTAGTTAGGCTTTATAAATGACTTAGTTAAACCTTACATCTTTGATGTGTCTTAGTGTGTCCATCCTCTTAGAGTATGTCATCAATACACTATTTCATCAATGGCTTAGCTAATCCTTATACTTCATTACAACATCATAACTTCAACCTTTCTCTAGGTGCTCTAGTTACATCTTATTGATTGCCTCCTCCTTGTCAATCAACCAATTGATAGTATTTGGATCACTTAAGAAATTTTTATCCCTACAAGTAGCAAGTTTGACATCAATGACAAAACAATGATTGAAAAAATTCTTTACCAGTTCCATTATTCTTCATTCATGATCTTTTCAATCATTTCCAACATTCTCCCTCTTTAGCATTGATGGTAAACTAAACTGATCAATTGATTGAGCTGATCAACTTAGTTATCACCAAAATTATATATCAAACATAAAACTTGTTGGAATTACATATCTTTCTCTTTGTATCATGTATTCCTCTTTTGCTAATACAAATTGAATCCTTTATTCTACTTCTCCCTCTTGACTGTTGCATTCTTACTCTGTATTCCTAATCCTTCCTTCATAGCTGCTTGCTGATCAATTTTTTATCTCTTCTGAATCTCCCTCTTTCATCTCTCCTTTCATACATTCTCATACGTCTCCATATCTTTACCTTTCATTGATCATTTTCTCATAAATCTCCCTCTTTGACATAAATGCTAAAGATGTAGCATCTTCAACATGCTAAATATAAGCTTTGTATCTCATGTTTTCTCTCTCTATCACAATGCTGGAATTTTTGTTCCTATTGTCATCTTCTACATCATTCTTTTGATATTGCAAGGATCTACTCCTGTTGATGTAGGGTAGCTTCTTTGTTGCTTTAAACTACTTGAGTTAGGGGCATTGCCCCCAACTTGCCTCTAAGATATTCATAAGCATCCTTGGGTAATGGTTTGGTGAAGATATCTACAATTTGTTCCTTTGTGTGAATGTACTCCATCTTCACTTATTTGTCTTCCACCAATTCTCTGACATAGTGATACTTGATTGCAATATGCTTGGTTTTTGCATGCATTACTGGATTCTTGGATATTTTTATATCACTTGTATTATCTCAATACAGTATCATAGGTTTGGTTAACTCTTCTTTCATTCCTTTCAATAGATGTTTGAGCCATACAATGTTTGTGCAATTGATTGCTACTGCCACATATTTTGCTTCTACAGTGGACTGAGATGTGCAAGTTTGTTTCTTGCTAGTCCAAGTAACTAGCCCTTTACCTGAGAATAATGCTCCTCCACTTGTGATTTTCCTGTCATCAATGTTGCCTCCCCAATTTGTGTCTATGTATGCATTGAGCTCAAACTTCTCATTCTCTTTTTAGTATAGGCCAAAATCATCAGTTCCTTTGAGATACCTCATTATCTTTTTTACTACCATGAGATGGTTTTCTCTAGGATTAGTAGAGAATCTAGCCACTATTCTAACTGCTAATGCTATGTTTGGTCTACTATGTACAACATATTGTAGTTTTCCAATCATGGATCTGTACATTATTTGATTGACTTCAGCTAATTCATCATTTTTGGATAGCTTATGTCCTGTTGCCATTGGTGTGTTGACATGTTTGGAGTCTTCCAATCCAAACATCTTGAGTATCTCTTTGATGTACTTTGATTGTGTCATGAATATACCATGTTTTAGTTGATGTACTTGCAATCCAACAAAGAACTTGGTTTCTCCAAAGATAGACATCTCAAACTCATGTTTCATTTTGTCAGCAAAACTTTTGCAAAGTGCTTCCTTTCCTCCAAAAACTATGTCATCCACAAAGATTTTAGATACAAGGATATCCTTACCTTCTTTTGATTTGATTTACATGTTGTTGTTGTCATCAGTTCTTTCAAATTCTATTTGCACTAGATACTTGTGAAGTCTCTCATACCAAGCTCTAGGGGCTTGCTTTAATCCATATAGAGCCTTATGCAATTTACATACCTTGTTTTGGTTATTTTCATCAAAAAATCTTTTGGTTTCTCTATGTAGAATTCTTCTTCAAGTATACCATTCAAAAATGCAGACTTAACATCCATTTGATAGACTTTAAATCCTTTGAAGGCTGCATACACCACTAAGGTCCTTACTCCTTCCATTTTGGCAACTGGAGAAAAAGTTTCTCCATAGTCTACTCCTTCTTCTTGTGCATACCATTTACAGACTAGTCTTGCCTTGTTCCTTTTGATTTCACCATTCTCATCTAACTTGTTTCTAAACACCCACTTGGTTCCAATTACATTCTTGTCAGCTAGTCTTGAGACTAAGGCCCATGTCTTGTTCTTTTCAATTTGTTCTATTTCTTCTTTCATAGCATTGTTCCAGTCATCATCTTTTATGGCTTCACTTACTATTTTTAGTTCCATTTTGTTGAGCAGACATGTCTTACTTCTGAGTCTATTCCTTTTCATTGGTCCTGCCTCTTTGTTTTCAACAATTTGATCTGTAGGATGATGTCTTTTCACATATTTTGCCAATATGGGTTCTCTCCTTGTTTGTATGTTCTCTTTCAAAATTTGAATCTTCATGTGTATTTTCATCAGATATTTCTTCATTTCCTTCATGTTAACAGTTTTTAGAATCTAAATGAACATTCTCTATAGTCTGCAGCTCAACTTCTGAATGTGTCTACTGTTCAACATTCACTGTCTGTGACTTGGCAGATACTAGATTTTTTTGTTGATTATCATTCTAAGTTGCAACTTCACCATTATTAGGTATACCTTCATAAAAGTATACAAAGGTCTTGTATTCTTCTAGTTTCTTGGTGTACTCAACACTTTGATCTTCTACAAGCTCGTCAAATTTCACATTTGTGCTTTTTACTACTTTGTTAGTGTTAATATTCAAGCACTTATAAGCTTTTCTTCTAGTAGAATAACCAAGAAATGTGCCTTCCTCACTCTTTGCATCAAAATTTCCATTTCTAGACTCTTTATATATATAGAGTTTCCATCCAAATATTTTGAAATGTTTTAGATTAGGAGAATGCCCATACCATAATTCAAAAGGTGTTGCATTTGTACCTTTCTTGACTTGAACTCTATTGAGTGTGTAGACTATAGTACTTACAACTTCTCTCCAGTACTTGAGTGCAACATTTTTCTTCGTCATTAAGGCCCTGGCATAGTCAATAATTGATCTATTCTTTCCTTTTGCTATACCATTTTGAGGTGGAGTCCTAGGTGCTAATGTCTGCCTTTTGATTCCTCTTTCATTATAGAATTCTTCAAATTCTCTTGATGCAAATTCACCTCCTCTATCAGATCAGAGACATTTTAGGCTCTTCCCAGTTTCTTTCTCAACTCTGGCCAAGTACCATTTAAACATTTGGAACACATTTGATTTTTGTTTCAGGAACATTACTGTCATCATCCTTGAATAGTCATCTACAAATAGCATTATGTATCTATCACCTTTGTAGCTTTGTACTTCAATAGGACCACACAAATCAGTATGAACTAGCTCTAATAGTTCATTAGAAGTATAAGCCTTGCTTTTGAAAGTTGACTTGAACATCTTCCCTAGTTGGCATTGTTTACACATGGTGTTATCAGGCTTCTTCAACTTTGGTAGACCTTTGACTTTCTTCATTTTGTTGATGCCATAACCATACATCATCAGTTTGAACAATGAGACAAGAAGCATCTTCCATGTCTAGATAAAACAAATTACTCCTAGTCTGGTCACCTTTTCCTATTAGACTTCCTTGAGAATCATAAATATTAGCAACTCTTTTTTCAAATTCAACCTTGCATCCTATGTTGCCTAACTGTGAGACACTTAACAAGTTATAATTCAAGCCTTCAACATAGTATGCCTTATCACATGATATCTTTTAAATAAGCTTGATACTACCTTTCCCTTTGATCTGACATGGTGCATTGTTACCAAATCTAACACTATTTCCTTCATATATAATAAAGGAAATGAACTTACTTTTATTTCCATTCATGTGATGAGAGCATCCATTATCTATGATCCATTTGTTATTCTTGTTCATACAGGTTACTAGGGCAATTGCTTCATCTTCATCTAATTCATCTTTCATAGCCACATAGACTACTTCATCATCATTCTCCTCAAAGTCTCCTTCAATAATGTAGCATCTTTTGCCTTTACCTTTGTAGTCCTTGTTGTCCTCTTTCTTGTTCTTGAAGTTTCCTCCATCCTTGTAATTTTTTTTTTGTGTGCATCTGGCTGCAATATGACCAACTTCATTGCAATTGAAACAAATGATTGGTAGCTTACCTTTGAATTTTCCTCTTCCTCTATGAAATCTTCTTACTAGTAATTCCTCCAGTTGGTCTACATCATCTTCATCAGTGCTGCTATTACTGGATACATACTTTACTTTTCCACTCTTTTTCTTTGTTTGCACCTCCTCATTGTCTTTTATTGTCATCTTGGCTTTGAATGTAGATTCAAAGTTTTTTGTCTTGTAGTTGTCAAAGTTGGATAGCTCAAAGAAAGTGAGTCTTCCAATTATTCCTTCAAATAATAATGTGTTTCCTGGTACACATCTTAGCTCTTGGATGGTTGATACTCTTATAGCATAGATAGGAAGCAAATTTCTCAAGTATTTGCTACATACTGTTTCTTCTGATAACTATCCTCCTAGGCTTCTTATGGCACTTACCACTTCTTTTATCCTTGCACCATATTGAGTAGCATTCTCTCCTTCTTCCATTTTCATGTCATCAAGCTTTCCTCTTAGGCTCTCTCTTTTGGCTCTCTTGACATTATCATCTCCTCCATAGATTCTTGATAATGTTTCCCACATTTGATGTGTAGTACCACATTCTTTGATGTCATCATACTCGGCATAGCTTAGTGCTGAAGCAATATCTAACATTGCTTGATTGTGCTCCTTCTTCTTGCTCATGTCATCTATAGTGAGGGGTCCAGCAAGGTCTACATGATCAACTATGATTGAGGTCTGTGCATAGTCACTTATTGATCCAAGGTACAGCTTCATCAGACTTTTCCATGCAACAAAGTTGTCTTTGTTTATCTTGGGAACTTCTCTCTTGGACATCTTGATCTTCCTACTGCTAGTACCTTGAAACAAATCAGCAGTGTTCTCTGATACCAATTGTTAGAATTCTTTAGAATAACTAAGATGGGGGGTGAATCTATTATTCAAGGTCCAATAATGTCCAATCCAAACTTTCTAATAAAATAGAGGTGAATTAGAAGTACTATCCTTTTTTGGATGCAATTAAACATTAAAAAATCATGAAAAGTAAACATGCATCACCACATAACACAAAGGATTTTGGTGACCTAGAAACTCTCCAAAAATAAGAAGGTTAAACTGGTGTGGGGATGAAACCCAAAAAATAACTACATAATTGATTTCAACCACTTTTTATGGTTAGCCTTGTTAAAGGCCTACCCTATTAAATGCGTTACACACTACAAAATGTGACCCTGTTAAAGGATTTCTACACCCTGTTAGGAGTGTGCCTTGTTAGAGGACTTAAGAACATTCAACTTAGAATGTCACCCTATTAAAGGATTTACATAGAGCTATTAGGCCCACCCAAGTCCATGGGATTTACAGTCACCTTCTCAAAAGAATCTTTTATCCCTCTCCTAAGGATCTCTTATCCTTCTCCTAAGGATCTCTTATCCTTCTCTTGGGGATCTCCTATCCTTTTCTTGAGGCTTATCCACCTAATTGTTAAGCTAACCTAGCAATGTAGGATTTCAATGTCTAATAGAATGGTAAGAAAGTATCAAAAAAATTGACCTAATAAAGATTGCAACTCTAACCTTGCAATTTTCAAATCACTCTTTAGTTCTTTTCTTTGCTTGGCTTTTCTTCCTTACAATGCTGATAGCTTGTCCACCCTTCAAGATCTATCTCCTTGAGTTCTCCCACTTGTTATGCTAATGCACTCTATGGTCACTTGATCAACTCAAAGTCTTGATGCTCTATGCTTACTCCTCACTGTGTCCTCTTCTTGACACTTCACACTAGCCTTCTCTTGGCTTCTTCACATGACCACACTTATGACCAACTCCCTCTCACACTCGCTCCTAATCTCTAACCTATAATTCCTTATAAAGAAGTTATGTTCTTTATTTCTCACTCTAGTCTTCCCACTTATCAATTTAATTTAATCTTGAGAAAATGGTATTGTTTTCCCTCCAAATTATTTCTTCCAGAAACTTCATGATAGATCCATCAACATTCACCTTGAATTGGTTTGTATGGTTTACATAAAATTATGTGACATCTACTCATCATCCTTATCATCCAACTAATTCACAAAATTCAATGTAACAAACTTATCGTTGCTAATCTATCAAATCTTTTCTCTTAACAAATAATGCAGGAACTTAGCATCATTGGTTTACTGATGTTCAACACTTGAAGTCTTTTCCTGAGTTACTCAACACTTGAATAATTACTCAACACCTAAACAATTACTCAGCACCTAAACAATTTTCTTGGCTTCAACTACGAATTCACTTGGCTCTAACTAGCTTGCTCGGTTCTCTCTAATGAACTTAGTTAGGCTTTACAAATGACTTAGTTAAACCTTACATATTTAATGTTTCTTAGTGTGTCCATCCTCTTAGAGTATGTCATCAATACACTATTTCATCAATGGCTTAGCTGATCCTCATACTTCATTACACCATCATAACTTCAACCTTTCTCTAGGTGCTTTGGTTACATCTTATTGATTTCCTCGTCCTTGTCAATCAACCAATTGATAGTATTTGGATCACTTAAGGAATTGTCATCACTGCAAGTAGCAAGTTTGACATCAATGAAAAAAAAATGATTGAAAACATTCTTTACTAGTTCCATTATTCTTCATTCATGATCTTTTCAATCATTTCCAATAGATTACTACATGAAGTAAAAGCTTATAAAATATAAGAAGGAGAAACTTTCTGTAAAAGAAAGTCTTGTTCTCAAATTTCATTGTGCTATGACATGTTTTTCCATCAACACCAAAGAGGGAGATTGTTGGATACATTTGTTTAATTGTGTGTTGCCTTTGATGTTACATAAATGTCATATCAGTTGTTAGTTAGTGCTTACTAAGCTCACTTGGTCAACAAGATAGTTTTCCTTATCTATCAAGCATTCCCAAAGTTTATTTTGTGAAGGCAATGTCTACTGAGCTCACTCAAGTGTTGAAGGAAATTATGGTAGAAAACAATGTTAATCAAGTTCTCATGGTTAGTGATGGAAAGTTGGATAGAGTTAGTGCTAACCAAGTTCACTCAGTTACCAAAGGATTTTTACAAGTTCACAATGTTAATCGAGCTTCTATTGGTTAACACAAGAAATTGTCTCAGGACTAGTGTCTACCAAGCTTAATGAAGGATTTTTTTATTCTAGCATATGTAGATTAATTATTTCAAGTATTGGTTCTAGCCAACTATAGTAATGATTATGGTCACTCAAATTTGTATTGAGCCAACTTGACAATCTAGATGATATAAATATAAAGTCAAGTTGTGATTTTCAAGAGTGTGCAAGTGTGTTGATTGAATTAAGAAGGCAAGAGTGGAAGTGAATTTGAAGGATAAGTAGATATCCTTGTGGAGAAAAAAATTAATATTCAATCAAGAAGGATCAAGTTTAAATAGAACATAGATCTAGATTCAATAATTCAGCTGCATCACAATTAGGTTATTCATTGTTAATCTCTAACCATTGTAGCAGTGATCTAAAATCTCTTAATAGAGTTGGTTTAACAACTAGTTGTAAATCCTCTAACAAGGTGATAGTTCCATTGAATTTTTTTAAGACCTCTCATAAGGCCACTCCTAACAGGGTGATTACATCCTCTAACAAGGTCACACCTAATAGTTTGTTTTGTAACCTTTAACCGGGTTTGCTCCTAACAGGGCTCACTTCAAAAGAGTGAAAAATAGTAACTAGTTACATTGATGGTTTTTCCCATATTGGGTTTACACATTAAAATTTGGTGTCTCATGTGTTCATTTCCTTTATTTCACATTTGCAAGTTATTACTAGTAGAGTTATAGCAATTTATGTATGTTTACCAAGCTACAATAGTAATTAGTTTTATTAGTCTAATTTATGTTGACATCTAAGGGATCTATGAAATAATTTTTTGGTAATTGATTCACCCCCCACCCCCTCTCAATTACTCCTATATTTCCAAAAAAATGATACCCAAATAATACTCAATAGGAGAAAAGGTACTATTAAAATTAAAACTCCAAAAGAGTACCATCAAGTTCGGTAAGAATTCCAAGTTAGCCCCCAAGGTATGTGGGACCCTTTGAGGTGTTGGAAGTCATGAACCTAGTAGCCTACAAAATCGCACTACTTCTAGCTCTTTCCAAGATGCATGACATATTTCATATGTCATATTTGAAGAAATGCATCACTCATTATGATCATATAATTGATTGAAACATACTATAGGTGCGAGACCCAAGGGTGGTAGAAATAGAGCCACTAAGAATACTTGAGGTATGTAAGCTTTACTTATGAAATTGAGACATAACTCAATGCAAAGTCCAATGGGACTAGTATGCAAAATACAAGGCTACTTGGGATGGATACAATGATATATTTTAGAAATACCCTCATCTTTTCTCTAGGACTAGAGCTTGATTATTTCCTTTTGTATTTCTTCTTTTTTTTGCAATGTTAAAAACATTAGTTGCACATATACTACATTTAAATTTTAGTTAGGAATTTCATAGAGGATGATGAAACATAAGGGGGAGGGTATGTTATGTCCCAAAATTTTGACCTAATTAAAACTAATTTATAGTTGTTGAGATGATTAGTTAAAACCATCATTTCTTTTGATCATGTGAAAAAGGAAGTTGCAGTTAACCATTTATTTTATGTGATCTTGGTTGTTAATAGTTATTCTATATAATTAGTTAATGATAAAGGTAGTTATCCATTTCTTGTCATATATTTGATGTGTTGGATATAATTAATCAATTGTGTGTTGTCTTTTATGTTACACAAATGTCATATCATTGTTAGTCAGTGCTTGTCGAGCTCACTTGGGAAGTGAAGATAATTTTCCATATCTATCGAGTGTTCCTATGCAAAAGATAGTGTCTACTAAGTCCACTCGAGTATTGAAGGAAATCATGCAGAAGAAGAGTGTCAATTGAGCTCACTCAGTTAATGAAGGAAAGTTGGATGGAACTAGTGTTAACTAATCTCACTCGGTTACCAAAGGATTTTTGCAAGTTTAAAATGTTAACCAAGCTTCTATTGGTTAACACAAGAAATCACTTCTAAGTTAGTTTCTATTGAGCCAGGTTGGCCGATGAAGGATTTTCTTATTTTGGCATATTAAGCTCAATTGATTTTTTTATTGGTTCTAGACGACTATGGTGATGAATATTAGTTATTTTAAATTGTATTTATTCAACTTGACAACATGAAAGGTATAAGTAAAAGGTCACATTATAGTTTTAAGTGTGCAAGTTGTAATGAATGAATTGAAAGAGATGAAGAGAGGAAGCAAATTTGAAGGATAAGAAGAATATCCTTGAGCAGCAAAAAAGCTATATTCAATCAGGAAGGATTAAGTGCAAGCCAGAATAGAGATCTATAATAAAAAATTTAGTTGCATCTCAATTAGGTCATTTCATTGTTACTCTCTAACCATTACTACAATGATCTAAATCTCTTAACATAGTTGGTCTAGCAACTATTTGTAAATCCTCTAACAAGATGGCAATTCTATTGAATTGTTTCAAGACTTCTAACAAGGCCAATCCTAACAAGGTGATTAAATCTTTTAATAGGGTCACACCTAACCGTGTTTTTTGTAACCTTTAATAGGGTTGGCTCCTAACAAGGCTCACTTTAGAAGAGTGAAAACTAGTAACTAGTTGCAATTGGTGGTTTTCCCAAATTGGGTTCCATGTAAAATCTTGGTGTTACATGCATTCATGCTATTTATTTCATGTTTACAATAAAGTTTGAGTAAAGATAACCACTGAAAAATATTGTAAAATCTACAAAGTTAATTAGTTACAAAGGAAATTCAGTATTCATCGAGTTACAACATTTTATATGTGTTTATCGAGCATCAGTAGTATTTAGTTTTTAGATTGTATTTTGTACTGACATTTAAGGGAGCTGTGATTTATTTAAGTAGTAATTGATTCACCCCTCCCCTCTCAATTAATCCTCATATATTTCCAACAATTAGTATCAAAGCTTTTGGTGCTTGCAGAGAATGTTTCAAGGACCTAAGCTAAAGATCAAGATGTCTTATAAAAGAGAGATTCCAAAGCTCAATAGAGACAATTTTACAGCATGGCAAGGACTCATTAGGTTACATCTAACTACTATCAATGATTCAGGTTGCAAGTATCTTGATATTAAATACAAAACTTCCACTAGAACATTATCAGTTAAAGATATTATTGAGAAGAAGAACCATAACATCATGATGATTGATATTGCATCTACTCTTAGTTATGCTAAATTTGATGAGGTAAAAGACTATAAAATTGCTCATGAAATGTGGAACAAATTGAAAGATATCTATGGAGGGTATGACAATGTAAGAAGAGCCAAGGAAAAAAGTCTCAGAGGACAGTTTGACCAAATGAAAATGAGAGAATCAAAGCTAGTGTAAGTGCAATCAAAACATTTGGAGGAGACATTAAATATGGAACTATTGTGAGTAAGGTACTTTAAAATATTCTTCCTATCGATGCAATTAGAGTGTCTACTATTCAAGAAATGAGATGTGATCCGAATAAAAAATTGAACTTGGATACTCTAGTTGGAAGATTGACAGTTTTTGAACTATATAATTATGATAACTATGTTCCTGTTTCCAAGAATATTGAGTTCATGATTAAGGCCAAACTATTACTCAAAGAAAAGAGAAAGAAATCAAAGGCAAATCAATCAGGAAGTGAGGAAGAAACTAAATAAATTTCTAACAATGATATTTAAATTATTGAAGCCCTACTTGCAAAGAAATACTCCAAAGGTAGAGGAAAGTACAAAGGTAAAATCCCTCTAATCTATTTTTCTTGTGAAGAAATTGGTCATATTACTACCAGGCATTGAAACAAAGAAAGAAAGGATGAGAAGAAATCCCATAAATACAAAGGCAAGAAGGAATTCAAAGGTCACAAAACCTACAAGGAAAAAGGTAAGAAAACTTGTTTTGTGGCTAAAGATTCTGATAATAGTAAAGATGAAATAGTGTATATTGTTGTAAAAGATGAATCTGATGATGAAGAAGATAAGATGGCACTTATTTCTCATGTTAGCAAAAATGATAAATGGATTATTGATAGTAGATGTTCACACCATATGACTAGAGATAAAAAAAATTTGAACATTTTGAATACTATGATGGGGTTAGTGTAAGGTTTGGAAATAATGAACCTTGTCGCATAAAATGAAAATGTTGTATCTCATTAACTAATGAACTTGTATGTGATAATGCCTATTGGGTTAAAGGACTAAAGAATAATCTACTAATTGTAGAAAAATTGAAAAATATTGGATTCAAGGTAGAATTCATGAATGGCAAGGAAAACCTACTGGATGAAAAAGGAAATCTGGTTGGATTAGGCAAGCAAACAAAAGGTAATCTATTTTATCTTGATCTTAATGAATTTTCATGTTTTATTGCTCAAGTTGAAGAAAGTTGGTTATGTCACAGAAGATTATGTCATGTAAAATTTGATAATTTGGTCAAAATAAGAAAACATAAAAGAGTAAGAAGTATTCCTAGTTTGAAGAAACCTAATGTTGGTTTGTGCACAAATTGCCAAATTGGTAAAATGGGAAAGACAAGTTTTAAGAGAAAAAACTATTAGTCAGAAGAAGTCTTGGAAATTGTTCATAGTGACTTATGTAGACCCATTGAAATAGAAAGTTATAGTGGAGAAAAATTCTTCATTCTTTTTTTTTTTTATGACTATTCTAGAATGATGGCAGTGATGTATCTAAAATAAAAATCAAAAGCCTTCAAGATATTCAAAATGGTATTTGGCAAGAGTGAAAAAAGAAAATGGAAAAAGATTGAAGAGTTTAAGATCAGAAAAAGGTGGTGAATTCATCTTGAATTCATTCATTCATTTTTTGCATTGAAAGAGGATTCAAAAGACAAGTATCAACCCCTAGTACACCTCAACAGAATGGAATAGCTGAAAGAAAAAATAGATCCATCATGGACTGTGCAAGGACACTAATGATTGAAAAAAATGTTTCTATCAAATACTAGAAAGAAACTATTAGCATTGCAATTCATACTTTGAACCAAATTCAGTTGATGAAAGACTCAAACCAAACTCCCTATGAACTATGGTATGGATGCGAACCAAATGTAAGTTACTTGAAAGTATTTAGCAAAAAATGTTTATCTTGAAAGAATCTAGGAAAGGAAAATTTAATGTAAAAGGTGATGAAGGCATATTTCTAGGATACTCCTGTAGAAGTATAGCATACAAATGTTTAAATTTTTCCACTCATAAGATGATAGAAAGTGCACATGTAAGAATTGATGAGTCTACAGAAAAGAGTGAAGAAGAAAGTAAAAAGGAGCCAGAAAATTATAGAAGATTCATCTAATATGAACCTAATACCCTAAAAAATATATTTGAGAGAAAGGAGACTTCATCTCCTGAGCTCCCCAAATCTCCAACAGTTATCAAGTTGCAAGAAGTGCAAACAAAGTCATAGCCTGAAGGACTCAGGTCACTTTTAGAGGCTACCGAGCTAGTTCAAACTGAATATGATGGACTCAAGCCATAGATAGAAGGACCTAAGCTTGAAGTTGAAGTTCATACTAAAGATAGTGGAAATCATTCAAAGGTCAAAGAACCTATATTAGCAAGATATGTCAGAAGGCATCATGCACCTGATCAGATCATTGGAGACAAATTAGATGGAATAATGATAAGAAGAAAATTGAAAGGTACATGTTTGCTTGATGAATTTGAACCTATAAATGCTAAAGATGCTCTAGAAAATGAAAGTTAGATTGAAGCTATGAATGAAGAGATAGAATAGATAAAGAAGAAGAATACTTGGACTCATGTTCCTAGGCCTAAGAATAAAAATATAATTGGTACAAAAGGGGTACTCAAAAACAAGTTGAATGAAGATGGAAAAGTATCTTGAAATAAAGTAAGACTATTATGTAAAGGCTATTCTCAAGAAGAAGGTATTGATTATGGTGAAACCTTTGCCCCTATTGCAAGATTAGAAAGTGTTAAAACTCTATTTTCATATGCAGCTCACAAAGGATTCAAAGTATATCAGATGGATGTTAAATCTGCATCCTCAAATGGAATTATTGATGAGGAAGTCTACATTGAACAACCAAAAGGTTTTGTAGATCCTAACAACAAGGACATGGTCTAAAAATTACACAAAGCACTATATGGTCACAAACAAGCTCCTAGAGCCTAGTATGAAAGACTACATAACTATTTGATACAGATTGGTTTTCAAAGTATAAATGATAATAATAGTATGTATATCAAGGAAGGACTAGATAAAAAGATTGTGTTAGCAGAAATATTTGTTGATGATACTCTATTTACAGAAAATGATGACTTATGAAAACTATTTTTAGAAGAAATGAGTAAAGAATTTGAGATGTCCATGTTTGGTGAGATAGAATTCTTTGTTAGACTACAGATACAGTAGAACATAAATGGTATCTACATCACTCAATCTAATTACATCAAGGAGATACTAAAGAAATTTAGAATGGAAGATTCAAGACCAGTTGGAACTCCCATGTCTACTAGACATAAGCTTTCCAAAAATGATGACTTGAAAGAAGTAGATCAAACCTTATATAGATCAATGATTGGGAAATTAAAGTATGTAATACATACAACGCTTGACATTTCCTTTGTAGTTAGAGTAGTGGAAATATTCTCAAAAAATACCAAAGAAAACCATATGATGACAATTAAAAGAATCTTGAGATATCTAAAAGGTATTTAAGATTATGGCTTATGGTAAAAACTTGCAGGCAATCTGGACTTAAAGGTGTTTACTAATGCTATTTGGATAGGAAGTCTTGATGATAGAAAAAGCACTAGTGGTGGAGCATTTTTCTTTGGTAAAAGATTGGTATCTTGGACAAGCAAGAAGAAAAATTGCACATCTCAATCCATAGTAGAAGTAGAGTATGTGGTAGAAACAGTCAACTTTTCTAACATTGTTTGGTTCAAACAATTGTTTGAATGAATGAAGATAGAAATCAAAGATCCAATAATCATATACTGTGATAACACCAATACAGTCAACATATCAAAGAATCTAGTGATGTATTCCAAAACAAAGAACATTTCTATAAAATATCATGTCTTAAGAGAATTAGTGCAGGATAAAGAAGTTAGATTAGAATATGTGAATACAAAAGAATAGATTGCAGACATATTCATCAAGGCATTACCTAAGGATGCATTCTTGTATCTAAGAGGTAAGATAGGGGTCATTCCCCTATTTGAAGCTCACTAAATAAAGTTTAGTGATGCATCAACAAGAACTAAGTTTAAGATCAATTAGTTGATGTATTATTGTCAAGGGCATATTGAAAATGAATTAGTACTCAAGGTCTATTGATACTAAATAGAGCTATTGTCTTTGGCATGTGTTGTCAAAGAGGGAGAAATTTATTGTCATCTCTCTAAAAAAAAATTTGTTTCACAGAAGTAGAAGCTCTATGAAGAAAATTAAAAGAAGAATAATTCTACAAAGAGGGAGAAGTTATATAAAGAAGCATCAAAAGAGAATTAATTTGGTAGAAGATTGTTACAAACTAAAGTTTACTGACAAAGGGAGTCTTGACCTCAAAATTTCATTATGCTATTACATGTTGTGTTGCCATCAATGCCAAAGAGGGAGATTGTTGGATACAATTAATCAATTGATTGTTCTCTTTGATGTTAGACAAATGCCATATCATTATTAGTCAGTGCCTACTGAGCTTACTTGGCTAGTGAAGATAGTTTTCTATGTCTACTGAGCATTCCTCTGTAAAAGGCAATGTCTATCGAGTCCACTGGGGCATCAAAGGAAATCATGCATTAGAAGAGTGTCAATCAAGCTTAGTCAGTTAATGAAGAAAAGTTGGATAGAACCAATGTTAACCGATCTCACTTAGTTACCAAAGGATTTTTTCAAGTTTGCAGTATTAACCAAGCTTCTATTGGTTAACATAGGAAATCACTTCTAAGTTAGGTTCTACTGAGCTGGGTTGGCTAACGAAGGATTTTCTTATTTTGGCATATTAAGCTCAATTGATTTTTTTATTGGTTCTAGCTAGCTATGGTGATGAATATTAGTTATTGTAAATTGTATTTGAGCCAACTTGACAATATTAAAGGTATAAGTAAAAGGTCAAGTTTTGGTTTCAATTTTGCAAATTGTAATGAATGAATTGCAAGAGATGAAGAGAGGAAGCAAATTTGAAGGATAAGTAGAATATCCTTAAGGAGTAGAAAAGCTATATTCAATTAAGAAGTATTAAGTACAAGATAGAACACAAATCTATAATCAGCAACTCAGTTGCATCTCAATCAGGTCATTCCATTGTTACTCTCTTACCATTGTCGCAGTGATCTAAATCTCTTAACAGAGTTGGTCTAATAGCTATTTCCAAATCCTCTAACAAGGTGGCAATTCTATTGAATTATTTTAAGACCTCTAACAAGGCCACTCCTTATAGGATGGTTAAATCCTTTAATAGGGTCACACCTAATAGTGTGTTTTGTAACCTTTAACAGGGTTGGCTCCTAACAAGGCTCACTTCAGAAGAGTAAAAAATAGTAACTAGTTACAATTGGTGGTTTTCCCAAATTGGGTTTCCACATTAAATCTTGGTGTCACATGCATTCATGCTATTTATTTCATGTTTACAATAAAGTTTGAGTAAAGATAATCACTAAAAAATATCTTAAAATCTACAAAGTTAATTAGTTACAAAGGACATTCAGTATTCACTGAGTTACATCATTTTATGTGTTTACCAAGAATTAGTAGTATTCAATTTTTAGATTGTATTTTGTACTGACATCTAAGGGATCTAGGATTTATTTAAGTAGTAACTAATTCACCCCTCCCTCTTAGTTACTCCTCTTATATTTCCAACATGATTATGCTAGTTAATTGTTGATTTCTATATTTACTAATGATGGTAGTTAGTTGTTGTTACAATTATCTATGTTATATTCTAGTATTGATTTAAAATGGAAGAATTTTCTATTATTGTGAAAATGTTGTGAGGGTGGTTGCAGGATCAAACAAAGGGGAGAAAGAATTGCTAAATTGGATTTAAGGAATGGGGAACTACTTTATTCCATTGGCTTGATCATTAGATATGGCCTCTAACTACCTTGGTAAGGATCTAGTGACTTCATAACAGGGTACATATATTGGACACACATGAGCTGCTTGCACAACATATAAAATGTTTATATATTTAATCATAATAAAAAATTCATGTTTAGAACCATTACCTTTGGTGTTCTATGATGGCATCTACATTTTTCTTCATTATACACACCCACACACATATGTATATAAATGTATGATGCCACCATGATATTAAAAAAGTATATCTATTTTGTCTCTACTAATGTATGTATAAATACACACACACACATATATACATATATACATATATATGTATATATATATGTATATATACATATATATGTATGTATGTATATATGTATATATGTATGTATGTATATATGTATATATGTATGTATATATATACATATATACATATGTATATATCTATATATATATGTATACATATGTATATATGTATATATTTATGTATATATATGTACATATGTATATATATGTATATATATGTATATATACATATATATACATATATATATATATATATATATATATATATATATATATATACATATATATATATATCTATATATATATATACATATATATATACATATACATATATATATACATATACACATATATATATGTATATACATATATATATATATATATATATATATATATATATATATATATATATATATATATATATATATATATATATATATATATATATATATATACCAAGAGGATATGAGGTTAAGATAAATCATAATTCTCTTAATTGTGCACACACACACGCACGCACACACACACACATATAGTTTTTAATGGGTATGACCTTGAACATAATAATAGCATGATGGCATCATTTGAAAATTGTATATATATAGAGAATTTTTAAAAATATTTTTTCAAAGGAGCTCTTAAATATTTCAAACTTGTAACTCTCTATGAGAGGCAACATGTACACTTGGTGCCCCTTCTTTTTGAATTAGTGAACTTAAGAAACTGATGGTCTTGATTTGAAAACTACCACCTTGAGACACAGCTTGATTTAAAAACATTTCACATTGCTAAGAATGGAATTATTCACCTTCCTTTCTCTTAGATCTAATTGTTACCTATACACCAAGCATGATACCCTATTTTCTTTGCAGGTTTCTCCATACTAGAGAATAGCATTTTTCTTTCATGGTCCAAATGGCTTGAGTCATTCGGCCAAGACTTCTTGAATATCACCAAGTATTATTTTAGGTTATGTTGATGTTACTTACATTCTTTCTTAATGCTTTTAATCAATGAAAGTATGTTTATTGGTAGATAAATTTTGCATTCATCTCTCTTTCATATATGTATCTACTATACATTCGAGTTATATCTACTTGGCTCATGTTTTACCAATTTTCCTTTATTTCCTTCAAGATCAAATGTAGATTATTAGCATCAAATTTGGAACTAATATACATAATGTGTTTCTCTCATGAAGAACAAGCATTTCATTCTTATGTTACATCTATGAATTATCTTTTGATTAAACAAATGTGGTTTTGATTCATAAGAATGACTTATTTCCATAATTAAATTCTCATCTCTACATTAGTTGAATGCCAGTGGAATACCTGCTAATGGAAATAATTCCATGATTTACAAGTAGAACAAACACTAAGGACTTACCCTGACTGGAATGGCCAATAAAAGAGGGTGAAGAGCTAAAGAAAATCCCTGCCAAAGAAAGAACATAAATCAAAACTATCATAGATGATCAATTTTATAATTAATCTGTACAGAATTCCAAGTAATCTAATGTTTGCCCAGTTCATATATGTTGTTGTCATGTCAAGTGGTGGTGATAAAGTATAAAAAACCCATCTAAATCCTTGGCCAAGGTCATTTAAAAGCCCATGATTTTCTTCTATTGATCATATGATGTCGGTGGTGTTAGTTAATTAGGCATGCCTGCCTATTACTAATCAAACATTATAAACACTGGTATTTCTCAGATGGCAAGAAATATAGTGCCCCAATCATAACCTTGGAATAGGGAGGACCTTTATTGCAATACTATTGTGTGGGGATTGATAAGTTCTATGTTTAGGAGGTTTAGTTAAGCTAATGCTTCTCCTCTTACATGAAATCCAAGCCTTGCACAACATCATAAGACACTTCAACCAGATTTTGTATGTTTCCTTTTCCAATCTTTATCATGTATTTTTTTTCTCATATATATATATATATATATATATATATATATATATATATATATATATATATATATATATATATATATATATATATATATATATATATATATATATATATATATATATATATATATATATATCACAAAATGGGTAGAAATAATTTATTTTCTCTTGTATTTTTATAGTTATTTTCATGTGAAATGAACTTAAGATGTTTACTTTGGTAATATGGTTATCTATACATCATTCCTAACTACTTTATTTTCATAATATAGTATTTAATTTCAATCTCAAAAAATTGTATGTTACAACCCATTATTGTACAACTATCCAAGAAGATTTATGAAGAGGAAGTACAAGTAGTAGAAGGGAAAATAGTTATTCCTCAAGGCACAAGAAAAATAGAGAGACTCACCAAGTTAAAACAAGAGATTGAGTCATCTAGAAAGAAGAGGACTAAGAAATTGTCAAGTGGGCCTAGAAAAAAAAGAAAGACATTGCAAATGATTGAATCAGATAAGTTTGATGAGTCTGAATAAGAAGAGCAAACAAAAGATAGACCAATTAAACAAGTAAGTGGAGAAGCAAGGGAATCATCTAAAAAGAAGTCATGAAAGCCCAAGGTAGAAAATTCAAATGTAAAAATGATTGATAATTACAATTTCATTCAATTAAATAAGTACTATATTTTGTATAGCAACATGGATAGTCTACAACTAGAAAATTCTATAGTTAGGAATATGGTTTTTGAGGAACAAAATATCTGAAGACATACAGAGTAATATCCCACAAGATTTGTATAATAAATTGATCAATAAATGAAGAAGATTTGTTGAAAAAGAAAAGAAAATATGAGAAAACCTAATAAAGAAACTTTTTGAAGTAAATGATGATGAAGACATGAGTGGAATAATCAAGGGTATCGAGCACTTTTTAAGAAACAAAAGAAGATCCATTCTATTAATGGGAGGAAACTATGAAGAAGTGAATAAGAGGCAGAGGAAGCCATTGTTAAATACATGACCTCTTGAACCAAATTTGCATAGAAGAACTTGAAGTTAGGGGGAGAAATCCCTATGTCTATTGAGAATAGTATACCAACATCAACAACAATGGAAGTCAAGGACACAAAGATGAAAAAATTATCTTTGTAAATCTCAATTGGGACTAACACCATGCAAGTTGGTGCCACAAAGGTTACAATTAACATTGTAGAAGATCCTTCTAAGGATCTTGGACCAGAGATTGTTGGCATATAACTAGATACTTTAATTCAGATGAAGAAGAAGATGTAGAAGAAGATAAAAGGAATAAGGAAGAAGAAGAAATAAAGAAAAATAAAGTAGAAGATAAGAAAAGGAAGGAAGAGGATGAGAAAACAAAGGAGGAAGAAAAAAGAAAGAAGAAATTGGAAGAAGGGGAGAAAATGAAAAAGGAGGAAGTAGAGAAGAAGAGGAAAGAAGAAAATGAAGAGAATAAGAGGAAGGAAGAAGAAGAGAATAGAAAGAAGGAAGAAGAAGACAAGAAGAAGAAAGAGGAAGAAGTAATCAAAAGGAAGGAAGATGAAAAGAAGAAAGAGGATGAGGAAAAGAAAATTGAAGAAGAAGAACAAAGGAAGAAGAAAGAAGGAGGATGAGTAGCAAAGTGCACCCAACACATCTCTCACCCTAGATGCACTAATAGGATCAAATGATGATGATGATCAAACAGAGTTGATATCATTTTTCTACAAGATTATTAGCAATAAAAATTAAGTAAAGAGCTTACAAAAAACTCTTATGGTTGTAACTAAAAAGTTACAAGGAACATTGATAGTGAAATTATTAGATCCTAATCTAGAGGATAGAGCCAAGGTAGTGATTTGTGCATTTGATGTTGAATTCAAAATCTTGTCAGAGGTAGCAACAACTTAGGCTCAAGTGATACATGATGCTTAAATGTTCAACATTGTATGTTAGAACATTGGGAGTGACTTGGGAGCTCTTGATTCTTGCATCAAGGATTTTAGAAGGTGAAAACTTGAAGGCAGGGCATTATATACCAAATGTTCCATGTCCTTTAAATTCACCAAGGACATTTATCATGAGGAACTAAAAGGCATGATGTAGTCAAGGCATTCAAAAATCATCTTAGCCAACCTGGTGTTAAAATTAGAGAAATTAAAACATAGGTCAACAAGACTTATGATGAAATAATTCATCTAGAATTCAAAAAGGAAAGGATCACCAAAATGTTATCACTTTTGAGAGAATGCCTATCAGTGAAGGTAAGCATAATTGAGCAATAGGTAGAGGATTGTCTTGCAATAAATACATAATTTGATAAGTTCATTCACTTAGACTTGAATGCAATGGAGATTACATCTTATGGGTTATGAGAACTCCTTAGCATATTAGAGGGAGTAAAAGACACGTGGAAGAACTTAAAGAGTCTGATAGTAAGTTTTGTAGACTATATCTCTCATCTATTAGCCTAGAGAAGAGGTAATGAACAATTTTTTTGACATGTACATAATTTTTGACATCTTTGTCATTGATGTCAAAGGGAGAGGAGAATATAGGAAAATTGTATAGAGTAATATTATATAAGGGAATAATAGTAATATGCTAAGGGGAGTAGCATCATATTCTACTAGGTGATACAAGGAAAGATAGTTAAAATTATATGATCCAAAAAAATTGAAAATTTGAAGAAGTTTTTGTACAACATTTTGGGACTTAGCCAATTTTCCCATATGCTATCATCAATGAAAAAGGAGGATATTTTTGGCAATATGGATAAGTAGGATGAGATGGCAAAATCTACAATTAAAGATCTATAATCTATAATAGAAAATTGTGTGAGTGTTAGATAGTTTCATTGGCAATACAGAGATAGTTTTTGTAATGCAGAGTCTACAAAGATATTTGGCATGTACGTAGTTTAGGATAGGTATTATAGAGTTCCCTAATGACATGGCTAAGTGCACAGTACAATATAGATAGTATGACATTAGATATATCAATTTTAATAGTAAAGGTAGTTAATAGAGCATAATAGAGAACAACTGTAAAAGGTGAATTAAATGTTAAGAAATTATTTTGACTGGGTATGAAATAATTACTTAACTAATTAGGGATGACATCCTAGATGTTAACCCTATGTTAGAAAGAGTTAATTTTTTAATATGCCAAGAATGTAAAAGGTTGAAGGACAACATGATAGAATTTTGTTAAAATGTAAGATATAAAGGAAGATTATAATTTGTGAAGTTATGGTGAGGATCAGAACTATGTACATGATATGAAAACTTATGTGAAGTCTATGTGATGTGAATTTTAATGTAAGATCAAATATATGTGAAGTACATGAGTCAAGAGTAAAGAGGTTTTTGTATCTATGTCATTTGTATATAAGAACTACATTGTATAATTACATGTTTGGGTAGTGGGCTCATCTTGCATACATTTTGTAATACCAACTCTTGATAGTGTTAAGAAACTCCTAATAGGGTTGAAGATTTTAACAAGGTCTAGTTCTCTAACAAGGACTGAGACACTATATGTATTTCATAGACTCCTAAAAGGATTAATAACCTTAACAAGATTCTTTTATTTAGTGGATCATTTCATGGATACCATCCCAACTGAGGTTTTCTCTTGGCTAGGGTTTTCCTAGTTAACAAAAGATGGTGTTATGACTTCTCTTTGTTTATGGATTTATTTACTATCCAACATTGTTGGTTTACTTTCATATGCATTTTATATAGTAATTAACAATATTCAGTTGTGGGCAAAATTTTGTAGAATGTTGATTCACCCCCCAACCCCCCTCCCCCCACATCCTCTCACTATTTATAATTCTAATAGTAGCATGTTGAAAAAATGCAATATATCACTGATTGATTGTGCCTCGAAAGTACATAAGAGATAACTTGCAAAATTTTTAAACAAGATATTAGACATTTAGGGAATTATGAGAGCTAATGAAGGGATTGGCATTTAAATTGAGCCCTTATGGTAGGAGTGGGGGGATAGATGGAAATCGTAAAATTTTAGGATTTTTTTGGGTTCTAGTAGGATGAGGATTGTGGGATTGATGTTGATAGGATCATTTGATAAGATGTTGGACTAATTAATTAGGATAAAATTAACACTTTTGTGTTTTCTTTTGAAAATGGAATGGGATGGAATCATTTGAAGATTGAACATAGGGTACCATGTAGTTAAAAACTTAATTTGATATAGAAATGTTAGGGACTTTCCAAGGCTACTAAGAATAACAAGGTCTTGTCACTATCATTTTATAGGACTGGCTCAAAATAGACACACAAGGATTGCCCCAACATCCCACATGAAATCCCAAAAGGTGTCAAAGTAAAAATGATGTCGGTAACCCACAAACAAGAAATATTTCCCAAGTGCACCATGAGACTACAAGTGATAACATATTTGGCTATGCAAGGGTCACATTTGACTAACTCAAAGGAAAAAAAGAAAAACAAAGAAAAGACTGATCAAGACCTTGCTCTTAGATTTCGTCATTCATATCACACCATGATATGAATGATTGTGGTGAATTTGAGAAGAGAAAAACTAAATTTATTAAAAAATATAATCAAAGCCCAAATTTTGAAATCCAATATCAAAAGAAAGAGCCAAATCCATAAAAATTACCCTTTTTTCCAAAGAGATTGTTAGGATTGGATAGTGATGAACCAAATTTGGACATGAGGAAGGATACATCCTACAAGGGCTTTTTCATGGAACCTAAAGTCATGATTGAATAGAAAATAGAAACCTTTAGGACAACAATTTGATGATAGGGGATCTCACATGAAGATTTTTCTGAAAGATGGAGCTAGGAGAACTAAAGGTCCTAATCAGATGCTAACTAACAAAAAATCAAGATATTTACAATGGGACTAAACTAAAGACTAATATGGGGGTGGTATATATAATGGAATTGAAATTTTTTTTTATAAGGATGACACTATATTGGAGCTATTTATAGGGGTAAAAATATAGTTGGATTGATGTTATAGTATAACTTTGAGAGTATAGGATAGTGTGATACTAATTGATCTCATAGGATATATTAGATATAGCACATGGATCTAGTTATAGAAATTGTGAATATTGGAACAACATCATACATAGTGGAGTAAGTGAATGTTATAGTACATTGATTGAATGGTCTTCAAGAGTACTGATTGGTATAGATGTTTTGATTGTGGGATGTTCAAACACTTTAGGGATAGTGATAAATGGATGAGTGAATGTTGTAGGGATATAGGGATGGACTTTGATAGCTAATGGATAGGTCTAAGTATTCCTAGTGCGTATGGCTAGGTTTTCACCAAGGTACATGTTTAAGGTGGTTGTATTGCCAAGTTTACTCTTAGATGCTTGTTTCTTTTTCTTCTTTCTATATGATTTTGGGATATTTTAAATTTTTTTGTAATCATTAGTGCTTAAATTACTAGGTTTTCATCGTGATGATAATTTTTTAGGACTTTCACAATGTCTTTTTTATTTTTCATGACTTTAAAAGGCACATTAATTAGCTCATGCGTAGAACTTCTTTAGGTGAATGCTATTAGTTGGATCATTTAGAATTTTGCTGATAGGACTAGTCTAGGGCATGTAGATAGTAGATCAACACTCCTAGCAATCCCCTACTTACACAAGTTACCCTTAATCAATTAAGAACAACTTTTCCCTTTGACTACCCTATCGATTCAGGATTTCTTATTAGCTTTGAACTTCATTCTAAGCCTTCGTAATGGTTAACTTGATCTTTCAAGGGTTGGAGGCTCTTTCTAGGGTGTACTATACTTATTCACAACCATTTCCCATAATCCATACATTTGATTTCTTTACAATCCCCTCAAACTCATGCAAATCCTCTATTAGGCCTAGTAGCCCTCAATTAGCCCTCCTAATGGACTAAATTAGAATTTTTGCAAAAATTTCCTCAAGGAGAATCCAAAAAAACTCTAGATTGGAATACCTTTCTTGAAAGTCTTCAAGATTATTGGGGTCTCAAGTTCAAAACTTCTATTTGTTTCCCTATCCCTATTTTTAAGGGTTTGCTAGCGTTTAATGGTCATTTAGACCAATCAACAATATAAAATTTCTTTCTCCTTTCCTAAGGATCTTGGAAACTTTTCCTTTCACATGGAGTGACTCAATTCAATTCTATACCATTATACAACACCCATTCAATCATAATAGCCTTTTCCTTGCAAGAATTCCTCTCTCCTTGGCTCACTTTCTAGCTAAGTACACCATTGTCTTGCCTAGGGCTTCCAATGAATTGGCCTAATCCATAACTTTTTGTTCCATCCCTTTTCCCACATAATATACAAGATTTCTACTAGCATTCCTCAAGGTTTCATGAGGTTTCAACCATGGAGAATGTTGGTAGACATCATTTTGCCAACTCTACCAAGTACAAGCCAACAAGCAAACTATTTAGCAAAATAGTTATTATCCACACCAATGGATTTTTCAAAAATTATAGCAAAAAAAAAACTTAGTAAAAAAATTTAGAAACTATGTTGACAACAAAAACATTGATTAAAATCACATAGCATTGCAAACCTCAAACTTTCATTCCATCTCCCATTAACTTTTTGTTCTGTTGTAGGATGTCATACAATCCAAAAATTTTGAATCATACAAAAGTGATTTCTAGGGCCTTCCATACCTAAGTCAATAAAATTTCTTTCATTGGTAACATCCTAGTAAATATTAACCAATTTTCCAACTTTTACAAGAAAAGTTACACTCTTTACAAAATTGTCAATATGTAATTTTTGCATTTTTGAATCTTAGACTTGGTAGGTCTATACATTATGACCCAAAAACATACATGGAAGATATTTAGGCCATATTCAGACCATTTCCATTTCTAACTACCCCACTATTATTATTTGACCCTGTAAATCTACTTTTTACACTTTTTATCCTAACTGACAACAAATGCATCATTACAACTATTCTCTCATCTCATACATTATATTAGTGTTTGGTGTTTCACATGCATTCATTAATCATGACTCCTTATTCCTATCTACTAGCTCTTATTTCTTATCTAGACTCATAGACCCCTATTTTCTTCTTAGTGACCTAACCTAGGTTCTCCTACACTATACTCCCCCAATGAGTTGAAATGTCCTTCTAAGACTTTAAGAGGGAATGAGAGAAAGGTGAATGCCCTTGTTCTTGAAATATCCTTTTGCAACTCAAGTAGCCTCACTATCTAGTTTTTCCTACCACTTTACAAGATATTTCATTAAGGTCTTGTTCCTAGTAATCTTGTGCACTTTGGAACTCAGAATCTTTTGATCTTTCAACATGTTGGTAGATGGCTTGGGTAAGGTTGTTAAAATGTCTTTTAGGTTTTCATCCTTTGTTGGAGTGGAAGATGGGATGGGACCCTTGTATGCTACCAAATCTAAAACATTAAAAGTAGTAGAAAGAAAAAGTTGGTAGGCATTGGTCCCATACATGGCTATAATTTTACATGGCCCCACCTTTCTCATCTGGAGTTTGTGTGATTCTCCCTTGGATAGTCTATGCTTGTTAAGATGGACCATGACATAGTCCCCAACTAAATATTGTGCATCTCTCTTCTTGGAATCTACCCTTTGCTTCATGTTTTCTTTATTCTTCTCCAAGCTTTTTTTGACCATGTCATGCACCTCTTTCATTAAAAGAGAAAAGTCTACAACTAATCCACTAACCTTTGCACTAGCCTCCATATCTCTTATCTCAAGAATGCCTCTAGGATGCACTCCATACAGTACTTCAGAACGACTCTTCCTATTGGATCTATACTCTTTGGTCAAACACCTTAAGAGGTTCCCCAAGCTCCTATTGACCACTTATGTCCATCCATCCATTTAAGGATGATAGAATATCTAAATGAAATATTATTACCTAATTTATGCCACAAAGTCTTCCAAAAATGACTCATAAATTTAGTGTCCCTATCACACACAATGCTAAGAGGTAGGCCATGGATCCTTATCACTTCCCTAAAAACCAAATTATCAATAACACCTCCATCATGTGTGGTCTTACATGGCACAAATGAGAAATTGTTCTGAATCTATCTGCAATGACATAGACATTGTCACAACCTTGCTTTGTCTTAGGTATACCCACCACAAAGTCCATGCTCAAGCATTCCCAAGGCCTTTGAGTAATGGGAAATGATTGGTATAACCTTGCATTGGTGGCACTCCCTTGGATTTTTGACATACAATGTAGCACTCCACATATTTATTTACATCCCTACTCAATGTAGGCTAGTAGTAGAAACTTTGGACCAAATTTACTATTTTATGAAGTCCAAAATGCCCACTCAAAGAACCATTATGTTTCTCTGGTATGAGGATTTATTTGATGGAGCCCCTTGGAACACATAGCTGATTACCTTTGAACAAGAGGCCTTCCCATAAGGTAAAATTAGAGTATTCATGATGAAAATGGTTAGCATAATTAGTACACACCTTATAAGGTTTAGCAAAGTCTGGATCATCAAGATACATCTTCTTGAAGTTCTCAATCCCCATATTCCTAATTTGTACTTCTTGTATAGTTAGAAAACTATGGCTAAGTGCATCTACAACCCTATTTGCAATGACTTTTTTATGTTTTATGGTGAAGTTATATGCTTGAATGTACTCCACCCACTTCATGTGCTTGTGACTCAAATTGTCTTGGGAATTGAGAAAGCTTAAGGCCTAATTATTAGAATATATCACAAATTATTTAAGCAATAGATAATTACTCCATTTCCTCAAGGCTTGGACCAAGGCATACAACTCAAGGTCTTAGGAATAATACTTCCTCTTGGATTCATTCAAATTTTCACTATAAAATGCAACTGGCTTACCCTCCTAGATAAGTACTCCTCAATTGGAAAGGTTGCTGGCATCACACTCAATAGTGAATAACTTCTCAAAGCTAGGTAAGACCAAAATAGGTTGTTTGGAAATTTGATGTTTCAACTCCTCAAATTTCCTAGTGGTTTCATTAGTCCATTTAAACTTGGCTCTAATCCCACCTTTTATAGTCTCTAGAAATGGTGCACAAATATGCAATAAACTTCCTATAGAATTGTGCTAAGCCATGAAAGATCCTTACCTCTGATATAGAATTAGGTGTTGGCCATCTAAGTATACCCTCCACCTTGCTAGGATCCATCTTGAGCTTCCATGTGAGATGAAAAAACCCAATTGGATGAACTATTAGAAATGGATAATACTGAGCAGCGGGGTGAATCAATATTCTACTAAAATTTTCCCACAACTAAATATTTTTATTTACTTTATAAACTACATATAAAATTAAAACAACAATGTTAAACAAAAAATATAAACATACACATAAAGAACTCATAACACCATTATTTGTTAACTAGGGAAACCCTGGCCAAGGGAAAACCCTAGTGGGGATGATACCCACAAGATGATTCACTAAACAATGGGATCCAATTAAGGATATTGACCTTGTTAGGATTCTATGAAGAACATATAGTGTCTTGAGTCCTTGTTAGAAGACTAGGACTTGTTAGAACCCTCAACCCTGTTAGGAGTTGGTAGATCAAATACAATGTATGCAAGAAGAGCCCACTGCCCTAATATGCAATTATACAATTTAGTTCCTTCATAGAATAGATATACATACAATACTAGCTTGCTATTGTAACTCACACTTGCTCTAATCTAACATCATATTTTGCATCACATAAGACTCACAGATGGTTCTCACAATAGTTCGCACATCACATCTAATCATGCAACTTCCACAATATCTGCACATCACATACATTCACTGTGCAACTCACTTTTACATTATTTGTGCAACATAAGATATTTACTTATACCTTACACATTTACAAATTTTTACTCAGATGGCTTCCATGTCTTCACACACTTGACATAATATAAAATAATATCCACATAGTTAGCTTGAAATGAATTAGTAATTATTTTGAAACCAACATAATTTCTAAATATGTATAGCTCTATTTTTTGCTATGCTATGTACTGCACTGTTAAATAATAGCATAGTTAAACTAATTGTAACTTGCACCATACTAACCGTACATACATGTACACTAGTAGATGTTATCATGGTAATGTTAAAAACCTTTCCTCAACTATGCATAATCTAATTCTATGTGCATCATCTGTACTATTAAGATATGTTCACTGTACTGCTACAAACTATCTAATACTTAGACAATTTTTTTATCTCTGAATGCATAAATGAAATGTTGAGTATATGTTGCCATAAATAACAACCATCAAGACATCTAACTAACCATACTTCCAAAAATCTCCCTCTTTGGCACTGATGGAAACATTTAGGAAAATTGGCTAAGTCCCAAAATGATGTTATACATAACAAAAACAAATAAAATAACTATACAAAAAATTCCCTTCAAAACATAACAATTTTATTCATGTTTTGATGGATCATTACATTCCTTATCACTCCTTTACATTATTGATACATACATAATCTCCCTCTTACATATACATTTACATCTATATAGTTTTCTTCTAATAATACTCCTCCTTTGACATCAATAGAAAAGGTATCCAAAAACAATGTATCACAAAAACTTGTTGCCTGCTATTGGTCAACTTGTCATTTTGCATATGCAATCTGAAAAATAAATCTTTAGTCTATCAAAGTCCTTCTTCCACTTGCCTATGATTGTATCTAATATGTTGATGAGTGTGTGAAGTGCATAGGATGCTACTTCAACTATGCTTAAGTCAATATAGGTGAATTTTTCATAGGAATTCTTTGCTAACAGACATTCCTCCAATTTCCTTTTCAAAATTACAATACTGGGTGCTAGATATTCTCTAAGAATATAGAATCTTCTTATTATATTCTCCATTTCAAATCTAATTCTTTTAACAACATTGTAGATCTTCTCAATCTCATTTTCAAAATCTTCAATTATGATCTCTAATTATTGAAATCTTGTAGTGAGTGACTAAAGCTCACTCATATGGCCTTTGAGCTTTGTATCAAAATTAGATAAGTGTAAGACATTGTGCACTATCCATACAACTTCTTCGCTTCACCATTAGACTATCTCAATTCCTTGATGTTTCCATCAAGTTCGTTCAAATCATTGTGCACATTAGTGCACATTATGTTGAATACTGTTGCGTCATGATTACTATGTGCTTGTGTTGTTGCTACTTCAACTAAGGTTGATAATTCCCCATCAAATGTATTCACCAACTCTTTTTCCTTGGATTACAAGTTTGGGTTAGCTACAATTGTGGAACCTATCTTCTGCATGCTCTCCAAGACTTCAACAAGGGTCTTCTCCAAAGACTTTATAGATTTTTTTTTCTCAAACAATTTTCTCAAGGTGCCTATTAGCTCTATCTAATCTTCATGATCAGATGGAATAGTTATTTCTTCTAATGTTGTAGCTACTAATACTACTAAAGATATATTATGCTTTTTCATTTGTTCATTTGCACTCTTCTTTTCCTCAGCCTCTTTCTTCTTCTTCTTTTCTTCTTCTACCTTTTTCTTTTCTTCTTCTCCTTTTTGCTTCTTTTTTGCTTTCCTCTTCTTTTCCTATTCTTCTTTCATCTTCTTTTATTTATGTTCCTTTCTCTTCTTTTCTTCTTCTTCCTTCTTCTTTTTGTCTTCCTCTTCATCATCAAAATTGGTATAGATAGAGATATTTCTAACAATATTTTCCCTATATGCTACAAAGGGATTCTCCTTTGTATCTACAGTTATGTGTGTACTATCCACTTGCATGGATTTTGGTACCCATAACAATGTGAGGTGGAGATAGTTCTTTTTGTGTCCCTTCTACTTCTTCCTCTTCATTGGAAGGTGTATCTTCCTTTACATATATTGGACTATCAACCTTTGCTTGCATACTCTCCTTGGGTACTGAGGACATATATTTCAGTTTGCCTCTATTTCTTTCCTTACCTCCTCATAATTGCCTCACATTAGAAAAAATTATCTTCTTTGGTTCCTTGGCAAGGGCTCAATACCCTTCAAATTTTTCTAAGATTCCTCTTTTGAACCAACATCATGTAACTTATTTATTGATGTGATCATCATATTTAAATCTTCTTATACCACCCTTCTCTTTCTATTGATCAACCTATTGTATAGGTCTTTAAGAATCTTATTTTGAATCCTATCAAATCTTTTATTCCTCAGAATCATATTTCTTATTATGGCATTCTCTAATTGCCTCCTATCCATACTAGTATACATGCTATCAATTTATTCAACTTAACAAAATTGTCATCATTTATAATCTGCATGTTCAGATTTTCTACCTTTGGTTTCCCAGCCTTCTTCTTTGTGGTTGTCTTGGCTTCCTATGCATCTTTCTTAAAAGGTTTATCTTCATCATCATCATCTGAGCTTTTAGAATTTCTCATTTGCATGGTTTTCCTCCTTTTTCCTAGCTTGTTGCTGATCTACTTTACTCTTTTCTTTTCTTGAGGTGCAAGTTCTTCGTTAACCTTTACCAATCTCCCTAACTTCCTTTGTGTAGTAGGTACTTCCAACTTTAACAACCTTATTGCTTACTCATAGCTTTCTCTTACAGGTTGTACTTGTGTAACTAATGTACATGGTGCAATGGGAGCTTGAAAACATGGTTGTACCACCATTACTCCTTCTAAAGGTCCTTTTACTACAATAGATATTGCTACCAATACTTTTTTTTGTCCACTAACCTTCATCTCCAATGTAATTCCCTTTATCTCATTGAATTCCTACCTAGTCATGCCAGATTCCTTGAGTATGGAATCTATCTCCTTCTCTACTTTCTTATTACTCTCTTTTCTTTGGATCTCAAACTCTACAATCCTTAACCTTTCATTATATGTCCCCCATATAGGACATTCTATGTCCTACTTAGAATCGAGTATGATCTACACATACCCTTCAATAAGTTTAGCACTCATCTCATAGCCCATAGGATCAATGAACTTCACTCTAGGTATCACTAATTCCATGTAGGTGTTTTTAGTTTCCACCATGAAGCACAAATCATCCTTATACTTCTCTACCATAGAGGGAGGTATAATATACCTCAATTTCATCTCAGAGTAAAAATTCTTTATCATTCTGTCAATATCAATGTCTCTGACATTGTTAGGTTTAGATATGTAGCTTTGAGTTATAATATTCATTGTGTACTCACTACTATCCCAACTAATTACTCCAAGAAACTTCTTAGTAACATAAAAGAACAAAAGAGTCAATAAGGACTCAAATCTAAATACTATGCTCTTTTTTTCTTTATCTTTGCAATATCGTCCAATAGATGCACTCTGACAATGTCACACAAATTTACTTTTCTCCTTTCAACGACCATCACATATGTTGTATGAAGGAATCTAGCAAGTAAAAATTTTACCCTTGACCATGGTTCAAATTATACCCTAATATTTTGGTCAACAATTTGACTCCTTTATCTTGAATAGGATCAGCCCTTATATTTCTTTCATCAAATTTTCTTTTCAGGTTTGACTCCACTATTTTCCTAATGTTTTTCTCATTAAAAGGATTACAACCTTCATTGCTAAATCCTATGACCTTGTGAATTAGGTCATTTTCAATGAAAATTTGTGCATCACCTAACCATAACATATGATCATGTACTCTTCTCTATATAATTTGTGTCCACTCATGATTGTTGAATTTTCTATAGAACATATACTTCACCAAATTCAAATCTTCAAGGTGTGCATACTTAGACTTTAGGGATAAGTCATTTTTACACATGACTCCTAAGTCCTTATGAATCTCCTCATCACCTATACTCTCAATTTTGCAATATATGACTGCTCATATCTTCTACATGTAACACATTTTTTAGAACTTGTGAAAATGCACCTACAAGATCATCTAATACAGAAACAAATGGGTGTTTCTTGAACTCATACTTTGGTCTATCACTAACATCATACACTCTTTGACTAGCCATTCCTTCATAACTATAAGGATTCAATACTCCATAAAATACCTCAAATTTATGATTTTAGGGCTTCTACAACTTTCATCTTCATAAACTTCCTTCACATTGCAATTGCTATTAAATCACTCTTCAATTTTCTCAAGACACTTTGTATGAACAAATGGTACATCAAATCTTGTTTGTGATCCTTAAATCACTTCAAATCACACTGTGCAATAAATCTATATCTACTGCAAACTTGTAATATTATCTCTATTTGCTAGTAACCTTAATCTTATAATTCCCAGTTACTGTGATCACATCAAGACTTGCACACTAAACCATAGCTTTCACTCTATTTCTTCTATCTTTCATTAAGTGTGCAATCTCTAACTCACTCCCTAACATCACTTCTAACCATTGATGCTCTATTACTTCTAGAATAGCTTAATTCAAATAGGTTGAGCAAAAAACAATTTGTGACTTCAACTTTCCATCAGGTGCATCAAGGAATTGCTCATCCAATACTGTATGTGAACTCTCTAGATTACAAACCTTCACAAATGCTTCTTTGAATTCCTAAACATGTTCCTTGACTATTTCTTTCTGACTATTGTTTCCTCCATTTTCATTCCTTCTATCATTCCTATTGTTGTTCCTTATGTGATTAGGGTTCCTAGTAAAGTTTCCTCTATCCATTCTATAGAATCTTGATGTGCTTCCAAATTTATTGCATAACTGACATATAGGTGCATTTCTACTCTGATTGTTTTGATTCTAACTTTGAGGTGCTCTACAATTCCTTGTAATGTGCCCAAGATTGTTACATTTGTAACAAACAAACTGCTTCTTCTCACCATTATGTTTTTCTCCATCATTAGATCTACTCTATGATATACTTCTTCTATTAGCTATAGGATTAGTATCCCTAAACATTCTACTCTTCTTATTATCATCAAAAAACTTAGGTTTCTTAAATTATATTGCCTTATGTCCATAACCATGAAAATTATAACAATAGAAATTAGTAATACATTTAAAATACTTACTTGTACAATCTCTCTTCATATGTCCAACTTCATTGCATATGAAACATCTACCTTTGAATTCATGTCTTACCTCTTTGGATGAATCATCTTGCTTAGGTTCTTAAACTTGCTCTGTTGTTCTAAGTTCATCAAATTTCTCTGTCAATTCAATTTTCTCAACTTCATCAGACCACTTGAACTTTTCTTTAAGGATTTTTGTTATAGAAACTTATTATTTCCTAATTTTATCTTTCTTTTCTAACTTCTCTCCAAGAAGATATCCAAGGCCTATCTTGTCATAAGAAGGCCTTTGATGAAGTATTTGTTCATCAATTTTCTCAAAACTTGTGTAAAGTTTTTCTAACTACTATTTTTCTTGCATCAATTATCCTTTCACAATGATGTTGCATTTTTCCAAATCTACATGCTCTATCTTAATATAATATAATCTAGATGTAACTTGTGTCAACTTGGATCTAAGGTATACATTCTCATATTTTAAATCAATTTCACTCTTATTACTACTAGTCTTAAGACTCAACTTTCGTTTAACAATTTTCAACTCATGTTTCAAGATCTCATTCTTTTTCTTGAGATTTTCTATATCATCATTAACACTGATTTGCACAAAAGATTCCTTGCCAAATTTCATATCATCAATATCATCTTTCAGTTTGCCAATGTAAACTTTTGCATCTTTGTATCTATCTTTCAAGTTGTCTCTCTCTTCAGTAAGAAGATCAATCTATTTAAGAGCTTTTTCAATATTCTTCTTCAACTTTTCCATGTTCACTAGGATCATACTTAATTTTTAAAGCCTCTTTAAAGTAAATTTTTTTTTATATTCAAGTTTTAGAAATAGATAATACTAAGAGGGGGGTGAATCAGTATTCTACAATCTTTTGCTCACAATTGAATATTGTTATTTACTTTATAACTTGCATATGAAAGTAAACCAACAATGTTGAATAGTAGATATAACCATACACATAGAGAACTTATAACACCATTATTTTCTAACTAGGAAAACTCTAGACTAAGGAAAACCCCAATGAGGATGATATCCACTAGATGATTCACTAAACAATAGGATCAGGTTAAGGATATTGACCCTATTAAGAATCTATGAAGTACATATAGTATCTCAAGTCCTTTTTAGAGGACTAGGCCTTGATAGAAGCCTCAACCCTTTTAGGAGTTGGTAGAGAAAATACAATGTATACAAGAAGAGCCCACTTCCCTAACATGAAATTATACAAGTTATTTCTTTCACAAAGAACATATATATACAATACTAGCTTTCTATTGTAACTTGCACTTGCTCTAATCTAACATCAAATTTCACATCACATAAGACTCATAAATGGTTCTCATAATAGTTAGCATATCACCTCTAGTCATGCAACTTCCATAATATTAGTACATCACATACATTCACTGCACAACTCACTTTTCCATTATTTGTGCAACATAAGATCTTTACTTATACCTTGTGTATTCACAAATTGTTTCTCAATTAGCTTCCATGTCTTCACAAACTTGACATAATATAAAATGATATCCACATAGTTAGCTTAACATGTAGTAATTATTTTAAAACCAAAATAATTCCTAAATGTATATAGCTCTATGCTCTATTTTGCACTGTCAAATACTAGCATAATTAAACTAACTATAAATTGCATCATACTAATTGTACATATATGCACACTAGTACACATCATCATAACAATTTTACAAACCTTTCCTCAACTATGCATAAGCTAATTCTCTACACATTGTCTATACTTTTAAGATTTGTTCACTATACTACTACAAATTGTTTAATACTTAGACAATTTTGTCTTTGAATTCATAAATGAAATATTGAGTATATGCTGCAATAAATGAAAACCATCGAGACATCTAACTGACCATATTTCCAATATGAATGCCTCCTTCATAAAATCACACTTTTCCATGTTGATGGTGAGTTGAGCATCAAATAAACTTTTCAAAACTAGACTTAAATGCCTTAAATGTTCTTTATTTGTACTACTTAAAATCAAGATATCATCAAGGTAAATTACAAAAAACTTACTCAAGTAATTAGCAATAACTTCATTCATGAGCTTTGTGAATGTGGAGGGGGTATTTAACAAACCAAAGGGCATCACTATCCACTCATACAACCCTTCAATAGTCTTAAAATTTGTCTTCCACTCATCTCCCTCTTTAATCCTTATTTCATGATACCCACTCTTCCAGTAAATTTGTGTGAAGTACTTTGCATTGCCCAAACAATCAAGTCTTCAATTCTTGGGATTGGGAATGTGTACCTAATTTTTATCTTGTTGATTTCTCTTGAATCCATACACATCCTTCAAGTACCTCCCTTTGTTGACACAAAGATAGTTGGTACTACCCTTGGGCTTACACTTTTCCTTATCAAGCCATGGTCTAGCAACTCTTGCACTTGCTTGGCTATCTCTTCATGTTGGCTAGGTGTCATTTTATAAGCTTCCTTATTAGGAAAGTTTGATCTAGGGATGAAGTCTATATGATGGTTAATAGCTCTCTTAGGTGGAAATGTGTGCTTTCCATCACCTACAATGTCATCAAATTGATTTAGCAGTTCCTGCACTTCCTTAGGTAACTATTATTTGAATGTGCTTTTTGCATTTTGGGGCTTGACAAAAATAGCATACCCTCTACCTTCTCCTTCCTTCATGACGTTGAGGAACTCCTTCTCACCTAAGGTAAGTCCATTAAGTTTCTTCATTGCGTTTCTCTCCCCTCCAACAAAGATTGAATGATGTAGGACTCTTCACCTTTATTAAACTTGTATAAATTCTTCCTACCATCATATTGTCCCTCTCTTTCATATTTCCACGGCCTCCCTAAAAGGATATGGCATGTCCATGGGCAATATATCACAAAGCACTATGTTTTGATACCTTCCAATATTGAAGTCTATCGATGGTTGTTCTTTCACCTCTACATGTTGACCCTCATTTAGCCATGTGACCCTATAATGATTGTTATGAGGAAGGTTTTTAAGTTTCAACTTATATATTACGTAATCTGACACTATGTTATCAATAGAACTAGATTCATTGATAACCTTACAAACCTTGTTTTTGTACCTTACATTTGACCCCAACAGGGCTCTCCTTTGACTTGGCTCCTCCTTCATGGGCTCCCTAATGAGTGTCCTTCTAAACATCAAATTCTCTCCTTCTTCTAAATCAAGTGGGAGATCTATTTATATAGTCCATTGATATAGCTAAGAGGTGGGGTGAATCAATTATCCAACTAATATCACAACTAACAACTTTAAACAATCTTAACCATATAAGTAATATAAATTAAAACCACAAACTAGCCAAACCCTTGATTAGATGGAAAACCCTAGTGGAGATGGTACCCACAAGATGATGTACTAAGGCTTGAGCACATATAACTATACAAGACTACATATGTGCAATATTAAGGCTTGTGCACTCACTCATATCATTAGCTGACTATCCTCTATTACTACCTGACTATACATTACTTCATTACATCCTAGATGTAAGATAGCCAATAAACATTAGGAACTACTTTCCCAATACTCTATCTCTAAAATACTCTTTGTAAATCAAGTACAACTTTTGTACATCTTTGGAAATAAATGATTCTTAGAAATACTCACTATACTTGTGTTATCATAGTAAATGATAACAGGTTCTTCAATCTCAATCCTAATATCCTTCAACATCTGGTTCATCCACATAACTTGATTATGTATTTGTTGTTACAACATACTCTACCTCAACTGTGCTCTGTGAAATATAGTCTTGCTTCTTGCTAAGCCAAGAAACCAATCTTCCTCCAAGAAAGAATGCTCCCCCATTGGTGCTCTTTCTTTCATCTATACTGCCTACCTAGTTAGCATCAGTATATGCACAAATTGTGAAATCACTTCATATTTCATACCAAATTCTATGATTAGATGTCCCTTTCAGATATATGAATATTCTTTTCACTGCTGAAAAATGATATTACTTAAGATTAGATTAAAATCTATCTACAATCCCAACTGCATTTTCTATATCTGGTCTACTATGAGTTAGATATTATAAACCTCCAATCATGGATCTATACTTCTTCTACTTCACTGCAAGTGTCTCATTTTTTATGGATAACTTGTGACTAGGTATCATAGGTGTACCAATAGGTTTAAAACTTTCCAAACCAAACCTTTTCAACAAATCTTTTAGGTACATATCTTGTGAAATAAATATGCCATCATTATTCTGCACAATCTACAAACCTAGGAAAAACTTCATTTCTCATATCATGCTCATTTCAAATTCTTTCTTCATCTCTTCAAAATATTTATCACTAACTTCATCAATACATCCAAAAATGATCTCATCAAAAAATATTATAATAATCAACAATCCATCTTCAGTTTCTTTTAGATACAAGTTAATGTCGATCATACATTTAGCAAATCCAAGCTTTTCCAAGTAATTGTCTAACCTCACATACTAGGTTCTCAATGCTTGCCTCATACCATAAAGAGATTTCTTTAATTTTCATACCATGTCTTTATCATATCATAAAGGAAAACCTTCAGGTTGCTCAATATAAACCTCTCCTCCTAGTTCTCCATTCAAAAAGTTTGATTTAACATCCATCTAATAAACCTTGAATTTCTTGTTCATTACATAATCCAAGAACATCCTTACTACTTTCATTTTTTCTAATGGTACATATTTTTCCTCATAATCAATGCCTTCTTGTTGTGAATAATCTTTACAAACAAGTTTAGCCTTATTTCACACAACTTCTCCTTGCTCATTCATCTTATTCCTGAAAACCCATTTTGTTCCTATCACATTCTTTTCTTTTTGTCTAGGGACTAACTCCCATGTATCATTCTTTACTGTATGATCCAATTCTTCCTTCACTATTTAGATCCAATGATTATCTTTGACTACTCCATCTACACACTTGAGTTCAACTTGAGATATCAAACATATCTCCTCATTTACTCTAATCCTTATCATTACACCTTTCTCTTTACCTCCAATTATCTTCTTAGGTGGGCGATTCTTTGTCAAATTCATATTAGGGGTAGGGTTTGACATCTCATACTCTTATCTCTTCTCTAGGTTTTGAACTCTATTCTCCTCTATGCTAAAAAATTAGCACATCATTCTATAAGTCATTGTTAGTCTTAAACAAAACTTCAGCATTCAGTTTAACAATTCCAAATCTATTCTCTTCTTCATCTAAATTATAATCTACCATCTTTTCTTTAGTTCCAAAATTTTCATCAATCCTTACATTTGTGCATTGAACTATTGTCATAGTTCTATAGTTGAAACATCTATAGGCCTTACTTTTCAATGAATAACCAAGAAACAACCTTCATTACTTCTTGGATCAAACTTACCAATGTCATTGTCTCTCTTAGTATAACATTTACTCCCAAATATCCTAAAATATTTGACTGATGGTGAATTTCCAAACCATAGTTCATAAGGTGTCTTGTCTATCTAATTTGTACACTACTTAGAGTATATATTGTTGCATTAACTGCTTCTCTCTAGAATGTCTTAGAAACATCATTGTCAAATGACATCACTCTTGTTGCTTCAGCTAAAAAATTATTTCTTCTCTCAGCTAATCCTATTTTCCTCAAGTGTTCTAGGTGCTAATAGTTGTCTTTTAAATCCATTTTCCTCACAAAATATGTTAAATTCTCTAGAGGTGAATTCTCCTCCTCTATCAGATCTCAAACACTGGATCGTAACACTAGATTCATTCTCAACTATATTCTTAAATATCTTAAACTTCTCAAAATCTTCATATTTTTCTTTAAGAAATACTACTCACATCATTCTAGTGAAATCATTAGCAAAAATCATAAAATAACTTTCACCATAGAATCCTCTTGATCTAGAAGGACCACTTAGATGTTTTTGAATGATCTCTAGCTTCTTTGTGGTAGTGAACTTCTTGCTAGGGAATGATACTTTCTTCTACTCAACCAAAATACATTCCTTACACACAACATTAGTAGGCTTAACAATCTTAGGCAAGTTTGTGATTGCAAAAGTGTTATTAACCTTTACAATATTATCAAATTTTATGTGATAGAATCTTCTATGCCACAACCAACTATTATCCACTTTAGCTACCAAACATGTCATCCTAGTAAAATTCAATTGAAATAAATTACCTCTATATCTAGTGCCAACTCCAATAATTTTACCATCTCTATCTTTGATAGTGCGGGTCTTCTTAGTCAACTACAATAGATAACCCTTTTCCACCATTTATCCAACACTCAACAAGTTATGCTTCAATCCATCAACAAAATAACATCATTAGTATTAGTCTTTCCATCAAGAGCAATGGATCCAATTCATGTTATATGACAAGATGCATTATTACCAAGTCTACTAATACCTCCATCATGATTCTTGAACTTAACAAACTTATTCATATCACTAGTCATGTGATGTGAACAACCACTATCAATTATCTAATTACACTTATTTTCCACTTGGGTAACTAGAGCTCTTTCTTCTCTAGTTTCTTTATCAAGATCATCCTCCTTGATAGCCACAAATCCTAATTCATCATCAATTTAACTTTGACCTTTCTCATCAGATTCTTTATCTTCATTAGTGTACAAATAATTTCTATCTCTATTTCTTCTAGGGTTAAACTTTTCCTTATACTTTTTCTCTCTTTTAGGAAATTTAGATGCACAATGGCCAAATTCATTACAAGTCCAATATTTAAATATTCTCTTACCATCTTTTTCTCTTCTCACTAGAAGGGATATTCATTCCTCAATCTTTTTTTCTTCATTAGCCCTTCTACTACCAAAAAAATCTCCACAAGTTCTTGCACTCCTTGTCAAATTAGGTCAAATTTTTAGGGTACTAAAGGTTGTTTCAACTCTTGCAAGTTCTCTAGAATATCTTAGATCTACTTCTACTGATTCTAATCTTTTAAGAAATGTATCCTTTGTGAAATCCTTAGTGGAAGGCATTACCAGCTAAATCATCTCAACTATTGGCTTGAATGGCGGTGTCAAAATTTTTAATAACTTCCATATGGCTTCATCATCTTCCTTGGTTCGACCATGAGACTAAATTCCTAAAACCATTTCTTATATTTTTCCAATATAACTTCTTACAGATTCATCTTCCATCATTCTAGCATCTTGAAATGTACATATTCAATTTTGTAATCTCATTTTTTTTGCACGATCCTCACCTTCAAAAGTAGATTCTAATGCTTTCTGAATTTCATGAGATATTACAAGTGACTTTACTAAACTATATTCATTCTTTGGAAGATCTATCAGTAGAGATTCTCTTTCTCTCATGTTACACATAGATCTATATTTTCTTTACTACATCCTTCAAGATTTTATTCTTTAACAATTATCTTCTAACTTTTTGTCAAGATCATGGACCCATGCACAATAGATGAGTCTTCATATTCTCCTTCTAACTATCATAGTTGGCCCTAACAAATCTTGGAATATCCTTCCTAAACAAATTTTTCATTGATCTCCCAAAGCTATTAAGCTTATTCTTCAAGGACTTAAGGCTCTAATACCAATTATTAGAATACATAGTCCATTGATATAACTAAGAAGGCGGGGAGGGGGGGTGAATTAGTTATCAAACTAATATCACAATTAAAAACATTAAACAATATTAACCATATGAGTAATATAAACTAAAACCAAAATAAGATACTCATACACAATAACACCAAATATGTTAACTAGTGAAACACTTGATCAGAGAAAAACCCCAATGGGGATGGCACCCACAAGATGATGTTCTAATATAAATATCCCTTGTTAGATGATAGACCTTATTATGATTTTGTTACAACATTCACTACATATGAGTCCATTTTAGGAGACTTTGAATCCCTCTTATGAGATTCCAAACCTATTAGGAGTTGTACCAACCCTGTTAGGAGTTATGGAAGATAGCTAGACCCACTGCCCAAATAACTTCAAGGTCAAGACCAATAAACCCACTATCCAAATGACCTCTCTATTATTCCTTGTAAAATAATAGAACTAAAATGTACTTTTTTCCTATATGTCTATCCTATCACCCAAACTTATAGTCCTTCAAATCTTGTAACTAGATCCCAAATCTCACATCTAATAATCTCTTAGATTGATTACAAAAATTTGGTAAGAACTCTGCTCCTTTTCACACTTTTCACTTCTTGCAACAATAGATACTCTTTAAAATCAAGGAAAAAATATTTCCTTTATACCATATCTTCATAATAATTTCTTGAGTTGGCCTTGAGGCTTTCCCAATTAATTAAAATAAGATAATTAATTAATCACAATTATAATAGCATTGTCATCTTATAGTCTATACAAAACTTCACACATGCGATACTAAGGCTTGTGCACTCGCTAATGTCATTAGTTGAATTTCCTTTATCATTATGTGATGTACATTACTTCATTACATCCAAGATGTAAGATAGCCAAAATACATCAGGATCTACTTTCCCAATACTCTATCTCTAAACTTCTCTTTGTAAATTAGGTATAGCTTTTGTATGTCTTCAACTTAGACTCTGCACACTTGACCACATCATTAGGATAATATATCGTACATGTCCATAATTTAACATGACCAAAAAATCAAACCATTATATGTACCATCAAGATCTGTGTTTTCTACTTAGCTAATCTTTATAGAAACCATGCTATGTTGACATCAGTGACAAACACAGTCATGAATGCAACATATCAATAATCTCCAATTCTTAGGATACTCCCCAAAGTAGTATCATCAGCATTCATGCTAAAATTCTTACCTTCTTAATTCCATCATCTTCTTGAGCATAAGCCACCTTCCTTTCTCCTGGTATAGAAGCCTCCTCTGGACACCTATAAGAGGGATGTCCTAGCTAATTGCAATTATTACATTTCATGGTGGCAAAGTATGAAGGTCCTCTACCTTGACTATTACTTCTACCTCTAAAACTATTATTACCTCTGCCTCTTTGGTTGAATCCTCCTCTTGGATTGCTTGAACCACTCATTTTACTATCCCCTTGGGGTCTAGATGCTTGGTCTCTTCCGCCACCAAAGTTCCCTCTCTTATTAATTTGGTCTCTTCCTTTACCTCTACTTCCATTCTAAGGTCTTTCTTCTTCTTCAACTTTCCTCAATATTAAGTACTAACTAATAGCACTTTTGTACTATGTTAGGAGTCCACAATTGAATCTCCTCTTGAATATTCCACCTTAAGCCATTAACATACCTTGATAAATTGATGCTTTCAACTTCTTGCACCTTGGATCTAAGTCATAGATTTTGGAATTATTTATTATAAATTTCCACATCATTATCCCTTTGCATATATGTTCCTCTCATACATATATGCTCCTCTCATACATGCCTTTTCCACTTTTATCTTTTGAGCTTCTGTCACATTCTCACTTTCAAAGTAATTCTCCATGCCTTCTAATCATTCCAAGACATGTTTTACATCCAAATTCCCACAAAAAAGTGGTACTCCTAATGTTTTCTGATTCAATTCTTTGATGGCCCTAAGAAAAGGTTCCTTTGTTATTTCAAGATCAGGTGTAGGTGCCTATTCTTCATCAAACACCTGATCCTTCTGCCTACTACATTCCTCCTATTGATTGACCTTATTGGTCACTAATTCAATCTCAAGAACTACTCTATCAATGGTTTTTTCCAAGGATATTATCCTAGCCTCAAACTCTAAATTCTCCTCATCCTATTCTTGAACCTTCTTAGCCAACTCTACATTTGTCACCATGGTGGATCATATGGAGGTTTCTCCTTCACTGTGAAACATGCACTTATTTTCCCAAAATCAACCTTGTTCTAATACCAATTTGAGAGGACTATTCCAAGTCGTATAGATAGTAGATCAATACTCCTAGCAATCCCCTACTTACACAAGTTACCCTTAATCAATTAAGAACAACTTTTCCCTTTAACTACCCTATTTATTCAGGTCTACTCATTAGCTTTAAACTTTTTTCTAAGCCTACCTAATGGTTAATTTGATCTTGAAAGGGTTAAAGGATTTTTATAGGGTTTAATAGACTTATTCACAACCATTTAATATAATCCATACATTTGGCTTCTATACGATCTCCTCAAACTCACGCGAATCCTCCATTAGGCCTAGGAGCCCTCAATTAGCCCTCCTAATGGACTAAATTAGGATTTGTGCAAAACTTTCCTCAAGGAGACTCTAAAAACACTCTATATTCAAATACACTTTTCCAAGGTCTTCAAGATTCTTGGGGTCTCAGGTTCCAAACTTCTACTAGATGCCATATCCCCATTTTAAAGGGTTTGCTAGGGTGTAATGGCCATTTGGACCAGTCAACAGTAAAAGATTTGTTCCTCCTTTCCTAGGGATCTTGGAAACTTTTCTTTTCACACAAAGTGAATCTATTTAATTCTATACCATGCCACAACACCCATTCAATCCAAATATATCTTCCCTTGCAAGAATACCTCTTTCCTTGGCTCAATTTCTAGCTGAGTACATCATTATCTCACATAGGACTTCCAAGGAATTGGCTTGGCCAATCACTTTTGGCTCCATCATTTTTCCCAAATATTATAAAATATTTCTACTATCATTCCTCAAGCTTTCATAAGGTTTCAACGATGGGGAATGCTGGTAGACATCATTTTTCCAAGTCTGCCTAATACAAGCCACCTAATAGACTATTTAGCAAAAAATTTATTGTCTGTACCAATTGATTATTCAAAAATTATATACATATATAATTAGTAAAAAAAAATAGAAACTATGTTACAAAAAAAAAAAATTCAAATCACATAGCAACCCAAAACTCAAACTTTCATTCCATCTATTATTAACTTGTTGTTTTGCTACAGGATGTCGTACAATCCCAAAATTTTGAATTGTAAAAATGTGACTTCTAGGGCCTTACATACTCATTCCATAAATAACTCAACAAAATTTAATATTTTGGTAACCTCCTTGTAACTATTAACCAATATTGCAAGTTTTACAGGAAAAGTGGCACTCTTTGCAAAATTGTCAATATGCAATTTTTGCAAAATTGATAATTTATGCATTTTTGCATCTTGAATTTGGTAGGTCTATACCTTATGACCCCAAAACATACACGGAATGTATTTAGGAAATATTTAGACCATTTCCATTTCTACCTAACTCACTATTCTTATTTGGCGCTCTAAATCCACTTTTTGCACTTTTTCTTGTAACTGGCAACAAATGCATCATTACAACTAATTTTCTCATCTCATGCATTACATTAGTGTTTGGTGTTTCACATGCATAAATCATGACTCCTTATTCCCATCTACTAGGTCTTATGTATTACCTAGACTCCTAGACCCTTATTTTTGTCTTAGTGACCTAACCTAGGTGCTCATGCACCATTTGTCTTCTAAAGTAGACAATTGATATACTCCTAAGCTGAAGGATGTCATGACAAAATAAGGCCTAGCTAGGTGGGTTCAAATTTACCTTTCTTTTATTGATCTTGTTGCACCTTCATGTTCTCCTTTAGAACCATGTCACCTACTTGAAATTGGTGGGAATGAACCTTTTTGTTGAATTCATAAGCCTATTGTCATATTTTATCAAGAATATCAAGCTAGGCGAGTCTTTTAATTGTTGAGCTATCGTTATGCAAGATGCTAAATAGTAGGAATTCGTGTGAATTCCTCTCTTGAAAAGTTAATCTTTTGAATTAACTCTAATTTTCCAAGTTGTCTTGCAATGTACTAAAATCTACTTAGTTGAAGATAAATGTGAATGTACATGAGGAGGCCTTTGTTGGTTCATTTTGATCTCGGATGGGATATAGAATCTGTTCGCTATTTCAAAATACACACACAAAAGAAATATTTTTTTGTATTTTATTTTTTTAAATGAATGCAATCTAACAATGCAACTAGTATGAATTCTTACTCTAACATGGGGTTAGCATTTAGAAAATAATGAAATTCTAAAGCCAATAACATGAAATTGAAATCCTAACGGGCATAAGCTACAGAAAACAACATGTTTGCAAGTTAAGATTTCGAACGAATTAGTAGGTAACTAATGAAAATAGGAGTAGCACTTCCTAGATTCCACTGATGCAATCATTGATGAAAAACTTTAATGATCTTTTGATATTTCACCTTCTATCAAATCACAAGGCTATTAGAAAGTGTGCTCATGCAAGATGAAAAGTTATGTAGGCATGATCTGATGATTTCTTCTCAAGCTAGATACATCAGCAAAATTCATAAAAACTATAGAAAATATAAGAATTAAAAGATTTCACAACAAAAAACAATGCAATAAACCTTTGGCTCAATCACAATCTCATGAAAAAAATTCACAAAACAATGACACATCTAGGCAAGAATGACTACACTCCAAATGCGAGCACCAAAAGCATAATTTTATTGCATAATAACGGAGGCCCCAATTACATATTACAATGGGTTATTTATAAGAAATCATCTCCTCAATTTGTGTTGAGAGTGAGATATTCTTCATGCAATAAAATGCTTTTATGTAATAAAATGAACTAATTATATACAAACTCCAATCTAATTGGTGCTTAGTAGGACTCCATCCTTATTTTATTCATTAAAATGCATGAAACTTTACATGTCAAAAAAAAAATTATGAGAGAAGAAATAATGAGAAAGCCTTTAGTCAAAATGGAAGTGCCTAGAAGTGCAAAAATTGGAAGTTGGTCCTTCACTAGGCATCAGTCAGAGTTAAACTATTGTCAGAATGTGTTTTCGATGCATGAAAAACTCTAATTTTGCAACTAGTAGTTAACCATTAGCACACCTCTAAAAAAGTGGACCTACATACCTATGCACCTATAGACCTACACACCTATGGACCTATGCACCTTGATAGGGTACAAAATCTCAAACTTTACTGAGTGTTAAAATTGAAATTATGGTTTCTGGGTTTTGTTCTTCTTCATACCAAAGCTATGTTTGGATGTTTGCCCTTGAACTTCTCTATAATGTCAGTAATTTTAGCCACATCTAGTAAATTTAAAGCCTCATAGTTTTCCTTGACCTTCTATCTATAATTGTCTACCTCTATTTGCATGTCAACAAAATCCCCAAGTTTGATATCCAATTCTAACAAGACTTTTTCTATTCTAAAGGCTTGACGAATATCTTCATCACTAGAATCTTCCTCAAAAACCTTCTTAAAATTCTCCACCACTACCTCAATAGGCAACAACCTTTGCCATTCCTCATCTTCAAAAATTTCCAAGCATGCATCACTATAATGTCTCTATGCCTCCAAAATTCGCTCTTGTTCTTGGTCCTTGAGCTGATGAATCTCTACATGTTATGTTTCCATTACTTTATTACGATCTGCTATTTTCTCTATCCAATCATCAATCATATCCAACTCCTCCCCCATATATACATCAATTAAAATTCTATATCTTTTCCCCTTTATGGCTTACAAAATTTGTAAGTCCTTACTCCAAGCACTTACTTCATCCATAATACTAAAGTCTTGCTTCAAAATTGACACCATTTTATTCACATTCTCCTGAATACTGTGCAATAACTTCAAGTTACCCTAGATGATTAAAATACCCTTCCCTTAAAAACTTTCCCACCACTATTGACAGGCTCTCAAAAATGGTTTTATATGCATAGCTTTCCCTTGTCTAAGTATACTATTCAATGTTTCCTCAGGGTGTTCGTGATCTAAGGGACCAACTGTAATGCCCCACCAAGGGATCCAAAGAATTTCACTAAGTTTTCCAAACAATTTTTTTTTTAATCATGAAAGTAAACCATTCATAACATTTGCAGAAGCAATAGCAACAATTCAAATGAAAGTAAACATAACATACATAACAGGTTACATTCTTTAAGGATCCCTTAACGCTGAATCACATCTAAATTAACTATTCATCTAATATCAAATTCTTATAAAATAAAATTGATACATCTAACATTCTTAAACAACCTAAAAGTGTCCTTTTTGTAACTACATTTTAGCTCAATCATTCACTATACATGTTACAAGGTATGAAAGGCTTAAAAGAATAAACATCCATGTAAATAAAGTACATCAACATCCAATATTAATCCATGATGCAATAACATAAATGAAACCACAAATCATACATCATCACATAAGATATAAACATCCATCATAAGAGATAACCATACATCAAAAACATAAATAACTAAGTGCACGGTTCCTCCCAACCGTAAATAGCATCATTAGACTATCGTGGATCCTAGCCATCCCTCAGTGCATAACATTCCAAAGTACCGAAGAGATCATCGGTATTATCATAGTAGGAATGTCACTCCTAAAAAATCCTACATCAAATACAAAAAATAATCTAACATGCAAAGTAAAGCATAATATATCATTTAACATATGCAAATCATCAATATAAGGAACATACCAGTAAATACATCCATCATAGGGTATATCATCTATCATAATGCTCCAAGAACATAATGAAGATAATTACCAACCAAGAATACTCCAGCCACAGTTTCTCGAACAGATCACAAATGATAAGAGTGGAAAAACACTACCACCCGACCATGTGGAACCTAAGTGGTCCACTCCCACCGTGCTGAGGAGATAATCTCAAGTCTCAAATAGGCTATCAAAAATCACATAGCAAAAATCTCTACAAGTCCAAGAATCCTAAAAGTATACTAACTCAAGGGTTCCAAACACAAAACTGACATCTAATTCCCAGAGGCACACAATGAAATGTAGGAAATCTACTATGCAAGTGGGAAAGTGTCATCGCATTTATCACGTACAAGTTATCTTGGTAGTTAGCTAAACTCCACAGGTCCATACTGATCTCATGCGGCCACTAGTATCCTCTCATACTAACAAGGCATACTATGGAATGCAAGGTTGCAACCATGCATTCTTTCTACTCCCATCCTAGTTTGTACAAGAACTCAAGGCATGGGCGAGAACATCAAAACAATTATCTTTTTAGATTCATTTAATTTCCATTTAGTGTGTAAATGTTATCACTTATTAACCAAACTTACAATGAGTTACCCTGGCAGCCACTTAGGGCCCCGGCCCCCATTGCAAGCCACTTCTTGACACTATAAGTAGATAACCTACCCTAAGCTCATGGAATCATAAAATTACCCCAATCCTATACAAGTGACTGGAAAGAAATACCAAAAGATAATTCACAAAAAGAATAATCAAATATCCACAATAAGAATCATCAAATCTCCATGAGCATTTGAAAAGCATCCATAGAAAATCATGACCACAATAGTTCTCCATTGGCAACTGAAGGCATCACTGACAATCATAAGTATCCATTGGTTCTCAATAACCAAAATATATCTCAAAATAAATAACCATATCCATTGGTTCTCAACAAGCAACTAAGAATACCTCAAAATCATACTAATCGAAGACTCCAAAATGGTTGAGTCAAAACATGTCACAACATGACATCATAAAATAACATTTCAATCCCATCATGGGAACTAAAAAATAAACTAAGGATAACTGATCGATGACTCAAAAATGATTAGCTTAGGTGTCTCATACAGATACATCTCAGCTTCACACATGAAGACTGATGAACAATAACAATCAGTAAATACAAACATTTCATAGAGCACATGATCACATTTCCATGGTTGGGCTTATAAAGATCGAGACCAAATAACATCAACATGCCAACACATCTCATAACCTCCAAGCCTCTGGTCACAACCTAGGACTGGTCAACACTAGTCAACCCAAAACCCAAAATAAGAAGCATATAGAATACACAATGCAAACACATGTTTTGGTTTACTAATATTACATAGTTGAATTAAGTGTAGAGGTTTCCAATTTTATGTTTGCAAGAATACTTCAAGTGTATAGGATTTACCATTTGACCTACATGTCATCCCATTTGTTCCTCGATAGCATTATTCTTTCCATTATTAAAAATAATATTCTAAGAATAGCTTAAGGGTAAATACTTTACTCAATAATCTGATCATCGTTGACCCTTAATTAACTTGTTTTCTTAATTTAACTATAATCCATATTCTAATTGATTAACTCTTCTTTAATGTTACTTCAACTTTTCAACATAATCAAGGATCATTATTCGTTAAATTATAAGAGAACCAATTATCAATTTTCAAATAAGAAGATTATAACTTTATTAAAATGATCAATTTAATCAATCAATTAACATAGGTACACCATCCATGACCTATTAACATTCTAATAGTTCTTAATTAAATATTACTAAGTCTTGAGCTTTTTAAATTTAATCGTTACAACTAATAACCATTAAAATATCTAAAGTCATTATTCAAGTCATTAGAATAAGACTTATCAACTTCGATATAGATAATTCACAACATCGCTAGAGGAATCGATATTAGCATATCAATTTGAACTTTGTTACATAACTTAATTATTAATTAAATATAATTAACTTTAATTAATTAGCTTAATCAATAATTACATATCCATGACAATGTTCTAATTAATATCATTTGATTAATAACTAACTATAATTTTGTAAGTCAAAAGTCAACTATAATTCAAATCTCTAATATTCATATTAATAGTTCAATAATGGCTTGTTATTATTTAATAGCAAGTTATATTGGAAATCTATAATGACCACATTCGTCATTCTTTCAAAGAATACTAACATTCCTTTGACAAATTCATTTTATCAATAATTATTTCAAATAAGGCTCTATCGCACAACTTAATTATTAATATCATAGTTATAATATCAACTCAATGAATATCAATTGATTAAAAATCAATCATACTTCAAACCCAAAACTAATATCTTTTACAAAACTTTAACCATTAAATAATCTCTACTAGATTAACTCTAATTGGATTTATTGACAACTATTTAAACCATTATTTATTAATAGTTTGTTAGACCCAACAAACATTAATAAATAATAACTTCATCAAAACTATTATTAATCAATCTAGAGAAACTTTACATAAGCTTCATTAGCTAACTCTTAATACCATTAAGGTATTTTAATAATCTAGTTAATAATATATAATGTATTAAAAATACCATAGTAATTCAATTATAACAATGTTATAATAATGACTCCGTGTCAATTAAATCTTAATCCATTATCATTAAAGTCTCATAATATAAATTATCATCTCTAAAATATATATTGAAAGTCAACTATATCTTTAGCTCGATGAATTGTTCAAATGAGAAGACTCTATTCTGAAGCATGATCACTCAATATCATTATCCAATGTCCAAGATTGATTGATCCAATTAAAAATTATTACATTAAATAATTTGATATATCAACCCCTTAATCTTCATCTGTTAATTAACCTTAATTTTAATTAGGCTAATTAGATTCTAGATATAACACTATGATAATATCTCTCCTCCTTTAGTTATAATCAACAAATCGTTTTATTATAGACATTCTTAACATTATTATATAACAATTAATATTCAATACTTATTAATATTGACAAATATATATATATATATATATATATATATATATATATATATATATATATATATATATATAAAATATTACATATACATATATAATATAAAACTATTATTTAAACTTTTAACAATATTATAATAATTGTTCGTGTCATCGTCTGCGAAGTCGCAAAGCGTATCGCACAACATTAAACTACGCATTATATTAATACTACGCGATATATATATATATATAAAGGACAGAAATGTTAAAAAGTTTTAAAGCGATTCTTATCACTATTGTTCCCCCTTTGTTAAGGGTTGTGTGGCGGTTAAAAAGTTCTGTCGCGGGTACCCTGCAACCAACGTACTTGCTGTCGCATGGCAGAGTGGGGTACGGGGTGGGTAATCCTGCCCCCCCTCAATAAAATGATTTTATTATTATTTTATAACGTGTTTAAGAGATTCATTTTTTGCAAATGCGAATTGCGATTCAAATTTTAATTAAGTTCTCACTGCGTTGTAAAATGGCATTTTTATTTAAACAAATATATATGTATATGCATATATGTATATATATATGTGTGTGTGTATACATACATATATATATATATATACACGCAGACATTAACAAATGATATAACATTATTTCTTTAACATATATATATATATATATATATATATATATATATATATATATATATATATATATATATATATATATATATATATATATATATATATATATATATATATATATATATATATATATATACGCAGATTTGCATAATGTGAAAAGAGAACATAGTTAATTTTAAGAAAACAAAATTTTTTTTCTAAATCTATAAATTAAGAATTTCCTCTCTAAAATAATTGTTCTCTAAATTTAACCATTGATTTCTAAATAGGTTTGACTATAGATTTAGAAACCCTTTTCAAATCTATTTATCAATTTGATTCTAATTCGAACCCAAACCCGATAGATCTAATTCTTTCACATTTGGAACTAGGGTTTTTAATGTTTTCTTTGAAACCAAATAACATTCATATCTAGATTACAATTTCAAATTGTAGATTCAATCACAAAGAGTATTCAGACACATATAACAGACATGATGAAGACAGGAAGAGAAATAGTGCAAAGAGAATATGCGAATATCACGAGTGCACCTAGACACTGATGCTAATTTGCCATGCCTCAGAAGTCCATAAAAAATCCCTTCCTTCTCCATCATTCACAATTCCTCCAAGACCCAAGCCAACTGAATCCTCCAAGTGACTAGAAGTGCTAGAAGAAGCATAGAAGCATGCAGAAACATATGAGCATGGAGAAACATATGAGCATGTAGAAGCATATGAGCTTCTCAAATGCATGTAAGCTTGAAGCTTCCATTTTATCCTATCCAAACACACTAGGAGAGCCTCTATTTAAAGGCCTCTAAGATGCATCTAGAGTGTCTCTAGAAACAACTAGAAGATAAGCATGACAACTAAGCATGAGTCTTCTCCAACCTTCTAGATGAGTCATAAGGTTGTAGACACCATGTGCTCAAATAATATGCTAACTCCTAAGTGTAGACAACTTGTGCATACTTAGAGTGCAAACTCCTGCATTGTCTACATGACAACTCCCAAAAATTTGCCAACTCCTATGTGAGCAAACATTAAAATAATGTACAATCATTAATATAATATTTATTTTACTCTTTTCAATTTAATTTATTTATTATTAAATCTCATGCACTAACTATAATAATTCCACTTTTCAATCTTAGTATATTTATATTTAATCAAATGAAATCTAGAATCTTTTAATAATTTTAATATATTTTCCACTTTTAAATTTTATTTTCAAAACTTAATTTCTAAAATATTTATTAACTTTAATAATAATATTATTTAGTCATTTATTTAAAAATGAACTCCAAATATATTATTATTAAAATAAATATTGTCACATTTCTTATAACTTTTATTTTCAAATTTAATTATTTTATTTAATTAATTTTCCAATTAATTAAATAGAATAAATATTAAAATATCATATTAATCTTCCATTAAATTAAACCATTAATTAAATCTTTTAATTAGGCTTAATTAATAGAAAATACGCCAAAGACTCATAAAATAAAATACGAAAATCCATCATAGCCAAAATACATACAAAATCAAACCAAGGGTTTATATCACGAATTATGTTATTCAACGTATTTAGAGGGTACTCAACTTAGATACTTGTCCTAATTTTCAATTAGAACAAATGGCTTAAAGGGTTGGGATTTGAACTTGAAAATTTATCTCCCCTCTCTTATCATTGAGATGATGTGATGGGGTACGCTCATCTTGGCAATTCAGGGAAGTCAATACCTAGTACTTGCAACCTGCATAAAAATCATGCATGTACAAGCACAATATATATACTAAGCTTAATAGGCAACGGTAGAAAGTGGTGCATCATGTAGATCCTGACTAGCAGGTGACTACGATTCCCTTCCTTAACCACATCAGACACGCCATACAAAAGAGCAAACACACACACCATATACATGCAAGTATGGGGTAAGTATCCATAAGAAAATACATATGATAATAAACCATCTAGCTAATAACCATCAATAATCGAAAGCAATGTCATGATCATCATGCATACATGAAATATAAAGTCTAAGTGATGTCATCACATAATAAACTGAATCCATAGCACAATATCTGATAGTCTCAAAACAATGCTGCTAACCATCAACATGGGACTAGCCTCAAAAGAGCTCAACAATGACAGCAAAAATGTGATTTAGGGGTAGGCACTACATCCACCCCCTTGGGATTAGGCTTACTCCTAGAAGCTTACAAGAATGACAAAACCAAGATACTCACTATGTGGGTCCATTGAGCCCTTTCCCCCCGTACGAAAATATGATTCCACTAGTGACACTACAACACACTTAGAGAAATATGATTCTGGTTTAATGATAAACCAAAAACCATATCGATCCAACATTCACTCTTTTAACAATTACTAAAATATATCCTTAATACATTATAAAAAAGAGCCACTTAATGCGCACAAAGATAAACAAAGGTTTACTACCTTAAATCATAGATGAAAGATACATGTTTTTGCAACTATAATGAGTTTCAATTGTCAGTTTTGCCCTCATCTAGGATTAAGTAGAATTTTCAGTTTTGAAAATTAAGTGTTGAAGTATGAAAAATATGCAAGTAACAATTTTAAGTTCTGTTTCAGTTCACCTAGTTACAAGTTTTCAATTTGAAAGAGATACACATGATAGTTAAAAGTTTTTATTTTATTCAACTAGTTAACAATTAGTGGCATTCCAATATACCCAGAGCTCCCAATGTTGAAACTCGGGCTCTAATATCAAATGTAATGCCCTGCCAAGGGATCCAAAGAATTTCACTAAGTTTGCCAAACAATTTTTTTTTTTAATCATGAAAGTAAACCATTCATAACATTTACGAAAGCAATAGCAACAATTCAAATGAAAGTAAACATAACATACATAACAAGTTACATTCTTTAAGGATCTCTTAACGTTGAATCACATCTAAATTAACTATTCATCTAATATCGCATTCTTATGAAATAACAATGATACATCCAACATTCTTAAACAACCTACAAGTGTCCTTTTTGTAACTACATTTTAGCTCAATCATTCACTGTACATGTTACAAGGTATGAAAGGCTTAAAAGAATAAACATCAATGTAAATAAAGTACATCAACATCCAATATTAATCCATGATGCAATAACATAAATGAAACCACAAATCATACATCATCACATAAGATATAAACATCCATCATAAGAGATAACCATACATCACAAACATAAATAACTAAGTGCATGGTTCCTCTCAACCGTAAATGATGAAGGGCATGCTTTGCTACCACTAACAAAGGTATGCTTTGATACCACTGATGACGAGAACACCACTCGTACCAACTCACAACCAAAAAATGCAACAAGGTGGAGACAAAGAGATGACAAAAATACTTCATAAAGCATCCATTAATACTTGAAATTCATTAGAAGAGATTACATTCGAAGAGCTTCTACTTGAAGAGCTTACACTTGAAGAGCTTCCTCGAGAGCTTCCCTACAAGAGATTACACTTGAAGAGCTTCTCCTTGAGCTTCATTACAAATGAACATAAGCCTTCCTTAAATAGGCACTTACACCCCAAGGCATGATTTATCCACAACATTCTAAAATTTCCACAACCTTCTACAATATCCACAACCTTCTAGAATTTCCACCTAAATACAACTAAGCACCACCATGTGGCCCAATTACAAAATTAAATTTTCTTTATGGATCACAACAAATATTAAATGCATGATTTAAGAAACTTTCCAGAAACTTCTAAGATGCCACCTACACACCTCGATTAATGGAATAACAATTATTTTTCCTATTTATGCCACTCATGCACCTCGAAAATAGAAATTCTTTTTTTTCTCATTTTTTTCTATTTTATTATTTTTTTTCCTTCTATTTTCATCACTTTCTCTCTCCTCCATATATATATATATATATATATAAATTTATTTATTTATTTCCCTTTTTTTTTTTTTTTTTTTCTAATAATTTAATTTTTCCATGCAAGATGCTCCTGCATCAAACTCCCTTGGTAGATAGAAAAGTGTGTTCCACACTTTGACACCAAAAGAAAGATATAGAACCATCTTCATCTTCACCACAAGCTTCCACCTCAATAGGGACAAGAAAACCAACATGCAAATCTTCCACACTTTTTTTTTGCTGATGCATGATGCTCCTGCATCCGACTCCCATGGTAGGAAAATTTTTGTGAATATGGATTCACAAAATGAAGTAGCCACTGTTGACATATTTTTATTTTTCTCTTCCTCCAACACATATCTGGAACAAGTATCTGGTGCTAATATATTTCCTTCTTTCTTCTTTTCCAACACCTAGCTAGAACAACTGTTTGCTGCTGAAAATGCTCCTTCGCAATGAACTCTATCCAAGTATAAATATCATCCTCATCCAATCTTGTTGAATTAATCACACCTATAATAAACCTAGCAATACCATACCAATCTTCCTTTGCATACCATACATGACTAACAAGATCCTCAAGCAAACCATCATTAATATCTTTCAAACTCATCTCAAAGGAAACATCCCATGAGTCATAGAAATTTCCCTATTTGACATATTCATCTTCGCTTGCCACTTTCATCTCATCAACAATGCATGTAACTACTTCTCCACTTGCTTGATCTCCAACGAAGGCACTATAATTTTTCTCCATTGTTGCAATCTTCAAATCTTCTTGATCTACTTCAGGTTTATAAATCTTGCCATCTTCATGCTCTTCTTCAACTTTAGGTTCGCAAATAATTTCCTCTTCATCCTCTTGCTCTTATTTTGTACCACATGTCTGATACTCCACTGGATATTCTATCTTTTTCGCATCCAAGGAATTATCAACATCCCTTTTCTGGTAATGTGCTCTTCGTTTCTGCAACTCAGCTTCTAATTCATTCACTGGCTTCTGCAAATCAACTAGCAATGCCTCTTGATTTCTTGCCCTAATTTTCTCAAGTCGAGGAATCCTTAGAATCCATCCAATCACAAAAATCATCTTCTTCGTTCTCTTCTCCATAATCAAGTCTTCAGAAGAAAAATCTCATCCAAAACAAGAACCTCATGCAAACTGCCTCACAGTCAGTGCTCTATCTACATAATCAAGAACTTCTTCACAAACTTCACCCAACTCAAGGTCTTAGTGCAAACTGCCTCACGTTCAGCGATCTGTCCGCACACTCAAGAACTCATGCTCTAATAAACTTCACCCAACCAAGGTCCTGGTACAAACTGCCTCACACTTCGGTGATCTACTTGTACACTCAGGAACTCCTGCTCTAATACCACTGATGAAGGGCACACCACTCGTACCAACTCACAACCAAAAAATGCAACAAGATGGAGACAAAGAGATGACAAAAATGCTTCATAAAGAATCCATTAATACTTGAAATTCATTAGAAGAGATTATATTCAAAGAGCTTCTAATTGAAGAGCTTACATTTGAATAGCTTACACTTGAAGAGCTTCCTCGAGAGCTTCCCTATAAGAGATTACACTTGAAGAGCTTCTCCTTGAGCTTCATTACAAATGAACATAAGCTTTTCTTAAATAGGCACTTACACCCCAAGGCATGATTTATCCACAACATTCTGGAATTTCCACAACCTTCTACAATATCCACAACCTTCTAGAATTTCCACCTAAATGCAACTAAGCATCACCATGTGGCCCAATTACAAAATTAAATTTTCTTTATGGATCACAACAAATATTAAATGCATGATTTAAGGAACTTTCCACAAACTTCTAAGATGCCACCTACACACCTCGATTAATGGAATAACAACTATTTTTCCTATTTATGCCACTCATGCACCTCAAAAATAGAAATTTCTTTTTTTCTCATTTTTTCCTATTTTTTTTTTTTATTTTAAAATTTCCTTCTATTTTCGTCACTTTCTCTCTTCTCCATATATATATATATATATTTTTTTTTTTAAATTTTTTTTTTAAATTTCTTTTTCTCCTTTTTTTATTTTTATTTTTTTCTAATAATTTAATTTTCTCATGCAAGATGCTCCTGCATCAGACTCCCTTAGTAGATAGAAAAGTGTGTCCCACATTTTGACACCAAAAGAAAGATATAGAACCATCTTCATCTTCACCACAAGCTTCCACCTCAATAGGGACAAGAAAACCAACATGCAAATCTTCCACACATTTTTTTTTTGCTGATGCATGATGCTCCTGCATCCGACTCCCATGGTAGGAAAAATTTTGTGAATATGGATTCACAAAATGAAGTAGCCACTGTTGACATTTTTTTTTTCTCTCTTCCTCCAACACATAGCTGGAACAAGTATCTAGTGCCGATATATTTCCTTCTTTCTTCTTTTCCAACACCTAGCTGGAAGAACTGTTTGTTACTAAAAATGCTCCTTCGCAATGAACTCTATCCAAGTATAAATCTCATCCTCACCCAATCTTGTTGAATTAATCACACTTGTAATAAACCTAGCAATACCATACCAAATGCATCAGTAAATAACATCATTAGACCATCGTGGATCCTAGACATCCCTTCGTATGTAACATTCCAAAGCACCAAACAGATCATCGGTATTATCATAGTAGGAATGTCACTCCTAAAACATCCTACATCAAATACAAAAGTAATCTAACATGAAAAGTAAAGCATAATATATCATTTAACATATGCAAATCATCAATATAAGAAACATACTAGTAAATACATCCATCATAGGGTATATCATCTATCATAATGCTCCAAAAACATAATAAAGATAAATACCAACCAAGAATACTCTAGCCACGATGTCTCGAACGGATCACAAATGATAAGAGTGAAAAAATACTACCACCCGACCGTGTGGAACCTAAGTGGTCCATTCCCACCATGCTGAGGAGATAATCTCAAGTCTCAAACAAGCTATCAAAAATCACATAGAAAAAATCTCTACAAGTCGAAGAATCCTAAAAGTATACTAACTCAAGGGTTCCAAACACAAAATCGACATCTAATTCCCAGAGGCACACAATGACATGTAGGAAACCTACTATGCAAGTGGGAAAGTGTCATCGCATTTATCATGTACAAGTTACCTTGGCAGTTAGCTAAACTCCACGGGTCCATATTGATCTCATGCGGCCACTAGTATCCTCTCATACTAATGAGGCATACTATGGAATGCAAGGTTGCAACCATGCGTTCTCTCTACTCCCATCCTAGTCTATACAGGCTCTCAAGGCATGGGTGAGAACATCAAAATAATTATCTTTTTAGGTTCATTTAATTTCTATTTAGTGTGTAAATGTTATCACTTATTAACCAAACTTACAATGAGTTACCCTAGTAGCCACTTAGGGCCCCCACCCCCATTGCAAGCCACTTCCTGATACTACAAGTAGATAACCTACCCTAAGCTCATGGAATCATAAAATTACCCCAGTCCTATACAAGTGACTGGAAAGAAATACCAAAAGATAATTCACAAAAATAATCATCAAATATCCATGATAAAAGCATCAAATATCCACAATAAGAATCATCAAATCTCCATGAGCATCTGAAAACCATCCATAGAAAATCATGACCACAACAGTTCTCTATTGGCGATTGAAGGTGTCACTGACAATCATAAGTATCCATTGGTTCTCAATAACCAAAATATATCTCAAAATAAATAACCATATCCATTGGTTCTCAACAAGCAACCAAGAATACCTCAAAATCATACTGATCGAAGACTCCAAAATGGTTGAGTCAAAACATGTCACAACATGACATCATAAAATAACATTTCAGTCCCATCATTGCGACTAGAAAATAAACCGAGGATAACTAATCGATGACTCAAAAATGATTAGCTCAGGTGTCTCATACACATACATCTCAGCTTCACACATGAAGATTGATGAACAATAACAATCAGTAAATACAAACATTTCATAGAGCACATGATCACATTACCATGGTTGGGCTTATAAAGATCAAGACCAAATAAGATCAACATGTCAACACATCTCATAACCTCCGAGCCTCTGGTCACAACCTAGGACTAGTCAACACTAGTCAACCCAAAATCCAAAACAAGAAGCATATAGAATACACAATACAAATACATGTTTTGGTTTACTAATATCACATAGTTGAATTAAGTGTAGAGATTTCCAGTTTTCTATTTGCAAGAATACTTCAAGTGTATAAGATTTACCATTTGACCTACACATCATCCCATTTGTTCCCCGATAGCATTATTCTTTCCATCATTAAAAATAATATTCTAAGAATAGCTTAAGGGTAAATACTTTACTCAATAATCTGATCATCATTGACCCTTAATTAACTTGTTCTCTTAATTTAACTATGATCCATATTCTAATTGATTAACTCTTCTTTAATGTTACTTCAACTTTTCAACATAATCAAGGATCATTATTCATTAAATTATAAGAAAAAAAATTATCAATCTTCAAATAAGAAGATTATAACTTTATTAAAATGATCAATTTAATCAATCAATTAACATAGGTACACCATCCATGACCTATTAAAATTCTAATAGTTCTCAATTAAATATTACTAAGTCTTGAGCCTTTTAAATTTAATCATTACAACTGATAACCATTAAAATATCTAAAGTTATTATTCAAGTCATTAGAGTAAGACTTATCAACTTCGATATAGATAATTCACAACATCAATAGAGGAATCGATATTAACATATCAATTTGAACTCTGTTACATAACTTAATTATTAATTAAATATAATTGACTTTAATTAATTAGCTTAATCAATAATTACATATCCATGGCAATGTTCCAATTAATATCAGTTGATTAATAACTAACTATAATTTTGTAAGTCAAAAGTCAACTATAATTCAAATCTCTAATATTCATATTAATAGTTCAATAACGGCTTGTTATTATTTAATAGCAAGTTATATTGGAAATCTATAATGACCACATTCTTCATTCTTTCAAAGAATACTAACATTCCCTTGACAAATTTGTTTTATCAATAATTATTTCAAATAAGGCTCTATCGCACAACTTAATTATTAATATCATAGTTATAATATCAACTCAATGAATATCAATTGATTAAAAATCAATCATACTTCAAACCCAAAACTAATATCTTTTACAAAACTTTAACCATTAAATAATCTCTACTAGATTAACTATAATCGGATTTATTGACAACTCTTTAAACCATTATTTATTAATAGTTTGTTAGATCCAACAAACATTAATAAATAATAACTTCATCAAAACCATTATTAATCAATCTAGAGAAACTTTACATAAGCTTCATTAGCTAACTCTTAATACCATTAAGGTATTTCAATAATTTAGTTAATAATATATAACGTATTAATAATACCATAGTAATTCAAATTATAACAATGTTTTTTTATTAGGAAAACAAGTTTTATAGGGATCCTGAAACCCAAAGTTTTACAGCAGAAAACAACTTAAAACTGAAAAGATAGAAAAAAAGCTGCCTCAAAAGGCCAGAAACAAAAAGGCCCGAAGCTTGAGAAACAAGGGCCAGGAACAAAGCCTGGCAGGCAGACTAGTGTCCCTTCTTTTCCATTGCCTGCAGGGTTTATGCTGCGTCGCTTTCCTTCTAGTTGGCCTCTTCCTCCTGGATCCTAGGGGGGAAATGCTTCTGGTCCCCCTGACTTTCTTGGTTTCCAGTCTCTTTCTGGGGATCTTCCTAGCTAGTTCCATGCTCTATACTCTGCTCCACGTTCCCCACAAGACCGACATTGGTCAGATAGTCCCCCAAATTAACAATATTTTTATTCAAGGTATGGAGGGTATCTACAATCTGTTTAGTCACAATCTGGTGGACGAAATCCAGCCTTTGGACCTTCTACTCGAGCTGAGTGATTTTTTCCTCCTAATTGTCTTTGGGGTCTTGGCTTCTATCTTTTTCCTGGCTGCCCTCCTGGTCTTTACTACCTCTGGCCTCATGATCCTTGACATCCCCCTGTTGTTAGTCATGTTATAATAATGAATCCATGTCAATTAAATCTTAATCCATTATCATTAAAGTCTCATAATATAGATTACCATCTCTAAATTATATATTAAAAGTCAACTATATCTTTAGCTCGATGAATTGTTCAAATGAGAAGACTATATTCTGAAGCATGATCAATCAATATCATTATCCAATGTCCAAGATTGATTGATCCAATTAAAAATTATTACATTAAATAATTTGATATATCAACCCCTTAATCTTTATCTATTAATTAACCTTAATTTTAATTAGGCTAATTAGATTCTAGATATAACACTATGATAACGTCTCTCATCCTTTAATTATAATTAACAAATCATTTTATTATAGACATTCTTAACATTATTATATAACAATTAATATTCAATGCTAATTAATATTGACAAATATATATATATATATATATATATATATATATATATATATATATATATATATATATATATATATATATATATATATATATATATATATATATATATATATATATATAATATACATATATACATATATAATATAAAACTATTATTTAAACTTTTAACAATATTATAATCATTGTTCGTGTCATTGTCTGTGAAGTCATAGAGCATACCGCACAACATTAAACTACGCATTATATTAGTACTGCGCAATATATATATATATATATATATATATATATATATATATATATATATATATATATATATATATATATATATATATATATATATATATAAAGGACGGAAATGTTTAAAAGTTTTAAAGTGATTCTTATCACTATCATTCCCCCTTTGTTAAGGGCCGTGCGGCAGTTAAAAAGTTTCATCGCGGGTACCCTGCGACCAACGTACTTGCTGTCGCATGACAGAGTGGGGTACGGGGTGGGTAATCCTGCCCACCCTCAATAAAATGATTTTTTTATTTTTTTATAACATGTTTAAGAGATTCATTTTTCACAAATGCAAATTGTGATTCAGATTTTAATTAAGTTCTCACTACGTTGTAAAATGGTATTTTTATTTAAACACACACACACACACATATATATGTATATGTATATGCATATATGTATATATATGTGTGTGTGTGTGTATACGTGTATATATATATATATATATATATATATATATATATATATATATATATATTACACACACACACACACACACACACACACACACACACACATATATGCAGATTTGCATAACATGAAAAGAGAACATAGTTAATTTTAAGCAAACAGAATTTTTTTCTAAATCTATAAATTAAGAATTTCCTCTCTAAAATAATTGTTCTCTAAATTTAACCATTAATTTCTAAATAGGTTTGACTATAGATTTAGGAACCCTTTTCAAATCTATTTATCAATTTGATTCTAATTCGAACCCAAATCCGATAGATCTAATTCTTTCTTATTTGGAACTAGGGTTTTTTAATGTTTTTTTTGAAACCAAATAACATTCATATCTAGATTCCAATTTCAAATTGTAGATTCAATCACAGAGAGTATTCAAACACATATAACAGACACGATGAAGACAGGAAGAGAAATAGTGCAAAGAGAATATGCGAATATCACGAGTACACCTGGACACTGATGCTAATTTGCCATGCCTCAAAAGTCCATAAAAAATCCCTTCCTTTTCCATCATTCACAATTCCTCCAAGACCCAAGCCAACCGAATCCTCCAAGTGACTAGAAGTGCTAGAAGAAGCATAGAAGCATGTAGAAACATATGAGCATGGAGAAACATATGAGCATGTAGAAGCATATGAGCTTCTCAAATGCATGTAAGCTTGAAGCTTCCATTTTAGCCTGTCCAAACACACTAGGAGAGCCTCTATTTAAAGGCCTCTAAGATGCATCTAGAGTGTCTCTAGAAACAACTAGAAGATAAGCATGACGACTAAGCATGAGTCTTCTCCAACCTTCTAGATGAGTCATAAGGTTGTAGACACCATGTGCTCAAATAATATGCTAACTCCTAAGTGTAGACAACTTGTGCATACTTAGAGTGCAAACTCCGGTGTTGTCTACATGACAACTCCCAAGAATTTGCCAACTCCTATCTGAGCAAACATTAAAATAATGCACAATCATTAATATAATATCTACTTTACTCTTTTCAATTTAATTTATTTATTATTAAATCTCATGCACTAACTATAATAATTCCACTTTTCAATCTTAATATATTTATATTTAATCACATGAAATCTATAATCTTTTAATAATTTTAATATATTTTCCACTTTTAAATTTTATTTTCAAAACTTAATTTCTAAAATATTTATTAACTTTAATAATAATATTATTTAGTCATTTATTTAAAAATGAACTCCAAATATATTATTATTAAAATAAATATTGTCACATTTCTTATAACTTTTATTTTCAAATTTAATTATTTTATTTAATTAATTTCTCAATTAATTAAATAAAATAAATATTAAAATATCATATTAATCTTCTATTAAATTAAACTATTAATTAAATCTTTTAATTAGGCTTAATTAATAGAAAATACTCCAAAGACTCATAAAATAAAATACAAAAATTCATCATAGCCAAAATACATACAAAATCAAACCAAGGGTTTATATCACGAATTATGTTATTCAACGTATTCAGAGGGTACTCAACGTAGATACTTGTCCTAATTTTCAATTAGAACAAATGGCTTAAATGGTTGGGATTTGGACTTGAAAATTTATCTCCCTCTCTTATCATTGAGATGATGTGATAGGGTACACTCATCCTGGCAATTCAGGGAAGTCGATACTTGGTACCTACAACTTGCATAAAAACCATGCATGTACAAGTACAATATATATACTAAGCTAAACAGGTAATGGCAGGAAGTGGTGCATCATGTAGATCCCGACTAACAAGTGACTACAACTCCCTTCCTTAACCACATCAGACATGCCATACAAAAGAACAAACACACACACCATACACATGCAAGTATGGGGTAAGTATCCATAAGTATACACATATGATAATAAACCATCTAGCTAATAACCATCAATAACTGAAAGCAATGTAATGATCATCATGCATACATGAAATATAAAGTCTAAGTAATCTCATCACATAATAAATTGAATCCATAGCACAATATCTGATAGTCTCAAAACGATGCTGCTAACCATCAACATGGGACTAGCCCCAAAGGAGCTTGACAATGACAACAAAAATGCGATCTAGGGGTAGGCACTACACCAACCAATTTAGCTAGATATCCTCTTAATATTTTAATTTGTTCACAAAATGTATAGAGTTCTTCCTCATCCTATTCCATGTTTTTAAGAACCTCCTTGATCCCCATAGTCACCATTAACTTAGAGGTATCCCATGTAGGCCTCCCAAGTACAACCTCTTTGACTTTGTAATCTTGTGGACCGAGGCTTTCTGTATCTACATTTTTAGGAGGGATAGCCAGTTGTGCAAAAAAATCACGATCTCTAGTACTATGGACAAATTCCAATGGTCTTGCTTCATGTGTAGGAGACTCAAGTTTTTTCAAGACCATTTCCAATTTAAAAAGATCTTCCTCATTAGCACAGAATTGTGGTCTCGTGCTCCTCGTCACTTCTTTTTTGGAGCCACCTTGGGACTCATTCAATGAAAGACCTGCCTCTTGAGGATAAAGGAGTATGTTCAAGTACCTCCTTTCCCTTATCACTCCTCTTTGGAGTACTTTCTTCCCTCTATGAGGACTATTCTTCTATAGCCTCTATTTCAGTAGAACCTGTAGCTTGCACCTCAATATCTTTGGAACGTGATTGAGAATATTCTACTATTTGTTTTGACACTTCAACAGTTGTCATTTGTTCTTGTTCATCCTCTTGCAATGGTTCCTTCTAAACCTATTCCTCTTTTGAACTCTAGGGAAGATGAGTAACTGAGCCTTTATCTACCACTCTGATTTGTGGTGGAGATTGGGGAGTAAGATTGGGACCTATGAATCTGGTGGCATCTACATCTAGTCTTCTTGTTGAGGTTCACCTATAGAGGTATCCCTGATCTTGTCTCCAAATATCTCTATTCCCATGAGCATAAAATAAAAATCTAGCATTTTGAAAATTTCATCGCCCTCTTCACTCTACTCATCCACCCATTTTTGTACTTCATCTTTCGCAGAAGAGACTTCTAAGGGTTCTACTTGGGTAGATAGAAATGGCACTATGGTGCTCCTCCTTCTTTGTAGTTTAGCGACTCTAGCTAGCTAAGTTCTTCCTTTTAGGGGCACATGTTCCTCTTCATCTTCCTCTTCTTCTTCCTCCTCTTCTCCCTCTATAATGGTTTTAGGAATAGATGGGAAAGGCACCATTCTTTTAGTGATCCTTTGCCTCTTCTTCATTTGGATCTTAATCCTCTTTTTTTTTTGTAGAGGTAGAAGTGGATGTTGGCTCTTCTTGTGAAGGAGGAATGGAAACCTATCGACTCTCTCCTTCTTCTCACTGGTTGGGCACAAAGGGAGGCAATTGAGGGTAATCATGAACTTGAGCAGCTCAATTATCCTTAGACCCTTGTATATTCTCATCTTGTTGCTAGGGACGCACCAGTGCTTCAACTTCTCCTGTCTCAACTCTTTGAGGAGAGCTCCTTTTCCTTTTATTCTTTTCTTTCCTTTTTGGAGGGTGATAGTATCCAACTAGGCAATCAAGTTGGTATACTATCTTTGGCCTAATTGGAGATTGGGCCACAAAGGTAGTGTAAGGAAACTCAGGTGCGGAAATAGCTTCCTACACTAATCTCTTAAGGAAAGTATGGTGCAAATCCTTTAAAAAAAAGTTCACTTATAGATTTGTAAACAACAACAATATTGCGGCCAACAATGCAAACATAAAAATAGATAGAGAAAGAAACACATAACACAAAGAATTGTTGGTGGGGAAAAACCTTTCGGTAAAACAACTCGACCCCTCCAGAACCTGCACAATGTATTATCATCAACAAAAGGTTACAATACACTTGCAGTGCAAACTCAACAGTAAAAATAGAAGACTCCAATAGCAACTTACAGTACCAAAAATACACTCTCATGCATCACTTCTCTTCGTAACCCTAAAAATGCTTATAACATGCACTTCACTTTAGGGCTACTCCCAAAGATAAACCGTATTAGGGTTTTACCATATTGGGGTAGAGTGTACAATACTCAAATATTTTAGTTGCCACATGTCTTCACATTTCATTGAATCTTCCTAACATAGCTCTTATGTGTCATAGGAGTCCGTCATAATCATTTTAGTCATGATCTCCTTACACACAATTCAAGATGTCGAAACATCAACGTTATTTGCAAGAAATACATTTTACAAAACAAATAATAAGAATAGGAATTATACAAGGTTGAGACACCTTATTCCTAACAGGTAGGAATTGTCACTTTCTTCCTTCTACCTTTCTTTGGGCAGACTTGTGCATGAAAGATCACAATGTTAGGTATTGGATCAAGTTGAAAAGGCTTATTGATCCAATCCTTTGTCATTCTAATGACATGCCTTTCTTGATCATTAATATCATTGGCCTCCTCCCCATCAACCTCAGCATTCATGATGGGTCTCTCTCCTATTTTTTCCAAGTTGAATAGGGGGTCCAACAACTCCTTTGAATCTTGTTACCTTATTTCCTCCAAAATGTTCAATTTGAGAGCCTTCTCTGCCAAATAAAAAGTCATCCTATAATAGTCCCTTATGTAGACACCATAGTCATTTTCCATGTTCATCAAATGGTCTTCAATAGAATCTTCATGGTGGAACTCCCTACTAGCTAGACTCTCCACTCTCCTGATATTATCAAAATAGGGCCTAGGGGAATTGTACTCTTTAAGGGGATAGTTCTCCCATTCCCACTCAAAGGATGGAATATCTCACTTCCATTTCACTTAGTATGGTCTTATGAATAGGGGTCATGCCCAACAAGGTCTTTGTTGTCTTTTCACCCTCTCATATGTAGATTCAATCTACTGTGCAATCTCCAATAACACCAACTTGTCACTTGGATATCTGGAGAGATTTTTGGGGTTGACAAAGGCACCAGATACCCATAGATACGTAAATTTCTTAAACTAAATGAAATAGCCCCTCAGAATTGTTATCTATGCTATTGCCAAATCAGATAGCCTCTTTGAAAAATCACCTTCTATGAATAGGATGAATGCAAAAATGAATGTGTCATTCATGATTCTATATTCCTTGCTCTGTGCTAAGAGCTTCTTTTTCACTAGCTAAGGGTAGACAATATAGGGCTAGGCATTAGGATCCTACATATTACCTCTCTTGTACAATCTAGGATAGTTTATTGCCCTTGTTGGAAGCAAATATACCATTTAAGAAGTCATATAGAATTTCTTGTCTTTGACTACCCCCAATTGCTCACACAAGTCTTCACTTAGTGTGGTGGCCCAGTCTAGTGGCATTTTTGTCATCTTGATTGTTTCAATGAAATTGACCATGAAAGTGCTAAGGTGGCCAGCTACTGGTAGATCCATGACTCTACTAAGAAGAATGATAGAATAGCTAGTATCATCCTTCATGTATCACCTAGTCATGTCCACCTTTCTTACTATCCTACCCCAAGGAGGCTTCACAATGAGATAAGATGATTGAATAATTTTTGTTGCCTCTTTTTGGTGTTCCCTATACCACCTCTATGTTGCTTCATAGGAGAGTCTTATGGACCAGTCCACCCTTAGGAGATGAAAGACCCTTTTAATGTTATCAAGCTATAGGTTCGGTACAACTTCCCCTGTTACACTCTTAACCACTCTCTCTTCAGGAACAAAATGTTGTGCTAGTGTCATGATCAATTTTGTTGACTATATTGATACTAGATGCAAAGTGATTCTCACCAACTCGAATCAGATCAAAGTGGATACCAAGGTAGATCTCTCAGTGGGCTTTTTGTAAATTCTAGGGAACTCTCCCATGTCTATATGTCCCAAATTAGTATCTTTGATTTCTGCATAGCCATCTTGAAACCTTGACTTGTATGGCATGCCTTGGAACTTGAACACAATGGGCTTAGGAGCCATTTTCTCTCTGGATGTAGATTCCATTCAATTTGCATGACATAGGAAACAAATTTATTAGTTCGAAATAAAAACTAGAAAAAAAGACGAAAAAAAATTAATTCCTCCTTTTATTTAATGCAAAATAAATAAATAAGATGCATTTTTAAAAAAAAAATTATTTTTTAACATATATATATATATATATATATATATATATATATATATATTCAAAGGTTTTAAAGTTGTGTAGAAGTGTGAAGACATGCATGCACAATGTGGCTTGGTGGTGCACTTGCATGAAGTGCATTTTGGGATGGAACGCGCTCAACGCAATGAAAATGGGGTCCGATGCCAAGTGCTCATGCAGTGTGATGAAGATGGGTGCATAGGACAATGAAGATAGGTGCACCATACCAAATGGGGTGCATGGTGCCAAAAGCACATGCAGCCAAGTGCACTTGTGGTAGCACAAATGCGCACACAGTGCTTAGCACAAAAATACATGTGATGCAATGAACATGGGTGTGCGGTGCCAAGTTGGGTGCAAATTGTAAAAATGTGCATGACATAGTGAAGATGGGTGCATGGTGCCAAGTTTGGCACACAACACCAGGTTGGATGTGCAGCACCAAGTGCATGTGCGGCACCAAGTGCATGTGCGACACCAAGTGCATGAACAAATCCAATGGGGTTTGAACACACCTGAATGCAAGTATGGAGATCATGTTTCTTAAGAAAGTTTGAAGCTAAAAGGCTTGAAAACACAATGAAAAAAGCAAAAGGTTTGAGGAAGTCCACATGGGGGAGGGCTTTATAGCCATGCCCACCCTCGAGGTGCATGAAGCACCCCTGCACAAGTGTGCAGGTGCATGTCATACACCACTATGGATGGTGCATAAGTGTGCTATAATTTTTTTTTGAATTTTATAATTTTTATATTTTTCCAATTTTTATATTTTTTATATCCTTTCTTGATTTTTCAATTTTTTGGTTTTTTTATATTTTTTATTCTTTTAACATTTCTTGAATCCCAAATTGTGAGTTCGGGGACTTGAAAAAAGTAGGGGGGCCCCATTCCTAGTAGGGAATGGGTTGTGCATTGTGGAACTACAACAAATAGCCCTGAAAAAAAGGAAGAAATGACCAAGGCATTTCTTTATTAGCAAATATCCTTTCAATGTGTGTCAAACACCAACTGAACTTCTAACACCTCGAGTGTATTTCAGATGACTTTGCAATCAAAACTCTAAAATTCAAAACCTTCCAGCTCAATGTGTAATTTGTGTGTTCATTCCCTTTGACATCTCAGGATGTGGTCTATCAAAGTTTTTTGAGAACTCAGAAACAATCTTCCACTCCTCATAACTCATTCATTAAGAATCTTTATGAAGGCTATTTGTTGATCACTTGCCTGACCAAATGAGAGAATCAATTTGAGGGATCTTGGTAGGATGTCACCTTCTTTTACAATTTTGGCAAATTTCAAATAATTGCTCCATGTAGTTTACAATGTTGCCCTTTGATGAAGTAATGTTTTGGGTACAAGATACTTTGTTTTAAAAATATATCTTTTGTCGTGTCAGATCTTTTAGAATCCTTCAGTCTTAACACCACTCTTTTCTTTTATTTTCTTTTCTTTTTTATATCTTTTGTATTCTAACTACACTTAGACTATGTAGCCAAGACATCAGTGTCATTTCTTGGATTCAATCATTTGTGAACATTGCTTGCTTTCCTCTCTTAGAACTTTTTAGAAACTCTCGTGCCAAACAATGATCTTAACAACCTTTCGAGAAGACCCCTCCTATTTGAACCAATTGAAGTTTGGATCATCCCTTGCCATCTTTGACTTTAATTTGACAACACCTAAAATAATCAATTTTTTAAATTTGCAGAGTGTTGAAAACTTATTGGTCTAGAACACTAAATTTTAGACTAAAAATCCCTTATTTTTGCAAGCAATGTTTGTTGTTCAGTTGGTATAAGACACACAATCATCCAAATATTTTGATAAAGAAATATGTCTTCCTAAAATTGGAACCAAAGAGTGGTTAGTGAAATATCTCAAGAAAACTCTCAAGTACACTATACCCCTAGGACTAACATGACTTTGGAAAGTAAACATATGACTGAAAGAAAACACTCAACATGAAAGAAAAACACACTTGTAGAAAATAAACACACTTACGAAAATAAAACCTAACTAATTGTGAAAATGAAATCTAACTAAATTTTGTTTCTTTTATGCTTCAAAATAATGTTTCAAAAATTTCCCATTTATAGGAAAAGGTATAAATTTCCCCTATAAGGAACTGAGCCTTAAAGTGTTTTCCCCAAGAATTTCCACAATCTGATACAGGCCTGTCCACAAGTGTTGAAACTTGGTATGGCTGCTTGGCTTTTCTTTCACCTTATCCTAGATTAGAATAAGGTCAAAAATATTGAATGATTTTATCATGGCTCTTTTATCAAACCATCTCTTCATGACAACTTGATGTTTAGCCATGTGCTCTAATGTAGCTGTCTACTTCTTGTTCATCTCTAAAAGATTCATCAATTTGAGTTGTACTTTTCCAGCATCTTCAACATACCCACTCATAAATTTCAAAATAGGAATCCTAAGGTTAAGTAGGAACATTAGCTCTTTTCCATAGAGAAGCAAATATGGAGAAGTTCCCAAAGCATTTTTCACTCTTACGCAATCTATCCATAGGGCATATTTGAGTTGCATATGCCAATCTCTAGGGTTCTTTAATAATCATCTTATTATTGTGATCAAATTTTTGTTTGTAGATTCTACTACCCCATTTCCTTGTAGATAATAATTTGAAGAGAACTTGATAATGACTTTATTTTCAAATGCCCATTGGGTCAAGAATGCGGATGAAAAAGTAGCCCCATTATTGAATATAAGGGCGAATGGCATATATAATCTAGTAACAATGTGTTCTTCCAGGAAGTTGGTTACCACCTTAGTAGTGCAATTTTTGAATGTTTCTACTTTTGTCCATTGTGTACAATAATCTATAGCTATGAGAATAAATGTGTCTCTAGTTGATGATGGTGGATTGACTGAACCAATAAAATCTTACCCCCACTTTGCAAAGGGGTGCACCTCATACATTGGCTATAATGGCATCATCAGGTGCCTTTCTCTATTGGCATTGGTTTGATAGATATGGAAAGAATGCACATGTTTGAAAGTGTCTTTGAATATTAAGGGTCAAATTTAACTTGATCTTAAAATCATATGGGCAATTACTTTAGCTAAACCATGTCTTGTACCATACTTGTCATGAAAATGTTCCAAGACTTCCTTTTCTTCTTCACATCGTAAGAATTTTAGATAAATCCCTTCATAGTTCATTTTATATAGCTTTTTGTCACGTAGCATGTAGGATTCACACTTCATTTTGAGTCCCCTATGTTGTGAACTTTTCATCCAACTGGGGCATTGATTCTATAGGAGATAGTAAACACTATCCTAATACCAAATGTCTATCACCACACCTTGACCAATATTAAATTGAGATACCACTATTTTATTCTCATTTGTATCATTATCAAACTTGAATTCCTTTTCATCTATGTCCTAGTTATCAACTATCATCTTTGATAAATCCTAACCTCTGACTAATCTTATAGGTTGAATCTCTAGATTGAATTCTTGGAGTATGGCCATCCATTTTCCTCATCTTCCACCAAGTTCATTTTGCATCAAAAGAATCTTTACTACTGGATCAGGTACAATTGCATAAACCTTAATTCTTAGTATGTAATGACAAAATTACTTTTCTACCTTGATCAATGTGAACGATTGTTTATCAAGGTTGGAATATTTCAACTCGACATTCTTTAGAGGACAACTCATAAAAGCAATTAGCCTTTAATCCTCATTCTCCTTTTTCTAGGTCAAGATCCTGGCACAAGAGTGTTCTAAATCAAAGGAATATATCTTGAAAGGTAGTTGATAATTAGGACCTACTAGCACCAGGGTGGTGGAAATGGCTACTTTGATATCTATAAATGATTTCTTAATCTCTGGGCACCATTTGGTTTTAGCCCCCTTTTTGAGTAGATCATTAAGGGGACAAACTATCTCTACAAACCCACTTATGAATTTTCATACAAAATTTATCTTTCCAAAGAAGGATTTGAGTTCTTTTTTACTATTAGGAGGTGATAGTTTTAGAATACCCTTGACTCTATCAAGATTAATGGAGATTCCTACTTCAAAAAAGGCATGCCCTAGTAACTTCCCTTTAGTAATGCCAAAAAAACATTTCTTGGGATTGAGGGATATGCCATAATTACAACATCTATTGAATACCTACCTTAGATAAAAAATTTGAGTACTGCAATCTTTAGAAAAGATGGTCAAGTTGTCTATGTAGATGACTATACACTTATTAATCAATCCTTTGAAAGCTTCATCCATTGCCCACTAAAACATAGCTCATGCATTAATTGGACCAAAAGGCATCCTTCTATAGGAAAAAGTCCCCCATTTAGTCATGAAAGTTGTCTTCAGTTGATCTTCTTTGTCAACCATCACTTGATTGTATTTGGAGTATTCATCCAAGAATGACATCATCTTCAAACCATTCACAATCTATAACACTTCATCTAATGAAGGTAAAGGATAATTGTCCTTTTGAGATGCTAAATTTAGGTTATGAAAATTGATGCAAAGATGGACTTCTCCAATCTTCTTTTGAACGAGAACCAAATTAGCTACCTAAGTAGAATGGTGGATGGGGAATATGATCTTGGAACCTAGTAACTTCTTAATCTCCTTCATTATCAGAGGTTCAATGATAGGATTTACAGGTCTTTGTCTTTGCCAGAATGGTTTGACTCCTGGTTTCAATAGGATGTTATGTGTAATAATATTAGGATCATATGTTTTAAGTTCTTTGTAACTCCAAGCAATAACATCCTTATACTTAGTAAGTAATTTGAGCATGTCTTACCTTTCTTGCAGATTGCACACTTTTCCTATCTGTACCATTTTTGGTTCTTCATTAGTACCCAAGTTGTACGAGTCACATTCTTTGATTCCCTTCTATTGAGTGCTAATTCATCATGATCAAATATGTGTTCCAATTCAACCATCCCTTTTGGGATAGTATTGGTCTTGAGATTAAGAATCCCATCTTCATCTTCAAGCTCATCATTTTCAAGTTTGTCATCCATTGTATCATCAATCTCTTGTCCCTCAAAATGGTGACTACACATGATAAACTCAAGTATATTTTGATCATTTTGAAAGACCTAAAAGTTTGTTATATTGTCAGGAATAGATGGAATGGTAACCAATTCCACTAAAAATCTTTTCAACTTGGTTCTTTCTACTAGTGCTAATACACTTGCTGAAATAAAAAGAGCATCATCTACCATGTCTTTCCTTCTTAGGAAAAAATTTATGTTCAAGGCTTTGAAATCATCTAGTAAGTCCTAAAATCTTTTTTTGTAGGCAAGTAACCTCTTATCATTACAAGAGTATATTGATTTCACTTCTCATATGACCAGCTAAGAATCTCCTTCAATTATGATAGCTTTGACTCCTTTCTTGAGTGTAAATAGAAGTCCTCGAATCAATGCTTTTTATTCTACAGCATTATTAGTACATCTAAATAGCAATCAATATGCTACATAGAAAGACTTACCTTTTGGGTTGACTAATTCAATACCTGTGCTAGCTCCTAATTTGCATCTGGAACCATCAAAGCAAAGTGTCCAAAATTGATCTCCCTTGGGTTTTCTGACTTTATGTTTGTTCGTCCTTAAATTCTCTTTCACTTGAGCACTGAACGATTATTTCTTAGGAACCCATTCCAACTTTCCTAGTTGAGGACTTGATTATTCTCCACTATGAGTTTCTAATAAAGGAAGTGCATGTTTTTCTTATTTGTTTTGAATTTCTCCTATTAGTTCTTTAATTTTTTCAACTTTAGGTAGAGGGCGACTGACCACTGAAGTCCATCCCTAGCCTTTTATGTATTACCTTTGTCTTTGAACTTTGATCACTCTGGGTGGAGGGGAAGAAAAACCTCCACCATCTGAAGAAGTATCGCTATATGACGCATTTAGATCTTCAATTTCCTCTTCAATTTTTTTTTAACAATGTTGGATGCATTCATAAGATTCTAGTTCTCTATAGGTTCATTTTGTGGGTCATCAACCTTTTCTACTCCCATCATTTGTGTCAATACTTTAGCAAATACTTCTTGACATGATGAACATTCAAACTCTGAATGACTCACTTTATGTAATCAGTAAAATCCTAGAAGGATGAGAATATTGGGGTCAACTTCTTCTCCTAGAAATTGTAAGTTAGCCATCATATCATCCATGGATTGTGTCAAAACTTCATATTTTAGGGCTAAAACCATAGGGTCCATGTCTTGATCATCTAATTTCATGGTCAAAGTTGTGTCGAAAACCATCACCTTATAGGAGCCTAAATCTATTTTTAAAAAGGCTACTTCATTTGGGGAATTGTACTTCATAATCATTTTTTTAAACTTTGGCTCCGCATCTATTTTGATTTGATTATTGAGGCCTTTCCATGGCAACCAAAATTGAGTGAAATCCATGGAAAACCATCCCCTTAGACATTTCATCCATTCTTTGCTCTAAAGTAACCAGTATATTTCAAGGATATCAACCACATGTATGTCAATAACATCTTGAATCCATGGGTCAACTATTAGCTATATTTACACATCCTTTAACACACCTATGACTTTCACCTCTATTTTATCCAATTGTATTACTACTCAATTGGAAGGTTGAGGAGTGACCCCTAACTTTTGTGCTATGGATAATGGCATGACATTACATGAAGCTCCTAAATCAAGAAGGCAATTGTGAATATTCTTCCCATATATCCTAATGCTAAGAAAAAATGGGGGGCACCTCTATTTTATCATTAAACATAGTGGACAATGCCTCTGCAGTATTAGCTTGTTGTGAGACTACTTTTTGAGAGGTAGTATTAGCATTGTAAGGAGTCTTTGTATGATCCAAGGTCTTTATGAGTGCTTCTCATTGATGTGGATAATTTTGCAACATATCAAACATAGACATATTAGCCTTAGTTAATTTCAAATCCTCCATCGCACTATACTTTTTGGTAGAACAAGCAAGATTTTTCAATATTGTTGGTACATTCACTTCATTCTAATTTTGTTGTCCTATAGGTGGTGGTTTAACTAGTGCTAGATTATTGTTGTCCCTAGGCTTGGGTGGAGTTGGTTGTAATTTTAGGGGCATTCTGTCTATCAAAGGTTACTTTCTACTCCTCAAGTTATACATATTTTGATTGTCATTGCAAAAAGCAAACATCTCCTCATGTTGAATGTCAAGCTCCTAGCTAAATGGGAATGAGAACTCCTCACTTGCTAGTTGTTCCAGTTGTACATTTTGAGAAAAATCATAGGATTCTAATAGCATGCCATTGAATTGTATAGGAGGAGTTTTGTCATTTACCTGTGAGCTTTGGTTCACCTCTTGATTACCATTATAGTATGAACCATCGTTGTTTGGTGTACTTTGACTATCATCATATTGATTAATGTCTACATACTAAATTTTGTTGTTGTTGTTATCTACAAGAATGCTTCCATTATTTGGATAGGTGTTCCATTGTCAATTTTATCACTGGAAGCCATTATTGCAATCAGGAGGGTTGAAGTTGTTCCTTCCATTATGGTTTCCTGCATTTTTTTTGTTATTGTTCCCGTTGAAGTTCCTATTGTAATTTTGACCAAAATTGTTGTTGTAGGGAGGAAAATTATTTCTTTGAAAATTGTTATTTTTTCCTTGTGATAATCTAAGTTGCATCAACTCATTGTTCATTTGTGACATAGTCCTTTTTATTTGGCCAAATTATGAAATGAAGTTATTGTTTGGTTCTATGAGAACTATCACCTTCTTTTCAAAGAAAGCAATTTTTAGAGGCTCATACCCTAGATATGTTAGTGTGGGGTTTTGTGGAGTGAGTGCCTACTATAATGGAACTAGATTCATAGTTATGAACTTGCTAGGAACAGTGGGTGCTGTAACAATGTATGTTGATATTGTAGTGACAACTTGTGCTAGAAGCATCATTCCTCCTCCACTAGGATTGGCTTATTTCATGAACCTAATCACTTCTACAAAGACCTTTTCTAATGTATCAATATTTCCTAGAGGAAGTCTTCTCAAAGAGATGGCTGTGAGAGGATCCATGGCATTTAGATAAATCTGAGTAGCAGCTTTGACTAGTATAGTGCATGGCATCTCCAACTTGTGGTATGCCATGTAAAAGTGGTGGTTGAAGCATGAAACTATCTTAGCTGGGTCCCTTTTTATTGATATGAATTGTTGATGTATCATAGCTGGATCTATGAAGGTTTTGAATTTTTCCAAGAATAATTTTTTGAAAGTATCCCAAACTCCAATACATCGTAGTGGAAAATTACTGTACCAATTAAAGGAAATTTTCCCCAAAGAATAGGGGAATAAATGAAGAACCACATCCTCATTAGCCATCTACTTTTAGTTGCAAATTTCTTTGAATACTTTGACATGATCTATCTTTGGCAATTTACATTTCTCCATAAATGACCCTTGGGAAAAACTATTTTGGATTCTTGAGGAGGTCATGAAATGCACCTCTCAAGTTGATTGGTGAGTCCACATCATTTGCAAAAAAGGCCATTGGAGGATTTGGTGGACCTAAAGGTTGTTGGAAGGGTGGTTGAACTACTGAAGTTTGTGGGGGTCCACTTCATGGTTGAAGTGGTGGAGGAGTAGAAGAAGATGATGAAATGTTGAATGGAAGTGGTTGAATTCAAGGGATTCTCTTGTCACTATGTGGTTTGCAAAAGTGGGTAAGCTCAAGAAACTCGTGTACACTTGGTGAGGATCTTAATGCTCACTGAAATGGTGATTTTGGATCAAAACCCTCTAGTTTGTATCAATTCTAGAAAAAGCACACCCTTGCAAAAGTACACTTTCTCACAAATCAATTGCACCACAGAGTTTTGCATACCTGAGCACCTGTACAACTGCAAATTTGTGGACCTATGCACCTGCACACCTAAATTTTTGAAAAACTCAAAAATAATTTTGAACTCATGGGAAGCTTGGATTTTTACAAAAGTGTAGAATTTTGAAACTGTGGCAAATTTTTCTTGTTTTCTAGGAATCAAAAGAGTGGCCCTCATTCTAGCACCACTTCTATTGAGCTATTATTATGCACGATGCTAAATAGTAGGAATTTTTGCAAATTCTTCTCTTGAAAAGTTAATCTTTTAATTAACTCCAAGGTTTTGGGTTGTCTTGCAACATATGAAAATCTTCTCAGTTGAAGATAAATGTGATTGTTCACAAGGAGGCCTTTGCTAGTTCATTTTGATCTCAGATGGGATATAGAATCTATTCACTATTTCAACATATGCACACAAAAGAACTATGTTTTTTTATTTTTTGTTTTAAAATGAATGCAATCTTACAATGCAACTAATATGAATTCCTATTCTAACAAGGGGTTAGCAAAGAAAATAATGAAACTTTAAAGAAAATAACATGAAATTGAAATCATAATGAACATAAGCTATAGAAAAAAATAGTCTTTGAGGTAAGCTTTTGAAGGAATCAGTTGGTAACCAATCAAAATAGGAGCAATGCTTCCTAGATTCCATTAATGCAATCATCGATGAGAAATTTAATGATCATATGATATCTCACCTTCCATCAAATCGCAAGGCCATGGAAAGTGTGCTCATGCAATATGAAAAGTTATGCAGGCACAATTCGATGATTTCTTCTCAAGCTAAATATGTCAGTGAGATTCATAAAAACTATAGCAAACACCAAAATTAAAAGATTGTAGAACCAGAAAAAATGCAATAAACCTTTGGCTCAATCACTATCTCATGAAAAAAAATCACAAAATAATGACACATCTAGGCAAGAATGACTATGGTCCAAATGTGAGCACCAAAGAATAATTTAATTGCATAATAATGGTGGCCCCAATTACATATTACAATGGGGTATTTATAAGAAATCATCTCCTCAATTTGTGTTGAGAGTGAGAGATATTTTTCATGCAATAAAATGCTTTTATTTAATAAAATGAACTAATTATATACAAACTACAATCTAATTGGTGCTTAGTAGGACTCCATCCATATTTTATTCATTAATCAGATGCATAAGCCTTCACATGTCAAAAAAAAAGAAATTATGAGAGAAGAAAGAAAGAGAAAGCCTTTAGTCAAAGTGGAAGTGTCTAGAAGTGCCAAAATTGGAAGCTGGTCCTTCACTAGGTGTTAGTCGGAGTTAAACTATCATCAAAATGCATTTTTGATGCATGGAAAACTCTGTTTTTTCAACTAGTAGTTAACTATTGGTGCACCTCTAGAAAATAAAACATGCAGACCTGCATACCTAGGAACCTATGGACCTGCAAACCTTCACACCTTCACAAGGTCTAAATTTCAAAATTTTACTAAGTGCCAAAATTGAAATTTTGGCTTTTGGGTTTTGTTCCCCTTCATCCCAAAGCTATGTTTGGATGTTTTCCCTTGAACTTCTCTATAATCTTAGTAATTTTAGCCACATCTAGTAAATTTAAAGCCTCATATTTGTCCTTGACCTTCTATCTATAATTGTCTACCTCAATTTGGGTGTCAACAAAATACCCAAGTTTGGTATCCAATTCTAACAAGGCTTCTTCTATTTTGAAGGCTTGATAGATATCTTCATCACTAGAAGCTTCCTCAAAAATCTTCTTAAAATTTTCCACTACTACTTCAATAGGCAACAACCTTTCATGTTCCTCATCTTCAAAAATTTCCAAGCATGCATCACTATAGTGTCTCTCTGCCTCCAAAATTCACTCTTGGGCTTGGTCCTTGAGCTAATGAATCTCTGCATGTAATGTTTCCATTACTTTATTACTATATGCTATTTTCTCTATCCAATCATCAATCATATCCAACCCCTCCACTATATGTACATCAATTAAAATTTTGTATCTTTTCCCCTTTATGGCTTGCAGAATTTGTAAGTCCTTACTCTAGGCCCTTACTTCATCCATAATACAGAAGTCCTACTTCAAAATTTCCACCATTTTATTCACATTCTCCTATGTAGTGTGTAGTAACTTCAAGTTTCCCTGGATGATCAAAATACCCTTCTCTTCAAAACTTTCCCACCATTATTGACAGGATCTCAAAAATGGGTTTATATGCATAGCTCCCCCTTCTCTAATTATAGTATTCAATTTTCCTTGGGGTGTTTATGATCTAGGGGACCAACCACTTCAGTTAGATATCCTCTTAGGATTTCATTTTGTCTACAAAGTATACATATTTCTTCCTCATCCTATTCCATGCTTTTAAGAACCTCCTTGATCCCTATAGTCACCATTAACCTGGTGGTATCCCATGTAGGCCTTCCAAGTATGACCCTTTTGACCTTGTAATCTTGTGCACCGAGGCTTTCTGTATCTACATTTTTAGGATGGATGGCCACTTTTGCAAAAAAATCATGATCTCTATTACTATTGAAAAATGCCAATGGTCTTGCTTCATGTGTAGGAGACTCAGGTTTGTTCAAGACCTCTGCTAGTTCAAGGAGATCTTCATCGTTAGTACAAAATTGTGGTCACGTGCTCCTCATGACTTCTTTTCAAAGCCACCTTGGGACTCATTCAATAGAAGACCTACCTCTTGAGAATGAATGAGTATGTTCAACTACCTCCTTTCCCTTGTTACTCCTCTTTGGAGTACTTTCTTCCCTATGTGAGGGCTCTTCTTCTTCAACCTCTATTTTAGTAGAAACTGTAGCTTGCACCTCAGTGTCTTGGGAAGGTGATTGAGAATATTCTACTATTTGTTTCAATAATTCATCAATTGCCATTTGTTCTAGTTCCTCCTCTTGTGATGGTTCCTTTTGAACTTGTTCCTCTTTTGAACTCTAGGGTAGAGGAGTAACTGAGCCTTTATCTACCATCATGACTTGCAGTGGAGATGGGCATAAAATCAAAATTTGACATTTTGAAAATGTCATCTCCCTCTTCACTCTACTCATCCACCCACTATTGTACTTCATCTTCTAAAAAAGAGACTTCCAAGGGTTCTACTTAGGTGGATGGCAATGTCACCATGGTACTCCTCCTTCTTTGTAGTTTAGCGGCTCTAGCTAGCCAAGTTCCTCCTTGTAGGGGCACTTGTTCCTCTTCATCTTGATCCCCTTCTCCCTTTGGACTAGTTTCAAGAATAAATGGGAAAGGCACCATTCTTTTAGTAATCCTTTGCCTCTTTTTCATTTGGATCTTAATCCTCTTTTGTTTCATAGAGGCAGAAAGGGATGCTAGCTCTTCTTGTAAAGGAAGAATGGAAACTTGCTAACTCTCTTCTTCTTCTAACTGGCTAGGCACAAAGGGAGGCAATTAAGGGTCATCCTAAACTTGAGTAGCTCTAGTATCCTTGGACCCTTGTATATTCTCATCTTTTTGTTGGGGAGGTGCCTGTGTTTTAGCTTCTCCTATCTCAACTATTTGAAGGGAGCTCATTTTCCTTTTGTTCTTTTCTTTCCTTTCTAGAGGTGATAGTATCCAATAGGGTGATCAAGTTGGTATACTATCTCTAGCCTGATGGGAGATTGGGCCACAAAGGTAGAAATTGTCACTTTCTTCCCTCTACCTTTCTATGGGTGGGCTTGTGCGTGAAAGATCATGGTTTCAAGTATTTAATCAACTTGAAAAGGCTTCTTGATCTAATCCTTCATCATTATGACAACATGCCTCACCTAATTTTTAATATTATCAGCCTCCTTCTTGTCAACCTCAACATTCATGATGGGTCTCTCTCCTATTTTTTCTAATTTGAACAGGGGGTCTATAGTTCCTTTGAATCTTGTTGCCTTATTTCCTCTAGTATGTTCAATTTGAGAGTCTTCTCTACCAAATATAAAATCATTCTACAATAGTCCTTTATGCAGACATCATAGTCATTTGTTGTGTTCATCCAATGGTCTTCAATGACATCTTCATGGTGGAACTCCCTACTAGCCAAACTCTCCACTCTCCGATATTATCAAAATAGGGCCTAAAAGAATTGTTCTCTTCGAAGGGATAATTCTCCCATTACCACTCAAAGGATGGAATATCTTGCTTCTATTTCACCTAGTATTTTCCTATGGCTAGGGGCCATGCCCAAAAGGGTCTTTGTTGTCTCTTCACCCTCTCATATGTAGATTCAATCTACCGTGCAATCTCCAATAGCACCAACTTGTCACTTGGATATCTAGGGAGCTTTTTAGGGTTGACAAAGGCACTAGCTACCTGTAGATACATAAATGTCTTAAACTAGATGAAATAGGCCCTGAGAGCTATTATCTGTGCTATTGCCTCATAGAATAGCATCTTTGCATAATCACCTTCTATGAATCAGATGACCATGAAAATGAATGCATCATTCACAATTTTTTGTTCCTTGCTCTTTGTTGAGAGCTTCGTCCTCACTAGCTGAGGGTAGACAATATAGGGCCAGGCATTAGGATCCTACATATTGCCTCTCTTGTAAAATCTAGGATAGTTTGTGGCCCTTGCTATAAGTAGATATACCATGGAAGAATTCATATAGAACTTCTTCTTGTCTTTGACTGCCCCCAATTGCTCACACAAGTTTTCACTTAGTGTGGTGGCCCAGTCTAGTGGCATCTTTGCCATCTTGATTGTTTCAATGAAATTGACCATGAAAATGCTAAAGTGGCCAGCTGCTAGTAGACCCATGACTCTGCTAAGAAGATTGATAGCATAGCTAATATCATCCTTCATGTATCCCCTAGTCATGTCCATCTTTCCTGCTATCCTACCTTGAGGAGGCTTCTCAATGAGATAAGATGATTGAATAATTTATGTTGCCTCTTTCTGGTGTTCCCTATACCACCTCTCTATTTCTTTGTAGGAGAGTCTAGTACAACTTCCCCTATTACACTCCTAACCACTCTCTCTTTAGGAATGAAATGTTGTGCTAGTGTCATGATCAATTCTACTGACTATATTGATACTGGATGTGAAGCTACACTCACCAACCCAAATCAGATCAAAGAGGATACCAGGGCAGATCTCTCTATGGGCTTGTTATAGATTCTAAGGAACTCTCCCAAGTCTGTATGTCCCAAATCAGTATCTTTGTTTTTTGTATAATCATCTTGAAACCTTGACTTCAATGACATGCCTTAGAACTTGAACACAAATTTTCTCTCTAGATGTAGATGCCATTTAATCTGCATGACATAGGAAATGCATTTATTGGTTCAAAATAAAAATTTAAAAGAAACACAAAAAAAAATTTAATTCCTCCTTTTATTTAATGCAAAATAAATAAATAAGGTGAGCTTTGTTTTATTATTATTATTATTATTATTATTATTTTCAATTATATATATATATATATATATATATATATATATATATATATATATATATAATATTTTTTTCAAAGGTTTTAAAATGGTGTGGAGGCATGGAGGCACATACGTATGGCATGGCTTAGTGGCACACTCTTGCAAAGTATGTTTTGGGATGGGGCGTGCTCGGCACAATGAAAATGGGGCATAGTGCCAAGTGCATGTGCGGTGGCATGCAAGTGCACGTAGCGCTAAGCACATGCGTAGCGTGATGAAGATGGGTACATAGTGAGAAAAGCACATGTAGCACTAAGCACACATGCGACACAATAAAGATAGGTGCATGTTGCCAAAAGTGCATGCAGCACCAAGTGTGCTCACAAGGGCATGAACGCATGCACATCGCTTGGCACAAAAATGCACACTATGTAATGAACATGGCTATGAGGTGCCAAGTTGGGTGCATAGCCTAAAAATGTGTATGACACGATGAAGATGGGTGTATGGTGCCAAGTTGGGTGTACGACACCAGGTGCATGTGTGGCTTCATAGGGGTTTGAACGAACTTGAATGTAAGTTCAAATAGCACGCTACTTAAGCAAGTTTGAAGATAAAAAGCTTGAAAGCACAATAACAAAAACAAAAGATTTGAGGAAGTCTATGTGGGGGGGCTTTATAGCCACGCCAACCCTTGGGGTACATGTTGTGCACCACCGTGGATGGTGTGTGCCTCACACACCATGTTTGGCATGTAGGTACACTATAATTTTTATTTGTTTTTATTTTAAATTTTATAATTATTTATTATTTTCCAATTTTTATATTTTTTATGTCCTTTCTCAATTTTTATATTTTTTGGTTTTTTCAATTTTTCAATTTTTTGGTTTTTTTTAATTATTTTTTACTCTTTTAACATTTCTTGAATCTTGAATTGTGAGTTTGAGGACTTGAAAAAAGTAGGGGGCCCCCATTCCTAATAATTATGATCAAATATATCGGCTTGAAAAGAAATATGCAAGGACAAAAGTTCAACCTCTATTTATAGGAAAAGTTCACCACCATAAACCACAGAGTATGGAGTTGTTTCTATGGATGTATGGAATGAGGTGTGGTATGCCCAAAGGGTAGGGTTGATTTACAAATACCAACCATGACTAGAATCATCAACAACCTTTTTGAGCATTTTAAAGAGGGTTTTGTTGGTTGCCTCTACCTTATTGTTACCTTGTAGGAAGTATGGGCTAGAAAAGTGGTAGTAGATATGTAGATAGGAGCATTATTATTCTATATTAAGATATTTTAAATTTCCTATGTGGTCTATAAAGATAGTGGTAGGAACGCTAAAGTGGAAAATAATGTGGTGGAGAATAAATTTAGAAACTTGAAATCTAATGGTGTGGACATGTAGAACTACTTAAACCCACTTTGTAAAATATTTTTTTGTTGTGATGATACACTTATGTTCCTTATAGGATGAGGGTGATATCACACCAACAAGGTTGAATCCCCAACATGCAAAGGCTCTTGGTAGTGTAATGGGTTGTAGATCTTGTGTTGAAGCATGTGTCAAATTTGTATGTTGACAATATGGAAAATATATCTTGACAAATTTATAGGCACCATGTTCTAGTGTGAGCCAATAATACCCAGTTCTTAGGATCTGTCTAGATAAGACCATACCACTTGTGTGGGCACTAAATTTTTTGATGTGTACCTCCTTTAGAGCCATCGCAACCTCATTTGAGTCTAAACACCTAGAAATGGTATCATGATAACCTCAGCGATATAGGGTGTTTGATATAATAGTGTAGTAGGAAGATTTGTCAATAATTTTTTGGTATTGGGTTCATGTGAGGTGGGGAGATATGATATGATATTTTAATTATGTGTGAATCTCATGGTACCATGGGTATTAGGGACTGACCAAGATGCATATCATCATGGACTGATCATTCTCAAATGTGGGTGTAGATAATCTCTCAACCAACAATATATATTGCGATGATTCATGGGGAATGTCCAAAAGTGAGCTGATAGTAGCTATTATATTTTCTACCTTGTTTTGAAGTTGTGGTACTTATGTGAATTTTATCTTACTGAATTATTCTTTCATTCTATCCATCATTTCTTTATACAATAGAAACTTATCATCTTTTGTCTAATACTCATCAAGGACCTATTTGATGATTAGTTGGGAATCACCAAAAACTTATAGTTCAATAATGTTCCATTATAGGGTTGTTTAGAGTCCTACAATAAGAGCCTCATATTTTTATATGTTGTTGGTCCATTGGAACCACAACTTGAAGGATTTAGGTATGTAATCAGTTTGAGGGGTAACTAACAGTATCCCTACTCTAGATCCATAAGATGTGAAGGATCCATCAAAATATAGTTTCCATGGAGGTTATTCTTATATCATATAAAGATATCCATCAACAAATTCTATGACCAAAGGAGTGATATCCTCTAAGGATACATCAACTAAGTAATTTGAAATGACTTGACCTTTCACTTATTTTATATCTATGTATTGGATATCAAACTCACAAAGAAGCATGACCCATTTTTCCAGGTAGTTTGTGAGAGCATGTATTTGAGTGGATCAATTTTTGAGATAAGCCTTACAATGTGACTAAGAATGTAATGTCAAAGTTTCTATGTGGAGAAAAAAATATCCAAGCATGATTTTTCCATTAGTGTATAGTTAAGTTCATAACACACAAGAGTATGGCTAATGTAGTAAACTACTCTTTCTTTCCCATCATTATCTAGTTGAGCTAAGAGCACACCTATTTTTGTTAGAGTAGGTGATATGTATAATATTAAGGATCTTCCTATGATAGGTGGTATTAGAATAGATGGAGTATCTAGATATTGCTTTATCATTTCAAAGCTATGTTGATAGATGGGATCCCATTTAAAATATTGGTATGTCTTTAATATATGTATGAATGGTTGGCATTTATCAGCAAGTTGTGAAGTGAATCTCCTAACTTATTATAACTTACCTTGTATACTATTGAGCTACAACAATTTTTGGGGATGAGGCATGTCCATGATAGCTTTTACCTTTTTGGGAAAAATCTTGACACCTCTCTATGATATGATGATTCCTAGGAGCTTCCCTGATGTGACACCAAAGATTCATTGCTCTCTAGTATGTTTCCCTACATTAGTAAGTCTAAAGGTAATCATGTTGTACAAAAAGGTCCCCCATGGGGTTATAAATAGTATCTTATGTTGATCTTCTTCTACTATGAAGATATGATTTTATCCTAAAATTTCATCCATGAGAGACATCATTTCATGTCCAGATGTGAGATCTATAATCATGTCTATATTTAGTTATGGAAAGTTATCCTTTGGACATGACTATTGAGATCCCTAAAATTAGTGGAAATTTGGATATCACCAAATGGCTTCATGATAGGTACTATGTTTGAGATCCAACCAAAATAGTCAATGGGTATGATCTAATGACTTTTTCTTGGAGCATTTTATGTAGTTCTACCTTTATAGGTAGGGATACTTTTGGATGCATCTCTCACAACTTCTATTTGATGGGTTTAGTTTTTATGTCTATGACCAAGTTATGTATAGTTAGTGTTGGGTCCAATCCAAGTATGTCACTATATGACCATGTGAATATACTAATGTTCTCTCAAAGGTCCTCAATAAGTACCTACTTGTGTGGCTCTAGTGGTTTTTCTAATATGTGGGTGATCTTGGGAATATGTAATATACTAATGTTGATTATATTTGTTTCTTCAATCAAGATTCATGATATTTTTAGACATTAATCCTATAGGGGAAGGAAGAAATATCCATCTTCAAGTGCCTCAAGGAGGTTATTACCTTTAGATATGTCCTTTTTTACACTTTCTTTTCTAATTGGGTCTAATGGTTCTCTAGAGGAGATTTCACCAAGAGACTCTTTTATTTTCTTTTTTTGCTTTCTAATTTTATTTTATTTTTTAATTTTGTGACTAGAGATTTGTTCCTTCCTGAAGTATCCCTTTGGGTCCATCTTGTAAAAATATGAGAATGGGGGTTTGTATTTATTGTATGGTATTTTTCTCCCATGAATCTTAGGAGTATGTCCTCACTAGGGAACTTGTTAATGCATAATACACTTATTGTTGGCCCCAATCTATGATTTTGGGATGTATAAGTGGAAGGTCAATGAGGTTAATGGCTAGTTCTTGGAGCACAAATTCTCCTAGGAAGATTTCATTTGTGATATTTTCATAGGATCTCTTTTCAAATTCTTCAGGGATGTCTTCAACTTCTGTGAGGTTTTTTTGAATGTTTAGGAAAGCATGGCCATTCTTAGTAGTTCCCCTAGTCATTTATAGCCCAAAACTAAGACCTTTTTTCTTTTCTTTATTATAAGTGGTGATGTCTAGTGCCATTTCTTTCCCATTTAATATATCATTGGATAAAAAAGTGCAAGATCCAACATGCTTGAGTTGAGGTGTGGTGTCCTTCTTTGAGCCTTGATGTGATGGGAACCCTTGTGCGTATGGATTAAGCTGTAAGGAACCAACTAAAAATGTGTCTAATAGGCTATATTCCCCAAACCCCTAGTGGTTTATATTAACTACAAATGGGGTGGAGAAAAGGATGGTGTGTGGATTATGACAATTGTTGGAAGAGATAGTGATAAAAGTGTCAATCTCAATCCTAGGGAAATTATTGTTGTAAGGGTGTGATACTTATAACTCATGGCAGTATGTGAAAGGTTTGGTATCATAATGGAAAGTTATTCCAATGTCATAATGCAAAAATTTAATGCACTTTTGATATGTGGATGAGAAGGCCTTCATTAGATGAATCCAAGGTCAACCAAAGAGGATATTGTATCGAAGGTTAAGATCAACCACATAGCACATTATCTCTTGAATAATTGGAACAAATTTGATAGGTAACTAGATAGTTTCCTCTAATTTTCCTTAAAGGTTTTCATATACCTTCATTGTGATGATTTCATCCATGATGTCTACCTCAGTGTATCCTTCTTTTTTGATGGATTATAGAGTACATAAATTTAAGGCTGACCCATTATCTATCATTACTAATTTTATAAAAAAGTTAGAGATTATGACAACAATGTATAGTGGAAGGTTGTGGTTTGGATCAACTTGTGGGATGTTGGATGGTTTGAATGATACAGAGCATGATATAGATAGGTGTCCTATGAGGTATCTAAATTTGGTGGCATTGATATGCATGGGGACATGTGAGCCCTAGAGGGTGTTTTTTGGGATTTCTTGATAGACTTGGCTAGTGCAAAGAAGATATGGGATGAATATTTGGGTTGGTGTATTCCTAAGGTATTTTAGGATGTTATAATATGCTCTTGAAGGAGAAACCATATGTGGAATTGCAATAATTATCCAATCGCATCAAGTTATAATAACACATTGACACTCTGTTGGTTCCTCAAATTATTGGTTGGAAAACCTATGAGCATTTCTTTCTTAATATTGGGTAATCCAACACAATTTGGCAAATGACTAGGATTGATACTTGATGATCAAATCCTATCCTCTTCAGGCTCTACTAAACTAGGTGGATATACCTTATGAAAACATTTTAATATCACTTATGTAAATTTTACTAATTGATGCTCTTGAGATAGCAAGTTTTTCTCAAGGAGAAATCAAACCTTTTTGAGGAATTAGAATGTTTTTTAATGCTTTGAATGTGAGTAAAGTCAAGAATTTCATAGTACTTGAGTATGACAAAGAACTCCACCAACTTCAATTGGTAATAGAATTTATTAAAATTAAATTAGAGCAAATCCTTATTCCAAATAGAAAAAATAGAGTTAAGTTGATATCAACTTCAAGTTCATCAAAACCTTTTAGAGACGACGTGCACTTACAATAAATCGCCAGACAGAGGACTTTAATACAAACCCTACTTCAATTATTTTCAACTTCAATCTTGAAAGACCAATTGAATAAAGAACACCATGCATATAAATTTTAATTATCAAATGATTATATTAAATTTCAATCTATCAATGACAATGTGAATCCAAGAGGAAAACCTATTAAATACAGATAAAAAATTTATTTTGCACAATTCTTTGGAAACGAAATAGAGTATTTTTTATTAACTTCAAAAAGAGTACAACCAAGTCATGATTGGTTGCAATATCCACTCTAAATTTTTACAGATTATTTATTTCTATACTATGCCCTAATATATATATATATATATATATATATATATATATATATATATATATATATATATATATATATATATATATATATATATATATATATATATATATATATATATATATGCTTTATTCTTCTATATGATAATCAATATGTTTTAAAAATCCTAGTACCTCTTCTTATAAAGTGAAGAGGTGTAACAAAAGCTTTAGACCCTTTAAACAATGTTTAACTAAAACAATTGCAACCAGACATAATATTTACATACTAATAAATAAATAAATAAAAGACTTCTATAATCACTCGTGGAAGAAGGCCACAGATCATGTCCAACGTGTCACTAAGGTAGGCATAGTCAACTTGCTACTTTCCTCATTTTTCTAGTACCTACTCAAAATCACTTTTATATTCCTCTAATTCAAGCTCATGGAAATCACTCACATAGTTGGCATAGTTCTTTCTAAGATCCCATGCAATTACATACATATTGTTAATAATATTGAATTGATCTTCCTCCTCATGATAAAGATCAGACTTTGTGAGTGGTTTGGGTTCTTGGCCTATTGTATGTTCTTGTACTGACAAATCCATTTTTTGCACCTGCAATCCAAAATTCTACAACTTTGAAGAATTAAGTAGAGAATGTACACTAAAAATTTTCTTACAAAATTGACTTGCGATGAGGTCTTAATAAAATAGTAGCATTTAATGACCTATTAATTAAAAAAACTTGTCAACCACATTCCACACATTTTTTGCTTATGTATGTATAATATTTATGTCTTTTCCAATTAAAAATTATAAAATTCACTTTGTACTTTCCAAGATATGCTGACAATAGTCATGTTTCCTTTTTGAATGCTTATCTAGCTACCCCATCCAAATCACTGATAACCATTAATACAATGAAAAAACCCTTTTCACTATTTCCAGGTACACTCTAGAGTCATCCTCCAATTTGAAGACAAATCACTATTTTGCATAGCTCCTTCATTATGCAATCTAAAATCTTGAAAATCACTAATTCATAAGATCCTAACAACACCCCATTAAAATTTTGAAAAATCCTCCATTTCACAAAACTCATTATGATCCTCTTGTGAAATTGTGACTTCACACTACTCATATGAAACTTCTCCTGAAATAGCAAAAAATCATGTTTTTAGTGTCTTGTTTATACCCTACTGTATACACTCAAAAAATGGAAAAGACCTAAAACAATGCAAGTTTCGATCAAATGATACAAATTAAGGATAAAATTAGAGGAAAAAAAACTTTTAAACTAATTGTTACATCAGGTCATTAATCAATCAAATCATCTATCTAATCAAAAAGGACCTAGATCAACTTTAAAAAACGGAAAAACAATTCAAAAAATCATAAAATGAAAATTTTATTTTAAAAAAAGGAAAAAGGTAAAGAAAAAATTTGAAAATAAATGTAACATTTATTAAATCAACAGAACAATTTATCGTCACAAAAATGAAAATCCTCCTTTTTATATTTAAAAGAAATGGAAAATCCTCTTTTATCATCACAAACTAACTCTATTGGACTTTTCTTCTTGGTGTCTCGTGAGATATTTATAGTTTTACAATTACCCTCCAATCAAAAGTGAAATCCTAATTTTTACCCCAACACCTTCTGAAATCCTATAAATAGAGGGGAAAATCAAGAGGAAAAGGACCCAAGTTTAAGGCATCTGCACTATAGGCACATTTAGAGTTATCATCTTTTAGCATTGTTATTATAAGAAATTCATGTCATTTTGATAGCATTTTAGCATCGTTTTTATGTTATTTAGTATCATTTGGCACTTGTTTAGCCTATTGCATACATATAACATAACATTTTAGGGTTATTATACCCATATAATCTGCATTCTCACATGGATCTTGCATAGACATTTGCATAGCTGCATTCATAGCATACTCCCATTCTAGAACTATCACTAAAATATTGGTCTAAGAGAAATCTTATTCGTTGTAGCTAGGGAAACATGGGATGTTCATAGAGTCTCTATTTGACAATGATTTCTTGGGTTTAGACTAGTTCATTTTCATTCTATTTACACTCTTCTCTAAGGTATCATGAATATGTGAATCCACCATGTACAAATTGATGCCCACTATGGGGCTTCACCTTAAAGTCTTTTTGTTCTTCAAGTTTTCTTGCTAATCTTTCCTTTTTTTTTAGATCTATGTTTTCCTTTATGTTTTGGTGTAGATCTGACCCATTGCAGTTTCTATAGCATTTGGGAAGCTCCATAACAAGATCAATAGACTTGAAAAGATGTTCCCAAGGTCACAAAGACTAGATCTATCATTTTCCTAACACTATAGTGCTTTTAAACATTGTTTAGTTACTTTCGACCAGTCTTTTAATGCATTTGAAGCATTCTATAATGCTTTTGAAGCTTTTTGTAGTGCATTTTCTCTATATTACAATGCATTTTCTTCTTCTTATAGTGCATTTGTATTATTAAATAGCACATTTGATTATTCTTGTAGCACATTTACATTTTTCTATGATGCATATGTTATTTTTTGTCATACATCTAATTTGGGTTATTAATCATCACATCTAACATTTAGATCTGATTTTCATTTATTTGTAGATCCCTTCTAAGCTAACAAGAACTCTTAGGTAGCTACAATCGCAATGCAAGAATGAAGACCCTCAAAAATGTGTCTAGGCCTCGCTAGCATCAAATCATTTAAGTAGGCCTAGACCCTTATCAATTAAATTGTGACATTCCTAAATTCATAACCTAGTTTATGTAGGAGGGTTTGATCTTGTTGATCTGATCAAAAGTAGGCCTATGCTCTCAAAACCGAAGAGTTGATCAGAATGTCAAACCTTCTGCAAGGATCAACAAAATTTAAATAGGGAACAAACAAACACATAGCTTAATTAGAAGCCCTTTGTCTTTTGTACTTAAGGGTTTATAAATGAACAAAACTTTTTCTATCATGTTTGGGAGATCAAAGTAGTAGAGATATGCTCTTACTCTCTTAGAGTGATCAAACTCCTAAACTTTCTTTTGATTTCTACTTTTCCTGATTTTTACTAGCTAGATAAGTCAATCGTAGAAAGGCTACCTCCCAAGATTTTCCTTAGTAGGGTAGGTGAGAGGGAACTACTTCCAATTTTTCACTCTTAATCAAATGCAAGCCAACCATGTTCAAAATATAGCCTTCCTCTAGTAGTCTTGCCAGAGATTGTGCCAAACCTCCATAGTGTTGGTGGGAAGCTCTCTATCATAGAAAGGAAAATTTGAGCATTGTTGGTCAAACACTAAAACCTAGTAGTCTCTAGCCTTAGAAAACCTTGTTAAGAAGTAATTTCTTTGATTTTCTAGGTGTGTGCAAGTTTAATTTATTATTATTTCTACTACAGTTGTGTGTGGATGTGTCCACTATAATACATAATAATTTCAATTTTTTAGACCATAATCCCTTCAAGAAGATGCAATGGCAAACTAATATGAAATAGACCTCAAAATTTATTAAATAACCTAAAATAGTGCATCCAATCCATAAAATAGTGCATTTAGCCTCTTCTATGATGCATTTGCACCTTGAAATAGTGCATATGCCTATAAAATAGCACATTTGAACATTTAAATAGCATTTATCCTACAGAAATGTGCCTAGTGAACTATGAAATAGTGCATCCAAGGCTTTCTATAGCACATTTGATGAAAATCCTAAAATAGAGACTATCTACATGTGCAATCTTCACAAACAAACTATAGATTTGGATACCCTTTTCCCTTGTTGAAATTCTACCAAATTGAGAGATTTTGAGATTGGTCATCACCATTTTTCAAACAAGCAATGTTCCAACTCCAATGGAGACCCATTATCTAGCAGTTATTATTATTTCAGCCCCACATATCAAGTTGAAAATGAATTAGATACACGCATCTATTCCCCCACCTAACTTCACGAGCTTGAATTTCACCATTATCAACATTGTAAAAATGCAAATGAACTAAAGGAATCTTGTCTACATATCATGCCACTATGAAAAACTAGTGTAGTCATGAAATAGAAATGATCACCTATACAGGTGAGTGCCACAATAGCCAAAAGAACCATCAAATGCACATTATCTCCAAACCTTTGTGAGATTGTCACACCTATCAACTATCAACCAAATACAAGTACCCATGAGTCACCTTGTTCGACCATAATTTAGAGCCCTCTTTCAAAATGGGTTCATCCAATGTGTGGGATGAGAAGAGTATCACAACCAAAATTGAAGATTTTTTGCAGAATCCTGAGTTGGTTGATATCATGGAAAAGATACTTGAAAAATATGAAGAACACTACTAGTTAGCATTAGCACAATGAGGTGCCAAGCTACCACCTAATTTTAACATTTCAAATCCTAAATGAGATAAGGAAGAATCACCATTATATGTTTTTACACAAAAACTACAAGACTTACAACTAGAAATGGAAAGGATAAAAATAGGGAAAATCTAACTTGCAAAATTTAGCTTGGAGAAGGTCTATCCCCTTCCTTTTGACAAGAGCATCATCTTTACACCTTTGTTGCAGAATGTGAAACTACAAAAATACAATAAGTATTTTGATAAATCTAATCCTCAAGATCACCTTAGAGAATTCTATACTCTAAGTATGGAATCTATCCATGACACAACTTACCTAATGCGATTGTTTCCTAAAAGCCTAGGAGGACAAACCATGGAGTGGTTCTCAAAAATCCCCTCCAACATCAAATCATTTGATCAACTAGTCACTTTTCTTATCATGAAATACTTGTATAACATTGAAAGGGAGACCACCATGGTTGATCTATCTAACACCAAACAACTACTAGCAGAATCCTTCAAATTGTTTCTACAAAGATGGAGGTATACCTTTGCCAAATATCATCAAGACATCTCGGATAAAGAAAAAACTGGCATATTCATTAATAGCCTCTCCAAACTGATGAATTATTGGCTGCAAATTCAAGGTCCTAAGGACTTTAAAACTACATTAGAAAATGCAACCAAAGTAGAAGAAACCTTGATAAACAATGATATCATCAAGCTATCAAAAGATGGTAAGGGTTTCTCAAACAACTCCTCATGGACTCACAATACATCTTATCAACCCACTGATAAAAAAAATTCATGGTGGAGAAATAAAAACAAACATATATTCAATGATGGGGTGGTTGAAGTTAATCATGTTAAACCACAAGCTCAACCCCATGCAAACCAATAGTATCTTACCATCAATAACACCAACGTGAATACTAGACAAGACCCATCTAGAAAAGATGATGTTTGTCCATTTTATCTACAAAAAATGGCTATTCCTTCTATGTTCAATCAACAAGTAGCCTATAATCAAGCTCCTCCTCCAAGAGGATACTAATCTTCTAATATACCTAAGGAATATATACCTATTAGGGTGTCTTACGAGAGTACACTACAAATACTCTTACCCGGTGAGCTCATTGTACTCCCTAAGGCCAATCTTTATGAATCACAAGTTAAACCAAAGTGGTGGAGCAACAATAACTTTTGTTCCTACCGCCAAAATAGGGGGCACTTAACCAACAACTGTCACAACCTGAAAAGAGCTATGCAAAAATTGATCAACAATGGAACTATTGAAGTGAATAATCTTCGCAACAATGAAGACCACATGGCCTTCAAAAACCCTTTCATGAGCCATGAGAAGGGAAAATCCTCTAGAAAAAACTAGAACACACCTTCCCATGACAAGGCTAATTATGCTTATTGTTATGATAATACCATCAACATGATCTCTAGATTTGATGACACCATAAATGTCATTGTAATTAAAGATAAAAATAAGAAATAATCATCAAATGGTTTCACCTAAGGTCAAGCCTTTAAAGTCATTCTACCAAGGCCCATGATAGGTTTCAATCATGAAACTACAAGTTTCACCTTACTCAAATACAGCTTGGTCAACAAGTTATTCAAGACTCTCACCCATATCTCTATTTTTGAGTTGTTGCAAATCTCCTCTGAGCATAAATATATCCTCACCAAAACCTTAGTGCCAAATGACCTAGATGTTAGTAGACTTCAAAACATGGTAAGTAACCTTTTTGCCCCTCATTGTGTATCTTTTTTAGCCCAAGGTGACATTTATGTCATTCATCCACAAAAATTTTTGTTGCATATTGAAGTCTTTAGTCATAGAAATAGAGTCAAAAGAGCCTTGGTTGATGATGGGGTGGGCCTAAACATTTGTACGTTGAATATGGTTAGAGCCTAAGGGTATACATAGGATGTTATGGACCCCAAAAAGAAAATCACCATTAAGCCTTATGAAGATGAGGATAGATCCTCCAAGGGCATGGCTATTTTGCTAATCAGGGTAGGTCCAATTGTAAAATAAATTATTTGTCAAGTCTTGGACTTAAAATTAACTTATATTCTATTAGGAAGGTTAGGATCCATGAGATGTAAATTGTTCCTTCCACTTAACATAAATATCTCAAATTTCCATACATGGGTCAAGAGGCGACCATACCTGGGGATCAAAACCTCCAATATTGTAACTCCCTTGTTCCTCATAGTAGGCAAGAAATTAGCACCCCAACAGATGACATCAATCGGTCCACATCAACAAACACTTCATGTTCCACTAGCCGAGATCAAAACCACTTATCTAAATCAACTAAGGGTAAAGTGAAAGTTGATTGTTCTAGGTCTTCCATTCCTTCACCATCATCACTAAAAAACCCTAAATAGTCACATTATGAGGAAATGAATCACTTAATGAAAGATTTTGATAGGAAGTGTAAACTACAATGCAAAGGGGTAGGTTAGTACTCAGTCTTATTGTTTGATTCCCCACTCTCTCTAAGATCTCAAAACAAACCATCATCCACTACTAGGCCTTATCATTCACATTTTGTTAAGGAAAGTGGTGTACCTTCAAGTTTCATAGAAGAAATCAATGAACAAATACAAAATATTGACATTTCCCCTCACCTAAATGGAAAAGGTTTTGATTTAATGAAAAAGATGGGATATATAGGTGATGACCCTTTAGGGAAGGGGAAAGGCATTGTTAAACCTTTAGCAGCATAGTTCAAGTCCAATATATCAAAAATAGGGGTAAGGTTCTTTGAACAAGAAATTGTTGAGATTGCTTCCAAGACTTGTTCCAAACATATTGATTCCTCCTCTTCCTCCTTAGTGTGGGTTCCCAAAGAAAGAGATGATAATAACTTGAAAGAAGATGCCAACAATAATGTAAATCTATCTATCCTAGATTTACATCATACAAGGGAACCATTCATGGACACCTATAATAATGAAGATGATGAAAATTCCACCAAGTGGGAGTTTGAATAATTATCTAAAGAGTCTATTCATTATAAATAATGTGATTTTCTTCACATTCCCACATCCAATAGTTCCATTGCACAAGGATCAACCTCCCATTTAGACTTTACTTCACCAAGAGTCAACACACATTAGAACAACTTAGAGGTTGATATAGAATAGACACATCACATCACATCATATGAAGATGATGAACCTATTGGTGGGTTTTAGTTTGAAACTTTATTTCTTGAATTCTTTCTAGTAGAAGTTGAAGATGAGTACTATGAGCCACTCTTGAGCTATCAAACAAGTTCATGTCTTTAAACACTATCGAATCTTATCCATATTACACACCCATCTCTTTATTCCATCCCAAGCTCATCAACTAGGATACAACTAACCCTCTCCATATTCCCAATTTTGACATCTACCTTAATGTGGTTGAACCATATTGTTTACAAAGAATAGGAAAAATGCATATAGATGGGTCTAATATTAATCATTTTAGTCATACTAGAATAGGCTGAGCACATCAAAGAATTAATGACCAACACTTAGTTGTTGCTGATCTTGAGAAAAAAATTGAAATAAATAGAAATGATGCATCCAATGGTGAAAACCCAACTATAGCACCCATGGATGAGATGATTGATACCTTACCCAAGCACTTAGAGGAAAGATCATCTATCCTAATTGAACCTACAAAAAAAGTGAACATTGGAACTAAGAAAGAACCAAGGATAATCCATTTGGCACAATCTTTAAACACTAAAGAAGGAAGAAAAATTATTTGCTTCTTTGAAAAGAGGAAAATAAAATTTTCATGGTTTTATGTAGACATGCGAAGATTAGATCCAACTCTAATCCTTCATCACCTCAACATTTCTCCAAAGCCCAAGCTGGTTAAGAAAAAGCTAAGCAAAATTCATCCCCACATAACCTTGCTAGTCAAAATAGAACTAGAGAAATTTCTTAGCACCAAATCCATTCGTCCCTTAGCTTATGCATCATGGATATAAAATATTGTACATATCTCAAAAAAGGATGGTAGCATAAAAATCTGTATTGATTTACAAGAACTCAATAAAGTACGTCCTAAAGATGATTTCCTCCTTCCCAACATTGACACAATTATAGATTTGACAGTGGGCCATTCCATGTTTTCACCCATGGATGAATTTTGAGGGTATAATAAAATTAGGATAATGCCAAAGGACCAAGAGAAAAAAATGTTTACTTGTGCATGGGGCACACTCTGTCAGAATGTCATGTTTTTTGGCCTCAAGAATGCAAGGGCCACCTATCAGTGGGCCATGACCACTATCTTTCATGACATGATGTATACTTTTATGGAATATTATGTTGATGACCTCCTTGCCAAATCTCATACCTAAGAAGGTCATCTTCCTATCTTGGACAACATATTTACATGTGTAGAAGAATTCAAAGTTAGGCTAAACCATAAAAAATGCACTTTTGGAATGAAATCTAGAAAACTCCTAGGGTACATTATTTCAGCCAAAGAAATTGAGGTTGATCCCAAAAAGGTACAAGCTATAATAAAGATGCAACTTCCAAAGAACTTGAGCTGGCTACATTCTTTTCAAGGAAGACTTCAATTAGTTTGTCACTTTATTTCTTAGTTAGTAGAGAAGTGTGTGCCTTTCACTCACCTCCTCTACAAGGACATAATTTTTAAATGGGGTAATCGGTGTCAAATGGCCTTTGATCTACTCAAAAATTACTTGATGAATCCACTTGCATTGGTACCTCTAGTGTTGCACAAACCTTTTTTTCTCAACATCTCTTTGATATAATAATCAATAGGAGCCCCCTTGGCATAAGAAAATGAATAGGGAAAAGAAAGAGTTATTTATTATATTATTCATACCCTGGTCAATTATGAGCTCAATTACACCTTTATTAAAGAAGCTTGTTTGGCCATAGTGTTTGCTTCACAAAAGCTATGCCATTATCTTTTGACATACAAGGTTAAGTTCATATCCAAGATTGAGCCCCTTAAGTATCTTCTTAACAAGACAACATTAATGTGCAAATTCACCAAATGGGTAATGATCCTCAGTGAGTTCAATATTGAGTGTATCAATAGAAAAGCTATAAAAGGATAAACCATTGTCGACCAATTGGAAGATACACCCATAAAGAGCTTGAATCCTATCCCAATTGACTTTCTAGATATGCACATTCTTCAAATAGAATTAATCACTTAGACATTCTACTTTGATGGTTCTTACACATACCATAGTTCAAGTGCTAGTATTTTGTTCATTATGCCCCTAGGTGCTACCATCACCAAGTCCTACAAATTAATTTTCCCATGAACAAACAACATGGCAAAATATGAAGCTTTGGTTTTAGGCCTCAAACTAGCCTTAGTATGGAAGTTAACAACACTAGAAGTTTATGGGGATTCTCAAGTGGTCATTAATCAAGTTACTGACATGTATCAAACCAAGGATGAAAAGTTGTTGCCTTAAAAGCATTTGGTTGACACACTTAAGGCATGCTTTGTTCACATTACTCTTGAAAAAATTTGTATAGATAAGAATAGATCATTAGATGCCATGGCCACCTTGTCCTCCTTGCTTCAATTACTAGATCAACATGAGTGGTATGATTTCTTAGTAGAAGAGGTGGTTCAACCTACATTTACTCAACCCAAATCCCTCATTATTTTCCATCTTGACACCCCTGATTCTCTTTGGTATGAATCCATCACCACCTACCTCTATAATAATAATATTCCCTCTAACCTCTCATGAAACCAAAGGTACAACGTCAGTTGACAAACATCATGTTACACTTTGGTGGCTGATACATTTGTATAAGAAAGGTCTTGACGTCACTTTATTTAGATGTCATGAAAAGGATGAGTCTAGAGTCACTCTACAAGAAGTCCATGCAAGCATCTATGGGTCACACTCCAATTGGTTTACACTAGCAAAGAAACTTCTTAGGATGGGATATTTCTAGCCAACAATGGAAAAGGATTCTTTCAATTATGTTAAAACTTGCAAAAAGTGCCAAATCCATGGTTATCATATTCATACGCCAACACAAGAACTCAACCCCTTAGCCACATCATGGCCTTTTTATTAGTGGCGCTTTAACTTGAATGGATCCATTCACCCACCCTCCTTTGGCAGACATAAATGGATTATAATGACAACTGAATATTTCACCAAATGGGTTGAAGCAACACCACTTTCAAACTCTATAAGAAAACAAATATCTTCATTCAATTTAAACCATATCATTTGTCAGTTTGGCATACCTCATGCCATCCTAAACAAAAATGCCTTGTATTTTAAAAATTATATAATTGATGAATTATGTGAGAAATTTCACATTATACACCATTCCTCATCAATCTATTATCCCCAAGGTAATGGCCAAGTAGAGGCCACCAACAAGACCATTATCAACATTCTTAAAAGAACCATCAATGATATTGTTAGAGATTAGCATTTACAACTAAACCCCACCCTTTGGGCCTACAAGATGAGTGTTATGATTCCTACAAGCATTATGCCCTTCTCCTTGGTTTATGATTGTGAAGCCATTCTTCCTTTAGAGGTTGAGATCCCATCCTTGAGAGTTACACTTTGTGATATCCCATCCGATGAAGACTATAGAGTGGCCCACCTAGAGCAACTAGAACTCTTAGAAGAACATCAACATACAACACATGAGCATCTCAGAGTGTATTAAAATAGGTTATCCAGACACTAGAAAAAAGGTCAAACCTTGTATCTTTCAAATTGGAGACCTAGTTCTTTGGGAAAACCCTAAAATCAGGTAGGTTGAGAAAAGAAAGGAAAATGAGAGGCCAATTGGACTAGTCCTAACATTATCATAGAATCCTCTAGGACCAGTACCTAAAGACTTTTAGATTATGATGGTGAGGAATAGAAGATCCCATCAACAACATCCATCTCAAAAAAATTTATGTCTAAAGCTTTGAGGAAGCACCTCATCACTAAAAATACCTAAAAAAATAAAAAAAAACCCAAAAACATTCAAACAAAAACAAAACTAGTAAAAAAGGGATGAGAAATACCACCATTGCTTTAAAAGGAGTGAGAGATAACACCTTTGGCCTTCCATAAACAACATAAGTCCTTCAATGTTGAAAGATACCAAGGCGTGACATAGGAAACTCTCTCTAAGACAATATTTTCTTGTTTGTAGCCTTCTCACAGTTGAGATAATTTTATACATACCCAATTGAGAAACACTTATGGGTTATAGTTTAGTAGTTTCTTGACATTAGAAATAGTTTATAGCAGAAACAACCAACAAAAATAGAAATAAAGGGTCAGATAGGAAGCCAATGGAAACATGGAGTCCGATTATGTTCTAAGATATCATAGACATGAATTAGAAGAAAATTAGTACACATCTCAAATATATGTCATGGCCAATAGTTCCCACTATCCATTTTAGCCTTCATAAAATCCATCTAATGTCCCAAAGATCCTTTTTTTCCTCCATCATCTCAAATATAGCTCTCCTAGCCTACTTTTAGCCTTTTGGCCCACTTTTGGTCTCCTTAACTCTTTAGGTGCCTCAATAAGGCCCCGATTATCTCTGTATTCCAAAAAATACCACTCACATCCTCTTTCTACTCCTACGAATTCGAAAATTGTCAAAAATTATCAAAAACATTGAAAAAATGTCAAAAACATTCAAACTTTGTCATAAATTGTCAAAAACATTCAAAATTTGTCAAAAATAGTAAAAAAAATTCAAAAATCATCAAAAACATTCCAAAATTCTCAACAACGGTCAAAAAATCTCAAAACTATAAAAAATAACCCAAAATTAGGCCAAACAATAACAAACTCATCTCAAATAGGCTATTTAATTTTGCACAAATTATTTTTATATTTTTCAAACCGATGATCCATTGATTTCATGTCGAGCTAGTGTCCATCTATAATTACTGCACCTTTAGGATAGGTTTGCATACCTAGGCTAGTTTTATTTGAAATCAATGGTGAGGCCCATTATATTGAAAAATATTTAAATATTTTATGGTTTATTGTATTGCCTTATTACCCTTAGCAACAACAATAAACAAGTGCATCAATTAATTAAGAAGCAAGGTAGTTATGTCTTAAAACATCTTCTTAGGCTTTGGAAAATCTACCACAATGAGAATAGCCAAAAAGGTTCTTGCAGGGTCCCTTTTCTTTCCTCCTCTCAAGAACAACAATTCTTGATGGATTTATAGTCTTATTTATGTTGCAAAGACCATGATTTTTCCAACAACCTTTCCACAAATATATAAATGTTATCCCAAAAGGCTCAGATATCTATTGGATTTTCAAAGCCATCTAATAGGGGCTCAAAATAAGTAAGTGTACATTTGAGAGATTGCAAGACCCTCGAATACCCCTTCTAGCCTATAGCACCTTTTTGAGCCCCATGCACCTTTTTCAAGACCCAAGTGCCCATTTCGGGCCCCCATGCACCTTTTTCAAGGCTCAAGCACCCTTTTTGGGCCCTCAAGCACCTTTTTAGGACCCTAAGACATCCTTTTAGGCTTAAATACCTTTTCAAGGCCCCATTAGTGCATTTTTAGGCACAAGCACTTTTTTTGAGCCCCTAAGCACCTTTTTAGGCCCCATTAGCTCCTTATTAGGCCCCCAAAACACTTTCTTTTAGGCTCAAACACCTTTTCCAAGGCCCAGTTTCACCTTTTCAAGCCCTCACACCATTTTTAAGGCCCAAGCATCCTTTTTGGGCCCTCAAGCCCCTTTTAAATCCCCCACAGTGACTTTTTAGATCATCAAGCATCATTTTTGAGCCCTCAAGCACCTTTTTAGGCCCCATGCACTTTTTTGCAGCCCAAGCATCCTTGTTGAACCCCCAAATACCTTTTTCAATGCCTCTCTTGTGCCTCTTTTTTCCCTCAAAGCCTCCCATAGGACCAAACACCTTTTTACAGGCCTTGTGAGCATCCACCTTAGCACACACCTAGAGAAAAATCCCAACTTTGGTCTTAATCTTGTCTATAAAGGCTATCAACATATACAGAAGTGTACCTTACAATTCATGGTTAGCACTTCCAGTTTTTCCACCTTAAACACCATGACTCTTCAAATTTTACACAAGTTTGTATTCATCTTTAATTGATGGCCCACACTACCATTCATTTACCCCACATAAGTGAAGGTCAATCTTCCTCTACATATCCTATTCTTCCCACATTTATGGAGATTGACAACCTTCCAAATATTTTCAAACATTCCAAAAACATTCAAACATTTAGGAACAAATCCAAAAATAGTCAAATATTTATCAAAAATCCAAAAGTATCCACATATTCCTCAAAATGCCAAAAACATCCAAAACATATCTAGAAAATAGTAAAAATGGAAATCACGTCATTTTACTAATGTTTTCAAAAATCATGGATCATTAACATGCTCACTAGTTACCCTTTTGATTTCCATGAAAAAAACACACTTTTTATTCTATTATGATGAAAACAAATTACAATCAAATAATATCTAGTGGATCATTTATTCTAGCCTCCCTTGGGGAGGTGGTGGGACAAGGTGTCTGATCAAGGGCATTTTTGTAGACCTAGTCCTAGAGGATGAGGCCCCTGGCATCAATCCTCCTCGCACCCACACAACATTCATGGGAATTGGAAATCTCCCACCATACAATTGAGCATTCAATAGTTGTGTGAATTCCCTATCCATAAATTAAGTCTTTGATCACTTTTGCTTGGGGAGTGATTGATGGTAAAGCCTCATATAATAAGCATCTTATTGGTGCACTTTTATAGTTCATTACATATCCAAAAACACATTCTCCACCAGCTTTTTTATACTTGGTATAGTGATTGCTCATTGGGCTACATCTCACCCCTTTTCATTTGATTAGTTTCCATTCTCTAGCACTCCACATCCTCTTTTGCTTCACTTAATTACTAATGTAACTACCTCACTTTTAACTTTCTCAATGCTAATCACTTTTGCAACTGCAATGAGAGGGTGTTTGATTTTGTAATTGCCTCCCTAAAAGACTCAGGTTGTGCTTGCAATAACATGAATTCATTATGCACACTTTCCAAACCCACTTGTGTCATTCTCAGAGATCATGTAGTCTTTGCACTCATGATCACTCTACCTAAAAACCAACATTATTTCCCTCTACTTGCAACTATTCCACTCATAGTTTCACTTCCAACAATCACACTCAAGCTCATTCTAAATTAACCACTATCTGGAGCTACTTCACTTCTGTTTACAATCCATCCTTACAATCTTTTTATATCAATCCCAACAAAAACATGACTTCCTTCTCTACATTATTCACTCAAACTCTCTTCATGGTCAACATTTTTCATAAGTCCTTTGCCTCACTTGTTGCTTGTATTCCTCCCTCCACCTTTAGTAGTGGCTCCACTATTTCTATATCAATCCTAGCAAAAACATGACTTCCTACTCTACATTATTCACTCAAACTCTCTTTTTGGTCAACATTTTTTGTAAGTCCTTTGCCTCACTTGTCGCTCGCATTCCTCCCTCCACCTTTGGTAGTGGCTCCACTATACTCAATCCACCTATCTCCTCTTTCATTAACTTTTTGTCCTAGAATCTCAAGGCTAATCAACTGACCCACTACACTCATCACCTCACCCACACTGACATCTTTTGTTGCTCTCTGAGCTTCTCCCACAATCTTCTCTAGTGAGGGCATCTCCCTTACTTTTGTCACTACTTCTAATACACTCTTTATCACCCCAGGTGGACTATTCTCTACCTACATCATTGATTCCTCATCCAATACCACCTACAACACCTATTGCACTATGCTCCATAACAACATCATTAATGTAGACAATGGTGTTTGTTCCACCCTACTTCCCAAACCCTCAAGTTGTGCTTGTGGCATTTTTGCATGACTTGATTCACCTCACTCATGTACTAATGCTTGAAGTTCAAATTGATACACTAGTTCCTCAAAGGTCCATTGATTGCATTTTGCCCACCATTCTTGTCTCACCCATCCTCCTTGGCTAACATCACCCTCCTATTGTAACTGATTTGGTGAGCCCAACATGCTTTCACTTACACACTTCCTCAAACTTCTCACTAAACTCAATGGTTATGCTCTTCCCTTCATCTTGCTTCATTTTTTCTGCATATTATCCACCTATTTATGGTCATTACTCACCACATTTCACACTTCACTAGCCTTTTTGCACATCCACTCCTTGCATCCTGCCACACTAGTACAATGTAAACTTCCCACTCAGCTCTAACACTCAGACACCCTGCTCTATGCCAACACATATCTTCTACCACAATCACACGATCCCACTACTAAATCATTGTTGTCACCACTAGACTCCTACAATAGTTGTGTCCACTGAGAATTACACAAAATTAACACTATTGCACACAATTGTAAGCACCACTAATCTGCAAATAATAGTTTTTCTTACTGTTATGAGCTTTTAGTACCTTGATGATGTACTTGACTAGAGGTACTCGGATGAAGTCATGATATTTTATTTGTCTTTGGTTTCTCACTATAGTGATCCTTTAATATTCTTCATTATTGGTGTCCACTTCTAAGTAGCTCCTCTCATCTAGAAGGCCATGTGTACCTTGACTAGTTTTATACAATATCTTAGGTGAGGTTCTTTATTTGATATGTGACTATTTACATTCCCATTTTCACTTACTATGGCTATAACTTTTGTTCTTACTAGTTATCGCACCTTTCATGTACATCACCTATATGTAGTTGTACTTCTTAGCATGATACAATATTTATATCACCATAGCTAAGCTAGTGGTGATTGTATTAGGTCACTTTTTACTAAACACTCTATGATGAGAATTAATTTGCATCTCTTTGCAAAAAGTGATAGTTATTTGCATTCATTTAGTTTGCATTTTTATCTGGGGTTCCTTGAAAACAAATAGCTAGCACAAAATTTAGACAAGCTTAACAAACATCATTCAACACTCAATAGAACACAAAAAAACATACACATACATGGTTAACACTCAAATATTGTGGACTTTTTCTCATCACAAAACTATCACCTTGCATCACACTTCATTTACATATACCATTTTTTCCAGCTATTTCATTATGTGGCCTTCAAATCTCAAATAATTATGGTCACTAATTTCTCCTATTTCACCTCATGCTTCTTTACACCACATCATCTATTACATTGTTTGACCTTTGAATCTCAAACAATTTTTGTCACTATTCATTACACCATTCATCATATTGTATACATTCACTATTTCACCTATTCTTACCGGGATTGCAAGTTTCATTTGTGACTTTTGAATGTCAAATATTGAGTCGCATTCCTTCACTTCATTTCATTTCTAGCACATTCATTTTCTTCCATACATTTATTTCCATCTATCATTTCATTTCATCACATTTCCCCATATTTAACTTTTCATATCACTTCATTTATCATTTTCTTTCATTTCATCATAATTCACTTATCACATAATTTCATTTATCATTCTTTCCCACTTCATCTATCCCTATCATTTTCTTTCACTTCATTTACCATATCATATCATTAGACTTCATTTATCATATCATTTCATTGTATTTTATCATATTTTATCATGTTTTATCATGTTTCCTTTACTCACATTTCATTTCTTATTTCATCTAATCACTTTACCTATTATTTCATCACATTGCATTCTATTTACACATGTCCTACCATCACATTTCACTTATCATTTCATTTTTCATTTTTCATTCATCCATGATTTTATATTTCATGTCATTGCATTCCATCGATACATTTCATTGATCACATTTCATTTATCATTCCATCCCATTTCATCCATTATGGTTCTTCACATTTCATTTAATTTATTCATTTCCTCTTATCCCATTTCATTTTATTAGATCATATTTAATTTATACACTTCATTTCCTTTCATTACATTTCATTCACTCATTACAATTACATCTCATTTCATCATCGCATTTTGTTATCCTCTATACAAATTTTTTACTTTTCATATCATATCATTACCTTACATTGCAATTCATTACATCACATTTAATTCATTATATCACATTTCATTTTTACAATTCATTATATTACATTTTATTTCATTACATGTCAGTTATATATCACATTCCATTTCATATCATTTACACATATTTCATTACATTCATACCCTTACATTACATTTATGTCCATCACATTTTATTTCATTTATACATCTTGTTACCTAACATTTCATTCACACATCTCATTAGCACATTTCACTCATACATATCATTGAACTACTTTAATCACTATCCACATATCATGTTATTTTATATACGACATTAATCATCCATAATTCATCAACATCTAAAACTATCATATAAATCAAATCACAACATCACATGCATACAAGAGTCCATGATACAACAAGTGCAACATTAGAATATGTCAACGATTGGATAATCATATATCAAAAGGATGGCATCAACATGAACATAAAAAGTTCACAAAGCATATCCACATTGACATCAATAGGTCCTCATCAATGATACACATGATAAATTAATAAAAGTGTGCTACAAAATGATACATAGATCAACCCTGAGTCTCACCATCTACATCATTTATTGGTGTCTTCTTTGGAGATCCCTAGTTGCTGGGGGAAATCCTCTCATCTCAAGAAGCCTGCTTGATCACACCTATCACTGGTGTAATAGGTATGGTTGTGATCATTTGACTAGTCATAGCCCCATCTATCCTTGATGGAAGTGGTGGTGGTGGTGGTGGAATCAATGCCATCAATGCCATGAACACATGCAAAGTGCTCGTGGGCTGGGCAATCTATGTTCCCATCACTCCTATCTATGCCCCCATTGTATTAATCCATATCTCCACTCTTGATAACTCACTCAATCTATCTAGTTGTAGCTGCACCTAGGGTGGTATATGCTACTTCCCTAGTGGCCCATGCCTCTAGAATCAGAACTTGTATCCACTACCTCTCTAGCCAAATAAATTACACATCATCAAGTAACTTGGCCCTAAACTACTTTGTCCTTCTCTGACTCACATCATCTTCTCACTGACTAGACCTTACACCACTACCTATACCTCCCCTCATCCTTACCCCACCTTGGAAATGGATCCCTCTATTTCTCTCTATAAGCCTCTGCACTGGGCCCCATGTAATCACCCTTGGCTATGGTAGCATTGCTACTTTGCCTCACCCTCCATATCTCGCCCATATCCTTGCTCCACCCTTGGCTCTGCCTCTAGCTTGGTACTGACCCCTACCTCTCCCTCATCCACCCTTATCATCCCCATCATCCCCTCTATTCAACTAATCCTCAATCCTAGGTATTGGTTCTGCAAGATTCATAGATCTCAGGAATGGATGCTCGCAGAAACATTGTGCATAATCTCCCTCCATCCCTACATCTGCCTCCCCATCCCTCAATGCCCATACTTTAAGTTTCTCTATCATCTACAAAAATTCCTCCCAAAAGGCATCATACTCCAAGATCAGCCCCCACACTATCATCTCTGAATGAACTCATGCATAATATGTTGATCCATGTGGCATGCCCTACCACTGACCAAATTGTCTCACTACCCTCCTAAAAAAAATTCTCTAGATCTCTACTATAATATGGCCAAGTAAAAATCTTGGACAAAAGAAGTATACCTACTCATCATTATCCTTTTTCCATGCCTCAATAAAATTATATGTCCTCCATAGTACCTCATCCATATCATCCACCATCAATACTTTGTCTGTCCCAGATGGGGTTGCATAATCACACTTGAATAGGTATATGTGTATGGAATATCCTATGATTGTTGATTCAAGCATATTGGTAGAGTAATAGGAAGGTGTTCTCATGTCCATCTTTGTAATAATACTACACTTGCTGATAGTAATGAGGCACCAGAATACACAACCTAGTGCAAATCATGATATAAATGGGCCAATATGCAGTTGTCCCATGCAAACCTCCACGACTGATCAATCATGTCTTGGATAATCTAACCCCATCTCACTAGACATCCCTATCCTCTCCTATTTGGAAACAAAAATTGACATATCAATCTGGCCAACACAATAGGAAATGGGTCATACTGTAGCATCTAAAACTAGGATACACTGTCATCCCTGATGCTATCATCACCAAATACATCTCTAAATGTTGCCCCATCTTTAGTCTGATCATAGTACATAAGGTCTTCCACTATATGAATCTTGAGAATCTAGTATATATCCTCTAGAGATATCATCATCTCCCTTAGCATCATGTAGAAGTTGTTGTGGTCCGAGTGTCATCGCTCGATCATAGCTATCAATAATCCTCTGTTCACTCGAAACTAAGGCATCTGTAACAAATAGGTGAATCCACATCTATCAATAACTTGTCAATCTAGTATGGACAATATACCAATCAAATCCAATGGCCATGGGTAAAATCCCCACATCATGATCTTGCACCCTCGTACTTTTTTCATCAAACAATAAAATAACAACATCACTTTTTCTTGCAAGTGATCATCCTACATCAATCAAATTTCAAACATCTAGCTACTAAGCTAATGGTTGTATCTTGGACCCATTATTTACCCTAATCTATATCCTGAGCTAGACATTTTCATTTTCCCTACTCTATTTCCTAAGGGGGTATCATTTCCTATATATCCAAAATCATTAGATTGCTATTACAACATCACTTTGTGACTACATGATCCCTACTATTTGCTTGTTATGAAAACTCTAGCTTTTTGTGTTATCTTATGCTCAATAAATGTTATGCAATCCATTTCTACTATTCCACACATCATTAGCACTATTTTCACACATGAATGCACTACAAAAATGATTTACCTTATTTCTTGATCCATAAGTGCTAATTAATTGATCGATCTTGCTATTACTGACATATGCATTACTAAACTTATTATAAGAACTATTTGATTCAATGGGTGTGCTATTCAATGTGAAAGTTCTACCAAAGTATTGATATGCACTATTTACACACAAAAAAGTGTTGTAAGAGTTAAAAGTGCTCAAACCTCTATCATATGTGCTCTAACGTGGCCTATCAACATGACCCTATTGACCCAAAAAACCCTCAAAAGTAAATGCGCTAATCTAAGTTTTATATGCACTATAGGATACATCATATGCATTATATAAAAAAACATATGTGCTATTTTTTTGTGCATGTGCTAATTTGGTACAAACCTGGGGCTTCATATGCACTATTTCAATATGCAGATGTGTTATTCTATTGGGCAAATGTGCTAAAATATTTTCAATGTGCTAAAAGAAATAGTATAAGCACTAAAACATCTAAAATGCCACATTCATGATAGAAATCCACACAAAAATTGTAAAACTCATGTAAAAAATTTCAAATATCTTAAAAATAGAGGATCTCAACAACTCACCAAGGCACTGTAGTTAGTTGGATGTGCAAACCTATGAGCCCTCTTAAATCTATGCTCTTGTAAAGGGACCACCATCCTTGCTAGCTTAGAGCTCCAAATCACCAAAAGTCAAAAGGGAGTATGAAAATGACAAGGGAAAATGATCTTTTGACCTATTTAACCCTCCTTAGGGGTATTTATGTGACATTTTTTTCCCTATGCACCCAAATTAAAACTTTTTTTGCTCATTTTCTTGAATTAGGTATTATCCTAAACCAACTTGATCATCCCCATCTATCAATTATCCACATTGTTAGAAATGAAATTGGAATATGCATATTTTTGCACATCATTTTTTTCCAATTTCATTTCTGAGGGGGCAATATACTGAGTCATAAAAAAATTTCAAATATCAAAATTGTGCTACGCTAACCAAAATTTTAACATTAAATCAAACCAGTGCATTCAATCAAGTTATCCTAAATGAAGGATTTAAAAACATTGCAATATCAAATCAAACATCAAATCATTAGTGATTAGATAATAAATTATCAACAATTAGGCATCATATCAACCTCAAATCAATCAAACATCATCAATCAGATAGTCAATTATCCACATATGACCTGAAATCAAAAAATTAGACAATCTTTAAACTAATATGCTTTGCATATTAGCTCAAAGAGATGCATTTATAGACACCCAAAATTTGGAAAAGACCTAAAACAATGCAAGTTTCAATAAAACAATGCAAATTAAGGATAAAATTAGAGGAAAACAATAGATTTTTAAATCAATCATTACATCAAGACATTAATCAATCAAATCATCTATCAAATCAAAAAGGACTAAATCAACTTTAAAAGGAGTAAAATAATTCACAAAATCATAAAATGAAATTTAAAAAAAAAAGGAAAAAGAAAAACAGAAAAGTTGAAAACAAATGGAACACGTATTAAATCAATAGAGCAATTTATCCTCATAAAAATGAAAACCCTCCCTTTTTCATGTTATTTAGTATTATTTAACACTTGTTTAGCTTATTACATGCATATATCATAGCATTCCAAAGCGTTTTTATACCCATATAATCTACCTTCTCACATAGATTTTACAGAGACATTTGTAGATGTGCATTCATAGCATACTCCCGTTCTAGAACTTTTACTGAGATGTTGGTCTAAGAGAAATCTTAGTGGTTGTAGTTAGGGAAACATGGGATGTTCGTAGAGTCTCTATTTGACAATGATTTCGTGGGTTTAGACTAGTTTGTTGTCATTCTATTTACACTATGCTCTAAGGTCTCATGAATATGTGAATCCATCGTGTACACTTACAATCAAGAAAAAAAATTCCATTTCATGCTACCCTTCTTAACATGCTTGTGAAATCCTATTTTTTCTATTTCAAAGACCTCCCACACTTTTATCTCTGAAGTAGAAAAAATGATTTTTAATGTCAAGTTTGACATAAATTTGAGGGTTCCACTAGTGGCTCTTTCTAGGGATGCATATTGTTTTGGAATATGACAAGAATTTAGCTATTTATGGGAGAATATAATACAAAAAGGATAGGGCCAAAATATTTCATCACCTTTACTAATGCATAAGCTTTCTTTTCATTTATGTCATAATTCAATTCAAACCTTTGCAGACTTTTACTAAAGAATGTAATAGGTTGTCCATATCCCTCCTCATTCTTTTACAATATAATAACAACTATTGTATCATATGAATCAATAAAAAATATTCTAAAGGGTTTCTTAAAATCAAGAGCCTTTAGAACCAGTGCTTCATTAATTTCCCTTTTTATATTAGAGAAATCCTATAATTCTTCATCATCCTAGATCAGCTTGGCTCCTTTCTTTGATATTTTGAAAATAGGTTTTCCTATCTCTACAAATTTTGAAACAAATCTTCTTACAGAGTTAATTTGCCAAAAAAATGTCTAAATAGCTTTAATAGTTATAGGGGCCTTTATATTATCAATTGTAGCTACTCTTTTAGGATCTCTTTAAACGTCATCCTCTGATACAATATGTCCAAGGAGTTTTCCTTCTGTGACTCCAAACTAATACTTCTTTGGATATAAACATGATCCATACACAAAGGCCCTTTTGAAAATATTTTCTAAAAGATTACAATGATCCTTTTCTTTATTTTAATAAGAAGTAAGATCATCTTGATACATCATCTGAATGAGATCAATTGGACCTTCAAAAGAAACATCCATAGCTCTTTGAAAAGTGGCCCCTACATTGGTTAACCCAAAGTCCATTCTTGCATATACGTATGTTCCCCATAGAGTAGTAAAATATGTCTTGATCTATTTTGATTCCCCCCACTTTGACTTGGTTGTAACCAAAGAAGCCATCCATCATAGAAAGGAGTTCATTTCTTGTTACCTTTTATAATAATACCTTCATGTTTGGAAGAGTATAATTATCCTTCAATGATGAGATGTTTAGATTTATGAAATTAATGCACAACTTTGTATCCCCATTTCTTTTTTCTTATAGGAGCTAGATTGGAAACTCGTGCTGAGATTCTAATAGGTTTAATGATTTTTGTATCTCTCATCTTTATGAGTTATTCCTTCATATTTGGTTTCAAAATTGGATTTATATGTGTATTAGGTTTAGCATCTGGCTTCAATGGTAGCCCATGTTGGTAAAAATCATCTTTATAAGCTTTCAATTCATCATAAGTCCATGAAAGTACATGGTTTCACTTTCTCAACAAAGAGATGAAGTCTAATCTTACTTTAGGAGTCAACTTCTACCAATAAAGATTTCCTTTGGGGAATTTTCATTTCCAAGATTAAATTTATCAATTTCTTTAGGTATAGCAGTAGGTTTATGAGTTTTGAGATTCTCATGTTCATCAAAAATAATTTCTAGTGCCACTAATTCTTTGAGTATTTTATTAGATATGAGATGGATAATGTCTTCTCCAAAAAAGGTTTCTTCATGATAGTGATTCTCTACAAACTATTCCAATCAATGTTTTGATCGTGATAATGTCCTTCACATGTAAAAAAGTCAAGAAAATATTTTTCATCACCAAAAACTTGCCAATTGTGTACATTGTCTAGTATAGATATTATATTTTTCATTTTGACATGCACAATATCTTTTAATGAGATATATATTTATTTGATAGCTATATTGGCCATCATATTGGTTAAAACATTTTCACTCCTATCAATCAATTTTGTTAAAAATACATAAAGCATTAAATTAAATCCTAGAAGTATTTTTTGTATTGCTTCAATCTTGAATTCTTATATTTAAACTGACTTCTCATTTGAGACCCTATTAGTTTAGAGTCTACCAAGACTAATAGGATTTTAATCTTGTGCATTTTAGTCATATTCAATCCCAATAATAATACTTCATATTTAGTAATGCTATTAGTACATTCAAAATTTAGTAAAAATGAGTATCTGAAGATTTTTTTAGGAGATACAAGAATTACTCCTACACCATTACCTTCCTTTCTACAAGCTCCACCAAAATACATCTTCATAATCCATCAATTTCTTCTTGTAAATAGACTTAATTGGACTCAAGTTTAACTTGAAACTATCTATATCATTTTGACAGAAGTTAAATCCATAATTAAGACTAAAAATTTCCACCATATCTGTGAACTTTTTCTCCCTATAAATTCTAACATATTTTTCATTTACAAGAATGATCTCATAAGATAGGTCTAATTAGATGTGTCCTCTAACCAAGTTATACCATTGTCTTGAAAGTATCATACCATAATAAGATGGAATTTTGAACACAGTCACATCCATCTTATATGATATATCAAGACATTAGGGAAACCTAAATTCAATACCTTTCATCATTCCTCCCACTGGTACCTACCAATTTTCCATTATATATAACTTCCCATAAGGTTTCTCCATATTTAAACTCAATTCTTTAATGACATCAATAGGCATAATATTCACTATAATACTTGATTCTATCATACAATTTATTAATAATTTATTATTTATTAACAAAGTCCAATAAAAGAGATCTACATGTGGTAAATTCTCATTTATGTTGGTACCAGATAAATAACTGGTTCATCGTTAGCCTTTTTTGAATTATCCTCCTTATTTGATTTAGATAGAAGATCTAAGACTTCATTTCCTTACTTTAGGATCTTGACAATCTCAAGGAATGGAAATGGAATTTTTATTTGAGATAAAGCATTTTAAATGAATGATTAGCATTTTCGACCTGCTTACCCACTATTTTCTTATTGAAAGAATGAATTTTCTTTACTTTTTTTTTATTTAGTACTACCTTTTCATTATCCTTTATACGTAAATCCATTTTTGGCCTATTATTATTTTCTATTGGTGATTTTCCATTTTCAGTATATATAGTCTTGTTTCTTAATCTATAACCACTTTTGGCATGTTTCACTATTGCAATAGTGTGGGCTCTTCTTTCTTCTTCAATTAACCTCCTCACCTTTGGATTTTATTCCTCATCAAAGAAAACTTGTTGTGATCATTTTTGTCTTTCCCTCTTCATTTCAATATCAAGAATGTATTCATCCTCTAAAGAATCAACATCTCCTCAAAGTGGTTTTGATGACAAAGTGTTAATAGTCAATTGTTCTTCATGTTTCCCTTCTTCTTCTAAGACACTATGATAAATTAAGACCTAATTAGAAGCATGTTAAAATTTAGAAATTTTACACCAAGGACCATTCTTGATATAATTATTATTTCTCTTTAGAGGGTTAGGAATTTCATTTCTCCTTATGGGTTTTTCATTCTTCCTTTGGTATTGTATGGCATATCGTACAATTTAAATTTGTAAGGTCGATCATTTCTATCAGATCTAAAATATTTACTTTTATTTTGATTAAATTTTAAATCCTTAATTATATTTAGAAATTTTTTAATCTTATCGTTATCCTTATTTTTCTTTAGGGCTTTGCGATTGAACAATTTAGCATCTTCTCTCTTGCCAATCTTACCAACATCTTTCCTATCATTTTCAATGGTTGTTGCAACTTTGAAGGATTATTGCAATGTGTTGGGCCTATGAGACCTTATTTCATAGTGAAAATTTCTATCAAATTTACTTAAATAAAATATAATTATGAAAGAATTTGTTGGCCTGATCTCTCTTGGTATTTTATTCAAGACCTTGTTAAACCTCTTGAGTTTTGTCATTCATTCATTAGAATTCTTCTTTATACTTATTTATTCATGAGATTCAAAGGATGTGTCTATTGGAAATATAAGAGGAGTAACTAATAATTACCACAAAAATAATTCCCAGATCCCTTAGATGTCAGTAGAAAACAAACTTTGTTAAAACTACCCTCTGTTGAAGCTCGGTAACAAACAAAATGTTATAACTCAATAAATGCTTAACATGAAAATATTAAGATATTATTTGTGATTAATATTTCTTTAACTTAGTTTCAAATGCATAAAATAAATAGCATGAACACACTTAACACCAAGATTTAACATGGAAACCCAATTTGGGAAAAACCACCAATTGCAACTAGTTACTGATTTCCACTCTTTTGAAGTGAGCCCTACCAGGAGCCAACCCTGTTAAAGATTATAAAACACATTGTTAGTTGTGACCCTATTAGAGGATTTGATCACCCTATTAGGAGTGGCCTTGTTAGAGGCCTTTCAACAATTCAATAGAAATGCCACCTTGTTAGAGGATTTATAATTAGTTGTTAGGCCAACTCTGTTAAGAGATTTAGATCACTGCTACAATGGTTAGAGAGTAACAATGAGATAACCTTTTTCTTGATGCAACTAAATTTTTGATTATAGATCTCAATTCTAGCTTGTATACTTGATCCTTCTTGATCAAATGTATCTTTGCATCTCAACAAGGATATTCTACTTATCATTCTAATTCACTTCCTCTTGGCATCATCAGATCTTCAATTATGTTCCACTATACTTCTTTTCAATCCTCAACTTGACCTTATATTTATATCTTTCCTATTATCAAGTTGGCTTGAATACAACTTAGAATAACTAACATTCATATTCTCAATCAGCTAGAACCAATAGATAAATCAATTGAACTCAACATGCCAAAACAAGAAAATCCTTCATTAGCCAACCTTGCATGATAGAAACTAACTCAAAAATGATTTTCCTATCTTAAACAAGTGAACTTGGTTGACACTTCATATTCACAAATTCCCTTCGGTGATCGAGTGAGCTTGGTTAACACTGGTTCCATCCAACACACACTTCATTAACCGAGTGAGTTTGGTTAACACTCAACTTTTGAAAACTTTCCTTTGGCGCTTGAGTGAACTCAGTAGACATAGTATTCTAAACTCAAAAAGCTCTAGAATTCTTGACAAATAGAAGCCTAAGTGAGCTTGGAATTTACTGACTAGTAATGATATGACATTTGTGTAACATCTAAGATAATACACAATTAATCAGTTATTTTCAACAATCTCCCTCTTTGACATTGATGACAACACAACATGTCATAATACAATGAAATTTTTAGAGAAAGAATAAAGTAAGGAACATATCCTTAGTTTCCTTTTGATTCTGATCCATGAAAACTCCCTCTATCAGTGTCAACTCCTTCTGCCTTAATTTTCTCCCTCTATCAAAAAACTTCTGTCTTCAACATCTTCTTCTGATAGAAAATTTTTTCTTTGATATCAGACCAAGTTCATTCACCCTTATTGAGATCTATTTCTCTATTTCTTTATAAAAATATTATGAGATATGATAGAAAACTTCTCCCTCTTTGACATCTCATGCCAAAGACAATATTTAGTGAATATCAATGTATCTTATATACTGATTCATTTGCAATATTCTTTTTGTCAATACTACACCAATTGATTGATCTTCAACATGCTCTGGTTAATGCATCACTAAACTCTATTTAGTGAGCTTCAGATAGGGGAATGTCCCCTAGCTTACCTCTTAGATACATAAATGCATCTTTAGGTAATGTTTGGTGAATATATCTACAATTTGTTCTTTAGTGTTGACATATTTCAATCTAACTTCTTTATCTTGTACCAATTCTCTCAAAAAATGATATTTTATAGCAATGTGTTTTGTTTTGGTATGCATCACTGGATTCTTTGATATATTAATTGCATTGCTATTATCACATTATATAACCATTGGATCCTTGATCTCTATCTTCATACCTACCAATATTTTCTTGAACTAAACAATATTAGAACAAGTAACTACTACTACCACATATTCTACCTCTATAGTGGACTAAGAAATACAATTTTGTTTCTTGTTGTCCAAGACACTAGTCTTTTATTAAGAAAGAATACTCCACCACTGAATTTATTTTTTTCATAAATACTTCCTCCACAATTAGCATCTATGAATAATTTTAAATCCAAATTACCTCTCATTTTGTACCATAAACCATAGTCTTTAGTACCTTTAAGATATCTCATGATTCTTTTGATTTCCATCATGTGATTTTCTTTGAGATTTGCTAAGAATCTTTCCACCATATAGATTGCTAATGCAATATTAGGCCTTTTATGCACTACATACTGCAATTTTCCAATCATTGATCTACATGTGGTCTAATCTACCTCTTTGGAATCATCATTTTTGGAAATCTTATGTCCAGTAGACATAGGGGTTCCAACTAGTCTTCAGTCTTCCATTCCAAATTTCTTTAGTATCTCCTTGATATATTTAGATTGATTAATGTACATATAATGTTTCTTCTTTTGGATCTACAATCGAACAAAGAATTTTACTTCTCCAAGCATAGAAATCTCAAATTATTTACTCATCTCTTCTTAAAATTCCTTGCACAAGTCATCATTTCCTATGAATAAAGTATCATCCATGGATATTTCTTCAAACACAATCTTCTTATCTAGTCCTTCTTTGATATATAGACTACTATTATCATTTGTTCTTTGAAACCCAATCTATATCAAGTAGTTATGAAGTCTTTCATACCAAGCTCTAGGAGCTTGGTTGAGACCATATAATGTTGTGTAATTTTTAGACCCTATATCTTTGCTAGGATCTACAAAACTTTTAAGTTGTTCTATGTAGACTTCCTCATTAAGAATTTCATTCAAGAATATAGATTTTACATCCATTTGATAAATTTTAAATCCTCTATGTGCTACATATGCTAGTAAAGTTCTAACATATTCTAATCTTGCAATAGGAGAAAAAGTTTCACCATAGTCAATACCTTCTTCTTGAGAATAATCTTTACATACTAACCTTGCTTTATTTCTGAAAACTTCTCCATCTTCATTTATCTTATTTATGAATACCTACTTTGTGCCAATTGCATTTTTATCCTTGGGTCTAGGAACAAGAGTCCAATTTTTTTCTTCTCTATCTGTCTATTTCTTTATTCATTTCTTCAATCCAACTTTCATTATCCAAAGAATCTTTAATACTTTTAAGTTTAAGTTAAGCAAGTAAACATGTACCTTTCAATTTGTTTCTTGTCATTATTCCATCTTATTTGTCTCCAATGACCTGGTCAGGTGCATGATGCCTTCTAACATATCTTGCTAACAAAGCTACTTTAGATTTAGAGTCTATTTCACTAATTTCTTCATGATCTTCAGTGATAAGCTCGAGTCCCACTATTTGTAACTTGGGTCCATTAGACTCAATTTTCTCTAGTAGCAACTCAGTAGCTTCTAACTGCAACTCAAGTCCTTCAAATTGTGAATCAGGTTGCACTGATTGCAACTCAGTAGCCTTTGAATATTTTGGGGACTTAGGAGGTGAGGCCTCCTTTCTTCCAAATAGATTTGGAAGAGTATTAGGTTCTTAGTAAAAAAATCTTTTGTAATCCTTAGACTCTTTGTTTCTTTCTTCTTCACTCTTTTTTGCAAACTCATCAATTCTTACATGTGTACTTTCTATGATTTTATAAGTAGATAAATTCAAAAATTTGTATTCTTTACTTCTATAGGAGTATCCTAGGAATATGCCTTCATCATCTTTGACATAAAATTTACCTTTCCTAGATTCTTTCAAGATATAACATTTGCTACCAAATACTTTCAAATAACTTATATTAGGTTTGTATGTTGACATTTCAGTCAAGATTGCTTATTAGTGACACACACAATTAATCAGATAGCTAACTACTACTGAGCTTATTGTATAGTTAATAATGTTAACCAAGAAATTTAGGCTCTACTGAGTCCTACAATTGCTACCAAGTACTAGGAATAGTATTCAATTTGCATTGAGTAGTTTCTACTTGGTTAATGATTATCAGTGTAAGCAAAGCTCCTTAGTGTTTACCTAGTTTCTCAGTGCAAACTAAGCTCTACAGTGATTACTGAGTTCACAAATTTAGCAATGTGAATCCAGCATTGACTGAGCCACACAGTGTCTACAAAGTGACTCATTTTAAACTGACCTTGTAGCAATAGCATCGACTAAGCTATGTAGTGTGAATTAAGTCATTCAATTTAAATGTTGAGTTTCACAATATTCACTGAGTCACCAATGCAAGCCAAGTTTAGACTACTTAGAAAGTGATTAGTATGGACCAAGCTTCTATGTCTACCAAGTGTATGATGATTTTGAGTATTAATAATGGATGTCATGTATCATAACCTCATCAATTTTGTCTTTAGAACTTGAGTTCCTGCAGTTGGGCTGACTTTGTGTATTTTGATGAAACTTGAATTGTAGCCAATTTTGATGAATTATAATTTGGATTGGTATATATGTAATGTATTGTATCACATCCAAAGATATGAAATAAGTAATTAGCAAGGAGTAAGAAGCAAAAGTGTGAAGTTCAAGGCTACAAGTAGTATAAGAAGCAACAAAGATTTATCTATCACAGCAAGGTGATCATTACACTCAAAAGAATCTCATTCAACAAATCAAGTTGTAGATTAGATCTCAGGCACTAGTTCATCCTAACAGGTGGAACAATTAAATCCTTTCACAAGGTAGACTTAACAATCTTTTGTAAATCTCTTTACTAAGTGCATACTTCATTGGATGTTTGTGAATCCTTTTGCAAGGTGGACGTATCAGTCCTTATTGCTCCTAATAGGGAAAATCATCAGAAGTGATCATTATAAGCCTTAACTAGTGAACTTTATACTACAATACTAGATTTTATGGGAATCATCCCCACCCCAATTTTACTTTCTATTTGGAAGGCTTCTGGGTCACCATATTGTGTGTCAAAGTGTTATGAATGTTTTAATGCTTTCAATTTTTCATGCATGCAATTAGATCATAATACACATGAAGGATTAGCTAGTAAATAAGGATTACATTTTATTAGTTACTAATTCACCCCTCCCCTCTCGATAACTTGGCCTATCATATATTACCAACAATTGGTATCAAAGCTTTATGGTTCTTAAAAAAAAATAATAGCTTTAGCAAAGATCAAAGACTATGGAGGTATTCAAACTTGATAAGGCTATTCATAATGAAAATCTAGATTTGGAAATGACTATTAGGAAACTTAAGAAATAAAAGGAGAAACTATCTCGGTCCTTGAAAAGAAGAAAAGATCTTGCAGTATAGATTAATGACAAACTCTACATTGAAGAAAGAATTGAAGACATCCATTCAAAAAGTAATTTAGTTGAAGCTAATCAAGTTTAAGGAGAATCAAAGATTTATCCATCACAATAAGGAGATAATTATACTCAAAGGAATTGCATTTAGCAAATCAAGTTGTAGATCAGAGATCAGCCACTGGTTCATCCTAATAGGTGGAATAATTAAATCCTTTCATGAGGTAGACTTAATAGTCTTATAAATCTCTTTGCTGAGTGCATAATTCATTGTATGTTTGTAAATCATTTTGTGAGGTATACCTACTAGTCCTTATTGATCCTAATAGGGTAGATCATTTTTGGCCTCCCAATTAGATCAATAACTTGGTTCTAAGAACTCAACTCATGGATTAGACATCCAAAATGAGAAGTTATCTTTTTAATAGAGAAGGTTCATTTAAATTATCAACCTGAGGATGTATACTTGAAACAAGCCTACAAAGTATATGCACCATGAAACTCTCTAATATATTCTATTATTGCAAAATATAAACTATAACAATTCTGAAAATAAATCTAAATACACAATAATGGCTGCAAGAAACTGCACAGTAATGGCTATAAGAGCTGTATACTACAAACTACAACTTTTCAAATATGTCTGAATATCAAATTCTTGATTACAGTTTTGAATATATAAGATTATTGAATCTCTAAACAACATCTAATAAGTGTCCCATCATTCCTTTAAACAAGGAAGAGATTTATTACAAAACTAATGACTAAGTGTGCTGATTTTCAGTTCCACATTTTTAGTATCCACTCAAGTACATGGTTCTCCTTTATTATTTCCAATTATATCAAACCCTTTTACCACATTGTGATCCTCCTTTTTCTCTTTCTAGATCATTTTGAAAAGCTAAATTTTATTAAGAAATGTGGAATTTATGGCTATTTTACTGAAAGTGGTTTTATGTTGTTTGAAAACATGCAACCTTTTCTTCAGTCAAATTCTAATCCATGGTGCTCATTAAGTGTTTTAAACTAACTCAAACTCTCAAAAGGGTTTGTGCTCCTTGTTTTCAGCTTTCCAAAACTCTATAAAATTCTTAATTTGATTAAGAATTGAGAGAGATGTGACTATTTTTCTATAACTGACTTTTGACTTTTCTTCATTTCCTACAATTGCTAATTATTGACAAGTGTCAACTTGCTTCTCCTTCTTCCCAACTGCATGAACAACCCAAATACCTCACAAACAATATGTTAATCACCTCAAGATAATTATATTTCAATAATAACCACTTATCATAATAAATCGTCATAATCTAGCATCAACTAGCTACACATACAAATGTTAATCAATCAATCATTTATCATAGTTAATGCTTCACAAATCAAGTCAATGCATGGAAATGACTTGGGAATATATTGAAATAATTGGATGAATTATTATAATAAATAAATATAGATATGCCATTTTATAGGCTAATCAATCATTAGAAGTGATCATTATAAGCCTTAATCAGCCAAGTTTATATTATAGTACTAAAGCTTTTGGGTATCATCCCCACCCAAGTTTTACTTTTGATTTGGAAGGTTTCTGGATCACCATATTGTGTGTCAAAATGTTACTAATATTTTTAGTTTTTCATTCTTTCAATTAGATCAGAATTCACATGAAGGATTAGCTAATAAATAAAGATTAAATTTTATTAGTTACTAATTCACCTCTCCCCTCTTAGTATCTTTTCCTATCATATATTTTTAACAATTGGTATTAGAGCTTTGTGATTCTCAAAAAAAAAATTAATAGCTTGAGAAAAGATCAAAGTCTATGGAGGTATTCAGACTTTGCAAGACTATTAACAATAAAAAAGCTAGATTTGGAATTGGCTATTGGACAACTTAAGAAAATAAAGCAGAAACTCTCTCAGTCCTTGAAAAGAAGAAAAGATCTTGCAATACAGATGAATGAAAAACTCTACATGGAATAAAAAATTGAAGACATCCATTTAGAAAGTAATTCAGATGAAGTTAATGAAGCAATCAATGAACTATTAGAAAAGAATAGTACACTTCAAGAAGAAATCAAAAAATTGAAAAGAGAACAAGAAATTCAATCAGTAAGATTGTCTAAAGTCATGGAAGAGACAAACAAAATAAAAGAATAGTTAGAAGGAAAGAATAATGAAATTCAACATCTATCCCTTCGACAGGTAGACTTCATTGATCAACTTACTAATGCAAATGAAGAAATCATGAATCTAATATCAGAGAATGAAAGATTAAAGAATAATCTAAACATTGAAAAGCAAACCAATGAGAGGATGATGAAATATCGAGTAGACATGGATCAACTAAATGAGAAAATCCAATATAGACAAAAATGAAGAGTAGGAATTTGATATATAGAAGAAGTAGAATCATCTAAGAAAGGAGCTAAAAAGAATCAAAGACCTACTTGCAATCATTCTGGTAAGATAGGTCATACATCAAATAAATTTTGGAGAAATGGAAAAGCTAAATTCAATGGAAAATGCTACAATTGTAACTAGCATGGTCATAGAGCTAATGAATGCAAAGAAAAATCTAAATTTTAGGGAAAATGTCACAAATGTAATAAGCATAGGCACAAATATTCTTAATGAAAAACTAAGCTATTGAATCCAACAGAATAGATTGTAAAAGCTATATTTGGTTGGGACTAAAACACTTGGTGTAGATCTCACTACTATGGAGAATTTGGACACATTGGAATGAGTTGTGTAAAACATCACATGAGGACAAGAGACACCAGTAAAAGATGTTTTATTTGTATAGAACTTGGTCATCTTGCTAAGAACTATATGAACACTAGAAGAATTGAAGATGAAAAGAAATCCAAGGCTAATAACATTAGAATGTAGATCAGACATTAGTAAATTCCAAAATCTTCTGAGAATGAAAGTCTAAGAAATGAAGCACATGTCACTCAAGAATTAGGTGGCTCAAGTATTTCTATTTGATCTCTCACAAGATGTACCAGAGCTAAGATTCTGAGGCAGACATCCTACATCAGTTCTAGTTAGTCAAAAAAAAAGAACCATATTAGCATTCAAGATGCAAAGGGATCACTGAGTATCCAAGGAAATGTTAGTCATTACCAAGCTAGGTTAGGTTGCAAGACCCTGCCAAGCAAGGTCAAGAGTTACTAAGTTATTGTGTGGACACCAAGTCATAGATGACTAACAAAAATTGATATCAAGCCAAGTGGAATATAGTTTGTCATTAAATAAGTGATCATACTAGGCATTTATGGTGATAGAAGGTGACATTTGATAAAAGGGGAAGAATTGAATTCATTTATCACTATGAATTTTCAAGAGCTATTTGTGTAGAGCGATTTTAGTGCATCCAAGAAATCTGTGCAAATTAACATTGATTTTTTATTATTTTCTCAAACCCTACTAAGTGATAACATCCTCCAACAATAAGACAAACAAAGGGTCTGAGATGCTTTTCCTTGGAGTTGAATGGAAAGCACCAGATTTTAAGTTGAGTTCGGCTACTGCAAAAACCCTAGATCCAATCAAAACTCAATTTCAAATTCTATGAAAGGTACTTCTGGTAAATGATATTCATTCAAATTTTTTATGTTCTATTCAAGACATAGGAACCTTAGAGATGGAAAAAACCTTGAAGAATCTGTGCATGAATGGTGTGTTAAAACTAGAGCATCAACACGTGCAGGTGAAGAGTTTGACCCACATTCCACACATGCCCCAAGATTTTTAGATAAGGTGGATAAGATTTATCCTTAGCCGTGTGCATAATGGGAAGTTATGGTTGGAGCAACCTATTTTGATAAAAAAGAAAATGATCCACTAGATCACAGGGCTTCTAATGCTAGCCAAGGAAAAAACCACCAAAACCCTAAGTCGACTAGAACAAGAGAAGAAAACCCTTGTCAAATGGGATGGAAGGGGTATGAAGATCAGTTTTTTCACCAATATGGAGCTAAAAAATAGTATTCATATAATTGCACATATGATATATAGCTCTAGCCATGTCAATAGTGTATTCTGTGAAGCTGTGGATCTCACTTTCAAAGTGGTCAAGAATAATATGTCCTTTAACCTTGCCGAGTTGTTGTTGAACCAATTCAATAGAAATATGGAAAGCATCAAAACTTCAAAGAATAACCCTTGTAAGTTTAGTTCACTCTTAACCTATTTATTTTTCTTTGTGCAAAAGTTCTTCCCACCAAAAGGTACAGTTGTATGGAGAAAATATGTACCTATTATTTATCAAATTAATGAATATATAGAGCAAAAGTGGGAGAAATTATGTCAATTTAATGGACAACTATTTTGATGCATTCAAGGATAAGATGAATAATAGATTCAAAATACCAAAGAAACTTGTAGAAGACTACAAGGGTGATATTTTTTTATGGTTGATTTTGATAAAGTGTATATTCAAGTAGTCAGAGCAAGAATTGTATGGGTCAAGGCTCTAGATTATGAGGTTAATATAGGTGAAACCAAGGATATTATTGAAGAATTGTTAAATGAGCCTATGGATCCAAAGGCCACATACTTTGGAACATATTAGTAAGTCAAAGGTAGAATTGAATTAGAGAAAAAACTCCCTTAATCAGTCAACAAAGGAAAGAAAAGAATAGCAAAATTGAAACAAAGTAGTTCTACTCTCCTATTGATAGAACATAAAGGAGACAATATAGAAGAAGAATATGGAGAAGATGAAGAAAAATTAGAAGAAGAAGAGCTAGTAGAGAAGAAGGGTAAGGTTATTATATCAAAACTTTCCAAGACATCTACTATAGTGTTTACAAGAAGGGCATCTATATAGAAACTGAAATTGGGTGAAGAAGTAGAAGATGTGATTTTCAAATGACCTCCTCCCACATTTCAAGAAAGATTGTAGGAAATTGATTTTGGTTCTAATAAAAAAAAATCTTAGATCATTTAAATATGAAATATGAAATGCAGATGAGAAATAGAAAGTTGAAGATATGGTCATAACAAAGCTAGGAAAATAGAAATACTCTTTAGACCAACTTGCACAAAAAATTCCCAATGAATTAATGGAGAAAATTAAGCCAAGATGGGAGCATACAAAGAAAACTAAAAAGGACATATATGAATAGACTCTAAGGAAACTCATGTCAAGCTTGAGAGATAAAGAAGTTAAAGAATCCATCAAGAAGAATGAAGACAAATTTACCTTGAAGTTTAACACTTGTTTGATATTAATCAATGACATTGAACATGTAGTAAGGGATGCCACCAACACATGGAAGAACATCTATAATCTTCATAAGAAGTGTGATTTTTTTTTCAATGTTAGTGAGAAGGATAATAATGGTGAAAATGACAAGGAAGAGGAAAAAGATGATGAATAAGAAGCCAATGATGACAATGTAGATGATGAGGAAAAAAAATAGGAAGCCACTAAGGAGAGACTCCCTGAGATTTAGAACATTGAGGAGACTGACCTTGAAAAGATTGTAGTAAGAGTGATAGCCTCACTTCCTCACTCTTTGAGAAAAGAATTGAAAACATCAAGCTCAAAGAAAGCTACTGTCAAGTTGGTTGTGTCAAACACAAAAAATCCAAGTAGTTAATCAATATCTACACCTATTCAACTCAGTATTTCATTGACAAGAGTAACAAGCACTTCATCTATCAAGAAATCAATACTTCCTCCTCCATCAATTTTGGTCACTCAGTAGCAAGGTATTTCCTCATAAGTGTAATATCTACCTTTACTGTCAGTATTTCTATATCTACTATTGTTTCTATTCTAAGCATGCAAATAATAAGTACTAAGACAGTTGAGAGAAAGCTTCCACCGAATACAAAAGTGTCTAGCAAAGGCAAGAATAAGGAAGAATACATTGATCTACAAGAAAGCTAAGCAATAGAGGCTTAGAGAGGAAAGAAACAAAGAATTTCAAGTGCTTGAAGATGCAAAGAACATTCTTCCAGAGGCACTCAACACTAAGGTTGACATGTTTCAACCTATATTGGCATAGCTAGTAGAAGTGGTCCAAAAATTCAATGAAGATTTGAATGGATGAGAATTTTTTGCAGAGAGTAGAAAAGAAATTTTAAAATAAAGTATTGGAGCTAGTTACACAAAAGATTGCAATACATCAAGTAGACTTGTCTACTATTCTCGGCTCACTAGAAACCTCTACCAACAATATGACTTCTCTCTGCAATGACACATCCATTTTCACATAGGAAATTAAAGGAAAACTCTCCAAGATTGATGAAGATCTAAAGGAAAGTGCACATCAGTTGTCACTTGCCCTGACCTATATCTCTTCTCATTATACAAAGATCAGATTTCTAACTGATATGCAAGCAGAATTGCTAAAGGAAGAAGCCAGAACAATGACTAGACTTGTAGATTTATAGAGTATGATTCTTCCTAACATGGATGCATTGTAGAAACATATTGCACATGCTAAAACCCTTATCCATGGTAACAACTTCTCCATTACTGATCACATGATGGAATTATCAGCAGAAGTTTGGATTCCATTGCACACAAGCAAGGTGTTGTAAGAAAACTAGGACAAGACAATGGAACTAATTCTTTCGGTACATTCTAATTTCTTGTCACATTTTGGAATAACCATGTAAAATACACCTTTGGAATTTATGTCAAAAAGGGGGAGAAGATGTGTTATAAAGGTGAAGAAGATAAGACATGAGAAGATGTATATAATGTAAGGTATATTAATATATATCTATGGGGGAGCATTATCATGCATGTACAGATATTCAAATAAGCATTTCTTACAAAATAAATTTTGAAAAATCTCAAAAGAAGAGTATGGCACCAAGTTGAAGACACAAGATCATTTGAAACTTTTTGAGAATTTAGTTTTGATTGATAAGTGTTTTTGTTTCTAATGCCAAAGGGAGATATTGATGACATTTTAGTCAAGTTTTTTTATTAGTGACACACACACTTAATTAGATAGCTAATTGCTATCAAGCTTATTGTATAGTTAATAATGTTGAATAAGTAATTTAGGCTCTATCGAGTTCTACAGTTGCTATCGAGTACCATGAACAATATTCAATTTACACCTAGTAGTTTTTACCAAGTTAATGATTATTAATGTAAACTAAGCTTCTTAGTGTTTACCAAGTTTCTCAGTGTAAACTAAGTTTTTTAGTGATTATTGAGTTCATAGCTTTAGCAATGTGAATCTAATGTTGATTGAGCCACATAGTGTCAACCATCTAATTCAGTTTATACTGAGCTTGTAGTAATAGAATCGATTGAGATATGCAGTGTGAATCAAGTGATATAGTTTATATGTTGATTTTTATAGCATTCATTAGTCTCTAGTGCACACTGAGTTTAGACTACTTGGAAAGTGATTAGTATAGACTGAGTGTCTACATCTATCAAGTGCATGACAATGTCAAGCATTGAAAATAGATGTCATGTATCAAAACCTCACCGAGTTTTCCTTCACAACCTAAGTTCATGTAGTTGGGCCAACTTTGTGTATTTTGATTAAATTTGTATTGTAGCTAACTTTTATGAATTTTAATTTGGATTGGTATATATGTAATGTATTATATCACATCCAAAGATATAAAATAAGTATATAACAAAGAGTAAGAAGCAAAAGTGTAAAATTCAAGGCTACAAGTAGTATAAGGAGTAGTAAAGATTTATCTATCACAACAAGGTGATCATTACACTCAAAGGAATCTCATTTAGAAAATCAAGTTGCAGATCAAAGATCAGCCATTAGTTCATCCTAACAGGTGGATTAGTTAAATCCTTTCACAAGGTAGACTTAATAGTCTTTTGTAAATCTCTTTATCAAGTGCATACTTCATTGGATGTTTGTAAATCCTTTTGCAAGGTGGACCTAGTAGTCCTTATTGCTCCTAACAAGGAAAATCATTAGAAGTGATCTTTGCAAGCCTTAACTAGCCAACTTTATATTGCACTATTAAAGCTTATAGGTATCATCCCCACTATATTTTTACTTTGTATGTCAAAGTGGTATGAATTTTTTAATGCTTTCATTTTTTTTATTCATGTAATTAGATCATAATATAAATGAAGGATTAGATGGTAAATAAAGATTAAGTTTTATTAGTTATTGATTCACCCCTCCCCACTTAGTAACTTATCCTATCATATATTTCTAACATTGTAGACATTACCATATTTCATAAGGATTTTGATTTGAATCTTTCCTCAACTGTACTCTATTCAGGTTATGCACTACAGTATTGATTGCTTCCTTCCAATATTTGATTACAACATTCTTTTCTATCATCAATGTTCTTGCACAATCCATGATGGATCTATTCCTTCTTTCAGCTATACCATTCTACTGAGGTGTACCAAGGGTTGATACCTATCTCTTAATTCCTTTTCTAATGCAGAATCCATTGAATTCATTGGAAATTAATTCACCACCTTTGTTTGATCTCAAACATTTCATCTTCTTTCTAGATTCTTTTTCTACTTTTTCTAGATACTACTTGAATTTTTGAAAAGCTTCAGATTATTCTTTTCGATATGTTATAGTCATCATTCTAGAACAGTCATCAAAAAAAAGAATGAAAAACTTATCTCCACTATAACTTTCTATACCAATAGTTCCACATAAGTCTAAATGTACAAGCTCTAAGACTTCTTTAGAATGATAGTTCTTGCTTTTGAAACTAATTTTTCCCATCTTACCAATTTGACAATCTTTGCATAGACCCATATCAAGTTTCCTCAAGCTAGAAATACCTCTTACTCTTTTGTATTTTTTTATCTTAATAAGGTTATCAAAATTCACATGACATAATATTTTGTGCCATAACTAAGATCTAGATAGAATAGATTACCTTTTGTTTATTTGCTAGATCCAACCAGATTTCATTAACATCTAGCAGTTTGGCCTTCCCATTCATAAATTATACCTTGAATCTACCGTTATTCAATTGTGCCACACTCAGTAGATTATATTTTAGTCCTTCAGCCCTATAATCATTGTCACATCTAATTTCATTGGTTAATGAGATACATTCTTTTCCATTTATGCAATAAGGTTAATTATTTCCAAATCTCACACTACCATGCCATCACAATGTTCCATGTGCTCAAACTTTGTTTTGTCTCCAATCATATGATGTGAGAAGCCACTATCAATTATTCATGTGTCATTTTTTCTAACATGAGAGATAAGTGCCACTTTATCTCCTTCATCATCAAATTCATCTTTTTCAATGTATACCATTTCATCTTCACTATTACCAAAATCTTTAGCCATAAAACAATATTTCTTACCTTTGTCCTTGTAGTCCTTGTAGTTTTTGAATTCCTTCTTTTCTTTGTACCTATTTATTTTCTTTTCATCCTTGTCTTCTCTTTTTGGGCACCTTCCAATAATGTGACCAACTTCTTCAGAAGAAAAATAGATTAGAGGAATCTTACCTTTGTACTTTCCTCTACCTTTAGAATATTTTTTTGCAAGTAGGGCTTCAACAACTTCAAGGTCACTATCTAAAATTTCTTCTTCTTATTCACTTTTATATTGATTGGCCTTTGATTTCTTACCCCTTTTCTTGATTGAAATCTTGGCTTCAAATGTAGACTCAATACCTTTGGAACTAGGGACATAGTTATCCAAGTCAAAAGTAGTCAATCATCCAACTGGAGCATCCAAAGTTATTTTTCTATTTGGATCACATCTCATCTCTTTGTAGGAAGAAGGGTTATGAGTACCTTTCTTACAATTTTTTTTAATCAATGTCTCCTCCAAATGCTTTGATTGCACTCACACTTGCTTTAATTCTCTCAATATATTTGCAATATTTTCATCTTCTCTCACCTTCATCTGATCAAATTTCCCTCTAAGACTTTTAGCTTTAGCTCTTCTTACATTATCATCTCCTCCAAAGATATATTTAGGTTTGATCCACATATCATAAATAGTAGTACAAATTTTGACTTCATCAAATTCAGCATAATTTAGAGCAGAAGCAATGCCAATCATCATGATATTATGATTTTTCTTTTTAGCAATATATTCAAATGATAACATACCAGTAGGAGTCTTGTATCATTATCAAGATACTTACAACCTAAATCACTGATAGTTTCCAAATGTAACATCATAAGTCATTTCCATGCTCCAAAGTTGTCACAGTTTCACTTGGGAATCTCTCTTCTATAAGACATCCTAATCTTTAGCTTTGGTCCTTAAAACCTTCTCTCCAAGCACCAAATGCTCTGATACCAATTGTTACAAATATAAGAGGAGTAACTAAGAGGGGAGGGGTGAATCAATTACCACAAAAATAATTCCCAAATCACTTAGATATTAGTACAAACAAACTCTATGAAAACTCAACTCTACTGAAGTTCGATAAATAGCCAACATGTTGTAACTTAGTTAATTCTAAAATAGCTCAATAAATGCTTAACATAAAAATCTTAAGATATTATTAGTGATTAATATTAATTTAACTTAGTTTCAAGCACATAAAATAAATAGCATGAACACACTTGACACCAAGATTTAACGTGGAAACCCAATTTGAGAAAAATCACCAATTGCAACTAGTTATTGATTTTCTCTCTTCTAAAGTGAGCCCTATTAGGAGCCAACCCTATTAAAGGTTACAAAAAATGTTGTTAGATGTGACCCTATTAGAGGATTTAATCACCCTATTATGAGTAGCCTTGTTAGAGGTCTTTAGATAATTCAATAGAAATACCACCTTGTTAGAGGATTTACAAATAGTTATTAAGCCAACTCTATTAAGAGATTTAGATCAGTACTAGAATAGTTAGAGAGTAACAATAAGATGACTTGATTCTTGATAAAACTAAATTGCTGATTATAGATCTCAATTTTTTCTAGTATAATTGATCCCTCTTGATCGAATGTATCTTTGCATCTCAACAAGGATATTATGCTTATCCTTCTAATCTGCTTCCTCTCAGCATCATTAGATCTTGAATTATGTTCCACCATGCTTATTTTCAGTCCTCAACTTGACCTTATATTCATTTCTTTCATATTAGCAAGTTGGCTTGAATACAATGTAGAATAACTAATATTTATCTTCTCAGTTGACTATAACCAATAGACAAATCAATTGAACTAAATATGCCAAAACAAGAAAATCCTTCATTATCCAACCCTACTCGATAGACACTAACTTAGAAATGATTTTCCAATGTTAACCAAGTAAACTCAATTAACACTGAGTATTCACAAAGTTCCTTTGGTAACCAAGTGATCTCAATTAATACTAGTTCCATCCAACATTTCCTTCATTAACTAAGTGATCTCGATTAACGCTCAACTTTTACAAACTTTCCTTTGATACCCAAGTGATCTCAATAGAAATAGTCTTCCATGTTGACTTTATAGTCATGTTTTTTATTGGTGACACACACTAATTTAGATAGATACTATCTACCAAGCTTATTGTATAGTTAACATTGTTAACCAAGCATTTTAGGCTTTATTGAGTTCTATAGTTGCTATCGAGTTCAAGGAACAATATTCAATTTGCATTGAGTAATTTGTGCCAAGTTGATGATCAATAGTATAAAGAAAGCATCTCATTGTATGTTGAGTTCCTTAGTGCAAAATGAGTTGTGCAATGCTTACTGAATTCATAGTTATAGTGATGTGAATCTAGTGTTGGCCGAGCGACTCAGTGTTAACCAAGTGATTTAGTTTATACCAAGCTTATTGTGATAGTGTTGACTAAGCTTTGCAGTGTGAATCAAGTGATTTAGTTTATATGTTGAGTTTCATAATATTTATCAACTAACTAGTGCAAACCAAGTTCAAACTACTTGGAAGTGATCAATATGGATTGATCTTCTATGTCTACTAAATACATGATGATGTTGAGCATTGACAGTACATGCTGAGTATCAGAACCTCATCGAGCTAGTCTTTAAAACTTGAATTCTTGCAATTGGGTTGAGTTTGTGTATTTTGTGTAAACTTGTATTATAGCCAACTTTGTTGACTTATAATTTGGATTAGTATATATGTAATGTATTTTATTACATCCAATAAATAGTATGGAAGTAACGTAACAAGAAGAGAAGAACAAAAAGTGTGAAGTATAAAGGCTATAGCAGTATAAGGAGCAGCAAAGATTTATCTATAATGGTAAGGCAATCATTAAACTCAAAGGAATCTCATTGAGAAAACCAAGTTGCAGATCAGAGATCAACCATTCTTTCATCCTAATAGGTAGATCATTTAAATCTTTTCACAAGGTAAACTTAATAGTCTTTTGTAAATCTCTTTACCGAGTGCATACTTCATTGTATGTTTGTAAATCCTTTTGCAAGGTGGACCTAGCAGTCCTTATTGCTCTTAATAGGGTAGATCCTCAAAGGAGATCATTGTAAGCCTTAATAGGCCAACTTTATACTACACTACTAAAGCTTGTGGGTATCAACCCCACCCTAGTTTACTTTCTATTTGGAATATTTTTGGGTCACCATATTGTGTTTTAAAAGTTTTATGAATGTTTTGATGGTTTCAGTTTTTCATACATGCAATTAGATCAAAATATACAAGAAGGATTATGTTGGCTCTTGACTTAACAGTTTTGAAAAACAACCAGAAACCAGACAAATGCATCTAAGGCTAGCAAATTCCTATGACAAATACACCTGATTGCAGTCTTGGGCCAACTATAAGCCTTGACCCTTCTTCTACTTCAGGCTCTACAAGACCTAGGTGGGTGGACCTATAGATTCTTTATATGGTACCAGTTATCAAAGCATACACTAAATCTAATATAAAGTAGATAAAACTCTTATTTCTCCTATTAACTCATGTAATAGCATAGATCTACAGTAGCAAATTGCAACTCCATGATATTCACAAGCTCAGTGAGGGCATCACATTTAGGTTCTTCAATATGAAAGGGAAATACAATTTATTATTTATGTTGATTTTTTACAAATCCTCAAACATGTAGTAATAAGAATGAATTGATCCTACAAATGATCAGTGCCTAATCCATTGGGAAATTCCATGAATTGAATACATACATCTGTGATATCCAAGGAATATTTCATACACCAAGATATTAGATCCATCCTATCACTTTGTGATTCAGACATCGGTGTTCATTAAGACCTCATTCTTATGAAATATCCTTCTCAAAATAACTAGAAACCCTTTCAAACACATCAAGCATTTACTTGGCCCTTTGTTCCAACAGCAAAACATATGTGACATACAACTTTAAAGGGATGCAAATGGGTCTCAGTTCTTTGTTCCTAGACCACATAAGACTACAAATTATTGAGATAGGAGATGAGAATCAAAATGAAACTAAAGAAATTTTGGCTCACTTGTATTCATTTCCTTGAAATTATACATTCAAATGCATGAAATTCAAAAACACAAACACCTAATAGATCTAAAACTAGCTGAATTAACTTCACTATTGTTGTTCATACAAAAGAGAAATTGCTAAATGAATGGTGTCTCAGTATTGGGAATACATCAAAATTGGAACCAGAATATGGTCTCATAGTAATGTGCAAATTTTCTCCAAAGACTTATTAAGAGAACCTTGGATGATAACAAGAAAGCATAGGATTCCAGGTTATAGTTAGCAATATGGGCTGATAGAGTAACTGTGAAGAAAGCCATTAGTGTAGCTCCATTTGATATGGTGTATGGAATTCAAGCAAGAATGCTTCAAAACAACCTGGTCAATTTGTATAACTACATTCAAATGTATGATGAGGATATCATTGATGATATGCAAGAAAGATTGGATGAACTAGTTGGGCTAACTAACACCAGGAAAGAAGCATCAATCAGAAACCAAAAGTTGCAATTATAGGTTAAAGCACTCTATGATAAGAGGACGGTGAGCAAGAAATTTGAAAGTGGAGATTTGGTCCTTATGTGGAATGCTAGGATAGAAGATAAAGGAAAACATGGAAAATTTGATCCTATCTGGTTAGGCCCTTATTTGATTGAAAATACTTGGGGTGAGGATTCTTATGTTCTCAAAGATCTATCAGACAATATTCTTGAACTTCCAGTTCATGGAGAGTTCTTGAAGAGGTATTTTTCTTGAAAAATACTTATTTTCTCCATGAACAGTAGTCTAGGTTTCCTTGTACATTCTTTATAATCTTTTTGTCTTTTGGATAGTCCCTGTATATTTTTCTATCCTATGTTTTTGCTCTCTCTAAGTTGTCATAGTTTTTAAGGTCAAGCTTATGGTTTGCTTCTCCCATGGATTCTAAACCCTCATATGAATCTTGATTATTCATTGTCCACAGATAGAGCCACTATTGGCCTGGTTTTTCACCACCCTTGTTTTATTGTATTCAGTAGTGAAAAACGCTAAATGTGCACTGCAAGTAATTTGAAATTTGGTTTAAAAAAACCCTAGGCAAAAATTTCACCAAATAACCTTGTGTCTTGCCTTGTTTGGCCCTAGCCTTTGAGAACTTTAGAAAGTATTATTTCAAATTAATTTTGGCGAGACATTTTGATCCTAAAGATTTATCTATGCAAAGATGCCTTATTATTCTTTTGACAAACTTTATAAAGTTTTCCTTAGTTGCATTATTTTATTTGAAAAAAGGTCCAAGTTGCAATATCTTTCAAGCATCATAGATCCTTTTAAGATCAAGGGTTGAGGCTTGCCCGCAATATGGAGCTGTGAGGTCTTTAAATATTGTAGGCAAGCACCTTTTCAACACATAGCCCCTACTGACATTTCAATCTCAGTGCATCGTAAAAGGTTCATTGTTGTCAGAGCTAGTAAGAACTTTTGCAGGTTCATTAATACTTTTCTTACACATTCTGGATTTCCTATGATATCATTGGTTGAGTTACTAATAGAGATATTCATTTATCACCAAGAAGCATCAACCATTGATTTCATTTGAATCAAGGGCTAGCACTTTCCTATAAGAAGGAGATGCTCGTGAATTAAATAATGCATAGAAGAAAAAATGGGACAAGTGGCACAGCCTGACAAGATGGGCCTGCCATTCTCAAAGATAATGATGAGATGTCTTCTGTGGCAAATGTTAGATGAGTCATAATGGATGGAGATATTTGATTCATCACTACAGCCAATGTGGTATTTAAAACACCTAATTCTATAACCGTTGATCTATCCAAGATCAAAGGCCAACGCATGCCCACATTTTGAAGTTGCAAGAAAGATAGATAATGCAGGCAAGTAGTTCCTGGACATGTGGCAAGGTGGGGTTGAGAAATTTTAACTGTATGTTGTAGTATGACACACTATAAAGTGATCACTAACACATACTTCCAGATGTGCCACTAAAGAAGTTTGTCTGTCAGATGGAAGTGAAGCCTCATCTGTTGTAGATCTTTCAAAGATTGAGGGTTAGTGCAATCCCGCATTATGAAGCTGCTAGTCAAATAAGGAATGTGGGTTTGCACCTTTGTGACACGTGTCACAATGGGGCCAAATTAAAAAAGAACGTTGAGTTACACCATAGGTTTGCCACTTGTGCTTAGTTGGAAGTACTTATGCTATAGGCACAAAAACCTTAGAAGTTAATGCAATAGTTAGATCAGTCAGAGCACGTGGATTGAAAGCAGTCACTTCATTGGCCCAAGTGGATGATGCAAGTATAAAAAGTAGAATTGTTTCAAACTATTGATCCTATCTTGATCAACGAGGGATGCTTGCCTGCGTTAAGAACTTGAATGAATTTTAAGTAAAGTGGTTATGCGTCTTGTGGAAACATGCCCATGATGATGTCTAAATTCTTAACTCAGAAGCTTTGTAGGGCATAATCATTGTCATCGTTGATCTTTCGAAAATAAATGGTTGACACAATCCCACAATAAGGAAATGCTCGATCAATAAGTAAAGCAAGAATGAGCTAGCTTGACATGTGGAAATAATGATTTCAAGCACCTACTCAATCAGAAGAAGAAATGGGACCCACTGGCATAGAAGTTGTCAGAAGGTGCAAACTCATATAAAAGCTTCCTATTGGTCAGTATAGCTAACTAGACCTTATTCAAATATGAATTGATCTTATCGTTGATCTTGTCTTGATCAACGAGTAGTGCTTCCCTACAATTCTAAGGTGCAAAAAATTTAAGAAATGCAGGTAAGCAGTATTGCGACATGTCGCCTTGTTTTTAAAGCCAGAAAGCTTCTTGCCTTTTTAAATCAGAGTTGTCCGATCTGATGAAAATATACAAATAGGATTCAAACTTGTTTGCAAATTGGAGGTAATGGTTACAGGATTTAATATGATTTAGAGTTCCTTCGTGTTACCTTAATGCATGGGTATAACATAAAAATTGTCCATTACTAAATCACAAAGTTGTAGATTTTCTCAAAGCAAAAGGATTTCCAGACCAAGGGCATGGAATTTTACAGTAGTTTTAGCAAAATTGTAGAGAAAGAAGGGCAAGTTTAGCCGGTAAGTAACCTATAACCATAAGAAATCCAAAATTTGTTGTGATAAGAGTTTAAATTTTTAAAAATATGCCTCCATAGAAGGAGTTTTCTAGGCAAACTAATTACTTAAAGAGGGCTATGCATGATGACTTCTTAGAACAATTTCCCTTATTAGTAAATGAAATAACTAAAGGAAGAGAACTCATTCCTAAGAACCCTAGGGTAGTTGTCGCTGAGGGTTTCTATGATAGGGCAAGCTAGGTAAGAGATGCCCAAGTATTTATGGGAGGTTTGCAATTGTTCAAAAAATGGTTCTCATAAAGTAATTTAGATACCCTCATGAGGAATGTCTAGGAATTCAACATTGGAAAATTAACAGTCCCTACAGCTTTCTTTGATAGTGATCTATTGACTGACCTGGCTAAAAAATATGATCCTATTACAGGTTGGGTGAAGAATCATTCTAGAGTGAATTTTTTTAGGGTTTGCCCTGAGTTGTTCTGTGAAGTTTTTGACCTTAACCCTAACCACGATGTACATGAAATCATTGATATGGATGATTTGCAAGCAAGATATGATGCACAAAGAATATACCTAAGAACAGGGACATTGCAGGAGCATGCTATTAAAATTGGCACCTTGCCTGTGATTATAGCCAGTACCCCAGAGCCATTGTTGAGAAGGCATTTCAACCTTAGAGCTCAAGCATTATATTTTTCTCTTTACAATATTTTTGGGATGGATGAATTTGATCAAATCCTAGGCTCTATTTTCCTTATAATGGCTCAAACTCTTCAATTTGGGATGAGCACTATTCTAGATTTTGCTACCTTCCTTGCAAAGGAGATTCACAATGGTTTGGTGGGAATAACAAGGGGAAAAGTGAACAAACCATTCTGTTGGCATTCATTACTTATGCATGTATTCTTGTACAAGGGATTTACCTTCTTCTCCAAGGGTATGGAGTTAGAAACAACTAGAAATGAAGAGAGGAATCTAGTATAGTTGTGGAGTGTGGATATGACCTCAGAAGCCATAGATGCTAGTTATGTGAGGTTTGATAGATATTTTGCATCAAAGCTTAGATTGCTTTTGAGAGGAGACAACCCTAGAATTCCATAAGCACTATTAGAATTGGTCAGATACAAGGGCCATGCAAAAGGGCTACTAGTTAGTCATAATTGGAGGGATATATTTCCCTATAATGTTTCAATGGTAATAAGAGTATATGGCTTCTTGGGAAAGCCTCATGTGCTACCATTTCATGTGCCTCTGAAGATAGGAATAGCTGAGATATTATGGCAAATAGGCACTATAGATGAGAGGGAGTTGCCTAAGAAAGGCACATTTTTTCCAATTGTTGCTATAGCACATGATTTTGTTTTTGTAAGGAAAGGGCGGAAGCATTTGAATTTTTTCTTAGATTGATATAACATGGCAAAGTCTCATGCTAGGTTTATTGATCCTAAAGGATTCTATGACCTCTTAAGAGAGAGAATAAAAGCTTCCCACATGGTGCAACAAGTCTACTATCCAGAGGATGTGATTAGAAATGTTTTTACTTTGCAAGAACAAGAGTTGAGAAAGGAGAAATGGATAGTATTTAGCAAAACCCTAGAATTCATTAATACTTTTAACCCCCATTATGATCCATTGAAAGAAAAGAAATACTAGGGAGCCAAGATGCAGCCATTGATGAATAATTTTGCTATGATAATACAAGCCATGAATGAGAAGAAGGATGCATATGTCAAGGCTTATCCAGACAAGGTTGCAAAGGTGTAGAAGAGAATAAATAGTAGAAATATGGTGTCTCCTGGTCAGTATACTTTGTAGAGAAGGGTAGGTTATGTGATGGTTCAAAGTGTGCAATAGGCACCCCTTCATCAAAGGCCAAGACCAAAAATTCCACCTATAGCCAATGCTCCAAAAAGACAAAAGTTAGAGCAAGGGTCTTCTTCCCAAGTAGAGCAATATTCCCCAAGCCAATCTCCAATTAGGATTGATGATGAAACATCTCTAAGAGAGAAGCTTAGACAAATTGGTGGAGAGGGAGATGTAATCATTACCTCCATAGATTTGGAGATTGGAGAGCCATGAGAACCACCTACACCTTCCTTGGATTTAACTGTGGCTGATTACCAAGGTAAGTAAATTGATCCAATAGTTGCCCAAGCCTCTGAGAAATTTATTAATGATGAAAATTTTGTGAAATCTAGGGCATTTTCTCAATTTTTATGGAGGCTAAATATAGGAAATTTTGAGAAGACTTGTGAAAAGATAAAGACAGAGAAACTTGTTAAATCAAACTCTGTTATTAAAGAAGAGGTAAATTCTAAATTTTTGAATAATTTTTCTGTTAGAATTCTTTTAGAATAACTAAGAGAGGGGGTGCATCAGTTATTCAAGGTCCAATAATGTCCAATACAAATTTTTCTCTAATAAAACTATCATGCAATTAAACAATCATGAAAAGTAAACATGCATCACCACATAACACAAAGATTTTGGTGACCCAAAAACCCCCTAGGAATAAGAAGGTAAAACTAGGGTGGGGATGACACCCACAAAATAACTACACAATTGATTTCAACCACTTCTAATGGTTTTCCCTATTAAAGGCTTGCCCTATTAAAGTCTTTATACAAGTTCAGTTGTGACCCTGTTAAAGGATTTCTACACCCTATTAGGAGTATGCCTCGTTAGAGGACTCAAGAAAATTCAACTTAGAATGCCACCGTGTTAAAGGATTTACACAGAGCTGTTAGGCCCACCCAATTCCATGGGATTTTCAATCACTTTCTCAAAAGGATCTCTTATCCCTCATCGAAGGATTTCATATCCTTCTCCCAAGGATCTCTTATCCTTCTCCTAGGTATCTTCTATCCTTTTCCTAAGGCTTATCCACCTAGCTATTAAGATAACCTAGCAATGTAGGATTTCAATGTCTAATACAATGGTAAGAAAGTATTAGAAAGGTTTTGACCTGATAAAGATTGCAACTCTAACACTATAGATTTTAGATCACTTCTTCAGTTCTTTTCTTTGCTTGGCTTTTCTTCCTTGCAGTGCTAACAACTTGTCCACCCTTCAAGATCTATCTCCTTGAGTTCTTCCACTCATTGTGCCAATGCACTCTATGGTCACTTGATTAACTTAGAGTCTTGATGCTCTGTGCTTACTCCTAACTATGCCCTCTTCATTTGACACTTCACACTAGCCTTCTCTTGGCTTCTTCACACAACCACACTTGTGACCAACTCACTCTCTCACTATTTTGATCTCTGACCTTTAACTCTTTATAAAGAAGTTATGTTCTTCATTTCTCTCTCAAATCTTCCTGCTCATCAATTTGATTTGATCTAAGAGAATGATATTGTTTTCCCTCCAAATTGTTTCTTCCAGAAACTTCATGATTAGTCCATCAGTATTTTCCTTTAATTGGTTTGCATGGTTTACATAAAATTGTGTGATATCTACTCATCATCCTTATCATCCAACTAATTCAAAAAATTCAATGTAACAAACTTATCATTTTTTATCTGGTGAATCTTTTGACTTAACAAATAATGCAGTAACTCAACATCATTGTTTTACTGATGCTCGAAATTAACTGGGTTTCTCAGCTTCTACTACTATTCATTGATGCTTGACACTATCTAGATCTAGATTGCTTGGCATCCTCTATAGTTTCTACTTTACTCAGCTCTTGAAGCTTTCCTATATTGCTCGGCTTCTATTGTTTTCCTTAATCACTCAGCTTCTATTTACTTTGTAGTGCTCGGCTCCTGTTGGATCTTGAGTTACTCGACACATGTTGAATTCTATATAGCTTGGCATATGAACATCTCTATTACTCGGCATATACAATTTTATAGATCACTTCGTTCCTGAATGATTCTTGATTTTCTTAGCATCCATTACCTTTTTCTTATACTTGGCACCTGAAGGATTTCTTGGCACACATTAAAGTTGAACTTGCTCAGCTTTAACTAGCTTGCTCGACACTTACAAATGAACTTAGTCAAGTTCTACAAATGACTTAGTTAAACCTTACATCTTTGATGTGTCTTAGTGTGTCCATTACCTATGTCTTAGAGTATGTCATCAATACACTATTTCATCAAAGGCTTAGCTAATATTTATACTTCATTAAAACCTCATAACTTCAACCTTTCTCTAGGTGCTCTAGTTACATCTAATCGATTGTCTCCTCCTTATCAATCAACCAATTGATAGTATTTGGATCACTTAAGAAATTTTCATTCCTACAAGTAGCAAGTTTTACATCAATGACAAAACAATGATTGGAAGAATTCTTTACCAATTTCATCATTCTTCATTCATGATCTTTTCAATCATTTCCAACAATCTCCCTCTTTGGCATTGATGGCAAACCAAACTGATCAATTGATTGAGCTGATCAACTTAGTTACCACCAAAATTATATACCAAACAAACAACTTGTTGTCATTACATATCTTCCTTTTTGTATCATGTCTCCCTCTTTTGTTGATAGAAACTAAATCCTTTGTTCTGCTTCTCCCTCTTAACTAATGCATCCTTACTCTATATTCCTAATCCTTCATAGTTGCTTGCTGATCAGTATCTTATCTCTTCTGAATCTCCCTCTTTTATCTCTCTTTTTTTGGTCTACTTCTAATCTCATACATTCTCATACATCTCCCTCTTACCTTTTATTGATCATGTTTTGTCTACTTTTGATCTCATACATTCTCATACATCTCCCTCTTACCTTTTATTGATCAGTTTCTCATACATCTTCATCTTTGACATAAATGCCAAAGATGTAGCATCTTCAACATGCTAAATATAAGCTTTACATCTCATGTTTTCTCCCTATATCACCATGCTTGTGACTGATCTGGAATTTTTGTTCCTATTGTCATCCTCTGCATCATTCTTCTAATATTTCAATGATCTACTTTTGTTGATGTAGGGTAGCTTCTTTGTTGCTTTAAATTGGTTGAGTTAGGGGCTTTACCCCCAACTTTCCTCTAAGATATTCATAAGTATCCTTGGGCAATGGTTTGGTGAAGATATCTACAATTTGTTCCTTTATGTGAATGTATTTCATCGTCACTTGTTTGTCTTCCACCAATTCTTTGACATAGTGATACTTGATTGCAATATGCTTGATTTTTGCATGCATTACTGGATTCTTGGATATGTTTATAGCACTTGTATTATCACAATACAGTATCACAAGTTTGGTTACCTCTTCTTTCATTCCTTTCAATAGATGTTTGAGCCACACAATGTTTGTGCAATTGATTGTTGCTGCCACATATTCTGCTTCTACAATGGACTGAGATGTGCATTTTTGTTTCTTGCTAGCCCAAGTAACTAGCCTTTTACCTAAGAATAATGTTCCTCCACTTGTGCTTTTCCTAACATCAATGTTGCCTCCCCAATATGCATTTGTGTATGTATTGAGTTCAAACTTCTCATTCTTTTTGTAGTATAGGCCAAAATCATCAGTTCTTTTGAGATACCTCATTATCCTTTTTACTACCGTGAGATGATTTTCTCTAGGATTAGTAGAGAATCTAGCCACTATTCCAACTACTAATGCTATGTCTGGACTACTATGTACACCATATTGTGGTTTTCCATTCATGGATCTATACATTGTTTGATTGACTTCGGCTGATTCATCATTTTTGGTTAGCTTATGTCATGTTGCCATTGGTGTGTTGACAGGTTTGGAGTCTTCCAATCCAAATGTCTTGAGTATACTTTGAGTGTGTCAAGAATATACCATGTTTTAGTTGATGTACTTACAATCCAACAAAGAACTTGATTTTTCCAAACATAGACATCTCAAACTCATGTTTCATTTTGTCAGCAAAATTTTTGCAAAGCCCTTCCTTTCCTCCAAAAATTATGTCATCCACAAAGATTTCAGATACAAGGATATCCTTACCTTCTTTTGATTTGATGTACATGTTGTTATCATCAGTTCTTTCAAATCCTATTTGCACTAGATACTTGTGAAGTCTCTCATACCAAGGTCTAGGGGCTTGCTTTAATCCATATAGAGCCTTATGAAATTTGCATACCTTGTTTTTGTTATTTTCATCAACAAATCCTTTTGGTTGCTCTATGTAGACTTCCGCTTCAAGTATACCATTCAGAAATGTGGACTTAACATCCATTTGATAGACTTTAAATCCTTTGAAGGCTACCTATGCCAGTAAAGTCCTCACTCCTTCCATTCTGGCAACTAGGGCAAAAGTTTCTCCATAGTCTAGTTCTTCTTCTTGTGCATACCCTTTACAAACTAGTCTTGCCTTATTCCTTGTGATTTCACCATTCTCATCTAACTTGTATCTAAACACCCACTTGGTTCCAATTACATTCTTGTCAACTAGTCTTGAGACTAGGGTCGATGTCTTATTCTTTTTGATTTGTTCTATTTCTTCTTTCATAGCATTGTACCAGTCATCATCTTTTATGGATTAACTAACTATTTTTGGTTTTATTTTGCTGAGCAGACATGTCTCACTTCTAAGCCTATTCCTTTTCATTGGTCTTACCTCTTTGTTTCCAATAATTTGATCTACAGGATGATGTCTTCTTACATACTTGTCAATACTAGTTCTTTCCTTGTTTGCATGTTGTCTCTTTTAGAATCTGAATCTTCATGTGTATTTTCATCAAATATTTCTTTATTTCCTTCATGTTGACTGTTCTTAGAATCTAAATGAACATTCTTTGTATTCTATAGCTCAGCTTCTGAATGTGTCTGTTGCTCGGCATTCATTGTCTATGACTCAGCAGATACTGAATTTTGTTGCTAATTTTCATTCTGAGTTGCAACTTCACCATTATTAGGTATACTTTCATAAAAGTATACAAAGGTCTTGTATTCTTCTACTTTCTTGGTTTTCTCAACACTTTGAACTTCTACAAGCTCATCAAATTTCACATTTTTTCTTTCTACTACTTTGTTAGTGTTAACATTCAAGCACTTATAAGCTTTGTTTCTAGTGGAATAACCAAGAAATGTGCCTTCCTCACTCTTTGCATCAAACTTTCCATTTCTAGACTCTTTATATGTATAGCATTTGCATCCAAATATTTTGAATTTTTTTACATTAGGAGAACGCCCATACCATAATTCAAAAGGTGTTGTATTTGTACCTTTCTTGACTTGAACTTTGTTGAGTATGTAAATTGCAGTACTTACAACTTCTCTCCAGTACTTTAGTGCAACATTTTTCTCCATCATTAAGGTTCTGGCAAAGTCAATAACTGATCTATTCCTTCTTTTTGGTATACCATTATGAGGTGGAGTCCTAAGTGCTGATGTCTACCTTTTGATTCCTCTTTCGTTGTAGAATTTTTCAAATTCTCTTGATGTGAATTCACCTCCTCTATCAGATCTGAGACATTTTAAGCTATTCCTAGTCTCTTTTTCAACTCTGGCCAAGTACCATTTAAAGATTTGGAATGCATCTAATTTTTGTTTTAGGAACATGACTGTCATCATCCTTGAATAGTCATCTACAAATAGCATTATGTATCTGTCACCTTTGTAGCTTTGCACTTCAATAGGACCACATAGGTCAATATGAACTAGCTCTAATACTTCATTAGAAGTATAAGCCTTGCATTTGAAAGTTGACTTGGTCATCTTCCCTAGTTGGCATTGTTTGCACATGGTGTTATCAAGCTTCTTCAACTTTGGTAGACCTCTGACTTTCTTCATTTTGCTGATGCTTGTTAGATTGTCAAAATTTACATGAAATAACCTCTTGTGCCATAACCATACATCATCAATTTGAACAATAAGACAAGAAGCATCTTCTATGTCTAAGCAAAACAAATTACTCCTAGTCTAGTCACCTTTTCCTATTAGACTTCCTCGAGAATCATAAATCTTAGCAACTCCATTTTCAAATTCAACCTTGCATCCTATGTTTCCTAACTATGAGACACTTAACAAGTTATAATTTAGGCCTTCAAAATAGTATGCATTATCACATGGTATCTTTTCAATAAGCTTGATAATACCTTTCCCTTTGATCTGACATGGTGCATTGTTACCAAATCTAACACTATTTCCTTCATATTGAATAAAGGTAATGAACTTACTTTTATCTCCATTCATGTGATGAGAGCATCCGCTATCGATGATCTATTTTTTATTCTTATTTATGTAGGTTACCAGGGCAATTACTTCATCTTCATCTGATTCATCTTTCATAGCCACATAGACTACTTCATCATCATTCTCATCAGAGTCTTCTTCAATAATGTAGCATCTTTTTCCTTTACCTCTGTAGTCCTTGTTGTCCTCTTTCTTGTTCTTGAGGTTGCCTCCATCCTTGTAATTTTTCTTTTGTGTGCATCTGGCTGCAATGTGACCAACTTCATTACAATTGAAACAAATGATTGGTAGCTTTCCTTTGAATTGGCCTCTTCCTCTATGAAATCTTCTTGCTAGTAATGCCTCCAATTGGTCTACATCATCTTCATCAGTGCTGCTGTCACTAGATACATACTTTCCTTTTCCACTCTTTTTCTTTGTTTGCACCTCCTCATTGTCTTTTATTGTTGTCTTGGATTTGAATGCAAATTCAAATTTTTCTATCTTGTAGTTGTCAAAGTTGGATAGCTCAAAGGTAGTGAGTCTTCAAATTATTCCTTCAAATGACATTGTGTTGATTGGTACACACCATAGCTCTTGGATGGCTGATACTATTATAGCTAATACTCTTCTTGTTCATGTCATCTATAGTGAGGGGTCCTGTAGGGTCTACATGATCAACTGTGATTGAGGTCTATGCATAGTCACTTATTGATCCAAGGTCTAACTTCATTAGACTTTTCCATGCAACAAAGTGTTCTTTGTTTAGCTTGGGAACTTCTCTCTTGGACATCTTGATCTTCCTACTACTAGTACCTTGAAACAAATCAATAGTGGGCTCTGTACCAATTTTTAGAATTCTTTTAGAATAACTGAGAGGGGTGGTGAATCAATTATTCAAGGTCTAATAATGTCCAATACAATTTTTTCTTTAATAAAACTATCATGCAATTAAACAATCATCAAAAGTAAACATGCATCACCACATAACACAAAGATTTTGGTGACCCAGAAACCCTCCAAGAATAAGAAGGTAAAATGGGGTGGGGATGACACCCATAAAATAACTGCACAATTAATTTCAACCACTTCTAATGGTTTTCCCTATTAAAGGCTTTACACACTATCAGATGTGACCCTATTAAAAGATTTCTACACCCTGTTAGAGTGTGCCTCGTTAGAGGACTTAAGAACATTCAACTTAGAATGCCATCATGTTAAAGGATTTACACAAAGCTATTAGGCCCACCCAAGTCCATGGGATTTTCAATCACCTTCTCAAAAGGATCTCTTATCCCTTACCTAAGGATCTCCTATCCTTCTCCCGAGGATCTCTTATCCTTCTCTTGGGGATCTTCTATCCTTTTCCTAAGGCTTATCCACCTAGTTGTTAAGCTAACCTAGCAATGTAGGATTTCAATGTCTAATAAAATGCTAAGAAAGTATTAGAAATAGTTTGACCTAATAAATATTGCAACTCTAACATTGCAGATTTTAGATCACTTCTTCAGTTCTTTTCTTTGCTTGGCTTTTCTTCCTTGCAGTGCTAACAGCTTGTCCACCCTTCAAGATCTATCTCCTTGAGTTCTTCCACTCATTGTGTCAATGCACTCTATGGTCACTTGATTAACTTAGAGTCTTGATGCTCTATGCTTACTCCTAACTATGTCCTCTTCTTTTGACACTTCACACTAGCCTTCTCTTGGCTTCTTCGCATGACCACACTTGTGACGAACTCACTCTCTCACTGTTTTGATCTCTAACCTGTAACTCTTATAAAGAAGTTTTGTTCTTCATTTCCTACTCAAATATTCCCTCTCATCAATTTGATTTGATCTGAGAGAATGATATTATTTTCCCTCCAAATTATTTCTTCTAGAAACTTCATGATAAGTCCATCAGTATTCGACTTGAATTGGTTTGCATGGTTTACATAAAATTTTGTGACATCTACTCATCATCCTTATCATCCAACTAATTCACAAAATTCAATGTAACAAACTTATCATTTCTAATTTGGCAAATCTTTTGACTTAACAAATAATGTAGTAACTCAACATCATTGGTTTATTGATGCTCAACATTAACTGGGTTGCTGCTATTTACTGATGCTCTGCACTATCTAGCTCGTTTGCTTTACTCGACACCTGAATCTTTCCTATATTTCTCAGCTTCTGTTGTTTTCTTGAATCACTTAGCTTCTATTTACTTCATTGTGCTTGACTCTTTTTGGATCCTAAGTTACTTGGCACATGTTGTATTCTATATAGCTCGGCATATGAACATCTCTGTTACTTGGCATATATAGTTTTCTTGATCACTCGGTTCTTGAATGATTCTTGATTTTCTCGGCATCCATTACCTTTTTCTTATGCTCGACACTTGAAGGATTTCTTGACACACACTGAAGTTGAACTTGCTTGACTTTAACTAGCTTGCTCAGCACGTACAAATGAACTTAGTTAGGTTCTACAAATGACTTAGTTAAACCTTACATCTTTGATGTGTCTTAGTGTGTCCATTCCCTGTGTCTTAGAGTATGTCATCAATACACTATTTCATCAATAGCTTAGCTGATCTTTATACTTCATTACAACATCATAACTTCAACATTTCTATAGGTGCTCTAGTTACATCTAATTGATTGCCTCCTCCTTATCAATCAACCAATTGATAGTATTTGGATCACTTAAGCAATTGTCATTCTTGCAAGTAGCAAGTTTGACATCAATGAAAAAATAATGATTGAAAGAACTCTTTACCAGTTCCATCATTCTTCATTCATAATATTTTCAATCATTTCCAACATTTTCTCAATTTACCCTTGAGGCCAGAAGGAAAATAATTAGACAGTCAGGAGTCCTTATTTTGCTTGAATAGGATATAGTGAATGCTATAGTTTTTGATTCAGTAAGGAAATAAAAGGATGTCCAGTTTAAGACTAAGGAAGAGATATTATAGGCTCGTAGGGTAGTCAATTTTAGTGATGACCACCAAGCCCTTGTTATTTGGTCAATTGAAGAAAGAGACAAGACTAGAATGCAGGAAATCTCTACTACAGAACATACTAGTGCATTAATAGTTTTCAGGACTGGTTAGGTATGTAGTAAGCAAATAATAGGAATGGCCTCAGAAATGCTAAAATATGGTAGTGTTGTATCTGGCCAGGAAGAAGATAGATTTTCCCAACTCAATGCTAGGTTTGAAGAAGTTTTGAAAGCATATGAGGAAAGGGGTATGCAGATACAATCATTGAAAAAAAAAGTATCCCAAATGGAGAAGGTACTAGGAAAAAGAAAAGTAGAATAATCTATCAGACCTAGGATTATATACCCTCCCAGGCCACTTGTTGAACCTTTCAAGTCTACTCCAATTTTTGAAGTACTAGACACCCCAGAAAGGCCATCATTCTACATAGTAGAGGAATTTGAGGAGGAGAAGAATAAATTGTATGCACTGTATATAGAACTAAATAATCGGTTTGAGGAGAAAATAAGGCAGGGTATAATGTATTTAGTAGATAAGATTGAGTGGCCATCATTTTTTGATTTGTTATCAGGGATTGCAACCATCAGGGATGAATTGAAAAAAAATGAAGCTACATTCAGACCCCTCATGCAGAAATGGACAGAAAGAAATAGAGATATCACTATTATGTGTATATCCATCATTCAACTACCATGTCATCAAATAGAATAGATCTTTGATTTTCTTAATAAATTGCAAGGTTTTGATGACAAACAAGATTCTTTTAAAAAAAGATTAATTAATTATTTTGCCCAGTATATTACAGAGAAGTTTGATTTATTTTCTTGTGCTTTAAAGACTTTTGATAAAGTGAAGGAAAAGGAAGAATGGAAGAGGGAGCTAGATGAACTCTTTTGTGAAAGAATAAATAAGGTTGTAAATGAAACAGGCCATTTGTTATGGGCAATGACAAATGAGGAGTTGGTTAAAGTGCAAATATTCTACAATTCCATCAGAAAAGAATTGGTTGATATAGAGGCAATTGCAAATTCTCTAATAACTATACAAAGGGAGGTTCTAAATTTTAATTGGCTAGATAACACTGCTTATAATGAGTGGAAAGATAAATTCATGTCTACAGAAAAAATAGAAGGAGATGATGAGGTGGAGGATGATGATAAAGAAGAGGGTACAAAAGTAGAAGCCACCTTTGCCATTGATGATAAAGACAAAGAGGATCCTTAGGTAGTAGGAGATGACTCATCACTATCACATTTGATGGCCACCTATCCCAATGAACCTGAACACTAAAGGAATTCGATCATATTATTTTTGTCTTCCCAAAGGGAATAACAGAAATGGACCCACAAATGGAATTTTTTATGTATAAATCTTTCTATTACTCTCATTTTGTCATCTTGTGATAGGTGTATGTAAATATTTCTTGTAAAGGAAACCTACCAATTTCTCTTAGCCTAAAGCTTGTTGCATCTCATACTATATAAGTGAGATTCTAGGGCTAGAGAAAAGGTCTAATTTCTATTGTTTCTAGGTGATATACTTAGTCTGTCTTTCGGTCCAATGTTTGGAGCAAGTTTATGATTTATTATCTCTATTAGTTCCTGAGAATACATGAATATAGAATGATCTTTGTGTTTCTTCCTAAGGTCATTTTGAGTTTACTGTAAATGTATACAATTTTCAAAGAAAATGAATACAAATTATGAGTTGTCCCCATATCAGTTCTTTCTAAATTTTGTCTCCTTTTGATTACTTGGTTATCTTGATGTTGTATGAGTAAAGGCTTGTGCAATTGAATGCAATCTAATTAGGTTGTATATATGTTCATCATTGGTATTAGTTCAATGGATTAAGTAAAAGCTTTAATTAATTTGATAAGGTTGCTACAGTATTAAGAAGGATTTTTGAATGATGAATTCTGATAAGAATTGCTGATAATATTTGTTGTAAGGCAACAAATTAGATCTAAGGATTTGTAGTAGACTCTAAGCCCTAACGGATTAGGCACTGGTCAAATTGATTCAACTGGAAGAGAAATATGTCCTAAATGGTTTTCAAATGCAAAATTATAATCAATTTTACATTTATTTCCTATAGATCTTCAAATTTGGCCAGTACTTGTTTGCATGGAATGTTTTAGCTTTAGTTAGCAACTATTGCTAAGAACACCTTCATATCTAGAGAAGAATTTTGGCCAGATCTGTTATATGAGATGTGTTTATCAAATTGTCAAGAATTATGCATGTATTTGAGGATTTGAGATGAGAATCAAAATGAAACTAAAATAATTCTCATATAGTGTTTCCCAGTCTTGAATCATCCCTAGGTATACCCACTGTGGTTTTGCAGAGCCTAAAGAGTAGAAAACCACCTTTGGTTTTGTTGAATTTGGGTCCAAATGGTTTGCACACATAATTGTTAATAGGAATTGGCTAATCCTTAGATTGTGTGAGTGATATCACTTTGGTATTGAGCATTTCTTTACTTAGTAGTTATAAAACATCAACTGATTAATTGCTAATAAAGGATTAAGCTTTATAGGTTATTGATTCACCCCTCCCCTCTTAGTAATTTATCATATCACATATATTTTTAACAATTAGTATTAGAGCATTATGGTTCTTAGGAAAGAAGTTTAACAACTTGAGCAAAGATTAGAGGCTATGGAGGTATTCAGACTTGATAAGGCTATTGACAATGAGAAGCTAGATTTGGAATTAGCTATTGGATAACTCAAGAAAGCAAAGGAACAACTCTCTCAATCCCTTAAAAGGAAAAAATATCTTAAAATCTAGATGAATTACAAAATCTACATTGAAGACATTCATTCAAACAATTCAAATGAAGCCAATAAAGCAATCAAAGAACTATTAGAGAAAAATGGTAACCTTCAAGAAGAAGTAAGAAAATTGAGAAGAGAGCAAGAAATTCAGCTAGTAAGATTGTGTGAAGTCATGGATTATCAAAACAAGACAAAAGAAGAGATAGAATGAAAGAATAATGAAATTTAGCATCTTTCCCTTTAGCATGCAGACTTCATTAATCAATGCACCAATGCAAATGAAGAAATCATGAATCTAAGATCAAAAAATGAAAGATTGTTGAATGACCTAAACCAATGAGAGGGTAATGAAATCTCAAGAATACATGGATTAATTAAATGGGAAAAGCCATTATAGATAAAATGGAAAAGCAAGAATTAGATATATAGAAGAAGATGAATCATCCAAGCAAGAAGCTCAAACAAATCAAAGACCTATTTGCAGTCACTGTGGTAGAATACACCATACATCAAACAAATGTTGGAGTAATGGGAAAGCTAATTCAATATAAAATGTTACAATTGCAATCAGTATGGTCATAGAACTAATGAATGTAAAGAGAAACCTAAATTTGGAGGCAAATTTCATAAATGTAAGAAGCAAGGGCACAAATCTTCAAAATGCAAAACTAAGATATTGAACCCAACAGTACAGATTGTAAAAGCTATATTTGGTTGGAACTATAACACTTGGTGTAGATGTCATTACTGTGGAGAATTTGGATACATTGGAATGAATTGTGTAAAATATCACATGAGGACAAGAGACACTACCAAAAGATGTTTCATTTATCCAGAACTTGGTCATCTTGCTAAGAACTATATGAATGCTAGAATAATTGAAGATGAAAAGAAAGCCAAGGATGATAACATCAAAAAGTAGATGAGACAGCAATAGATTCCAAAATCTTTTGAGAATGCAAGTCTGACCAATGATGAACATGTCACTTAAGAATTAGGTGACTCAAGCATTTCCACTTGATCTCTCATAAGGAGAACTAGAACTAGGATTCTAAAGAAGACATCTCACATCACTTCTAGTCAGCAAAATGAAAGATCTATATCAAAATTCAAGATTCAAATGGATCACCAAGCATTGAAGGAGATACCAGTCATTACTGAGTGAAATTAGGTTATAGTCCCTATCGAGCAAGGTTAGGAGCTTCTAAAATTGTTATGTGGTCATCGAGTCATGGATGACTCTACCGAGTACTTAATGTAAGTGAAGTGGAAGATAGTATATCACAAAAACCCTAGATTTGAGCAAAGAACAATCACAAATTGCATAAAAGGTATTGTTGATAAAATGATATTCATTCACATTTTTGGTGTGCCATTCAAGATATTGGAACTCTATAAATGGATGAATCCTTGATAGAATTGTGTGTGAATGGTGTATTGAAACTAGAGGATCAACACCTCAAAGTGAAGGGTTTGACACACATTCCACACATGCCATGAGAATTTTAGATCAAATGGGTAATATTTATCCTCAGTCTTGTGTATAATGGTTAGTTGTGGTTAGATAATGAAGAAGATGATCCATGGGATCACTGGTCTTCCAATGACTGGCAAAATCTAAAAGGACCAAAACCCTAAGTCAAGTCAACCTAGAAAACAAAACCCTTACCAAGTGGGATGGAAGGGGAATGAAGATTAGTTGTGTTATAGATATGAAATTGAAGTTTAGGATACACATCATCACACACAAAACATATAGCTTGAGTAGACTCAATAGTGTATCATGTGAAGTAGTGCATCTAGCATACAAAGTGGTCAAAAATAACTTGTCACCTGACCTTGTCAAGTTAATGTTGAATCAATTCAACAAAAATGTGGAGAGTATAAGAACTTCAAAGAATAATACTTGTAAGTTTAGTTCACTCTTAACTTGTCTATTTTTCTATGTGATTTTTTTTTTCCATCTAAAGGTCTTTTCATACGGAGGAAGGATGTACCTATTCTTTATTAGATCAATGAATATATAGCTAAAATGGAAGAAAATTATACTATTATTATGGATAACTACTTTGATGCATTTAAGGACAATATGAATAACAAATTTAGGATACCAAAGAAAATTTTTGATGATTACAAAGATGATATTTGTTTTATGGTTGACTATGATAAAGTATATATCCAAGCAGTTAGACTAAGAAATTTATGGGTCAAGCCTCTAGGTTCTGAGGTTAACATTGATGAAACCAAGGATATTATTGAAGAACTATTAAATGAGCCTATTGACCCAAAATTTGCATACTTTGACATCTATGATGAAGCAAAGGTAAGAATAGAATTGGAAATAAAACTCCCTTAGGTAGTCAAAAAAGGAAAGAAGAGAATTGTAAAATTGAAAACCAACTCCACTCTTTTGTTGGTTGAAGGCAAAGGAGATGACATTGAGAATGATGAAGTAGAAGATGAAGAGAAGTTAGAAAAAGAAGAGCTAGTAAAGAAGAAAGGTAAGGTTATTATAACCAAATCTACCAAACCATCTACTATTGTTTTCACAAGGAGGACATCTAAGAAGAAACAAAAGATGGGTGAAGAAGCAAAGGATATAATTTTCAAGAGGCCTCCACCCACCTTTCAAGAAAGATTGAAAGAAATAGATTTAGGATCCATCATAAACAACTTCAAAGCATTAAGATATGAAACTAGAACTACAAAGAGTAGAAGCAAGTTGAAGACATGGTCATATTTAAACTAGGAAAATAGAAATATTCTCCAGATCAACTTACTCAGTAGATTCCAAATGAGCTAATGGAAAAGATAAAGCCAAGATGGGAGCATGCAAGGAAAACTACTCAAGACATATATGAGTAGACCCCAAGGCAACTCATGCCACGCTTAAGTGAGGAGGAAGTAAAAGAATCCTTAAATAAGAATGAAGAAAAGCTTGCCTTGAGGTTTAAAACTTGTCTAATTTTGATCAATGACATTGAACATGTGGTAAGGAATGCTACCAAAACATGGAAAAACATCTATAATCTTCACAAGAAGAGTAATTTTGGTGTTAATGTCAGTGACAAGGAAGGTGATGGTGAACATGAAAAAGATGAGGAAATTAATGTTGAAGAAGTAACACATTATGATAACATAGATGGTGATGAATAGGAATAGGAAGCTATCGAGGAAGATCTACCTAAAGTTCAAAGCACTAAGGAGATTGACCTAGAGAAAATTGTAGCAATGGTCATAGCCTTACTTCCTCATTCTTTGAGTGAAGCATTAAAAACATCAAGCCCAAAGAAAGCTACTATAGGATTGATTGTGTTAAACATTGTAAGTACAAGCACTCAATCAATTTTTGCACCTGTTCTAATTAGTACTTCATTGAAAGAAGTGACAAGCACTTCATCTACCAAGAAAACAACACTTCCTCCTCTATTAGTTTTGATTACACAAGGTATTTCATCAATAAGTACAGTATCTACTTTTTTAGTGAGTCCTACTATTTCTACCATTATTTCCATTCCTAACATGTAAATAATAAGAACATATACAGTTGAGAAAAAGCCTCAACTAAGCAAAAAAAAATTGAGTAAAGGTAAAGAGAAAGAAGAGGAAATTGATCTTAATGAGGAGATTGTTATTCCAAATTGGGACATCTCCAATCTTAATCATGATCAAATGCATATATTTGGAGATCTACTTTAGAAGAAAGATAAGTAGCAAAGGCTTGGAGAAGAAAGAAAGAAATAATTTCAAGTGCTTGAAGATGTAAAGAATATTCTAACAGAGGCACTCAACATGAAGGTTGACACTTCTCAACCAATTTTGGATCAATTAGAAGAGGTAGTCTATAAATTCAATGAAGATTTAAATGGATAGGACAAATTGTTGTAGAGAGCAAAGAAGAAACTTTTGGAGCTAATTGTACAAAAGATTGCAATTCATCAAGTAGATCTATCTACTATTCTAAGCTCATTGGAGACCTCTTGCAACAATGTGACTTCATTATTTGGTAAACTCTATGATACTTCAATTTTCACCAAGGAAATCAAAGATAAAATTTCAAATATTGATGAAGATCTAAAGGCAAGTGCACAACAGTTGTAACTTGACCTGAGTTACAGCTCTACCCACTACACAAAGATCAGATTTTTAACTGATATGCAGGTAGAATTGCTAAGATAAGAAGCTAGAATAAGAGCTACACTGTAAAAATTTAGGGCATGATTCTCCCAAACATGGAGGCATTATAGAAACATATTACACATGATAAAACCTCATCCATGATAGAAACTTCCCAATTGAAGATCACATGATAGAACTTTTAGCAGAAGTTCAAGTTGCATTACACACATGCAAGGTGTAGCAAGAAAATTGGGACAAGACAATGGAACTAATTCTAAAGGTAGATTTATATTTCTTGTCACATTTTGGCATTATTGTATAGTACACATCATACATCTTTGGCATTAATGTCAAAAAGAGGGTGAAGGTGTATATCGTAAAGACTAGAATATATAATATAAGATGTAGTATACATAAAGGGGGAGAAAATGTATATATCATATGTGAAAATGTGTAAAGCATATTATATATATGTGTATGGAAGAGCATTATCATATCATATATGTACAGATACTCAAAAATACATTTCTTACAAAAGTAATTTTGAAAAATCTCAAAAATAGAGTACTCTACCGAGTTGGAAACACAATATGATGAATAAAAGGTGTTCTTGAACTTTTTGAATTCAGTTTTGACTAATAAGTGTTTTTGTCACTAATGCCAGAGGGGGAGATTGTTGACTTTATAGTCATGTTTGTTATTAGTGACACACACTTATTCAGATAGATAGTATCTACCAAGATTATTGTACATTAATAGTGTTAACCAAGAATTTCAAGTTTTACTAAGTTTTATAGTTGCTACCAAGTTCAAGGAACAATATTTAGTTTACACCAAGAAGTTTCTACCAAGTTGGTGATTAGTAATATAAACTAAGTATCTCGGTGTATGACGAGCTCCTTTGTGCAAACCAAGTTGTTTAGTGCCTATCGATTTGTAGTTATAGTGATGTGAATCCAGTGTTGACTGAGAAACTCAGTGTTAACTAGGTGATTTAGTTTATACCAAGTTCATTGTGATAGCATTGACTGGGCTATGCAATGTTTATCAAGTGATTAAGTTTATATGTTGAGTTTCACAGTATTCACCAAGTCACCAGTGCAGATCAGGTTTAGACTACTTGGAATTGATTGGTATGGACCAAGCTTCTATGTCTACTGAATGCATGACGATGCTAAGCATTGATAGTAGATGTCAAGTATCAGAATCTCACCAAGCTAGTCTTCAAAACCCAAGTTCTTGTAGTTGGGTCAACTTTGTGTATTTTGTGTAAACTTGTATTATAGCTGACTTTGTTGAATTGTAATTTGGATTGATATATATGTAATGTATTGTATCGCATCCAATAAATAGTATGGAAGTAATGTAACAAGTAGAGAAGAACAAAAAGTGTGAAGTACAAAGGCTACAATAGTATAATAAGCACCAAAGATTTATCTGTCACAGCAAGGTGATCATTACACTCAAAGGAAACTCACTCAGCAAACCAACTTGCAAATCAGAGATTAGCCATTGTTCATCCTAATAGGTGGATCAGTTAAATCCTTTCGTAAGGTAGAATTAATAGTCTTTTGTAAATCTCTTTACCAAGTGCATACTTCATTGTATGTTTGTAAATCCTTTTGCAAGGTGAGCCTAGCAGTCCTTATTGCTCCTAACAAGGCCAATCATCAGAAATGATCATAGTAAAACTTAAAAGGCCAACTTTATACTATAGTACTAAAGCTTGTGAGTATCATCCCCACCCCAATTTTACTTTCTATTTGGAAGGTTTCTAGGTCACCATATTGTGTGTCAAAAGTGTTATGAATGTTTTGATGTTTTAAGTTTTTCATACATGCAATTAGATCAGAATATACAAGGATTAATTGATAATAAAGGATTAAGTTTTCTAGGTTATTGATTCACCCCTCCCCTCTTAGTAACTTATCCTATCACATATATTTCCAACATTCTGAACTCAGCAAAGCTTGGAATGCTCAAAAAACATAGGAAACTATCTTCAATGTGCAATTGAGCTCAATATACACTGACTGGAAATGATATGACATTTTGTCTAACATCAAAGACAATACACAATTAATCAATTGTTTTCAACAATATCACTATGGTCTTTAAATTTTTTAATAAATAAATTAAACAATTTATGCCAACTTGAAATAGTATCATCAAGAAGTCCTATATACCATTTAGGGGACTACACAAATTGCTTCATAAACACATCTCATGATTTTCTTCCAACTCTTCAATGGAATTTTTCAAATTGATAAAATTTTCTTCGGTAGACTGACTCTCTTCTCCAAAGAATTTTGGTATTGCAATTCTTTTCTCATTGGTTATAGGGTTTAGATATCCCATGATTCCTCTAAAATTAAGATACATGTATCTTTCAATTACCTTAAGAGCTCTAGCCCTCTGTCCAATGTTACATTGATGCTGATTTTACCCCCATTGATTGTTTGCTATTTTTTTTTTTCAGTTCTAAAGATTATTTCTACTATTCTTCATATTTCTATTCATTCCATTACAATTTCCATTTTGGTGACATTCATTTCCTTTATTATGGTTTTGTCTCCAATGTTCACTAGTATCCTCTCTTCTACTTCTTTCATACATGGGGTTTTTATGTCAATTATTGTAAATGAAATTCTTATTTTTATGGGGTTGATTGTATTTAGTAAATTTACTAGCTTCTTGACTTATATTATCATTACTCATTTTAGGAATAATTATATCATCACGCTTTATGCCAATTATTTCAAGAATCTCACTAGGAACCCACCTTAAAGCCTTGGCTATCTTATTGGGTGAAATAGTACACAATATTTCAAAAGAAGCAATCAATTTGTGAGCATATACTTCATTTTCTTCTTCATCATCAACTCGGTAAGTTTGTGGTTGATTTTCATTATCAAGGGTTCTTATGTTATAGAAAGGATTTTTCTCCCTTTTTGTAGTCTTATCAGTAGATTGCTCACCCTCTTTAGCTAGAGGCCTATTTTCCATATCAGAAAATCTCTTGTACCATGTATACAACATCTCAAGTTATTGGTTCTTATTACTTCTAGTTCTCTTCTTTGGATTCCACTCTAGAAATTCTTTTCCTCCATGGATAGATCTCCTACCCCACATACACTTTATAAAGCAATGTGTATAGCTTCCCTTTGGTTCAAAATGACAAGATTGACCATTTGTAAAAATTTACATAGAGTCACCACCTCTATTTTGAGTATATTTTGGCATATATTCAGCATTTCTTCTAGTAGAGTCTACTTCAAAAACCTTCACTTCTTTTGATCTACAAAACTGAAATTCCAAGAAACTTCACAATGTCAATTTTGAATAATCTTCCCCGATAGAGTTTCTAATCTATTCGTGATGTCCCCATTTTGACAAGTAATTTAAATAATAATAAATACTTTATATAAAGTAATATTAATAAATAATATTAAAATAATATTATTATGCTATAAGTAATATTATAATAATTATATTATGTATGTCATATTATAATAGTAATACGAATGAAATAATAAATAATGATAAAGATACGTTTAATATAGCAATACTATATTAATAAAGTATTATAATAAAATATGATATAATATATAGTTGATATATTATAATAATGTACAATATATCTTATGATATTAATCAATATAATCAAAGCTTATTTAAATAAATTATATATATCTAAATATTATGATATACCTGATTAATGAATAAATAATATTTACAACAAGTGATATTATTAATAATGATAGATATAATATATGTTATATGTTTAATATATGGTATATTATTAATATAAATATATATATAATTAATATAATAATAATTCTTAATATAATATAATTATTATTAACGAAAAGACATGACTCTATGAAACATGCATATATATACAAAATCAAAACATTGAGGGGAATAACACATTATATATTATCATACTAATAAAAATAGAAAGGATATCATCAAATGTTCCAAAACGGGACATTACAAGTGGTATCAGAGCCATCTTTCCTGCCAACCTGTGGAAAGAAGTTAATGAAAAACATAGAGAAATATGAAAACTAGTCTGTAGTCAGAAAAATGAATTAAATTAACAGATTCTCAACTACTTGCCATCTTGTTGGCTAGATTCATCATTTTTCTTTTGTTAGTGAATTTACAAAGTACTACAAAATTGGAGATTCAATTTTCTTACTGATATTTTATTTGGGGTAGTCTATTTGTATGGGGCCTAAAAAATTTCAACTTCCATTATTATTGTCGAGAAGATCATTTTTTTTCTATGGGATTTTATCACGAATGATACCATCTACATGGGAATAACCATCGAGCATCTTGAACCATTAAAATCAATTACTTAGGCATAAATTTATTAATGAGAGAAGAATTTGGTCTTTTGGGTTGCAGATTTTCTTGCTGCAACATATTTTTTCCATATTATCCATTGTATTCACAGCGCAAAATCCAAGTAATTCATTGCCATTTGTAACAAGTACAAAGGCAAGGAGAAATAAAATTGTGAACTAGAAGAGGTGAGGGTAGAAATTTGTTTTAAGGTGGAATGCATGTGATAAGGATGACAAAGGGAAGAATATATATATATATATATATATATATATATATATATATATATATATATATATATATATATATATATATATATATATATATATATATATATATAATCTAATGTAGCTAAGCAATATCAAAATAGTACAGAGTTGCAGAAGCGTATCAACTGACAGTGTATGAATGGAAAGATCATAAAATGAGTAAATGATTAAAGGAAACTGTAAGGAATAACCTCTAGAATTGTAGGCACACATATTTTGATTCTCTACTACTGACATGAAGAAAATCTTCTGGGAGTCAGGCTAAGTTGGTTTGCAAAACATAGGGTTTGGTTATAGCTCCAATAATGCAATATTTGAGAATTGAATCTACTAAAGAACATTATTTTATATTGATTCATGGGTCCATAATATATGAGGCATGTTATCAATCAATCGATGGAACAAGAAAAATCGTGATGCAGATACAGATAACAAATAAATTGTTTGGGATGTAACAATAGTAGGTAATCAAAATTGATAAGGAGAAAACTAACAAATACGAAGGATGAATTGTAGGACAACAATAACAATTATATTGAGTACCAAAAGATGGAATGAGAAATTGGTCAGGAGTCAAGACTATTACATACATGATCTCTTTTGACCACCGGAGTAAAGCATTGTAATTATTTAAAATCAAATCTCTCTTAAACCATGTCAATCATCTCGATGGGAGGAATCCAGTTAGAGACAATCAGCTACATATAGATTTGCAAAAGTCGTGCACCATAAATTATACATGATATGACAGGGGTGTTCAACATAAAGTTGACATAGAATTGGGCATGATATGTGTCTTTGTGTCAGAAAGATATAAGCACGAGTATCCCCATGGCAAGGTGAACTAGGGATATCCATAAAATGAGATATTTTAATTCTTTGGAGTCAGTGGTTTATGAATAAGAATCCTCAAATCATGACAAGGCATAAAGTAATAAAGCCAAAATTATAATGGCTACATCATAAAAGGTACGTGGTATTAAGCTAATTTAAGATAATAAATTAACTAAGGTAGTTATCCTTGTTATTTAAAATAGTTTGTTATATAGTTTTCTATATATATGTGTGAGGAAATTTAGGGAAGATGTTTAATATTGGAATAATATTTATTAATTTAAAGAATTTTATTTTAATTCAATAATGATCTTTTATAAATTTGGCATTATCAAATATAAAGGAATATACATTAAGTTGGTAATTGAATTAAAAAAATATACACTAAGATTGATAATTGGATTAATATCAACCTTTTCATTGCAAGAATATACATTAACATTGATAACTGGGTTAATATTAATTTCTCTACGCAAAAGAGGTATTAAAATAGCAAAAACTAGTAAGATCATCATCTCTAAGTTGAGATAAGGCCTATGGTGGAATGGACTAGGTGACATCACTCAGGGTACTGGATAAAGCCTACGGGTATCAGGTAAGGCCTACGATGATGGGATATCCTAGGGTACATCATACAAAGGCACCTTCTTGGAAATAGTGATCGAAGAGAGGTAATGATAATGAGGGTGAACAGTGAGGCCCACCGGTTGGGTAACAGGGCAACCTATTATGGTTCCTCCTCCTATATTTTAATAATAAATTAGGTTTCTAACACTTCAAAAAGACTATGTCTTTGATTGTAAAGTAGTTTGATAAAGGTTAAAACTATTGTATTCTTTAAAACTAAGAATATAAATAATTTTTGTTAGGATTTGTTATAAGAAGTTCCTTAAGAAGAATAAATATTACCTCCTCAGTAGACCACCTTGATGGGTGTCACAGGCTGCCATCAAGGCCAAGAGGGCCAAAGTTCCACTCTTGGGCTTAGGTAGGAAGAATAAGATTACCATCTAAGTAGAACACTTTGATGGATGTCAATGGCTACCATCAAGGCCAGGAAGGCCAAAGTTTTGCTCCTAGGCTTAGATTTGGTTAAGTTAAGATTTGACATCATGTCAACTTAATTCAGTTAAGAATCTACCAAGTAGACCACCTTGATGGATGTCAATGGCTACCATCAAGGCCAAGAGGGCCAAAGTTCTGCTCTTGGGCTTGGTAGGATATTAGCTCAGAACTAATTTATCATGACTAATCTTTCTTTGAAGCTATTGTATACATGTACATGCTAATAATTGTTTGTGTTGTAGGATTTATGATAATAATAAAAATGTGCTAGGGAAATATATTTTATAAATTATTCTCTTTGTTCTACTTCATTTGTGAAAAATAATGTATGATGTGTTTGCATCGTGTTTACTCCATGTCTTCATCTGTCTGCATTATGTCTACTTCATGTTTTCATCTGTCTATATTGTGTATGCTTTGTGTTTTCATGTATATTTCATAAATCTCTCTTGTCTTTTGAATGCAAATATGTTTTGTTTGTGTATGAATAATTTTGCTTGAGGACTGTGATGTCCCCATTTTGACAAGTAATTTAAATAATAATAAATACTTTATATAAAGTAATATTACTAAATAATATTAAAATAATAGTATTATGCTATAAGTAATATTATAATAATTATATTATGTATGTCATATTATAATAGTAATATGAATGAAATAATAAATAATGATAAAGATATGTTTAATATAGCAATACTATATTAATAAAGTATTATAATATAATATGATATAATATATAGTTGATATATTATTATAATGTATAATATATCTTATGATATTAATCAATATAATCAAAGCTTATTTAAATAAATTATATATATCTCAATACCCAATTAATGAATAAATAATATTTATAACAAGTGATATTATTAATAATGATAGATATAATATATGTTATAAGTTTAATATATGGTATATTATTAATATAAATATATATAATTAATATAATTATAATTCTTAATATAATATAATTATTATTAATGAAAAGACATGACTCTATGAAACATGCATATATATACAAAATCAAAACATTGAGGGGAATAACACATTACATATTATCGTATTTATAAAAATAGAAAGGATATCATCAAATGTTCCAAAATGGGACATTACACTATTGGTTCCTCAAATCTTTGGTTGGAAAACCTATGAGTCTTCCTTTCTCAATGATGATTAATCCAACACAGTTTGGCCAATGAATGGGATTGATACTTGATGATAGAATTCTCTTCTCTTCAGGCTTTGCTAACCTAGGTGGGTAAACCTTATGAAAAAAAATTTAGATCACTTATTCATATTTTAGTAATTGATGCTATTGAGATAACAAGTTATTCTCGAGGAGAAACCAAAAAATTTTAAGTACTTAGAATATTTTTTAATACGACAAATGTGTGTAAATTTGAGAATTTTAGAACACTTGATTATGCAAAATAACCCCACCAACTTCAATTGATAACAGGCTTTATTGAAATAAAATTATACTAATTTCTTATTGTAAATGGGAAAAATAAATATAAATTGATATCAACTTTAAGATAATCAACACCCTATAGAGATGACATGCTCTTACCATCAATAGCTAGACAAAAAAAATTGATACAAACCCTACTTCGATTATTTTAAACTTAAATCTTGGACGACCAAGTGAATAAAAAGCAAAATGCTTGTGAATTTTAATTGTTAAGGATTATATTAAATTTCAATCTATAAATGACAATGTGAATCCGAGAAGACAATCTATTAAACAAAAATGAAAAAAAGAGTTTACACAATTCTTTAGAAAGGGAACATAGTCTTTTTTATTGACTTCAAATAGAGTAAAAATAAGTTGTGGCTTGTTGTAGTATCCACTCTAAATTTGCATAGATTATTCATTTATGTTCTCTGCATATATATATACATGATGGACAAGAATGATCACTTGGCTACTCTCCTTGTTTTTCCTGTATTTGCTTGATCTCAATCTTGTCTTCCTCTAACTCAAGTGCTAGAAATACAATAGGGAAGTAAAATTTGACAGGGGGGGTGAATCAGCACTTAAAAATTTCAACCTCTAAAACTATTCACCACACATCCTTCTCACAATCTATGCATATAAATTAAAATACCAAATTAAGCATATACATCCATAGCATGAAAGTAAACTATTCAACACATGTATAACACAAGATATTTGGTTACCCAAAAACCCTCCAAAGAGAAGATAAAACTAGGGTGGGGATGACACCCACAAATCTTCACTACTACAATCATAAAGTGTATCCAATGAAGGTTACAATGTTTGACCATGAAACAAGACCTACCCTATGAAAGGTCTGCCCTATTAAAGGATCTAAACACCCTACTAAAAATGTGTTTGGTAAAAGGACTTTAGCTTACAATGAAGTAAGCACCTTATTAAAGGATTTACAATAGCCTATTAAGACTACTCTATTAAGAGATTCAATTGATTTAGCTATTAAAATGTCTCAGCAATGATCCTTTAGTTAGCACTCTATTGCTTAATGTTAGATCACCTCTATATTGATATGTACTTGGTCCTTTTTGATCAAATATATCTATTTTATCCTTTGATTCCTTTTGTGTGTTCTCCTTAAACCAATTCTGATGACATGAAGAAATAGATGTCTTTTTTACCCTTTTTGTGAATATTTGTCTATAACATACTGAACTTTGTCATCCTTTAAGTATAGTATTTTGTACTTTTGATGTATAAGATATGAACATATGGCATAAGAATGATAATCAAAATTATGTCTAAAAAGGGTTTTTTTTTTGGTAAAAATATTTCTTCATGAATGTTTGGCATGGGTAGATCATGTCCCCTTTTCAAATAATTAAAAAATAATAATCTTTGCTAAGGCAAGCAGGCCCAAGAAAGTGAAGTTTCAGAAAAAGGGGGTTAATCTTTGGAAACCGTTGGACTATTAAATGAAAATTATTATTAAAATATGTTTCATTAACCTCTCTTGGATGTGAGTTACAGTTATGCCCTCTTTTAAGGGGTTTGGAGGCATTTTGGGCTAATGCCAGAACTTGATTTTTGCTCATTCTTTGTTATTCTTCAGAGGCTGCCAAACCTATGGAGAAGGAGACCCAAGAACGGGAGTTTGCAGGTTTCCAGGGAGACCCAAGAATGGGAGTTTGTAGGTTTCTAGGAAGGCTAAGGATAGGAGTTTGAATCCATTCCATGTGCATGCTCATACAGAGTTTGCCTTTGTGCTGAACAGTGTAGATTTGTGGGTTTTTGGGTGTGTTTTTTTGCATGAGTTTGGTGTTTTCTGTTGAGCATTTCATATTAGTTTTGGTTGCTGCTTTATTTCAGAATTTAAGCTATTAAAATAGAGATGAATATATGTATTGGGACATGATTAAACTTCTGAGATAGTTTATTAGTGTGTTTGTGGTGTTTTCGGGCATTTTTGTGTTAATTTTGGGAGCCTGATGAGCATAGTTTTTGTCCTACATTTGTGAGTTGTTGTGTAAAGGCTATATAGATCTAGAAATGTCATTTTTTAGGCTTTTATTCTGCTGAAATATCTGTAAAAATGTCCATTTTCAGATTTATTAATAATAGGTGAAGCTATGAAGCTTTTGGCACCATTTCTGGCATACCCGATTTGGGGTTTCTTGAGAAATTTGGAGGATCTTTGTGATATTAGTTGTTTGATCTTAAAGATCTGATTAAAGGTTGGAAATATCATACAAAATCAGAAAAGGGACTTTTTAGTGGTATCAGAGCCATGATCTTGCTAGCCTGAGGGTTTGAAGAAGTTGCATGTTAGTTTTGACAACTACCCAGATCTTGCATTTCAGTTTTGAGAACTACCCAAATCTTGCATGTCATAATTTATGGTTGCATGTTGCTTCTAATCAGTTGCATGTCAAAATCTATGGTTGCATGCTACTTCTAATCATTTTCATGTTAGTTCTTGGTGAGTTTCATGGTTGTAGAAGTTTGCATGTTAGTTTTGACAACTACCCAGATCTTGCATGTCAGTTTTGACAACTACCCAGATCTTGTATGTCAATTTTGACAACTACCCAGATCCTGCATGTCATAATTTGGTGGTTGCATATTTCTTCTAATCAGTTGCATGTCAAAATCTATGGTTGCATGCTACTTCTAATCATTTGCATGTTAGTTCTTGGTGTTTGAAGAAGTTATATCCTATTGGGGTTACACTCTACTTTATCCAGAATGGACAGGTATAGTACAGAGTCTTAGAGGACACGATCTTGGAAAATTGATATCCAGAGTCAAAATAGTAGAAAGGATGGTTATTTATACATTCGAGATAAACTTATGAAAATAAGCCATGACATGTCTGAACAGTTGGTTGAGCACCACCGTATAATGAATGACATGTTGTCCGACCCAGCTAAGGTGGATAAGTTGACTAGATTTCTATTTGGAAAATTTTCTCATAGGACAGATGACACAATTCCCAAGAACTTGCATGAGGAGTTTGAGAAACTAGCTGATAGCTAGGTAGAGGTCACAGATTCTACTCTGCCATAGGAGGTGGTGGGAAAGGATATTACACAGATTGATAGTAATAGTCAACTTGATATTCAAATTGAGACAATTGTTTACAGGTCGTCAAAGGGTGATGCCACAGGTATTCAAGATGGTATAGTTACAACAGGTAGTGACTACAGTGTAGTGGGTTCAGATGATGATTATGAGGATGTTGTTGTGTAGGATGGTGAGATACCTAGTAGAGATGAGCAGACATTGAGCATTCATGACTTTGCTGAGAAAGAGTGCCAGGCACAGTTAGATGGTTCATCACATGAGGTTGAGGCTGGTAGTACTTCACATGATTTGTCCAGCCAGCTGAAGGTGAACAAAGATAGTATTGTGACTTCATTATCTCATCATGACAAGTATGTGGAGTTAGTTGGTATTGGTCATATTACTCAGGTGAGGATTTTTCTTGAGTTACTAGTTGATTCTAGTTTACGGATATGGACTTGAGATTGTTATATTGGCATTTGGGATTCAGTTGACTGGAGATCTTTAACACTTTTTGGTAGAAGTGTTTGTTTGGGTGCTATCATCGATTTGATTAGCAGATTACACGGTGTTGTCTTTTCTTGTGCCAGTATCTTGTTCGATGTTGGTATTAGTTTTTATACACCGATGTTGGGCTTTGTTCATATATCCAGTCAACCATACTTGCTAGAATGTGTTGATAATATTTCATATTTGGCAGTGTGTATAGATGAGTCCCAGGATCATATTGGCATTGATGACATCCAGGAGGATGCAGTGGGCAGTTTTGAAGACTTAGTTTCCTTAGGTATAGAGGAGTTGGACAGCAATGCTAATTTTTTTGATACTTCGTATGTTGATATGAGCTTTAGATTTGATTCACAGGATATGGATGGTAATACTCTAGAGACTAGTAATTTTGAGGATACTCCTTTAGACAGTGCATCAGAGGAAGTTTGTAGGAGACAGTCAAGCCAGTGCCATCATGTGTCTAATCAGTTGAGAGTTAGTGACCGAGACATTGCTATCACTTGCCAGCATTTCAATGCTGCTCGTCAGTTGTTAGCAGTTTATGGATGGGGTTCTCCTACTAGTGATGAGCAGGAAGGCAGTTATCTTTCCTTGACAAAGATCCACTCTTTATGGGAGGCTATTCAAATTTTGAGACAGAATTATATGCAGTTGGTAGCTGATAGAGATTATCTTATGGAGTGGGGTAGTACATCATATGATGCATTGTTGGCCAAGGAAGATGAGGTGAGTGAGCTTACTGAGCAGCTTGAGGTGACTTCTGAGATTCTTGAGAGTACACGATTGGCTTTCAAGGAGTCACAGTTTCATTTGGCTAAGGTGACCATAGAGTTAGAGCGACTATAGTCTTTACCTGATTCTATACAGTCACAAGCTATGGTGTTTGGTGATCCGAGGATGACCATGGCTGAGATTTTCAGAAACAGTGGAGATGGGGATGCATCCATCCTTGATAGTAATATTGGCATATCAGGTTCATTCCCACTAGAGTCAAGTTCAGTTGAGTTGGGTGTTGTAGCAGATTGTTGTATGCCTGACATGGTGGTGGCCTCTAGTACTGATGGCATAGAGACTAGAGATGTATCAAAGATCGTGTGTGATGTTGGTGAGTTGACAATTGGCATGGTTCCTGCTAGTAATACTACTCCCTTGGTGATATCTTTGGAGGTAGTAGTCAGTTCCAACATGGTTAATGATCAATTGCAGTTAGTTTCATCTAGATTATAGTCTGAGCCATTGACTGAGATTGGCACATTCTATTGGCATTACACTGTGAGGTACGCTCATCAATTTACCTTTGATGACCATGTTGATGAGATTATGATACAAAGATGTACTTTGGTTCCTAGTGCTTATCATCAGTTATGGAATAGTGTGATGCCTTGGGATGAGAGTTTTGATGGGCACAACATGGCGATAGGTCTTGCAATTGATAGCTTGATAATACATGACTTAGATCAGGAGTTTCAAAGTGATGCTTCAGCGGGTGTTGTTATTGATTCTACTCCTTTGGCTATGACATCTCCTGACTTAGCTGGTGATCAGTCACAGTGGGTTGTATCACTTGTTCATGGTGAGCTGTTGGTTGAGGTTGGTTTTTTTTATCAACTTTATATTGCAAGGTATGTACATCAGTTAGCATTTGATCCTTGTGTTGAGGAGTTGATGGCAGGAAAATTTGGTTTGGGTTCCAATTCTTGCTATTTATCTTGTGATGGCTTTTCACCATCAGGGGTGCATGGTAGTTATGATTATGAGATAGTGGTTGGTGATCTACAGAGTTGTGTTGACTGCAGGCGTTGTATAGTGTGTGGATTCTCCATACTTGGTACAGTTTCACTTGGGAGCATTCACCATTGTTGCAGAGTTGGATTGTACATTTTGTATAGGCCAGTGGAATGCATTGATGGTATTTACTGTGTTGGTAGTCAACTTTACTTGGATTTTTATGTTCTAATATTTTGTGTCTCATGGGTTTCTGACTGTGGAAGTTGTGATTTTGGAGTTTGGTTGAGCTATAATTGTCAGTTTGATTATGGATTCCTCTTGGTCATATTGCAGAGGATATTGCAGGAGCCTATGTTAATTGGTAGTAGTATAGTTCATGACTACATTTGGGATCCAGGTGGATTGATTGGTTTATTGTTCAGCCATTGCTTGAGGACAAGCAATTTTTGGGAGGGGAGGACTTGTCATATCCCCTTTTCAAATAATTAAAAAATAATAATCTTTGCTAAGGCAGGCAGGCCCAAGAAAGTGAAGTTTCAGAAAAAGGGGGTTAATCTTTGGAATATGTTCTCTCTTGGACGTGAGTTATAGTTATGCCCTCTTTTAAGGGGTTTGGAGGCATTTTGGGCTGATGCCAGATCTTGATTTTTGCTCATCCTTTGTTATTCTTCAGAGGCTGTCAAACTTGTGGAGAAGGAGACCCAAGAACGGGAGTTTGCAAGTTTCCAAGGGGACCCAAGAATGAGAGTTTGTAGGTTTCCAGGAAGGCTAAGGATGGGAGTTTGAAGCCATTCCATGTGCATGCTCATACAGAGTTTGCCTTTGTGCTGAACAGTGTAGATTTGTGGGTTTTTTAGTGTGTTTTTTTGCATGAGTTTGGTGTTTTCAGTTGAGCATTTCATATCAGTTTTGGTTGATGCTGTATTTCAGACTTTAAACTATTAAAATAGAGCTGAATATATGTATTGGGATGTGATTAAACTTCTGAGATAGTTTATTAGTGTTTTTGTGGTGTTTTCGAGCATTTTTGTGTTAATTTCGGGAGCCCGATGAGCATAGTTTTTGTCCTACATTTGTGAGCTGTTGTGTAAAGGCTATATAAATCTGGAAATGTCATTTTGTAGGCTGTTATGCTGCTAAAATTTCTGTAAAAATGTCCATTTTCAGATTTATTAATAATAGGTGAAGCTGTGAAGCTTTTGGCACCATTTCTGGCATACCCGATTTGGGGTTTCTTGAGAAATTTGGAGGATCTTTGTGATATTAGTTGTTTGATCTTAAAGATCTGATTAAAGGTTGGAAATATCATACAAAATCAGAAAAGGGACATTTCACCAATGCTATGATAGATTGGCCAACTATGAGTAAATTGTTCCTTAATAAATATAAGGAATATTATAGAGGCCATGACTTAAAGGGAGATGAAATTTTTAAGATGTCACAAAAGGAGGATGAGACTTCAGAGGACTATGTCACATGGTTCATGTTCAACTTGCAATGGAACACACAGAATCAGCTGAATGAGGAGTCCCAAAAGCATCTCTTTCTGAAAGGAGTGCATGAAAGGAGTATGGAAGCTTTAAACTAAATGGCTGGAGGTGACATTAGACAAAAGATGTGGGCTGAAATTTAGAACATTTGCTTGAATTATTCCAGAGCAACAATAAAAAAAGGACGATGCTTGAGGGACTTACTCTGAAAAAACCCTAGTGCTGGAGTATCTAAGACAAAACTGTCAAACCTCCTATCAAATTTCAAGCTAAAAATCATTAATGATGTTGCTACACAACTAGACACCATGAAAGTATGAAGGAAGGAGGATGTTGATATTATGTTAGTAGAATATTTCCCTCACTATAAAGAGAAGAAATGCAGTAACCGATGCAAACCCATTGCTAGTCTGGATTCACAACATGTGCCTATTGAATTTAAGGCAATTGATGAAGATGGAGAAGTCCTCCATGTTGCTAAAAAAAGGCCATGGGCTCCAAGATTAGGTATTCCTCAAGACCCACTTCATAATTATGGTGGTAATAGTCAATGACAACAATAACATGGTAGTTATAATAGTTGGCAGCGGCCTAACCAAGGATTGCACCAACCTAAGCAAGGTTGGTAGCAACCTCAATAGGGTTGGTAGCAACCTTAGCAAGGTTGGATGTAGCCTAACTAGGGTTGACAACAACCTCAACAAGGTTGGTAGCAACCTCAAAACTAGTAGTAGCAACAACATCAACCAGCCTTGACATAGCCCCCTTAACAGCAAGCCTTAATGCCTCTTGTAGCCAATACAACCTCTCCAAAACAACCATAGTTACCTACATAGCCTATGCCTAATCCCAATAATACAAAACCTTCAACCCAACAACAAAGCTATTCCATCACCTTAAATGATATTTATCTATGATCTAGAAAAATGCTTGCATCACCTCAGCAGCCCATTATAATAAAAGTAGATGAAACAACTATTGAGTTAGTTCAAGAGCCTACAACTACTATCTCTCCTGTAACCAAGAAACCACCATTTCCTAGTAGGTTAATAGAGAAAATTATACCAAATGAAAATCAAGCCACACTGGACTTGCTTGAACAACTCAAGCAAATTTTAGTAAAAATCTCCTTGCTTGATGCAATAAAAAAGGTACCCATATATACAAAAGCCATCACGGAAACCTGTATTAAAAATCTAGGAAGGAAAAGAAGGACCCAAAGACTATCCATGTCCTTGGCAAGATTTTTGATCTTATGCTTGATAACCTTAAGATACCCAAGTATGCAAACACTGGAAATCCAGTAGTAACACTTGCCATTCAAGGAATCCAAGTGCAGAATGTGTTAATAGACTTAGGAGCATCCATTAATGTAATGACCAAGGAAGTAATATCCAAAGTAAATATCATTGGTCTTAGACAAACACCAACAATATTACAATTGGTAGATAGTTCTACCATCATTCCTGATAGTATGTTAGAAGATGTCACTATCATATTATATTCATGGGATTACCTAGTTGACTTGTAGTACTCTCTCCAAAAACAAGTACTAGGGGGTATCCTATCATTCTAGGATGATCGTGGTTAGCCACAAAAGATGCTTATATGGCATGTCGATTAGGTAAAATGATCATTTCAGATGGTATGAACACTAAAAACTTAACCTTGTATTCTCTTGCTTAGCCTTTTCTATAGGATGATTAAGTTGTTTGACCAAATTCGGATGATTCTGACATGGACATAGATTCTATTAAACAATTGATGATAATCTCAAGAAACTCATTTGTAAGCATTAAAGAGGAGGATGATGTCATTTCTTCTATCATATTAAATGAGTATGGAATGCAACCTAAGACATCTTCCAAATAGGATTGTGTTTTAGAAAATATTCTATCTTTACCATCTAAATTTCATTATTTCAAGTCTACATAGCTTCTACATTCACTCCTACCACATGAAATAGACTCACCACCAATTTCTCAGATTTCAATGGCCAAAAAAGTAGTCAAAACAACAATTTTTTTAGGGAGAGAACTAAACTTAAGCAAATCCTTATCTCAAGCACAACATCACGATATCCTATAGCTGTTACAAAAGTGATGCTTTTGCTTGGGAATATACAAATATGAAAGGATTGGATCCTACACTCTGTACTCATAGGATCTATATAAGTCTTGATTACAAACCTATGAGAAAACCTCAATGTAGGATAAACCCAACACTATGGGATATTGTCAAAAATGAACTACAAAAGTTACTCAATGATGGCTTTATATATCTTATTTCATATAGTCAATGGGTTTCACCATTGGTTATTGTTCCAAAGAAGGGGGAAAATGGTGAGTCTACATAGATTATAGAGAGCTCAACTCAGCTACCAAGAAGGATCATTTTCCACTACCATTTGTAGATTAGGTTCTCAACAATCTTGCAGGAAAGAAGTACTTTTCCTTCTTGGATGGGTTTAGCATTTACAATCAAATCTAGATAGCACCAGAGGATCAAGACAAGACCACATTCACATGTCCATGGGGAACATTTTCTTATTTTGTCCTACAATTTGGTTTATGCAATGCACCTACAACTTTCCAACAAGCTATTATTAGTATTTTCTCTGATATATCTACAGACTATTTAGAGGTATATATGGACAACTTCACCACATATGGGCAGACCTTTGAAGAAGCCAAAGAAAACTTGGAAAAGGTTTTGTGAAGATGCAAATACTACAACCTATCCTTAAATAGTGAAAAGTGTTTCATAATGATATAGGAAGGTGTGGTGTTAAGACACTTTATTTCCCACAAAGGAATTGAAGTGGATCCAAAAAAGATAGAGGTTATACGTACATTGTCTGTACCAGCTAAATTGAAAGAAGTCAAAAGTTTCTAGGGCATGTAGGGTACTATCAGAACTTTAATAAGGATTTTAGCCAAATTGCAGCCCCTTTGTATAAATTGCTTTGGAAAGATGCAGAGTTCATATGGAATTCTGATTATACAAAGGCTTTCCTATAGCTTAAGGAAGTCCTCTCAATAGCACTAGTTCTCTAAGGACAAAATTGGGAGCTACATTTTCACATACATACTAATGCCTTAGACCATGCCATTGGAGTAGTGCTTGGACAAAAGATGGATTCAGTGGAACATGCAATTTACTATATCAGCAAAAATCTTCAAGGAGCTGAGTATAATTACACTGTAACTAAGAAAGAATTGCTCACTATAATTTATGCTCTAAATAAATTCAGACATTATATTATAAGCTACCAAAAATTTGTACACACAAATCACTCTGCTATCAAATATCTGATGAACAAACTAGCAATCTCTGGATGATTGGCTCGATGGTTGTTACTAATGCAAGAATTTGACATTACCATCATTGAAAACATAGGTAAAGAAAATTTTGTAGCTGATTTCATATCTCATCTTCAAACACTTGATGATCCTGTAGCCATAGAAGATAGCTTCCCCAATGAACATCTCTTTCTTTTGTCAGTACAAAACCCTTGGTATGTTGACATTGCCAACTACCTAACCATTGATAAAACACCTCCACATTTCTTTGCAATGAAAAATTGGTTGTTGGCCAAAAAGAGTTTGAACTTTTCATGGATCTCTAGGTTTATGTTTTATACTGGACCAGATCAAGTGACACAAAGATGTCTTAGAGAGGATGAAACTTATGATGTTCTTTGTTCTTTTCATGATGAGCCCTATGGTGGCCACTTTGCTACCAAAAGGACCGCATTAAAGATTTTAAATATAGGTTATTATTGTCCCACACTTCACAAGTATGTAGCTCAATATACTAAAAAGTGTGACAAATGCCAGAGAATGGATCGACCAATGAAAACAAATGAAATGCCCCTACAGCCACAGATTGTAGTAGCACCATTTGATAAATGGGGGATTGATTTTGTTGGCCCTATTGAGCCACCTTCGGAATGGAAGAGTTACATCCTAATTTGCACTAATTATGTTACTAAATGGATAGAAGAAAAGCTAATGAAGCACCCTTGTGATAATAATGTTGCAAAGTTTCTATATGAATATATCTTTACCAAGTTTAGCATTCCAAGAGAATTACAATCAGATCAAGGCCCTCAATTTACATCTAATTTGATAGCTACACTCATGGAGGAATACAAAATTCAGCATGGTAAATCTTCCTTGTATCATCCACAAGCCAATGGACAAGTTGAATTGATAAATAGAGAGTTGGAAAATATACTCACTAAAATAGTGTCCTTGCATAGGAAAGATTGGGTGGCTTGACTTCCTGAAGCCTTATGGGCATACAAAATAGCATGGAAATCCACTACTGGGTTTACACCTTTTGAGCTCCTATATGGGAAGATAGCCATCATGCCAATTGAATTTGAATATAAGACTCTATGGACAGCCTTGGAACTTGGTATTACTCTTCCTATAGCACAATAGGACTACATTTTGCATCTCAATAAGTTGGACAAATGACAAAAGTTAGTTCTTCATAACATAGAACTAATTTAGAGTTAGAGGAAGCAATGGCATGAAAAATTCATTAAAGATAGAGAGTTCTCTATTGGTGATTGGGAACTCCTATATGACTCCCAATATCATCACCACCAAGGAAAATTTTAGAGCAAATGGCTTGATCCATATGAAATCATTGCAATTTTTAACAATGGAGTAGTTCAACTATCAACAATTGATCTAATCAAATTCAAACTCCTGGTTAATGGACATCACCTCAAGTTGTATCACAAACCAGCCACCCAGGAGGAATTTCTTCAATAGTTCAACACAATAGACACATCCCTTCCTGCAGCCACTCTATCTGAGTCTTCCACTCAGACACTTGCATCCCCTTGAATTTATTTCAAGACCTTCATAATCAAAATTTTGCATTTTATGCAAAATCCATAACCTCATTCCATCTCATCCTCTTGTCTTTACATTATCACTCTATCTCATCTTCTTTCTATAGTACAATACTACTTGGAGCACCCTTCCTACCGCATCTCAGATCCATCACACTTGACCCCGCTACATTTATTTAATTCATTATTTATCTAGAAAAGTGTGTTATTTCAATTTTTAGAATTTGTAATCTTTAAGGTCTGGTGGAACCTAGTTTCTAATAGGTTGGGGGGAGGGAAAATCAAAATCATAAATCATAAATAGAAATCAAGGTAAATCTTAAGATGGCATGTAGGATGTATGGGGTAGGATCATCTTAGTGATGAGCTAGTAGCCCTTTGTACTTATATGTTGTGCAAAAATAATTAAAAATTATAGCCATTAGATTATGATTTCATAAGTACATAACCCCTCATTAATATGGTATATGTTTTGGGCATGATCTTTATCCTCATTATGTTTTGGTGATTAAAATGTCATGATGAAGTACTAGAGGAAGTGATGTTTGGAAGTGTTGAAGCATTTAAAACACTTATTTCCTTTCCCAAATACCATTGTTAAAACCCCTATAGCCATCTCCTCCCACACTTTCAATCACCTTTTGAATTCAATTGTTATAGCATTTTTCAAAAGATAACTTGGGCAGAGAACCTCAGGGGCCTGAACCATCGGATCACAAAGTCCTGCTGGCAAATCCAACAACATGCAGCTTGTTTCAACAATGGGTTTGGTTGTCCTACTATCTCAGTCTAAAGAAATTTGATCAAGAAATTATGCTGCAATTTCATAATGCACTAAGGGATGGATATGCAACTATTAAAGACATCTGGATAGAGTTTACAGAGGAGGTGGTGGTAGAGGTTACTAGTTTTCCTACAAATGGGGAATAATGGACAGAAGACATGGATGCACTAGTAGAAAAGGAAATATTTAGAGTGCATGCAGACCCTTGGCTGGAAGAAAACAAGAAGCAAGGTACATTACAGTTATCTCTTCCCCTTCAATTTATCCACCCTGTTGAATTTATCATAAGGTATTTTACCTATGAGGGAAGTTATTCCTATTTGCATGTTGTTTATTTAAAATTTTTGAGTGGCTTGCAGCATGGTGATTGTCCTATAAATCTCCCAAGTTTCCTTTATAATATTATCAAGAGACAAGCTACCTACGTATAGCAAGGTAAAACCTAGTCGATGTCCCACCATTTCCTAATTAGGGCCATAGTTGAAAGGGAATTGACTACATAGCACTTGGGAACATGGAAGCATTTTTTAAAACTCAAAACAATGGGATCCCAAAGAGGTGGACCTAAAGGATAGAGAATGGGGACAAGAGAGAAAACTACTATAGGAATTAGGAAAGTAGTATATAAAATAGCTCAAGAAGCTTCAGCTTCTGCATCCACACCCAAAATTATGAAAAGGAGAATTCTGCCCTCAAAAGCCTCAACCTCTAAAAAGAGAAAATTAGACACAACTACTATAGAGGGAGGTTTAGAGGAAGTATCTCCAATGTCACAAGAAGCTGCACTTGACCTTAATAAAGGGAAATCTGTTGATAAGGGTAAGCAAAAAATCTCTACCCCATGGTGAGTTACCAAATTTTCTAGCATGAACCTGAATACTAAACCTCTCATTCCACCTATTGATTTAGAAGCTCTAGTACATATGTCTGTGTAATCCCCAAACCATACAATCCATACTCCTGAACATGAAAGTGATCTTGAGGAAGTTCCCCCAAAGCCAAATAGCCCTATTAACATTGATAGTGATACAAATTCCTCAAAGAAAATAGTGTCTAGATTTGAACAAGTAGAAGAAATCAATAATTTATCACTAGAAGAATATCCATCATTTACACAAGAAATAGTTCAAGAAATTAGTGAGACATTTCAAATTAATATGACTATTGTGCCCTATCCTATAGCCATTGTGCCTTCAAAAAATGTTGACAATCCTATTGCTCATCATCCTCCTAAAGATAACAACACTATTGCTCATCAAAATGATAGCCTTGTTGATTGTCACCATTCTGAGGATGACAGCATTGCTGCTTGTCCAAGTGATAACCCTACTACTCATCCTGAACACCACCCTAAAGATAATAGCCCTATTGTCCATTATCATACACCACTAGACATTTCTACTCCATTAATAGTTAGTCTTAGTTTGTACCAACAGTTTCAATGGGAAAAGGTAAACTAGGACCTAGAGAGCAAACAATTGCTCATAACTATAAAGGAAAAGGCATAGCAAATTGAAGAAAAAGATAGTGAAATTATGGACCTTTAGCAATGTGTCACAAAGGTAATAGAGCTCATTCCAGAGCTTGTGAATTGTAGGTCACCATCTCTAGTTTATACACTATTCTTAAACGAGCAAATGATTAATTTTCAATTATCTCAAATTGCTTGGGGGTTGAATCCTTTTTTGTACACTCCCTAGGAATTTTATGCAACATTCAAATCAGTCTTGATGGCTCTATAGAATATCCTCTTTGAACTATATGTTCATAACCTTGTTGTTCCAGATGATAGGGATTGGAATTCACTATTATATGTGGAGATGTATAGTTTATAGAAATCATGTGTTGGATGCAAAATGAGATCAATCAAGAGAATTAGGCTACCTCTTATAGAGAAAAAGAAATGTTGGAACCACTGTACATTCAACCTAAGGTACAAAATACTCACAGGGTGTTCTTTGATTGAATCTCTATTAATAATAATAAAAGTGGTGCTACTAAAATTCACCCTATCTAAGAATAGGCATTTCTAGATTGGGAGCAACATTGTTCTACAATTTCTCCTAATGCCATTAGAGCTTCTACTCAAAGATGGATCCAATTATTCGAAGATCTAAAAACAAGGGAATTGCACTCTCCTCAAAATTTGGAGTTGGCTATCAGTAGGATACCTAGGTATTTGATGCTAGAAAGAAATCAAAAGAGTTGGGTTCCTCTTCATTTCCAAAAAACAATACTCTTGCATCCTATGCTTAGAAAGCATGATTCTTTTGCTAGTTATAATATGGCCATTGAAGAGCAGAAATGGGAAAGGTTAAAATAGAATCATGGATAATTTAACTATAGGGCTCATGAATCAAGTGAGAAGATCTCCAATGATCTTAGGTTGCAGATGAGGATCAAAAATTTATAAATGCTAAAGGGCCCAGCATCAGGTTGGTTGGGGGGGAAAATGATGACATGAAGAAATAGATGTCTTTTTGACCCTTATCGTGAATATTTGTCTATAACATATTGAACTTTGTCATCTTTAAGTATAGTATTGTGTACTTTTGATGTATAAGATATGAACATATGGCATAAGAATGATAATCAGAATTATGTCTAAAAATGGTTCATTTTGTTGGTAAAAATCTTTCTTCATGAATGTTTGGCATGGGTAGATCTTCCTACAGCCAAAGAGATTGCAAAAACTATTAGTTGAATATTAATCCTTTTTCTTTATAAATTAATAAATATAAATAAATGTTTGTAGGAAGACTTGTGTGCATTCAATGTTGACCATGGGTATACAAGCCAAGCTAGAATTGATCAAAACAACTCCAGCAAAGGACTAGCACTGTGGAGTCATTGGTATTAAAGAGAAATGTTATGGCACCATTGCAGTTAGAGACTTAGCAGCAAAACTAGAAGGGACCTAATCCAATAGAATAGGTAGGACCTAATAAAGTGACTAAGTGGAAAAGAAAGCATCCAAGTGATCAATTGAACATTCAAGGAATTGTTACATGATACCTAGATTCCTGGAAGCTATTTAAGTTAGATGACATAGCAGATCTAGCATTAGCTATGCTCTATATTTATGGGAATTTAAGGAAATAATTGATATTTTTATGATTGCATGCTTGCATAAATCTTGAGTTGTAACGAACTACTCTTCATGAGGAAGACATAATTATAGGAATCTATTATTCCTTTCTTTTTAAATAAGACCTTGTCTATATCTATGAGGTCAAGCAATAAGTAGATTTATAGAGTTCTCAGACATCCTATTTTCCAAGCAATTGTAATATTGCATATTTGAATGAATACATGACTTTGCTAATTTCTTACACTTCTATATGAGTTAATATTTTCTTCATTCTTCCATGGGGGCCCACATAGAAGGTGGAGTTTACTTTAGCAATTAGGAGTTAGACTTAGTTTTCTAAGTTAAGTTTAAAACTACTATTCCTGTAGCCACTAAAAATAGAACTAGTCACTGTTCCTACAGCAGTAGGTGCATAGACATAGAGTTAAGTAATTAAAGTTTCCTTCCAAGAACTTGATAGTTGTATTTCCTTTTGATAAACTAGATTTCCTTAATGGTTATTGTATTCAAGATAGTAGTGAACTTTAGTAAAAACTAGAGCATATACTTTGCAGACACCATCTCAAGTTCACACTCCTCGATTGATATTTAATGAAGATCAGCATAGTACTTTGGTAGTAAAGGATGTCCAATCCTACAACTAATAGGTTTTATATTGGCTTGATAGTTTCTACAGTATAAATCAATTCATAACACCTTAATCACCATGAACGCTCTATTTGTGCATGCAAACTCTCTTCAATTCTCCTTAGTATTCATTAGAAAATTTAGGGTTTGTCTTCCTTCAGAAGACTTAGGTGACTTAAGGTTAGGTATGAATCAATAGTAGTGATCCACCCATATTGTGGCTTAAACCTTCCCTTTTTCTAATTGGATGCATGTAATTTCTAGGGATTCACAATTGAGATTTTTCCTTATCATCAAAAATATAAAACAATCCTTAAGTTGGCTCAAAAATGGTTTACATAATAGTTTGTGCCAATAAAACAACCATGTTAGAATTGTATTAATCAACATCTAAAATCTTTGGTGCTTTGCACTAACTATAACTTCAATGCTATCACTCAGTATTTGAAAGACTTGGCATGCACCACTTGATCAACACTTGAATCACTCCATACATATAATCTTCTAAGCATCTAAGTGACTTGGCACTTCAGTGGCTTGACATTCACTATTTAATCGACATGCTCTATCTTATATGTTATGTTCAACATATGTTGCTTGTTCAATATGAACTAATTAAATGACTTATAATGACTTAAGTATATAGACACTCATTTTTCAAAACCAATCTGAGATCAAAAATCTCCCCCTTTGACATGAGTGTCAAAAACACTTGGTCAAGCATTAATGATCTTATCTTGATGAGCATAACTTAGATATCTAATGTCTATTCAATTTCTATATATAATTTCAAAACATCAAAATTTTGCAACACATGACTTATCAATCATACCTCAAAATTTCATAACTCCTCTTGAGTTGATTTTTATGTTTTATACTCTATATCTAAACCAAAATCTTTCTCCTATTGAGTAGATTTTCATAAGCTAAGTTGATACTCTATTTTTGTCTATTTGACTCTATCTCTATCTCCCCCATACTCTTTCTCATTACTTGTTCTCTTACTCCCCCTTTTCTCTTACTCCCACTTTTTAACACTTATGTCAAATGTTTATACACTAGTAGTGTGTTTGTCCAAAAATGGTTTGTGGATCTCTAGTATAATCTTTAGAGCTGCATCCCAATTATCACAAGCTACCTCCAATGACTTGATTTGGATGGCTAGCTTAGCAACAAGGTGTACTAAGCCTTCAAGTGTATAAAGATGAGGATATTTCTTCATGTGAGTTTCAACATAGGCTAGTTCCTTGTGCAATATCTCCATGTGTGGAGTCAATGTAGATTGGATGCATATCAGTTTAGGCCTAATGTTGGCTTCATCTACATGTAATACATTGCTAACTAACTTTGGGATTGTAGGAGGATGCTGAAGTGTTTTTCTCTTTGGGTTGGAGACTTTAGTAGACTTATGCTAGATGTTTGCATAATGCTTTCTAAGTTTAGGATATGACTCCTAGCTTTCCTTGTGAAGAGTGTAGTATTATTCAATTTGGTATACAAAGAGAAAATATTCTCTAGTACCTTCTTCAAACTCTCTATTTTGGTTTCTAGCTCAACTTGTGTCAGTGCAATAGCACTTGATATATTTTCATTAACTTTATTCCAAAATTTTATCTTAGACCATTCAAGTAATTTGACATTTGTATCTAGGTCTGTGTCATTAACTATCTCCACTAAACTAGTTAATTGTTCAATTATTGGCTTGTTTTCCTCTAGAACCAGCAGACTAAATGCATCAAGAAAAATCTATTTGATATTAATCAAGGTTTTTCTCTGTCTCTACTCCCTTTTGAGCAGTTCTTGATTTTTCTTCTTTGCTAGAGCCTCTTGAAGAATGCCTATCTGCTCAATTGTGATCATTGCAAGATCAAATTTAGGAAACATAATCACTTTATCTAAGCTTGCATCACCATATGATGTGCCCTCATCTGCCTTAGATGTGTTTGGACTTGGCCTTGAGGATTGTAATGGTGTAACTTCTATGCTCTGCCTCTAAAGAGCTTGACTAGGAGGAGTAGGAGATTCTAGTAATGTTACCAGTGCTTGTATTGCTAATGTCTCCTCTAGCTTTGTTGTCAAACTTGACTCCTTAGTCATGTCTTTCTCTTTCTCTGTATTACTAGTAACACCTTGATTTTGTGTTGCAGGTGCAAGAGTGACATCCTAAATTGTTTGAGCTTGAGCTCCTTCTTGCTCTATTATTGTAATATCATCCTTCTACTCACTAGATGTTTCAACTTTGTCATTTGTCTTTATAGGTTCATCTTTGATGACTAGAGCTCTTTGTACTATTGTACTATCAATGGAAATTGATTTCTCCTTTCAGTGATACACCACAATAGGTAATGGTGGTTGCACCATGATAGATTGAGAAATGGGTGTAGATGTTTCTGGTGTTTTTGTTTCCTCCCCTACAGATGCCTTATTTTCCCTCTCAATTTCATCAACACTTACCAAGATAGGATTCTCACAAAGTTTGGCCTGGGTGGTAGGTTCCTTTAGTATGTTCTTCAAGTCATCCTCTGAATAGGTATTTGATGTTCTAAGTGATAGTCTCAAAAACATCCTTAATCTTAATACTGTTAGTAATTATGTTGGTCTCAAAATGGTTTTGACATTTGAGTGTCAACACACTTAACCAATTTAACTATATATGTCGAGTACACTATGTATGTGGAGCCACAACATGTGTCGAGTCAGATTTTGAACAGGTGCCAAGTGACTTCAGGTGTCGACTAAGTAATAGATGCTAAGTGATATATAAGTGTTGAGTCACAATTGATGCCAAGCAAGTTAGAATGCTTCACATGCCAAGTGCGACAGAATCATACATGTGCCAAGAAAGACAGAATACAATAGGTGTTGAGAAAACCAAGATAGTATATGTGTCGAGCACTAGTAGTCCAGTATGTGTCGAGTAACATAGAATTAGTATATGAGTTTGTGCCCTCACAAACTTAGATGCAAACTATTTTTGGAGCTGACATAGAAGGATTTCAAAGGAGAAAAAGGATAAGAATGAATCTTTTACATTTCCTATGCAATCAGCATACAACCAATCAAAAAAATGGAGAAGGCATGCAACCAATGAGAAAAATGCAAGGAATGAGCGAGAACTTAAGATTCAATATGGATTGTAGATCCATACTTAACACTAAGTCTTTAAAATCTTTAAAAAGAGGATGAAAAACCCATTATGTGTGTCGAAGAGAATAGTGTATGGGTGAACTATAGAGAAATTCAGTGTGAAAGTGAGAAAGACTTAGAGGAACAGAGCAGCAATTACATATCTAGCTGATCAGAATAGTACAAGGGATAAGAATAGAGATCAGATCAAGGAAGGGTCATATTAGAGAGAGCAGATCAAATACCTAAATCTAGAAATTAAAAGATTGCATACTATTAGGTTAATTGTTCTAATACTTTCTTATCATTGTATTAGATAGTGGAAATCCTATACTAATAGGTTAGCTTAATAGCTAGGTGGGTGAACCTTTGGAGAAGGTGATTGAAAATTCTATTGAATTAGATGGTTTAACAACCTATTGTAAATCCTTTAATAGGGTGACACTTCATGTAAATTGATTATAAATCCTCTAACTAGGTCAGGCCTTTCACAGGGCAGACCATCAAAAGTGGTCAAACAATTATTACTACAGTGATTTTTGTGGGTATCATCCCCACCCCAATTTTACCTATTTATTCTTGGAGGGTTTCTGGATTACCAAATCTAATGTTATGTGTGTTATTGCATGTATTTTCTTTATGTTAATTTAATATGTTTACATGCATGCATCTTATTTTTAGTTATTTGATTTAAAGTATTAGAAAAGGTTAAAAGTGTGTTACTTCTAATTCACTCCCCCCCCCCCCCCTCCCAGAAGTACTCTTCCCATTTTGAACATTCCAACAACTGGTATCAGAGCTCTAGTTCTCACAAGGAGAAGTATAACAGCTTAGAGAAAAGGTCTAAAGATGGAAGTCTTGAAACTTGGGAAGATCATAGACAATCAGGTGATTGATGTACACCTCGCTCTACACAAATTGGAAGAAGCCAAAGTAGAATTAAGAAAGTCCTTAAAAAGAAGGAAGGATATAGCCATAGCTGAAAATGACATACACTACAAGGAGATTGATACCACACAAGTATTTTCTAATGGAGATTCCAAGGAATTTGATGCAGCAATAATAGAGCTGATGGAGAAAAATAGAGCACAAGCTGAAGAAATCAAATTACTCATGCTTGAACAAGAATCACAAGCCACAATGCTTTGTGAAGTGACTAAACAAAAGAAGAGAGACATTGAAGAGAACACCATGATAGAAGATGACAAGAGAAATCTTACTAATAAACTAGAGGAAAAGACAATTGAGTTTGAAAGAATCTCAAACATGTAGTTGGACACCTTAAGTCAAATGATGAATGCTCATCATGAGCTAAACATGAAGGACATTGAGATTTCCACCTTGAAAATGCAAAATGAGCAATTGTAGAATGAATTGAAAAGAGAGAAGGAGATAGAAAAAAGCTTCAACAAACCCAATGAGGCTATTAAGTACTTTGAGAAACTACTGAAATCACCAAGAGCTAGTAATGATACTTCACGACTTGGTTACACTAGCATTGAACAAGGAAAATCATCTGAGACTATAGAAGAAAGAAGTAACAAAGGTAAGAATATTAAACATACTTGTCATTTTTGTGGTAAAAAGGGACATACCTCGAATGTATATAGGAGCAAGAATAGTCATCAGCATGATAAGCCTACGAATGCAAGCTTTTGTCATAAGTGCAAAAAGTAAGGACATCAAACACATGAATGCAAAACCAAGACAATGAGGACACCAAGATGTGAAGGTCACTGCTACAACTACAAAAAATATGGACATAGAGCATTTTAATGTAGATCAAAGCATCTATGGACACCTAATCAACCTACAAGAGGAAACAACCATGGTCATCACCACAACTAGGATTACAATACCAAGCATAGTTGTCACTATTGTCAGGAGTATGGATGCATTCCTTAAAATTGCATAAGGACACATTTTAGAGGGAATTACAATAGATGGCTAAGTCAAACTACATGTTTTAGTTGCTCAAAAATTGGTCATATTAGCAAGAATTTCCCAACAAAGTCAAAAGCACCCAAGATAAAAGTCAACTAAGGAAAAGAGAAGGTTGACATTGAAAAAATAAGAGGACAAATGAACAAGAGTTGGAAGAAGAAAGAGGAGTGCAACACATCCAATGGAGGGATTACTTCACCCAATAGGTCAAGTGATCACACTTCATCCAACTAACCAAAAGAAAGATGTATGGGACTAGTATGCAAAGCTATATCCTACATCAATCCCAAAGAACAAAGGAGTACTACAAAGAAGGAATCAACATGAAAAAAGATGCCAAGTAAAAATTTTGAAGTTGTTGAGTTACCCTTGGATGTAGAGCAAAGGTCCATTGCATGTTGAGTTTCCAGTAGTAACTGAGTTGATAGTTTAAGTTGAGTGAAATAGAAAATTAGTAGAAGCTAAGTAAATGAAAAACAACGGGAGATGAGTCATGGTGAAGCCTTCAAGTCTCAAGTTTATAGTTGCATGCACTAAACATTTAATGTTAGGTTTTGACAGCTATAAGGTCAAATTTTGATCATTTGCATTCCATTCAAACATAGAGAAAAGATGAGAAAAGAGCAAGAGCGATCATACAGCAACTTTGAAGCCATTTGCATCAATCTCAATAGCAATTCAGAATACATTTCAATGATCTAAGGTATTTATCAAGTGCCAAGCTACGCGAAGTTAAATTTTTTAATACAGTTAAACCCTAGTTTAGTATAATGGCTTCTAGCTCAAGAAACCTCAAAGAAAAGGAAGGTCATGAGGTTCAATTAGTCAACAACAAGGTCAAAAAACCTAAGTTCAAACCCATTCCTGAGGTTGCATAAAAGAATGACCTAGCCAGTGCTTTATTCATTATCCCATCCAAAGTAGTCATGGTGCAAGATGTGATCTTGAAATTTTCTAAGCCTATGACAAACTATGTGAAAACAAAATTCTGAAGGATGAATTCCAAATAGTTGAGAAAAAGGGTTTGACCAATGCCCTAGTTTACCATATAGGATTAAAAACTGAATGGATACAAATTGTTTTAAATAGAATTCACAATGGATTCTTGTGGTTGGAAATAAGACCAATAAATATTACTAAAAGGATAGTGCATAGGGTTATAGGTTTTCCAACCCTAGATCAGCCTAAGACCCTACACAGTGATTCCAAAGAGATCATTGAAAGAAACACTAGAGCCAAATGGAATAAGAGGGGTATGACTATTGACACTGTAACTAATCCTCTTCTAGATTTTGCTATGAGAAGAATTTCCCACAAATTCTATCAATCTAGAAAATTAAATAGTGTACCATGTATAGCTATAGATGTAGCCTACAAACTGGTAAAGAAAGATCATACATATGATTTGTCAAAACTTATTGTGTAAAAAATCAATGAAAACCTAGGAGCAATAAGGAGATCAAAAAGTGCTCAATGCAAATTTGGTTCAGTTCTTATGTGTATATTCTTTTATGTTATGGAAGAGTTTCCTTCTATAGGAAAGATGAATTGGAACCTTAAAAAAATTTCAATTACACAAATCAATGAGTTCATTGATTAAATGGGTGACAATTTTGAGGCACAAATGACAAGTTACTTTGAAGATTTTAAGAAGTCCATGAAACAAAGGGTTAGAATACTAGTTTCCCTAGTTGAAAATCACATAAATGACATATGCTTCTTGGTTGATATTGACAACACCTACATCTAGGCAGCAATACCAAGAGTAAGATGTCTAAGGCCATTGGGATATGAGCCTAATATAGATGAAGCCTCAATAGTAATCATAGCATTTCTTGTAGAAGAGATAGATAAGGCAGCACCTCACTTTGGAACATCTGATGTTATCAAATCAAAGGTTGAGACTAAATTGAACACAGCTTCTATTATCAAGAAGAAAGATAAATTAGTAAAGAAGATAAAGAATAAATTTGGAGCAAGTATTGAAGGAGAAGCAAGTGGTGAAGAAGAAGAAGAAGAAGAAGTAGAAGGAGAAAGTGAAGAAGAAGAAGAGAAAGGGCAAGGCTCAATGGAATTGACTCAGGGCTTAGGAGAAGACAAGGAGGAAGGTACCAAGGAAGAAGAAGCCAAGGAAGCACCTAACCTAGCTAAGCAAAAGAGAAAGGCTAAAACTTAGCCTCTAGCTCAACCCAAACCCAAGAAGGTCACTAAGCTTGCACAAGCTAAGCTAGCTCCAGCAACAAGGGCTACTACAAGGGCATCTACACAAAAGGAAAAAGAGGCAACAAAAGAGAAAAAGAAAGCCACTAAATAGCCTACTAAAGAGCCAAAGAAGAGAAGAAAGTATGTGCCATAGCTAGATACTAATGATGAGGAAAGAACAAAATTAGAAGATATCAGCCAATTTAGAGTGGTAAGTCATCCTCCCAAATCTGCTATAGATAAAATTTGTGAAAATGTTAGGAATGTAGATTTGAATGATTTAAAAAATATTGATTTCAATAAGCTTAGTAGAGAAGAGAAAAATAAAATAGAGGAATTTATGTATGCCATGATGGTAGAATTTAAGAACACACCTCTAGAACTCAACAATACCATGCCCAAGGAACTGTATGAGATAGTTGAGAATAAATGGCATTATTGTCTGAAAATGGAAAAGGAGATTAGAGAATCTACCTTAGCTCAAGTAAAGCCTGACATGAAAAAAGGTATAATTAAAAAGGCTAATAAGAAATGTGGTGGAAAATTTGCACCTAAGTATAGAGCCTTTAGCATCCTACAAAACAAGATTGAGGATGTAGTGAATAAATCCACACAACTGTGGAAAACAATTTATTAGATGACTAATGATAAGCAAGAAGAAAAAAATAAAGTAGAGACCAGTGCCAAGGAAAAGATAGAGGAAAATAAAATAGAAGAGAAGAAAGGAGAGGAAGAGAAGCAAGAGGAAGCAACAACTAAAGTAGATGAAGAAAAGAAGAAAGAGAAGGAAGAGAAGAAAGATGAGGAGGATAAAGAAAAAGGTGAGGAGGAAGAAACACAAAAGGAAGAAACTATGGCAATAGTTGAATAGCAGCAAGAAGAGGAATAGAGTGTGCAAGACACACATATAACACCTTCTAGTCCACCTAATACAACCATCACACCTCTAGACACAATAATCATTAAGGATGTTCCTAACAATTTAGTTTAGAATATCAATTCCCTAACTACAAAGGATCTCTCCAAGATCCTTCACTAATCCACTCTATAGGCACAGTTATGCACAAGCCTTGTATTGGTGAGTGTAGATGAGTTACAAAAAGTAGTAGCAGAACCAAAACAAGAAAAAGTGAAACCAAAGGAACTACCTTTTACCTACACAGCTACTAGGACTAAAAGTTTGTTGCTCCCACCACCTATAATGGTAGGTGACACCACATAGAAGCTAAGTGTAGTGGAAGGAAGGTCAGATGAGAAGGAGGATACCTCAAAAGAAAAGGAGCAAGTTGCCATATAGAAATTGGTAGAGCTACCAAAGTTAGGAACTCCTACAAAGACCCTTCAAAAGTCGAGCACTGAAGCCATTCCTTCACAAATCTCAACTCTAGGCTCGAGCTCAACCAGAGTGGCTAGGGTACTCCACTATGGAGACCTTGAATTAGATGAAGACATAGTAATACCTGCCTATGACTCCAAGACTATCACAATGGCACAAATCAATGAATTGCAAGATGCATTAGATAGAAGGAAGAGGCATGAAATACTCAGAAAAGATTATAAACACAAGTAGGCACTACATGAGATTAAGGACATCTTTATTGATGCCTTCGGCTTGCAGTCACCAGATGAAGGAAAGCCTATAATAGAACAACTATCTAATATAGTTGACCAAGTGACCAATGAAGACTAGGATACTAATGCTAAACTCATGGAATGGTCAAAAAGAAAATTTCAAGGGAAGGTGAATGAGAATATATCAAGTGGTATAGCACTTGAACAAGTTGAATTGGCCAAGAAAATTGACAAGGTCAAAGCTATACTTGAGAAAATTTTCTCATTGTACAAGAAGTTTGTGTGATTTCTCCAACTTCACATGAGAAACAAATCAAAAGATGTTGAGCTTGGGAAGAAATTTGAAGATTTCTATCATGCAATTACCTAGAGATCTAGCTCAAAGTGAGAAGCATTTTACACAATCGCTTCACACTCAAAGGGGTTTAGCTATACTCACAGTAGAGGAAGCCAATATAAAGGCTAGATTGATGCAAATTCAATCCTCTATCACCCCACATTTGGAAGTCCTCCACAAGGAGCAAGTATATGCAAAAAAAATTCTAAAGAAAGATCCAAATCTTTATACACTTGATGGACTCGTACACCTTGTTGTAGAGACTGCCATCTAGCACAAGTCACTTGACATTGCTTTGGAGAATTGGGATGCAACTCTAAAAATAATAATGGAGGTAAATAGTAACTTTTTGGTCAAGTATGGTATTACTCCTTAGAACCCTTTGACATTAGTGTCAAAAAGGGGGAGATATATGTTTTAAGAGAGATATAGGGGAGTTATAATATTTTTCATGAAGATATAACTAAGGGGGAGAATACTATAAATTTTAATTACATTCTTTCATTCATTTTGAGAATAAAAAGGAAAGTTTGTAGATAGCCAAAAAAGGGGAAGATAAGTAATAAGAAAAAGTGAGGGGGAGGTACAAAATTTTGGAAACCATATGGAAGATAGCTCTATTCCATATAAGATCTAATACAAAATGTAGGAATTCCATAGCTCTAATAGATCAGATATAGAACATAGGTATAGAATATAGGAATAGGGAAAAAGACAAAGAGTATTAGGCACTGAATTTTGGTTTCAAGAATGAATAAGACACAATCAGTTCAAGGGGAGTTATAAGGTATATTTTTCCTTACAAAATTGTGATTTTTTTTTTAAATTTTACATATATGCTGAGCAGAATGAAAAATGTACTCATAAGGTCAGTTCAAAAATGTATAGTTAAGTGTTTTTGACATTCATGTCAAAGGAACAAAATGGTTTTGACATTCAAGTGTCAATACACTTAACCAATTTTACTACATATGCTGAGTATACTATGTATGCTGAGCCACAGTGTGTATCAAGTCAGATTTCCAATAGGTGTCGAGTAAGCAATAGATGCCAAGTGATATATAAGTGTTGAGTCATAGTTGATGCCAAGCAAGTTAGAATGCTTCAATCATACATGTGCTGAGCAAGATAGAATGCAATATGTGTCAAGCAAACTAGGATAGTATATGTGCCGAGCACCAGTAGTCCAATATGTGCTGAGTAACACAAAATTAGCATATGATTTTGTGCCCTCACAAACTCAGATGTGAACTATTTTTGGATTTGACATAGAAGGATTTCGAAGGAGAAAGAGGATAAGAATAAATCTTTTACATTTCCTATGCAATCAGCATGTAGCCAATCAGAAAAATGGAGAAGGCATGCAACCAATGAGAAAAATGCAAGGAATGAATAGGAACTTAAGAGTCAATATGGATCATAGATCCATACCTAACCCTAAGTCTTCACAATCTTTAAAAGGAGGACAAAAACCCCATTGCGTGTGTGGAAGAGAATAGTGTATGGGTGAACTATATCAAAATTTAGTGTGAAAGTGAGATAGACTTAGAGGAATAGAGTAGCAATTACATATCTAGTTGATTAGAATAGGACAAGGGATAAGAATAGAGATTATATCAATCAATGGTCATATCAGAGAGAGCAGATCAAATGCCTGAATCTAGCAATTAAAAGATTGCATACTATTAGGTTAATTTTTCTAATACTTTCTTGCCATTGTATTAGATAGTGGAAATCCTATACTGATAGGTTAGCTTAATAGCTAGCTGGGTGAACCTTTGGAGAAGGTGATTGAAAATCCTATTGAATTAGGTGGGTTTAACAACATTTTTTAAATCCTTTAACAAGGTGACACTTCAGGTAAAGTGTTTGTAAATCCTCTAACTAGGTCACTATTGACACAGTGTAAAGCCTTTAACAAGGCAAGCCTTTCATAGGGCAGACCATTAGAAGTGGTCAAACAATTATTGTTGTAGTGATTTTTGTGGATATCATCCCCACCCTAGTTTTACCTTCTTATTCCTAAAGGTTTTTTGGGTTACCAAATCTAGTGTTATGTAAGTTTTTGCATATATTTGCTTTATGTTCGTTTAATATGTTTACATGCATGCATTTTTTTTTAGTTATTTGATTTAAAGGATTAGAGGTTAAAAGTGTGGTACTTTTGATTCACCCCTCCCACCTCTTAGAAGTACTCTTCCCATTTTGAACATTCCAACAAATCACACTTGTCTCCTATTGAGGACTCGCACTCGGCACTTGTGTACATGGTATGCTATGTTCTATTTGTTTCTCATCTACAACTAGTGTCTAGGTGTCTATGTCCATGTGTGTGCCTCCCTAAACAGTATCACATTTAGTGCCTTCTTTTCCTTCTTTTTCCTCACCTACTTCAATAGGTGTTTGCATAGCTTCCTTAGATGTTGATAGTCCATATTTTTTTGTACTCTAGCACAACATCTTCAATGTCATTCTATAATATACTAAATGCCCTATGCTTTGGAAAAAAAAATCTACTAGATCTCTTAATGAATTTTCCCATTGTGGCCTTACTCAGTTTTTGCATTACTATGCAAGTATTGTCTCTCTTATTTGTCTTTCAATATCCAGACAATAGTGTCACTTTTGCTCAACTCTCTCATACAAACTTTTGGGTATGGAGTTGGAAAGTTCAAGAGAAGCATTTTTAAATATTGCCATCATGGCATATACTACCTCTTCAACTTGATTCTTTTCAATCTTCTCAAGATTGCCAAATTTAATGTGAGAGAATCCAAATAAATCAACATTATTTCTAATATTCTCACATAGATTATCTAAATCTAAAGAAGAACTATGACTTACCACTTGAAACTAGTTGTTGTCATCAAATCCAATCTTCTCTTCATTAGATTCATCTAAGGCAACATATTTTCTACTTGGTCTCTTATGAGAGTCTTCACCCTTGGTAGCTTGACTAGCTCTCTTTTCCATTGGCTTGGCTTCTTCCTTAGCCTTTTGTATAGTGGATCTTATGCTAGCCCTTGTTGTAGGTATTGTAGGCTAAGTAGGTTTTGTAACCTTCTTTGGTTTTCTCACTACTAGTGCTTTAGCTTTTCTTTTCTTCCTTTCAATAGTTGTAGGTGCTTCACTGGCTTCTTCTCCCTTGACACCTTCTATAATTTCTACTTCCTCTACTTGTTGGTCTTCCCCTTGACCTTGGGTGATGGAAAGTGATGCTTGGATAGGTGCATTCTCTTCTTCTTCTGCACCTTCACCAAATCTCTCTATCAGTTTCTTCACCATCTTATTCCTCTTCCTAATGACTAAAGCAATCTACAAGTCCATGGTGATTTTTGACTTAGCCACATCATAGTTCCCAAAATTTGTAGCCTCCTTGTCCACTTCTTCTACAAGTAATGTGGTGATTGTTGTAGAGGCTTCATCAACATTGATTTTATATCCCAATGGTCTTAACCATCTAACTCTAAGAACCATTTCCTGGACATATGTAAAGGCAGTGTCAACTAGGAAGCAAACATCATCAAAATGCTTCTCCACTAGTGAAATTGGTATCCTTGGTCTTTTCTTCATTGTTTTCTTGAAGTCTTTGAAGTAGATTGTCATAACTAACTCAAAATTATGACCTAGTTGCTCAATGAATTCACCTATTTGCACTATAATAGGTCTTTTTACCTTCCATGCAACTTTACCAAAAGTAGGAAATTTATTTTGTACATAAATAATATACATACAAGAATAGATTCAGATTTGCATTGTGCACTTTTGGTCTTTCTTCTGGCTCTCAAATTCTTAGTCAATTGTTGCAACTACAACTCAAAAAGATCATAAGTATGATATTTCTTCACTATCTTGCATCCCATGTCAACTACAATGCATGGTACACTATTGAGTCTACTAGATTGATAAAACTTGTGTGTTATAATCCTTACTACAAAAGCAATTAAGGGATTTGTGATTGTATTTATTATCATCCTTTTTTTATTCCATACAGCCCCTATATTCCTTTCAGTTACCTCTTTTGCTTCACTTCACATTGTCTTGGGTTGATCTAGGTATGCACAATCTTCTTGGTGATTTTCAGCAATCCATTCTCTAACCATACATAATTGTCGTGTATTCTAGTCAAAACTATCTTTATCCATTCTATCTTAAAGACATTGGGAAAATCTAGGGCATGGGTTAACCCTTTCTTCTTGATAATTTTGCATTCCTCCCTTAATGCTCCGATTTCACACAATTTCCCATATGTCTCCCTAATTTCCATGTCTATTATGCTTCAAACCTTACATGTATAGCAGTATCTAACATCTTGAATCATTAAAACTTGTAGTGGTATCATTGACAATGCACCAAATGGATCTTGTTTATAAGATATGTCTAGAATAGCTCTAAAATTTAGTTGTTTAATCTCATTGCTTATCAATTACACATTCAAAACTTCCTTTCCCTCTACAACCTTGACTCCTGAAGAACTAGATGTCATTTCATAAAACTAGGTTTTACAAAAATTTAAACTGCATAGCTCAACACAAAATAAATACCTTTTCAATCCTATTAAGATGGTGTCAAATAGCTATTAAATCCATTTGCAAACACTCAGGACAATTTATCCAGTTCATCTTTATCTCTTTGTGCTCTCCTTCAAATTTTAATGATGTCAAATGAGTAGAAATCAATCATATAGACCTCAAAATCTTGCAATTAATGCTTAGTGCTTACATAGTTGTAAGCTCAATTTCAATAAAGACTTTGACTCACTCAGCTTCCATAAAGTTTCTTCTCAGTAACCACTACAAGCTTGGTCAACACTAACAACTTTGATAGCTCAGCATCAACTAACATTCTACTTGACAACCATAAGGAAACTTTTCATGCTCGACAATAACATGAATACTGACAAAACTTAAATATTTCTTCTAGATTCTTAAAAACACTTTGCATCTTTCTTCATGCATATGTAATATTTTTAGAACTAAATCCTTGGAACTAATGTATAGTATATCTTTTAGATATTAGTCTCACATATTGCTTGATTTCTTATTTTGAGGAAGTGTGATCACCTAACCCATTGGGTGAAGTGATCCCTTCTAAACTTGATGTGCTACAATCTTCCTTTCTCTTCCATGTCATGTTCATCTCATCTCTAAAATTCTCAACATATGCCTTTCCTTTTCCTTTGTTGAACTCACTACTTGGTTCCTTTTACCCTTTTGGACAATTTATGCTCATGTGACCAATCTTCAAACAACTAAAACATGTGGTTTGACTCAACCATCTACTGTAGTCACTTCTGAAATGTATTCTTATATAATTTTTAGAAACATGTTCATACTCTTGATAGTAGTGACAACTATACCTTGTATTATAATCCCAATTATAAGAGTTTCCATTATGCTTTACATTTGTCTGCTTGTTTGATGACCATTTAGGCATGGATCTGTACTCATATGCTCTATGTACATACTTCTGATAGTTATAGTAGTATCCTTCAAATCTTAGTGTCCTTATGGACTTGGTTTTGCATTCATGTGCCTGATGTCTTTGTTTGTTACATTTATGGCAATGACCCATGAACTTCTACTTAGGATTTTGATTTTTAGTCTTGCTCCAGCAAACATTAGTAGTATGACCTATCTTACCACAATTATGACAAGTAGGTTTGGAGTTCTTACCTATTGTGATGTGGAGCCCAATCAAACTCAGAGCATTATTTGGCATGGTTTTCTACCCATATTATTACTATGGGGATTTGGAGGCAGTGCCCTCAAGACGAGGTCAAGGGGCAGTGCACCAGATGTGCTCCCTATCATTAATATAGGTGGGGTTATGGGGGCAATACCCTTGAAGCCAAAAATGCCCTTATATTGTAAAAGGCATCAGCTACTATTTTTCCTATTATACGACTTTTTCTAACCCTAATTTTGTAAGTAGAAAAAGATTGTATAAAAAGGCTTAGAGTTAGGGATTTTATAATGTAATGGTGATATTGTAACTTCTTGTAGCAATATTGAGCTGTAAGGGATTGTGGATTGTAATCATTGGATAATAACAATATTGGACTTGTTTTTGGTGGACATAGCTCAGGGATTGGGTGAACCACATTAAATCTTGGTGTCTTGTGTTCTCTTTTATGCGATCTACTATTTTCTATTATTGGTTATATTTGCATTTATCTATTATTTATGTCTGAGATTAATCCTAACAAGTGGTATCAGAGCTAGGTTGTCATCTTTTTTAATCCAGACCATTGTCATTTTTTAAATTTATTTTTTAGTGATCCTCTATAGGAAGGTCTCACGGTTGAGTGGGAGTGATGGTAGACAAGGGTAAGCTAAAGGTGGAGAAGTTTAATGGGTAGAAATTTAAGTTATGAAAGATACAAATGGAGGACTATCTTTATCAGAAGAATTTATGGAAGCCATTGGAAGGAAATCCAAAAAAAAAGGAACTATGACAAATGAGGACTAGGAGATTTTAGACAAGAAGGCACTTGGAAGCATTTGATTATGTTTGGCATCATCACTGACATTTAACATTACAAAAGTGAAGATGAAAGAAGAGCTAATGCAAACCCTAGAAAAACTATATGAAAATTCATTCACTATAAAAAAGGTATTTCTCATTAAGCATTTATTTAATATGAAGATGATAGAAGGTGGATCTATTACAGATTATTTAAATGAGTTCAATATTGTTACTAGTCAATTATCTTCTGTGGGTATTAATTTTGATGAAGAAATTAAGGCTTTCTTGATTTTGTGCTCTTTGCCTAAAGGTTGGAATGACTTAGTAATGGTTGTAAGTAATTCTATTTATGGATCTAATACCCTAAAACTTGATGATGTGATTATTGTTACTTTGAGTGAGGAAACTCATAGGAAAACCTTAATTGGATGTGCTTTGAATGAACAAAGTAGAGGTAGAATGATTGAGAGAGGAAGTAATTCTAGAAATCATGGGAAATCAAGAGGAAAGTCAAAGGGGAAGAGGTCTCAATCTAGAGGACCAAGAGATTGTTAGTACTTTGGTAAACTAGGGCATAAGGAGAAAGATTGTTGGACTTGAAATACCAATGAAGAAGATAAACTAAAAGGGAACAAGGAGGAAAATGCGGTAAATAAAAAATCTAAAGAGGATGCTTTGCCTCTTTCTTTAGAAAATATTGATGATTCATGGGTTTTAGATTTTGGTGCTTCATTTCATGCTACATCTCATAGAGGTTATTTTATTGATTATGTCCAATGGGATTTTGGGCTTGTTTATTTCGGGGATAATGAACCTTGTCATATTTTTGGAATAGGAAAAGTTAAGATTAAGTTGCAGAATGTGAATCATTGGCTACTACATGAGGTAAGACATGTTCCAAGGTTGAGTAGGAATTTAATTTCAGCAGAGAAACTCGATGATGAGGATTGTGTAGTTACTTTTAATGATAAAATTTGGAAGGTTTCAAAAGGTTCCCTTGTCGTAAAAAAAAGTGTGAAAGTACGCATCTTATATCTTTGTATAGGTCGTATTGTTCCTTCTACTTTGATTGTTTCAAAGAAAAATGAATGGCCAAGAATAGTTGTTTTAGTTGAGTACAGAGAATAAACTATTTTTCTAGATTTTGATATAGTGCTATGGCACCACAAACTTGGGCACATGAGTGAGAAAGGTATGAAATTACTTCATTCAAAGAAAGTTTTGCCAAGTCTAAAAGGTGTTAATATGGATTTTTGTGAGACTTGTGTGTATGAAAAACAAAAGAGAGTGAGTTTTGTGAAGATTGGGAAGGAAAAGAAAAGTGAGAGATTAAAACTTGTGCATACAGATGTATGGGGACCAGCTCAAGTATCTTCCCTTGGTGGCTCTCATTATTATTTTGCATTTATTGATGATGCAACTAGAAAAGTATGGGTTTGTTTCCTTAGATAGAAATCTGTTGTATTTCAAACTTTTAAGAAATGGAAATTCTCGGTTGAAAATGAGACTAGCAAGAAATTAAAATGTCTCAAATCTGATAATGGCAATGAGTAGTACAGTCATGAATTTGAAGATTATTGCTCCACTAATGGTATTCATAGATAAAAAACTATTCCAAGGACTCCACAGGAAAATGGAGTGGCTGAATTCATGAACATGACTATAATGGAACATGCAAGAAGCATGAGGTCACATGTTGGGTTGCCCTTAAACATGTGGGAAAAGACTATAAATACTATTATATATTTGATTAATAGAGGTCCCTCTATTCCTTTGGACTATGGCATTCTAGAGGAAGCATGGACTGGTAAGAAGGTAAGTTATTCTTTTCTCAAAACTTTTAGTTGTGAAGCATTTGCTCATATAGATTCTAAAAATAGAACCTAATTGGAAGCTAAGTCAAAAAAAATGTGTATTTGTTGGATATGGCATTAATGAATTTGGTTATAGGCTTTGGGATTTTGAAAATCATAAAATTTTAAAAAGTAGGGATTTCATATTCAATGAGAAACTGTTGTACAAAGATCTGTTGCAGCAACATGAGAAAAAAGAAAATGATTATGTAGTGTTGAATGATACTCCAAAAGATGATGTTCCAACAATTCCTCATGATTTGCAACAACTGTAATAGTAAATACCACACACACCAGTGAATATTAAACAATCAACAAGGCTAAGTAGACCTCCAAAAAGATTTTCTCCCTCCTTGTATTATATTTTACTTAATGGTGCTAGTGAACCAGAATGTTATAATGAAGTTATGCAGGTGGATATAAAGACTCAGTGGGAGTCTACAATGAAAGAAGAAATGGACTCTTTGCTGAAAAATAAGAGATGGGATTTATGCAAGTTGCCTATAGGTAAAAGGTATTTACAAAATAAATGGGTTTACAGGTTAAAAGAAGAGGATGGAGGTAAGAAAATATTTAAAGCTAGGTTAGTGGTAAAAGGCTTTGCATAGAAAAAAGGCATTGATTTTGATGAGATATTCTCTCATGTTCTTAAAAAGTCTTCTATTTGTACTATTTTAAGTATTGTGGCTACTAAAGATTTGCATTTGGAGTAGCTTGATGTTAAAATAGCCTTCCTTCATGGTGATTTACATGAAGAGATCTATATGGAATAGCCATAGGGATTTGAGGTCAAAGATAAGGAGAACTTAGTGTGCAAATTGAAAAAAAAGTTATATGGCTTGAGGCAAGCACCTTGACAATGGTATTTGAAAATGACAATTTTATGCATGAGCATGGATATAGTACCTATGTCATTCAGATCATTGTGTTTATTTTAAGAGGTTGGATAATGACAACTACATTATTTTATATTTATATGTTGATGATATGCTTGTAGCTAAGTCTAACATAGATCACATTAAGGGATTGAAATACCAGTTAGTACATGCATTTTCTATGAAGGATTTGGGGACACCAAAACAAATCCTTGGTATGAAGATTTGTAGAGATAGGAAGAAAAGAAAATTGACATTATCTTAGGCTGATTATATTGTAAAGGTGTTGCAATGTTTCTCTATGAAGAATGTTAAAGCTATCATCAGACCTTTACTTGATCATTTGAAATTGACTAAGGAGATGTGTCCCAAGACATAAGAAGAGGAGGATAACATGTCCAAGGTACCTTATGCTTTAGTTGTTAGGAAGCTTGATGTATGTTATGGTATGTACTAGGCATGATATTGCATATGCAATGGGAGTCATTAGCAAGTATATGAGTCATCCAAGAATTGAGCATTGGAATGCAGTTAAATGGATTCTCGGATATTTGAGAGGAACATCCAATAAGTGTTTGCACTTTGGGGGATCTACTACTAATTTATAGAGCTAATTTGACTCAAATTTGGCAAGGGATATTGATACCAAGCAGAGTACTACAAGTTATGTATTTACTATTGGTGGGGTAGTAGTGAGTTGGGTTTCTTGGTTACAAAAGGTTAATGCTTTATTCACTACAGAGGTAGAGTGTGTTGCTATAATAGACGTAGCCAAGGAGATTATATGAATTTAGTTATTCTTGGAATAATTGAAACACCCTTAGAAGGATAATTATTTGTTTATAGATAGTTAGAGTGTCAATCATCTTGCAAAGAATTTAGCTCTACATTCAAAGACAAAACACATAGAGTTGCAATACTATTTCATTCAGTCAGTTATGGATGATGGACAGTTAAAGCTGGACAAGACACATACAAATGATAATCCAATAGATATGTTTACCAAGGTAGTAACAAGGGAGAAGCTAAACTCCTCTTCAACTTCAATTGGTCTTCTAGATTGAATAGAATAAAATGATAGTAGAGTCCAAGGTGGTTTGATATTCAAGTGGGAGCTACAAGTTTATCAATGCTAAGATCAATCTCCAAGTGGGAGGTTATTTTTGTGGAGTTTGATTAGTCTGCAAGTGGGAGATTTTTGTGATGTGGAGCCTAATCAGACTTGGTGGTTTATTCGATGCAATTTTCTACCCATATTATTTCTACAAGGGTTCAGGGGCAGCACCCCAGGTGCACTCCCTATCGTAGTACAGGGTGGGATCGAGGGGCAACTCCCTCGTGGGGGTTTTCAAGGGTAGTGCCCCCAAAGCCAAAATTTCCCTTATATTGTAAAAGGTGTTGGTTGCTAATTTTTCTATTGGACAAATTATTCTAGCCGTAATTTTGAAAGCAAAAAAAGCTTGTATAGAAAAGGCTTAGAGTTAGAGATTTCATAATGTAATGGTGATATTGTAACTTCTTCTGGTGGTATTGAGCTATAAGGGATTGTGGATTTTAATCACTAAATAATAATAATACTAGACTTTTGGTTGGTGGATGTAGTCCAAGGATTGGGTGAACCATGTTAAATCTTGATGTCTTGTGTTCTCTTTTATGTGATCTACTATTTTCTGGTATTGTTTATATTTGCATGTAACTATTATTTTTCTAAGGTTAATCCTAATATTACCTTTTTTACTTCTTTCTTTTCCACTTTTGGACAATTCTCCTTCCTTAGTACTAGTGTAACACCAACCCAGAAGTGTCACTGTTAGATCTAGGGGATCTCATCAATTGTTTAAAGTATTTGATGGCTTCACTAGATTTGTTGAAACTATCAAAAAATTCCTTCTCTCTTTTCAAATAATTTCTTAGTTTTTCATTATGCAACTTCAGTGTTATGATCTCAATATCCTTTGCATTTAGTTCATTATTTGCAATCATCATTTTACCTAAAGTTTCTAGTTGCATGTTAGAAATCCTAGTTACCTCTAATGTTTTCTCTTTTAGTTTGTTGGTCAAAATACTTTTTTCATCTTCAATCATGAATTTTTACTCTCCAACTTTATTTTTCTACTCAATCACCTCACATAGAGATACTAATTGGACTTATTGTTCTCTCTTTAGATTTTTGACTTCTTCAGTTAGGATTCCATTCTTTTTCATTAGATCTGCAACTGCTACATCAAATTCATTGGAGTTTCCATTTGAGAATAATTTAGTAGTGTTAATTTCTTGGTATTGTGTGTCATTCTCTTCAATAGAAATTCTCTTTCTTCTTTTCAATGATCTCTTTAACTCATCTCTTGCTTCATTCAGCTAGTGCAAGGCAAGTTGCATTTCAATCTTCTAGTTCTTAATAGTTTTTCCTAACTTGTAGACTTCCATCTCCGAGAACTTTCCTCAAAGATGTTAAAACTTTACTTTCAAATAATTGCACTCTGTTGTGTCATACATGTGTTGAATATTTTACTTTCATGCTATGGATATGTATGCTTAATTTTTTGTTTTAGTTTATATGCATAGATTGTTAGATGGATGTGTGGTGAATAGTTTTAGATGTTGAAAGTTTTAAGTGTTGATTCGCCCTCCCCACCCCAACCCCCACCCCCCACTTAGATTTTACTTCCCTATTGTATTTCCAACAATTGGTATCATATTTGGTTACTCAGAAACACTCCAAGGAGAAGGTAAAATTGGGGTGGGGATGAAACCCACAAATCTTCACTATTGTACTAATAAAGTGTATCCAATGAAGGTTACAATGTTTGACCATGAAACATGATTTACTTTAGTGAAAGATTTTCCCTATTAAAGAATTGCAAGATTGTTAGATCTTACCTTGTTAAAGGATTTAAACACCCTACTAAAAGTGTGCCTAGTAAAAGGACTTTAACTTACAATGAAGTAAGCAACTTGTTAAAGGATTCACAACATCTTGTTAAGACTAATTTGTTAACACTTATTCACCTATTAAAATGTCTCAACAATGATCCTTCAGTTAGCACTCTATTGCTTGATGTCAGATCACCTCTATACTAATGTGTACTTGGTCCTTTTAGATCAAATGTATCTTTGTTGTCTTCTGATTCCTTTCCTCTATTCTCCTTTAACAGATTTTGCAATGTAACTCAATTAATAACACCTTAATCACCATTAATTCTCTATTTGTGCATGCAAACTCTCTTTAATTCTCCTTAGTATTCATTATAAATTTTAGAGTTTTTCTTCCTTAAGAAGACCTAGGTGACTTAGGGTTAGGTATGAATCAATGGTAGTGATTCATCGATATTTTTGAATAAGCCTTCCCTTTTTCTAATTGGATTCATGTAATTCATAGGGATTCACAATTAAGATTCATCCTTATCATCAAAGATCATAAAACAATCCTTAAGTTGGATCAATAATAGTTTACAAAGTAGTTTACAAACAACTATGTCAAAACTATATTACTTGGCATCTAAAATCCCTGGTGCTTGGCACTGACTATAACTTCAATGTTGTCACTCAACATTTGAATAACTCAGCATGTATTGCTTTCTTAGCACTCGAATCACTCAACACATACTATCTTCTTGGCATCTGAGTGACTCGGCACTTGAGTGGCTCAACATTCACTATTTACTCAGCATGATTTATGTTATATGTAATGCTCTACATATGTTACTTGTTTGGCATAAACTAAGTAAATGACTTATAATGACTTAAGTGTATAAACACTCATTTGTCAAAACCAATATGAGATCAACATCAATCTCATGGTAGTCACTCACATAGCTGGCATAGTACTTTATGATATAACATGAAGCTGCATACATATTGTTAATAATATCAAATTGAACTTCTTCCTCAAGAGAAAGATCTAGTTGTGTGAGTGGCTTTAGTTCTTTTCTTGCTAGATGTTCTTGTACAGGAAAACCTATTTTTTGAACCTACAATCTAAAATTCTACAACTTTGAAGAACTTATCAGATAATGTACATTGAAACTTTACTTGCAAAATTGACTTGCAAAAATGAGGTCTTAATAAAAGAATAGCATTTAATGCCGCATTAATTCAAAATTCTCATTGACTATATTCCACACATGTTTGGCTTTTGTAAGTACAATATTTATGTCTTTTCCAATTAAAACTTGTAAAATTCAGTTTGTAGTTTTCAAGATATCTAGACAATGGTCATTTTTCTTTTTTGCATGCTTCTCTAGCTACCCCATCCAAAAATGTAATGACCATTAATGAAATTAAAAACCCATTTTTCACTATGTTGAGGCACACTCTAGACTCGTCCTTTGATTTAGTGACAAATCACTATTTCGCACAATGCCTTCATTATGCACTTTGAAATCTCAAAAATTATTATCTTGAAGGCTCTTAACAATACCCTACATGAAGTTACAAAAATTATTCATTTTTCAAGCCTCATTATGATCCTTATGTGAAATCATGACTTCTCTCTACCCATCTGTAACTTCTCTCATAATAGCAAAAAATAATGCATTTTTAGACCATGTCTTGTTTATACCTTGCAATCTGGATTCACCATTTTGTATCACCCTTCATAACATGTTTGTGAAACCCCAATTTTTATTGTTTCACAAACCTCCTACACTTGTCTCTCTAAAGTAGCAAAAATCAATTCTTAATGCCAAATTTGGCATAAATTTGAGGGTTCCACCACACTCAATGGATTTGATATGTATGAAATTGACATAAGGATCATCTTGGGATATATATCTAATTAAATTGTTATAATTGATGTAGCATGCAGTGTAATCCTTTTTGTCCCAAAAATCACCTTGTTTGTGTTTTCCATTGTCATTGTTATTATTTGTAATGTCATTGTTTTGGGCAAGTGCCTTTCTTATGTTGTTGTTATGTGGTGGAAATGCATTTTGGTAGATGGAACATCTTGCATTTGGAGAATTTTGTTCATTTCCTCCTTCCATTATTTCTTTTCAATATATAAGCACTTGTACATAGTCTTTGAGTTTCATAAATTTGATTGTGGCATGCCTCTTTACTCGATAATATGAGAAAAAATTATTTTCTTTGTACCAAGTGGGTTTAGGTACACTTTTGTAAAGTTGTTGTTTATATGGGAAGACCACAATGTTTTTTTCACCATCTTGTTGAAGCTAACTTCCAAATTTTCATGAAGATGAGTAAAAACTCATTTTGGGTCATTTTGGATGCATGATTTTTGTCCTACTACAACTAATATGTTATTTTTAATTTAAAGGCCCTTCTTGAGGATGTATTAATTAATATTATTGATATTCCTATTATTTATATGGTTATTGTTGTTGATATGATTCTTTTTGGTGATATGGTTTTTTTGGTACGATTTTTTTGGTTGGTAGGTAGGGTTTGGTTGATTTTGAGCAGTGCTTACCACATGAATATTCTATGTGTAAATAACATCATCATCATTGTGCTCTTGATTTTGTTCAAGTATATAGATTTTTCATTAGGATGAATATGATCCTAGTTATTCTCTTTGTACAATTTTATGACCCCATCTTCAATCAGTCCCTTCTTTAGGTCCATACATTTCTCTTTGATATCCTTGTATATTTGCAGATAGTTCATGCACATGTGATGCATAAGATTTTCATGTGTGTTACTAATAAAAAATTTACAATGTGTTTTGCAAATGTGTTGCAAGATACTTACTTTGTAAGGATTTGTCATGTCTATAAGAAGCCAACAACGCTTTTACTTCCCTTCTAGTTTATGTGGACTAGGTCCACCACTAATAGTTCTGTTTCAACTAGGTGAGCATATTGTGCAACATATGTCTCAAAAAAATTTGTAAATGTATTTATAGTTTCATAAGGTATCCAATAAAACCATTCTAAAGGTATCCAATAAAACCATTCTAAAGGAGGGCCCCTGAGACACTTTAGGAATAAATGCATAACGAATATGTCACTATATACAACTTTCTAACAATAAATCTAGAATTTTTGTACATGTATCACAAGGTCTCCCTTTCCTCTAAATTTGTCAAATTTTGGTATTTCAATATGTTTTGGGAAGGGTGTCATTGTGATAGATCTATCAAAGGGATATGGAATGCGTTCTTGAATTTGAAAGTCTTAGTCTCATTGTCATCTTTTAATTCATTGATGGAATTCCTCATTTATTCCCATTTTGGATTTATAGGTATTGTAGGAAGTGTCCACAATGTATGGTACATATCTGATGGAGTAGGTGAATGTGGAAGATTTTGTTGAATGAAGTAAGTTGTTTGGGATGGTTATTCTCCTACTACTTTGAGAGGATTTAGTGTTTGATGTGAATGCAAATGGATGTATTATGAGTGTTTTGTAAATGAATAGGTTTATGGTTGTACATATTTCATGTACTACTGTAGCAGTTATTGTTTAGGTGGATGAGGCTACACATTAGGTTGATAAGTTATAGGTTTCCTATCATGTGATGGGTGTGTGCCCATATGAGGATGTATGTAGATATTGGGTGGCACAAAGTAGCTAATAGCAAGGCTCACCCTTGTCTACTACTGATGTTGTGGGTGAATATTGTGATTACTTCCAAGTGGTGGCATGGACAAATAGTTTGAGATAGGTGGAAATAAACTTCCAAGTGGTGGTGGTGTTGGTTAATTTTATACATGGAAGGTTTTATAGTATTGATTTGGCACAATGAGACTAAAAGTAGGGATGCCTATAATATACATTTGTGATAGACTAAATCCCCATGGTGTGAGTGGAAATGATGTAGGCATGCCTTGGGTTATTATGAATGGATTGGTAGTATTACTATATGGTGGGATGGGTTTATTAGTAGGCCCCATAAGCAACATCCTTGTAGTATATTGAGGTATTGATTTTGAGCCTTGTTGTGATGGGATAGTGGTCCTTTTATCAGGTAGTATGTTGGATGCAAATATAGTTTTTTGGATGGTGATATTTTGGCTAGGTGTTGGGATGATGGTAGGCCCTATAATGTTTAGTGGTGTGGATATGGGTTGTGTGATAGAAGCAACAATAACATGGATACTAGTAGATGAAATGTGTAGTGTGATAATTTTTTGTGTTGTGGTATGGATTACTAACTGTGTGGTGGAAGATGGGTTGTTTTGGGGGATGGGGACACTGATTTGCATAGATCACATGGTTGGGTCTACAACCTATTGTATCACTAATTGGTGTTCTCCTATAGGAGTGGGGAGAGGATGTTCAAGATAAATGGGTTCCTGTAATGTTGGCCTTCCAAAAAATGGAAGAGTGGAGTCTATGAGTGATGGGTGGTAGTGTTCTCCCAAAGTCAAATGCCCCAACATTATCTCTTTGCAAATTTTCCATGATATTATGTGTATTCCTATCAATGATGGAATTGACAAATGTTTCATTCCTAGGATAATCCATGAACAAATCTATGGCAGATGTTTCAAGCCTTAAACTCATGATATTTTTAGTGATTGTTCTTGGGTTTTGAATTATTGGGTCATGCATGATTATGTCACTCTCAAATTCAAGTTATGATTACCTAAACCACTACTAGAATTTGTATCCATCTCCTTTTTCTTCCTTTTATTTCTATTGAGATGTGTGGTTAGTGGCATGAAATGATACTACACCTAGGCAAGGGATGTAAGAATGATATGATGATGAATGAAATTTGTAATGTGATGTCTAAGATCTTCTAGTGATGATAGGATGACATAAAAACCTATGATGCACAAACCTTCTAAGAACCTAAAGATGGTGACTAAATAAAAAAGAGATAAGATATGGGGATGATAAAAAAAATATGATGGTGAAGGATTATTTCTAAGAATGTAATACCTATAGGACTGTAATGATTATCTTGGCATAAAGGATGGATATATTTTATGTATGTGTAAGCTTCAACATGTTTGTGGATGTTTCAACTTAGACTAGACTAAATGACCTTTTCAAATACGTGAGATAATCAAACGTGGAGCCAAACCTATAGAACAAGGTGATGAGTGGAACAAGTGACAAGATAAATGAACCTAGATAAATGTGTTAGCCAAAGGATAGTTGTAATAATTGTTGGAAATTTGGCTAGGTTATATATTTTTGATGTTTTCATTTATGGAAAAATGTCAGCTATATAAAGTGAGAAAAATAGGAAGATAAAGTTATGGCATGTATACCTAGAAAATTGTCTAACATAGTTTATCTGTCAGAATATATAAAGTTTTGGTCTTCGTAGTTTACATAGGCTATATTAGCATGTGTGCACTTGAGGATAGATAGTACAAAGTATGAGGATGCTACACTAAAATCCATAGGAAAATATGGTCAGTATGGACATAGTTATGAAGAATTCACCAGTTAGAGCAGTGTACAGGCAAAATGAAGTATAATAAGAAAATGGACAATTTTGAGTTAAGGAATTATTTTTTTAATGAAATAATTAGTTAACTAATTAGGGATGACATCCTATATTTTATCCCTAACTCATCAAAATTTAATAGTGTATTTTGATTATTGGAAAAAGGCATAAGGCCAACTAGACAAATATGTATAAATTAGCAAGGTATAAAGGAAATTGCTAAATGCAAAGTTATCAAGAAGTTGTATGAACAATATTGTAATGTTTTTTGATGCAAATTCTGATGTGTGATCATATGAATGTGAATTTTGTGAATGAGAAGGAAAGGCAAGATCCGATATTGAAGATATTAATAGCACCATAAAGATGTTTTTGTATCTATCTCTTTATATTGAAAAACTTTATTATTCATTGCATGTTTGGCAAGTGAGTTCATCTTGCATACATTTTCTAATTGTATATAAAAAATCCTAATAGGATTGAGGCTTCGAACAAGGCCTAGTCCTCTAACAAGGATAGTGGTACTATACAGATGTAATAGACTCCTAAGTGGTCAATATCTTTCACGAGATACTTTTGATTAGTGGATCATTTTGTGGGTACCATCGCCACTAAATTTTTTCCTTGGCTAGGGTTTTGCTAGCTAACAAAATATTGTGTTACGAGTTATATTATTGCGTGGCTATTTTTATTTTTCAACATAGTTAGTTTAATTTCTTATGAATATTATAAAGTTGTTAAAGATATCCAGTTTTGGGCTAAAGTTTGTGAATTTTGTGAATGAGAAGCAAAGGCAAGATCTGATATTGAAGATATCAGCAACAATGTAAAGAGGTTTTTCTATCTATCTCTTTGTATTGAAAAACAATATTGTACATTTCATGTTTGGGAAGTGAGCTCATCTTGCATACATTTTTTTAATTGTATATAACAACTCCTAACATGGTTGAGGCTTCTAACAAGGCCTAGTACTCTAACAAGGACTGAGACACTACACAGATGTAATAGACTCCTAAGAGGGTCAATATCTTTCACAAGATACTTTTGATTAGTGGATTATTTTGTTGGTACCATCCCCACAAGGATTTTCTCTTGGCTAGGGTTTCCCTAGTTAACAAAATATAGTGTTATGAGTTCTATTATTGCAAGGTTATGTTTACTATTCAACATAGTTAGTTTTCTTTCTTATGCATGTTATAAAGTTGTTAAAGATATCTTTTTTGGGCTAAAGTTTGTAAAATAATGATTCACCACCCCCCTCCCCCCCTTTTTCAAAATTCCTATTTCTAAAAATTGGTATTAGATTATAGTTACTCAAAGAAGGCTTAACAACTTGAGTAAGATCCCTATGACTATGGAATAATTATAGAAGAGCCTAGAAGAAGCTCTTGAGTAGATTGACATTGTTACTAAAGAAAGAAATGATTTGAAATAAATATATGAAAATGCTAAAGACTATATTGGAAAGGTGAAAGATAAGATAGATCATCTCAAATCCAAGAAAGAGCCTAAAGATCATATTAAGGAAAATGATGAAGCTTCCAGATTGAAGAAAGAAAATGAGATCCTGAAGCATGAACTTAAGATTATAGATCCAAAGTTGAGCCTAAAAAATGATGATGGTAAAATTGAATTAGATTTGAAGTCTAAGAATGTAGATCTAAGATCCAACCTTACCAGATTGACATCTGAACTTGAGTCTACCAAGTTACAGTATGTAGAACTTGAGAAGTATAAGACTATTATGAAAGGAGAGTAACCTAGTCTAAGCATCAACATGAGAAATTGCATTCTAGCAATGAGAAGATTGATGAACAAACATCTTTTCAAAGACTTTCTTATGATAAAATTGGTCTTGGATATTTCATTGGAGAAAAATCAGCTAAGAAATCTAAAACAAGAAAGGAACCTAATCATGAAAATCATTAGCCTATGCAAGAAAAATAATATTTGAATAAGATTGAGTCAAATCAATCTAATAATGCACATAAGGAGATTGAGAAAGTCAAGCAACCTAAACAAGTTGATGAACCTAAGAGACCTGAGCAAACTTAATCACCTAAATAAATGATAAATGAATTCAAAGGTAGATATTATGCATGTAATGAAATTGATCATATGAAAAGGGATTGCACAAGTCATTTAAACCTATTGTTGGTTTACATTGTTATAACTATCATGGTTTTGGTCATAAAGAAACTAACTATAAGAAACCTAAATTTGATAGTAGTAGTAGCAATAGTAGAATTTTTAGAGCTACTAACTTTGTAGGAAGAAAATTTGAAGGAAATATTGGAATGAGAACCAACATTGTGTGTTACAAGTACAATAACTTTGGACATATTTTGTAGAATGGACACGAGGAACAATTCAAAGAATCCAAATTTCAGAAGGAATGTGAACATGAATGTTAGAAGAAATGCCAACACAAGTGATACCTAGAAAGACAATCTAATAGAACATGTAGAAGTTCACATGTAGTTTTGGAAGATAAATTAAATGAAACACCTCAAGAAAGATTGAATTAAGTTGTAGTGATTGAATGGATTGAGCATCAGAAAGGTAAAAGAAATGTCATAGAAAGAGTTAAGGTGCATAGTTAGTATGAGGTAGATAATGATGTGTTGAAGCTATAGTTAAGTGCATAGATGATTTGGAATCCATATGTGAGTGTGCAAAGGAAAATAGGTGTCTTGGTAATCATAAACAACTTTTTTTGATTGTGCACTTGCGCAATCAATGCAAAAATGAATTGAATGTGATTTAAGGTTTGAAATCAATCTATCAAGAACCATTCGATTGTAATGGAGTTAAAGGAGGATTTTGGAGAGAATTTAAGGTGAATTTGAATTTTTTAAGAGAAGATTGAATAAATCCCTAGTTCCATGTAATTAAGGTATTTATCACTTGCATAGATGTTATTTGAGATTATAATTTGAGAAATGGAAAATAATATAGTTTTTACTGTTAGTGAGAGGCCTAAGTATAAGTTTAAGAAGCACCTATATATTTTCATGGAAGATGATCCCCTAGGATCCTTTTCACAAGATTATTGGTTTAAGAAATAAGGGTAGTAATCCAGTAAATGAGAAGAATGTGAAGAAAATGGTAGAAAAAACTTAAAAACTAAATATGACAGAAGGAACATGAGACTAGACATGATAGTTGAGACAAAAGTTACACTGATAAGCAAAATCATCGGTTACAAAATGAATTATAGTTCAAGAATTAATTCAATTTCTATTGGATTTATTCATGCAGCATACTCAATAACATTGAAAAGGTAAAATGATGCAAGTTTAAAAGGAATCACAAATCACATAATCACAACTTCAATCTTGTCATGGAAATATTGCACATTTTGCAAAATTATAACCAAATCAACAAGCTAGGACAAAATTTTCCACTTAAGAAGAGATGATCATAACTTTCACAAATGAAGAGATAAAACTAATTATTTTTATGAGAGAGTGTAAATATAATTTAAACACATTTTTCCAAAGTTATAGCTCAAAATGATAACTAGAATAAAATTTATTACTCTTCTCCCAAAACTACTCACATAAAAATCAAGTACAAACCAATCTACACTCAAATGCTCATAGTTTATTCAAATTGCAATGAAATTCAACCAAAGAAAACTAAAAGAAATATAACTCAAATACCTTACCAAAAAATATGTTTTAGGTCCATATCTTTTCATATGAATTTATACCAATAGAAACAATGACCAAGTTTTTCTGGAAAATTACACAAAAAATTAACATAAAACTTGTAGAAAAAAAAAAACTCCTTTCATTTCTATTCTTCTCAAAAAGATTTCCAACAATTCCCTCTATATATAAAAACCATTAAATAATATTTTAATGTATTTTAAATTCCTCTAACTATTGGATACCTCCTATGACTCTTGACCTTCCTCTTTACATCAACTTTACATATTGTCAAATTTTTGTGATAATATTTTATTACATATTTGAAAACTTTTGCATTTTCTCATAAATGAAATTTTAACTTTATAAAACCCCTAATAACATATCAAAATAGAATATATATGAAATTTTACCCTTCCATGGTTTTATTTACATAATTCTATTGTGTTAGCATGAATGCTGATGCTATGGGGGAGCAGCATAGATTAGTGTTATGACTGTTTCTATCATTGATGACAACATAGTAAGACTAACAGAGCAACTGACTGAGAGTTATGAATTAAGGAAACCACATTGCATATTTTCCTATGCATAGTTAACAAAAGGTACTACAACATGTATTTGACATGTGGTCAAGTGCACATAAATTGAATCGACATTGTACAAAAGATATCAATGACTTATAGAGAACTTTAGGGAAATAGAGCATCAAGAAAATAGTCTCTATTGTTTGATCAATATAACACTTTCTATTTGGAATAAAGGGTTGCATAGTTAACTGGAGGAAGTAGACTGACAACTAATGATTTCAAAAAGTGTGAAGGTACAAAAGCCATACATATGAAAGTTTGCAATCAATTGAGAGCTAACAACATTAATTAAATGTGTATTTCATTTAATTAAATATGCAACCGACTCAAAATAATGTTAAGTATATGGAGCTAACTCATAAGGTTAATAATTGAGTATGGTATAAATGAAAAGTGTTTTCCAAATTCTAATCATCATTTTTGGTATGATCAAGGAGTAAAGCAAGCTTGTGAATTGTGAAGGAGAAGAGTAGAGTAATATGCTACATGTGTAAGTGACCTCAAGGGTTACTAATGAGTTCCAGATCTATTTCAATGATCTAAAGGTGAAGAAGTCCAATGTACTAGAAAAGGAAAGAGAGAAGAAGATTGCTTCACATCTATTATTCTAAAAGGAATAGTATTGAGGTCAACTGGACAGTGGGTTCATTGATCTGATCCTAAAGCTGTTTGGATAGTGGGTTCAATTTCCTTCCTCAACTCCTAACAGGGTTGCAATATCCTAACAGGGATTCAAAGTATTCTAATAGGGACTCTTTGTACTAAGCATTTTAATAGACTCTTAATAGGGTCTTTCCTCTAACAAGGAATATTTAGATTAGTACACTATTCAATGGGCATCATTCCCACCGAGGTTTTCCCTCTGATCAAGGGTTTCCCTAGTCAACATATCTGGTGTATTTGTGTGTGCACATTTATGTTTGCTCTTTACTTTGGTTGATTATGTAAGAATTGAATTAAGTGTATAATATAACTAATTCACCGCCCCCCCTCCCCCCTCTCTCAATTATATTGATGAACTATTACTTCTAACAATTGGTATCAGAGCTACAAGTCCTTGAAAGAAAGTTTAATAGCTTTGGGAGATCCGTGGCAAATATGTTCAAAAAAGAAAGCCCTAGATTTGATGACACTAACTATGATAGCTAGAAGGATAAAATGAAGACTCGTCTTTTGTGCATGGGACCAAGGTATTGGCTTGTGACTAAGACATCCAAAACTATTGCAGAAGAAGATCAACTTGAAACTTGCACCAAAGAACAAAGAGAAGTATATATGTGCAACATAAGCGCAAGAGAAGAACTATTGTTAGCATTACCTAAAAGTGAGTACAGTCAAGTAAAACTACTTAAAACATCTCATGAAATTTGGAAAACTTTAGAAGCCAATTATGAAGGAGATACTCGTGCAAAAAGAGTTGGATCACGAAATTTATATTACGCATTTCAAGATGCTAGAATGATGGAAGATGAATCTATAAGAAGCTATGTTGGGAGAATATATAAGATTTTTGTAGGAGTCACATCTCATGATGGAAAAAGTCTAATGATGAAGTGATATGGAAGATCTTGAAAATTTTGACACCACCCTTCAAGATAGTAGCACAAATGATTCAACTAATGATACCTCGCACTACTAATTTCACCAAAGAAACATTGCTTGGTATATTGGAAGCTATAGAATTTGATCTAAAGTAGTCTAGAGAATTGGCAAAATTTGAGACAACATTTAGTGCATTGAACATCAAGCCTAGTTTGGCAAGGAACACTAAAACGCAATGAGACATTGCTAGTAGCAATAGATCCATTGAAGAAAAGATCCAAGAAGGATTGGCTCTTCTTGTGGAAAGAGAAAAAGATGGTAAGAATATCTTTAAATGCTTGACTTGTAATGAATATGGTCATTATGCATCTAAATATGCTAAAAGAGAAAGGAAGATTAAGGATAGATTCAAATCTAGAAGACCTAGAAATTGTCTTTATGCTAATGAAGAAGAAGATGAAGAAGAATCTGATCAAAGTAGAAGTGAAGATGAATTAGGATTTGTGGCCATAAATGAGGATGATCTTGACAGAGAAATTAGGGAAGTAAGTGCACTAATTTCACAAGTTGAAAAGAAAGACTAGATCATTGATAGTGGTTGTTCACATCACATGACTGGTGATATGAGAAAATTTGTCAAATTCAAAAACAATGATGGAGGAATTGTCAGAGTAGGGAATAATGCAGCCTGTCATTTACAAGAATTAGATCTATAACACTTGATGGTAAAACATATACTGATGATGTTTATTTTGTTGATGGACTAAAGCACAACTTGTTGAGTGTTGGACATCTCATGGACAAAGGCTATCAACTACAATTTGGTAATGATACATGTATTATCAAGAACAAGGAAGGGAAACTACTTGGTACTAGCACAAAAACTAGAGGTAATTTATTTTAGTTAAATTCCACTGAAATAACATGTTTGGTAGCAAAAATTGACAACAATTAGTTATGGCACAAAAGATTTTGTCACATTAATTTTGATAACATTGTAAAGGCTAGTAACACACTTGTTGTAAGAGATTTTCCCATGATCTTTAAACCCACTGACACTATTTACAAGGAACTTATTTTAGCCAAGCAAAAAAGGGTCTCATTTCCAAGCAAACAGTTCTACAGTACACAAAAGTTGGAATTAGTACATACAGATTTAAGTGGTCCTACAAGAACAAGAGGATTCTATAGAGAAAGGTTCTTTATGATTTTTGTTGATGATTTCACTAGGATGATGTGGGTAGCTTTTCTTAAAGAGAAATCAAAAGCATTTGAGAAATTCAAGATATTTATAAACAAAGTTGAGAATGAATTAGGACTCAAGATCAAAAGTTTAAGATCAGATAGAGGAGGAGAATTCACCTCTATAGAATTCAATATCTATTGTGAAGAACATGGCATCAAGAGACAACTATCCTCACCCCATACACCTGAGCAGAATGGGATCCGATGAAAGGAGAAACAAATCAATTGTGAAAGCAACAAGAGCCATGCTATTTGAGAATGATGTACCAAAGAATTTTTGGAGAGAAGCAGTCAATATAGTAGTATACACACTAAATAGAGTACAAATCAGAAAAGATATGGACAAAACACCCTATGAATTATGGTTTTGTCATTCCCTATTAGTCAAATACTTCAGGATATTTGGAAGCAAATGTTACATTAGAAGAGATGATGATATTGGTAAATTTTATCCAAGAAGCAATGAAGGTATGTTTCTTGGTTATTCATTGAAAATTAAAGCTTACAAATGTTTCAACTATAGAAAAAAAACCATAGTAGAGTGTGAAAATGTTAAAATTGATGAAAAGTTTGGTACCAAGGAAAAGATAATGGACTATAACTATAATGGAGATGATTACTCTGGAATGGCTAATAGAGATAATGAGTTATTTTTAAGACTAATAATGACATGCAGAATAATGTGCAAATTGAAGATGTGATCTAGAAGAATAGAATGTAGTACCTGAGATACAAGTTGAAGTATCAACTCCTACCCTAAATAGAAACTTGACAAGAAATCATCCTATTGATTAGATAATAGGAAGCAAAGAAAAAGGTGTGATGACAAGGAGCAAAGTTAATGAAGAACTATGTCTGATATCTCAAGTAGAACCAAGAAGCATTGATGAAGCAATCAAAGATGATCATTGGATAAAAGCAATGGAGGAAGAACCCCATTAGATAATCAAGAATGACACACCAAAATTGGTTCGTAGACCAAAGCACAGAAAAGTGATTGGCACAAAATGGGTATTCAAAAATAAAATGAATGAACAATAAGAAGTAATAAGAAACAAGGCAAGACTTTGCAAGGGATACTCTCGGCAAGAAGGAATTGATTATGAAGAGACATATGCACCTGTAGCAAGGATGGAAGAAGTCAAAATATTTCTAGCATATCCAACAAAAAAAAACTTTAAGGTATATCAAATGGATGTCAAATAAGAATTCTTGAATGGAGAACTTGAAGAAGAGGTTTACATTGAACAACCAGAGGGTTTTCCTTTAACAAAAGAAAAGGACATAGCTTGTAAATTAAAGAATAAAAGAAAAGGACATGGTTTGCAAATTAAAGAAAGCATTATATGGATTAAAGCAAGCACGAAGAATTTGGTATGCAAGATTGAACAAATACCTAGCAAAGCTTGGATTTGCTAAAGGAACAATAGATAGTAACCTATACTTGAAGGAAATAGAAGATGGTTTGCTAACAATATTATATTTGTTGATGACATCAATTTTGGTGGAAATGATGAAGCCAGTAACAAATTCTCATAAGACATGAAGAATGAGTTTGAAATGAGCATGATAGGTGAAATGAAATTTTTCTTGGGACTACAAATTGTTCAAAAAAAAGAAGGTAGCTTTATTTCTCAAACCAAGTACTTAAATGATTTACTAAAAATATTTGGTTTAGAAAATTGCAAGCCTATTGGAACTCCTATGGTAACTGTTCATAAGTTATCAAGCAAAGATGAGATGCCTACTATTGAACAAAAGAAGTATAGATCTATGGTTGGTAGATTACAGTATCTAACTCATAGCAGACCAAACATAGCTAATGCAGTTGGAATTGTGGCAAGATTTCAAGCTAATCCTAAGGAGTATCACTATGCAGCAATAAAAAGAATATTTAGATATATAAAAGGAACATCAAATTATGGTATATGGTATGACAGAAATAGTGACTTCCCTCTTTGTGCTTATAAAGATGTTGATTGGGCAAGAGATAGGGATGAAATAAAAGCACTAGTGGAGGAGCATTTTTCCTTGGAGAAAGATTAGTTTCTTGGCTCAGTAAGAAGCAAGATTGTACCTCTCAAAGTACTATAGAGGAAGAGCATGTTATAGCAAAAAATAATTGTAATCAAATCATATGGATGAAGCAAACAATGAACGATATTGAAATAACATTCATAGAACATATTATCATTTATTGTGATAACACAAGTATAGTCAATATGTCTAAGAATCTTGTTTTCCACTCTAAAACTAAGAACATAGCAATAAAGTATCATGTACTAAAAAAGAAAGCTATAGAGAAAGAAATCAAATTGGAATACATCAGCACCAAGGAACAGATTGTAGACATTTTTCACAAAGGCCTTGCCAAAGGATACATTTGAATACCTGAGAGGTATGCTTGGGGTTATGCCCCTACCTAGTTGAGAGTAAAAGATGCAGAAGTGCATCAATCCAGGGTACACAACACCATTGTTAGACTAGATTGAATGTTGATGCTTCTCCAATTGGGGAGTATCTATGATGAACAGAGTCAATCATGGACTCTTGGAATAAGTAATTGGTATACAATAGTATCTTTAGATACATGAGATGTTTATAAAAGAAAGGTAGAGAAAAAAACTAACTTGTGGTCATGCTAACAGGTTGATTTTTGTACTACCTTTGACATTGATGTCAATATCAATAGGGGAGAGTGAGTGAAATGAAAAACATTGTAATGAGAGATAAAAATATGTGAAAACATTGTAATGGGAGTAGTGTTGAATAGTGTTCAAGGATTTGATTGATTAGTATTCTTGGAACTAGATTTTTTCATCTATGTTGCCATCAATACCAAAGGAGGAGATTGGTAGCATGAATGCTAATGCTATGGGTAAGTAGCTTAGATTAGTAGTATGACTGTGTTTATCATTGATGACAACATAGTAAGACTGACCAAGCAGTAGACTAAGATTTGTGAATTAAGGACACCACATTGCATATTTGCCTATGCATAATTAATAGAATGTACTACAGTATGCATTTGACATGTGGTCAAGTGTGCAAAACTTGAATCAACATCATATGGAAGATATCAATGATTTACAAAGAACCACAGGGAAAATGAGCATTAGGAAAATAGTCTCTATTGTTTAATCAATGTAACACTTTGTGTTTGGAATGAAGGGTTGTGCAAATAACTAGAGGAAGTAGACTGACAACTGATGATGTTAGAAAGTACATAGGTATAGAAGCCACACATGTGAAAGTTTTTGATCAACTGAGAGTTGATAGTGTTAATTAAATGTGTATTTCATTTAATTAAATATAGAGCTAGCTCAAAATAATGTTAAGTATGTGAAGCTAACTCAGAAGGTTAATAATTGAGTATGGTATAAAGGAAAAGTGTTTTCCAAATTCTAATCATAATGTTTGGTATTATTAAGGTGTTAAAATTATAGATGGAGTAATTGAGAGGGGGGGGGTGAATCAGTTACCACAAAAATAAGTCCACAGATCCCTTAGATGTCTTAAATAACTAGTTACTAATGATACTCGGTAAACACCATAAAAATGTTGTAACTTGGTAGATTAACTGATTACTGATCATCTAGCATTCATAATTATTAATATGCATGCAAAGGTTAAATAAAATTAACACAAGAGACACCAAATTTAATGTGGAAACCCAATATGGAAAAAACCACCAAGTAACTAGCTACTAATTTTTCACTCTTCTAAAGTCAACCCTGTTAGGAGCCAACCCTATTAAAGGTTACAATACACACTATTAGGTGTGACCTTCTTAGAGGATTTAATCACCCTATTAGGAGTAGCCTTGCTAGAGGTCTTTAGAATAATTCAACAAAATTGTCACCTTGTTAGAGGATTTACAAAATGGCTGTTAAACTAACTCTGTTAAGAGATTTGAAATTACTGCTACAATGGTTATAAAGTAACAATGAATTGACCTGAATAAGATGCAACTAAATTTTTTGACAACAGATCTCCATTCTACACTATTAGATCCTTCTTGATCAAATATAGCTTTGTTGCTCCTTAATACTCTCTGGTCATCCTTCAAAATTTTCTCTTAGTCCTTCTTCTCATTCACATCCATCACACACACTTAGAATTTGCAACTTGACCTCTTGTATATACCATTCAGATTATCAAGTCGGCTCATTCATAAGTTACATTTACCAATAAACCATATATCATTCGGCTACAAATATTACATTAAACAAATAAACTTTATTTCACAAAATAATGGAACCCTTTAATGGCTGACTCTGCTTGGTAAATACTACATCCAAAAATAATTTCCCAAGTTAACCATCTTAACTTGATTAACACTGCAAAAGCTACAAAATCCTTTCACTACTGAGTTAACTCGGTAAGAACTAGATTTTCCTTAACTGTCCATGAAAGCTCAGTTAGAACTGTTTCCTACACTATTTTCCCTTGATGACCAAGTGAGCTCGGTAACAACTACTTGTGCAAGGTAAAGCCTGAGAATGCTTGATAGACACTGTAAACCTTCTTTGCTAACCTTCTAAACTTGGTAACCTTTGTCTTTTGCCTTGCTGACCATCTGAGCTCAATAGACTCTGGCTGATAATTGATATGGCATTTGAGTAACATCAAAGATAACACATAATTGAACAATTGTATCCAACAATCTCCCTTTTTAGTAGTGATGGAAATACATGTCATAGCAGAATAAAATTTGAAGACAAGTCTTTTCTGATAGAATACTTCTTCCTCTTATACCAAACTTCCCAAATATAGTAATCTCCCTCTTTCATAATAATCTCTCCCTCTTACACAAGCTCTCTTTTTCTTGCAAATTTCAAAAAGATATGATAGTATACTCTCCCTCTTTGACAACGCATGCCAAAGACAACACAAATCAAATGAATGGCATTGTACCTAATGTTCTAATTCATATGTCATGTCTTCATTACTTTGCTACATCAATTGATAGATCTTCAATTTTTTTCCTATTGATGCATCACTAAAACTATATTTTAGTGAGCTTCAGATAGGGGAATGACCCCTAACTTGCCTCTTAGATACAAGAATGCATCCTTAAGTAGAGGCTTTGTGAATATGTCAGCAATTTTTTCCTTTGTATAGACATATTCCAATCTAATTTCTTTTTCTTGTACCAATTCTCTGGATTCTTGGATATGTTGATTACACTTGTGTTGTCACAAAACCAATTGTTTGAGCCATCCAATGTTTGAGCAGTTTACTATTGTTGCAACATATTCAGCCTCTGCTGTGGATTGGGATGTACAATTTTGCTTTTTACTTATCCAAGAAACCAACCTCTTTCCAAGAAAGAAAGCTCCTCCACTTGTACTCTTTCTATCATCAACATTCCTTGCCCAATCTACATCAATGAACACTTTTAAATCTAGATTTCCTCCAAGTTTATACCATAATCCATAATCTTCAGTTCCTTTTAAATATCTCATGATCTTTTTTATTTCCATCATGTGATTTTCTTTTAGTTTTGCTGAGAATCTTGCCACAATTTGTACTACAAGGGCAATTTTTGGTCTTGTATGCACTATATACTGCAACTTTCCAATCATAGATCTATACAATGTCTAATCCACTTCCTTTGATTCATCATCTTTGATAAGTTTCAATCCAGTACGCATAGGAGTCCCAACTAGTTTACAGTCTTCCATACCAAAAAATTTCAGTATCTCCTTGATGTATTTAGATTGAGTGATGTAGATGTCATTCTTACTCTGTTGAATTTGAAGACCAACAAAGAATTTGATTTAACCAAACATTGACATTTCAAATTCTCATTTGTTCTAAAAATTCTTTGCAAATATCATCATTTCCTGTGAACAAAGTATCATCTACAAATATCTCTGTTAAAACAATCTTGTTATCTAGTCCTTCCTTTATGTACAAACTATTGTTATCATTAGTTCTTTGAAAACCAATCTAAATAAGATAGTTATGCAATCTTTCATACCATGCTCTAGGAGCTTGTTTCAGACCATAAAATGCTTTATGCAATTTGTAGACCATGTCCTTCTTGTTTGGATCAACAAAACCTTTAGGTTGTTCAATGTAAACCTCTTCATCCAATATGCCATTGAGAAATGTTGACTTGACATCCATCTAATAAACTTTGAATCCTTTGTATGTAGCATATGAAAGTAAGGTTATGACACCTTCCAATCTTGTAATCTTGCAATAAGAGCAAAAGTCTCACCATAGTCTACACCTTCTTCTTGAGAGTATCCTTTGCATACCAGTCTTGCTTTGTTCCTTGACACCTTACTATCTTCATTTAACTTGTTTCTGAATACCCACTTAGTTCCAATTACATTTTTGTCTTTAGGTATAGGTACTCTATTTGTTCTATCTCTTCATTCATAGCTTCAACCCAACTTTCATTTTCTAATGCATCTTTGACATTTCTAGATTCAAAATCAGCAAGTAAACAAGTGTCTTTCAACTTACTTCTTGTCATTATTTCTTCTAATTTATTTCTAGTGATCTAATCTGGTGCATGATGCTTCCTGACATACTTGGCTAACACAAGCTTCTTGCCTTTTGAATGACTTGCATTGTTATCCTTCTCTGTCTCAACTTCTGGTTCTAGTTCTAGTTGCTCAAGCTTGGTAGATGTTGATTTGATAGCTTCTATTTGCAACTCAGGTTCTTACAACTCGGTAGGCATTAGCTCAGTTTGAACTTCCTGTGACTCAGTTACTGAAGACTCTAGAGTTGAAGATTCCAAATTAATAGGTATATTTGGCATTGTATCAGGTTCAATGTAAACAAATCTCCTATAGTCTTCAAGTTCCCTTTTTCTTTCTTCTTCAATTCTTTCTACAAACTCATCAACTTTCACATGTGCAAAACTCATCAACTTTCACATGTGCACTTTCTATGACTTTGTGAGTAGAAAAATTCAAACATCTATATGCTTTACTTTTGCAAGAATATTCTAAAAATATTCCTTCATCACCTTTTACATCAAATTTACCTTTTCTAGATTATTTCAAAATGTAACATTTGCTTCCAAATACTTTTAGGTAAATTACATTGGGTTTGTAGCTATACCACAACTCATAAGGGGTCTTGAATGAGTCCTTTTTCAGCTATACTTGGTTCAAGGTATGAACTATAGTGTTGATAGCTTCCCTCTAGTATTTGATAGCAATTTTTTTCTCAATCATTAAGGTTCTTGTACAGTCCATGATAGATCTATTCCTTCTTTCAGCTATTCCATTTGTTTAGGAGTTCTTGGTGCTGAAACCTATCTTTTGATTCCCCTTTCAATGTAAAAATTATTGAATTCATGTGAAATAAATTCACCACCTCTGTCAAACCTTAAACATTTCAGTCTTTTCCCTATTTCCTTTTCCACTTTGGCCAAATAACAGTTGAAATTTTCAAATGCTTCTGATTTCTCTCTTAGGTACATGATTGTCATCATTCTTGAATAATCATCAACAAAAAGAATGAAGAATTTTTCACCAGTGTAACTTTCAATGCCAATAGGTCCATATAAATTAGTATGCACAATTTCTAAAAAAATTTCAGACTGATAGTTCTTGCTTTTAAAACTAGTTTTTCCCATTTTGTCAATTTGACAATTCTTTCATAGACCAACCTCAAGTTTATTGATGTTAGGAATGCCTCTTACTTTGTTGAATTTACTTATCTTTACCAAGTTTTCAAATTTTACATGACATAACTTCCTATGCCATAACCAAATTTCTTCAACTTGAGCAATAAAACATGAATATTCACCAAGTTCAAGATAAAACAAGTTACCTTTTGTTTGGGTGTCTGATCCAATCAGCTTTCCTTTGCCATCTAGTAGTCTTGTTTTTCCATGCATAAATTCCACTTTGAATCCATTATTGAGTAGATGTTCCACACTCAGCAAATTATGCTTTTGTCCTTCTACCCAATATACATTATCACATACAAGTCCTTTGGTTAGTGAGATTCTTCCTTTTCCTCTTATACAACAAGGTTCATTGTTACCAAATCTTACACTGCCACCATCATAGTCTTCAAAGTGTTCAAACTTAGTTTTATCACCATTCATGTGATGAGAACAACCACTATCTATAATCCATTTATCATTTTTTCTCACATGAGAAATGAGTGTCATTTTTTCATCATTTTCAGATTCATCATTTATAGCTATGTAAACAATTTCATCTTCTTCTTCATCATCAGAATCATTAGAATTTTTAGCCATGAAACATGTTTTCTTACCTTTATCCTTGAATGATTTGAAGTATTTCTTGTCATTTCACTTGTAACCTTTCTTCTCATCCTTGTTTTGCTTATTTGGGCACCTAGCAACAATATGTCCAATTTATTCACAAGAAAAATAGATTAAAAGAACCTTATCTTTGTATTTTCCTTTGCCTCTTGAATATTTCCTTGCCAACAGAGCTTCAACCACCTCAAGATCACTTTCTAAACTCTATTTTGATTCTTCATCAATATATGATTGAGGATCCTTTAACTTTTTTCCTTTTTCTTTTAGTGAAAGCTTGGCTTCAAATGTTGATTCAATGTTTTTGGTAGCTGGAACATAATTATCATAGTTGTCTAGTTCAAATGCAGTCAATCTTCCAACTATGGCCTCTAAATTTATCTTATGATTTGCTTCACATCTTTTTTCTTGAATTGCAGAGAATCTGATTACATAAATGGGAAGTAGAGTTCTAAGAACTTTACTTATAACTATCTCCTCCTTGATATCTCCTCCAGATGCTTTGATTGCACTAACACATGCTTTAACTCTTTTAACATATTTTGCAATGTTTTCGTCCTCTCTCATCCTCATTTGATCAAATTTTCCCTTCAAACTTTCTGCTTTGGCTCTTCTCACATTATCATCTCCTCTATAGATTTCTTTAAGCTTGTTCCACATTTCAAAGGAAGTTTTGCAATCCTTGATGTCATCAAATTCTCCATAACTCAGAGCAGATGCTATGTCTATCATCATGTTGTTGTGGGTCTTTTTTTTAGCAATATCATTGACAAATAATGTACTAGTAGGTTCTACATATTTTTCATCAAAGTACTTCAGTCATGTATCACCAATAGAAGCTAGATGAAGTCTCATCAACCCCTACCATGCTGAGAAGTTGTCCCTATTGAGTCTTGAAATTTCCCTCTTATAAGACATCCTAACCTTTGGCTTAGATCCTTGAAATCTTTTCTTACAAGAACCAAAAGCTTTGATACCAATTTTTGAAATTATAGATGGAGTAACTGAGAGAGGGGGGGGTGTGAATCAGTTACCACAAAAATAAATCCACAGATCCCTTAGATGTCTTAAATAACTAGTTATTATTGATACTCGATAAACACCATAAAAAAGTTGTAACTCGGTAGTTTAACTGATTACTAATCATCTAGCATTCATAATTATTAATATGCATGCAAAGGTTAAATAAAATGAACACAAGAGACACCAGATTTAATGTGGAAACCCAATATGGGAAAAACCACCAAGTAACTAGCTACCAATTTTTCACTCTTCTAAAGTGAACTCTGTTAGGAGCCAACCCTATTAAAGGTTACAATACACACTGTTAGGTGTGACCTTGTTAGAGGATTTAATCACCCTATTAGGAGTGGCCTTGCTAGAGGTCTTTAGAACAATTCAATGGAATTGTCACCTTGTTAGAGGATTTACAAAATGGCTGTTAAACCAACTCTATTAAGAGATTTGAAATCATTGCTACAATAGTTAGAAAGTAACAATGAATTGACCTAAATAAGATGCAACTAAATTTGCTGATAATAGATCTCCATTTTGCACTGTTAGATCCTTCTTGATCAAATATAGCTTTTCTACTCCTTAATGATCTCTGGTCATCCTTCAAAATTCGCTCTGAGTCCTTCTTCTCATTCACATCCATCACACACACTTAGAATTCACAACTTGACCTCTTGTATATACCATTTAGATTATCAAGTCGGCTCATTCACAAGTTACATTTACCAATAAACCATATATCAGTCAGCTACAAATATTACATTAAAAAAATAAACTTTATTTCACAAAAAAATGGAACCCTTCACTGACCGACCCTGCTTGGTAAATACTGCATCCAAAAATAATTTTCTAAGTTAATCATCTTAACTCGGTTAACACTGCAAAAGCTGCAAAATCCTTTCACTGTCGAGTTAACTCGATAAGAACTAGATTTCCTTTACTATCCATGAAAGCCTGATTAGAATTGTTTCCTACACTATTTTCTCTTGATGATCGAGTGAGCTCGGTAACAACTACCTGTGCAAGGTAAAGCCTGAGAATGCTTGGTAGACACTGTAAACCTTCTTTGCTAACCTTCTGATCCTAAAGCTGTTTGGATAGTGGGTCTAGTTGCCTTCCTCAACTCCTAATAGGTTTGGAATCTCCTATTAGAAATTTAAAGTCTCCTAATATTGACTCTTTGTATAAGCATTGTAGTAGACTCCTAATAGGGTCTTTCCTCTAACAAGGAATATTCAGATTAGTACATTATTCTATGGGCATCATTCCCACCAGGGTTTTCCCTCTGATCAAGGGTTTCCCTAGTTAACATATCTGGTGTATTTTTGTGTGTGCATTTATGTTTTCTCTTTAATTTGGTTGATGAAGTAAGAATTTAATTAAGTGTATAATATAACTGATTACAACTTTGACAATCAATTACAAATTGATTCCAAGGATTAACTTAGCCTTACATGTTCACTCAAATATGTTGAAAAACATTAACTTGATATTTCAGAACATAAATTAATGAAATATGTAATCGTTATGTCCATTTTTCTCTGTGCTCCTGCACCATAATTTTGACTTTCAAACATTTCCAAGTCCCTAGGAAAGGGGTAAAAAGAAAGCTTACCTTCATCTTCACTTTTGATCTCTCAATCCTCTTGCTTAGGAATATGAACTTGTCTTGAAAAAATTTATTCCTTTCATAATATGATCTATCTATCACCTTCATTAAAAAGAACATAATGAAAAATTCATGGATAAAATCAATGGGATTAGTATCAAAGTCAATCATAAATATTGCATCTTTTCTCTCAAGTCTGCTTGGGAACTCTTCACATTTTTCTTCACTTTCAACATATATTTGATCACTCTCTACTCTTTATTCATTTGTAACCTTGATTTCTTCTTTTTCAATATAAATCTCATCATGAGATTCATCAAAAATGCTACCACCTTTTGTTATTCAACCACAACCATATTATCAACACTAGTATTTTTTTGTGTAGGTTCCACAAGTATTTGGACAATAGGTTCATGATTTAACTCTTTCTCTTGAGTTGTAATATTCTCTCTCTATTGGATACAATTGTTAATTGAATGTTGCCTTTGATGTTACACAAATTCCATATCAGTCATCAGTTAGCTTCTACCGAGCTCACAAGGCTAGCAAAGGAAAGTTAGCTTCTACCGAGCTCACTCGGTTAGCAAAGGAAAGTTATCTTCTACCGAGTTCACTCAGTCAACAAAGGAAAGCTAGTGTCTACCGAGCTCACTCGGTCATTGAAGGAAATATGGTGAGAAGTTAACTTCCACCTAGTTCACTAGGACAGCAAAGGAAAGTCAGTGCTCACTGAGTTCACTCGGTCTCCAAAGAACTTTTGCAAGATTTTGTAGTGTTTATCGAGCTTCACTTGGTTAACACTTGATTACCGAGCTAAGTCAGTCAGTGAAGGATTTTGTTATTTTGATTGTTTCATGGAATTAATGTAGCCAAATGATTTTTTTTTGGTTATTATAACTTATATTTGAGCCGACTTGTTAAATCTGAAAAGTATATATATAGATATTCAAGTTGTGGAATAGTGTGTGTGAGTGTGAAAAAGTGAATGCAAGAGCGAATTCTGATGAAGGATTAGATATCCTAGAGGTGTTGTAAAGTTGTATTTGATTAGTAAGGATTCAGAAAAGCAGAACATGGATCTGTAATCAGCAAGAGATAAGTTTCATATCATTCAAGTCATTTTATTGTTGCTTTCTTATCATTGTAACAATGAATTCAGAATCTCTTTACAGAGTTGGTTTAATAGCCATTTTGTAAATCTTCTAACAAGGTGACAGTTTAGTTGAATTATTCTAAAGACCTCTAACCAGGCCACTCCTAACAAGGTGATTAAATCCTCTAACAAGGTCACACCTAACAGTGTGTATTATAACCTTTAACAGGATTGGCTCCTAACAGGGCTCACTTCAGAAGAGTAAAAATTGGTGACTAGTTACTTGGTGGTTTTTCCCATATTGGGTTTCCACGTTAAATTTGGTGTCTCTTGTGTTCATTTAGTTCATCTTTGCATGCATATTAATAACTTTGAATGCTAGATGAACAGTAACTAGTTAGCTTATCGAGTTAAAGTATTTCTACACTATTTACCAAGTATCAGCAATAAATAAGCATTTTAGACATCTAAGGGATTTTTGGACTTGTTTTTGTGGTAACTAATTCACCCCTCCCCTCTCAGTTACTTCGTCTATATTTCCAACAATTGGTATCAGAGCTTTTGGTGCTTTCAGGAAAAGATTTCAAGGATCTAAGCTAAAGATTAGGATGTCTTACAAAAGGGAAATTCTTAGACTCAACAGAAACAACTTCTCTGCATGGCAAGGACTGATGAGACTTCACCTAGCATCCATTGGTGATACAGGACTGAAGAACCTTGGTGAAAAATATAAAAAACTTGCTGGTACACTGTTTGTCAATGATATTGCTGAAAAGAATACTCACAACATTATGATGATAGATATAGCATCTGCTCTGAGTTATGAAGAATTTGATGACATCAAGGATTGCAAAACTTCCTTTGAAATGTGGGACAAGCTAAAAGAAATCTATGGAGGAGATGATAATGTGAGAAGAGCCAAAGAAAAAAGTTTGAGAGGACAATTTGACCAAATGAAAATGAGAGAGGATAAAAACATTGCCAAATATGTTGAAAGAGTTAAAGCATGTGTCAGTGCAATCAAAGCTTCTGGAGGAGATATCAGTGTAGAGACAGTTATAAGTAAAGTTCTTAGAACATTACTACCAATCTATGCAATTAGAGTCTCTGCAATTCAAGAAAGAAGATGTGAAGCAAATCATAAGATAAATCTAGAGGCCATAGTTGGAAGATTAACTGCATTTGAACTAGATAACTTTGACAACTATGTTTCAGCTTCCAAAAATATTGAATCTGCATTTGAAGCCAAGCTTTCACTCAAGGAGAAAAGAAAAAAGAAAAAGGAATCCCAGTCAGAAAGTGAAGATGAATCAGACCAAAGTTCAGACAGTGATCTTGAAGTAATAGAAGCTCTACTAGCAAGGAAATATTCTAGAGGTAGAGGAAAATATAAAGGTAAAGTTCCTCTAATTTGTTTTTCATGTGAAGAAATTGGTCATATTGCTGCCAGGTGCCCAAACAAATAGAACAAAGATGAGAAGAAAAATTATAAGTACAATGACAAGAAAGACTTCAAATCCTTCAAAGACAAAGGTAAGAAAACATGTTTTATGGCTAAAGATTTTAATGATTCTAATGATGAAGAAGAAGATGAAATTGTCTACATTGCTGTGAAAGATGAGTCTAATAATGAAAAGGAAATGGCACTCATTTCTCATATGAGCAAAAATGATACATGGATCATAGATAGTGGTTGTTCTCATCATATGACTGGTGATAAAACTAAGTTTGAATATTTTGAAGAATATGATGGTGGCAGTGTAAGATTTGGTAACAATGAACCTTGTTGTATAAAGGGAAGAGGAAGAATCTCTCTAACCAAAGAACTTATATGTAATAATGCCTATTGGGTAAAAGGACTAAAGCATAATTTGTTGAGTGTGGCACAGCTACTCAATAATGGACTCAAAGTGGAATTCATGCATGGAAAAGAAAGACTACTGGATGACAAAGGAAAACTAATTGGATCAGGCACTCAAACAAAAGGTAACTTATTTTATCTTGAACTTGGTGAAAGTTCATGTTTTATTGCTCAAGTTGAATAAAGTTGGTTATGGCATAAAAGGTTGTGTCATGTCAATTTTGATAATTTGGTAAAGATAAGAAAATTCAAGAAAGTAAGAGGCATTCCTAACATAAAGAAACCTGAGGTTGGTCTATGCAAGAATTGTCAGATTGGTAAAATGGGAAAGACTAGCTTTAAAAGTAAAAACTATCAGTCTGAAGATATATTAGAAATTATGCATACTGATTTATGTGGACCCATTGGAATTGAAACCTATACTGGAGAAAAGTTCTTCATTCTTTTTGTTGATGACTACTCAAGAATGATGATTGTCATGTATCTAAGGAACAAATCAGAAGCATTTGAGAAATTCAAATGGTATTTAGCCAAAGTAGAAAAGGGAATAGGGAAAAGATTGAAATTCTTGAGGTCAAACAGAGGTGGAGAATTCATTTCACATGAGTTCAATAACTTTTTTTATTGAAAGAGGAATCAAAAGATAGGTGTCAGCTCTTGGAACTCCTGAGCAAAATGGAATAGCTGAAAGAAGGAACAAATCTATCATGGATTGTGCAAGAACCTTAATGATTGAAAAAGGCATTGCTATCAAATACTGGAAGGAAGCTATCAACACTACAGTTCATACCCTGAACCGAGTACAGCTAAGATGGAACTCATTCAAAACTTCCTATGAGCTATGGTATGGCTATAAACCTAATGTAATTTATCTAAACGTGTTTGGAAGTAAATGCTACATTTTGAAAGAATCTAGAAAAGGAAAATTTGATGTGAAAAGTGATGAAGGAATATTTTTGGGATATTCTGGCAAAAGTAAAGCATATAGATGTTTGAACTTGTCTACTAACAAAGTCATAGAAAGTGCACATGTGAAAGTTGATGAGTTTGCAAAAAGGACTGAAGAAGAAAGCAAAAGGGAACCAGAAGATTATAGAAGGTTTGTTTTTATTGAACCTTGTATAGTACCAATCAATCAGGAATCTTCTACTCTTGATTCATCAGTAACCGAGTTACAGAAAGTTTAAACCGAGCTACAACAACATGAGCTACACTCAGATGCTACCGAGCAAGTGTCTACCGAGTTTGAAGGACCTGACCAATATCTACCGAGCTAGAACAGCTAGAACCTAAAGTTGAAATGCAAAAGGATAACAATAAAATTCATTCAAAAGGAAAAGAACCTGTTTTAGCAAAATATGTCAGGAGACATCATTCAACAGATCAGATCATTAGAGACAAATCTAAAAGAACCATGACAAGAAATAAGTTGAAAGGTACTTGTTTACTTGCTGATTTTGAACCTAGAAATATCAAAGATGCTTTAGAAAATGATAGTTGGATTGAGGCTATGAATGAAGAAATAGAGGAAATAGAGAAAAAAAAAGACATGGACTCTTGTACCCAGGCCTAAAGATAAAAATGTGATTGGAACTAAATGGGTATTCAGAAACAAGTTGACTAAAGATGGTAAGGTATCAAGAAACAAAGCTAGATTAGTATACAAAGGATATGCTCAAGAAGAAGGAATAGACTATGGAGAAACTTTTTCTCCTGTTGCAAAACTGGAAGGACTCAGAATCTTACTTGCATATGCTGCTCACAAATGATTCAAAGTTTATCAGATGGATGTCAAGTTAGCATTCCTCAATGGTATACTAGATGAAGAGGTTTACATTGAACAACCTGAAGGTTTTGTTGATCTAGATAAAAGAAACATGGTCTGAAAATTACACAAGGCACTATATGGTCTGAAACAAGCCCCTAGAGCATGGTATGAAAGATTACATAACTATCTTATTCAAATTGGTTTTCAAAAAACTAATGATAATAGTAGCTTGTATATAAAGGATGGACCAGATGATAAAATTGTCTTGGCAGAAATATTTGTAGATGATACTGTTTCCACAGAAAATGACGATCTTTGAAAAGAATTTTTAGAACAAATGAACAAGGAATTTGAAATGTCTATATTTGGTGAGATAAAATTCTTTGTTGGTCTTCAAATTCAACAGAATAAAAATGGTATCTACATCACTCAATCAAAATACATCAAGGAGATATTGAAAAAGTTTGGTATGGAAGATTGTAAACCAGTTGGAACTCCTATGTGTATTGGATTAAAACTTACCAAGGAAGATGAATCAAAAGAAGTAGATCAAACCTTGTATAGATCTATGATTGGAAAGTTGCAATATGTAGTTCATACAAGCCAGATATTGCCCTTGCAGTTGGGATTGTAGCGAGATTTTCAGCAAAACCAAGAGAAAATCACATAATGGCAATCAAAAGAATAATGAGATATTTGAAAGGAACTGAAGATTATGGTTTATGGTACAAATTTGGAGGTAATCTAGATTTAAAAGTGTTTACTGATGCTGATTGGGTAGGAAACCTTGATGACAAAAAAAGTACAAGTGGAGGAGCATTCTTTCCAGGAAAGAGGTTGGTTTCTTGGATAAGCAAAAAGCAGAATTGTACATCCCAATCTACAACACAGGTAGAGTATGTTGTTGCAGCAGTAAATTGTTCTAATATTGTTTGGTTTAAATAGTTGTTGGAAGGCATGAAGGTGGAAATCAAAGAACCAGTTGTTATGTTATGTGATAACAAAAGTGCAATCAACATATCTAAGAATCTAGTAATGCATTCCAAAATCAAGCACATTGCAATAAAATATCATTTTGTTAGAGAATTGGTGCATCATAAGGAGATCAGATTGGAATATGTCCATACAAAGGACCAAATTGTTGACATATTCACCAAGACATTACCTAAGGATGTATTCTTGTATCTAAGAGGTAAGTTAGGGATCACTCCCCTATCCGAAGTTCACTAAAATGAAGTTTTAGTGATCCATCAATGCATACCAAGTTGAAGATCTATCAGTTGATGTAGCATAGATAGGAAACATTGCATATGAAATAGTACTAAAGGTACATTAAAATTCATTTGAGTTATGTTGTGTTTGGCATGTGTTGTCAAAGAGGGAGAGTTTTATTGTCATATCTTTCTGAAATTTGTTTGAAAGAAGGGTTTGCTAAGTAATTCCTTCATAGAGGGAGATTACTGAAAGAGGGAGTTTGCTAAAGAAAAGATTTGCTAGACTTGTTTTCAAATTTCATTCTATTATTACATGTTGTGTTGCCATCAATGCCAAAGAGGGAGATTATTGGATACAATTGTTAATTGAATGTTGTCTTTGATGTTACACAAATGTCATATCAATCATCAGTTAACTTCTACCGAACTCACAAGTCTAGCAAAGGAAAGTTAGCTTCTATCGAGATCACTCGGTCAGCAAAGGAAAGTTAGCTTCTACCGAGTTCACTCGGTCAGCAAAGGAAAGCTAGTGTCTACCGAGCTCACTCGATCATCGAAGGAAATATGGAGGGAAGTTAACTTCCACCAAGTTCACTAGGACAGCAAAGGAAAGTCAGTGCTCACCGAGTTCACTCAGTCTCCAAAGGACTTTTGCAAGATTTTGCAGTGTTTACCGAGCTTCACTTGGTTAACACTTGATTACCGAGCTAAGTTGGCCAGCAAAGGATTTTTTTATTTTGATTGTTTCATGGAATTAATGTAGCTGACTAATTTTTTTTTTTTGGTTATTATAACTTATATTTGAGCCAACTTGTTAAATCTGAAAGGTATATATATAAATATTCAAGTTGTGGAATAGTGTGTGTGAGTGTGAAAAAGTGAATGGAAGAGAAAATCTTGATGAAGGATTAGATATCCTAGAGGTGCTACAAAGTCGTATTTGATTAGTAAGGATTCAGAAAAGCAGAACATGGATCTGTAATCAGAAAGAGATAAGTTGCATATCATTTAGGTCATTTTATTGTTGCTTTCTAATCATTGTAACAGTGAATTCAGAATCTCTTTATAGAGTTAGTTTAACAGCCATTTTGTAAATCCTCTAACAAGGTGACAGTTCAGTTGAATTGTTCTAAAGACCTCTAACCAAGCCACTCCTAATAGCATGATTAAATCCTCTAACAAGGTCACACCTAATAGTGTGTATTGTAACCTTTAACAGGGTTGGCTCCTAATAGGGCTCACTTCAGAAGAGTGAAAATTGGTGATTAGTTACTTAGTGGTTTTTCCCATATTGGATTTCCATGTTAAATCTGGTGTCTATTGTGTTCATTTAGTTAATCTTTGCATGCATATTAATAACTTTGAATGCTAGATGAACAGTAACTAGTTAACTTACTAAGTTAAAGTATTTCTGCACTATTTACTGAGTATCAGCAATAAATAAGCATTTTAGACATCTAAGGGATTTTTGGACTTGTTTTTGTGGTAACTGATTCACCCCTCCCCTCTCAGTTACTTCATCTATATTTTCAACGCTCCCAAGGATTGATTTTTCTATTCCATATTCTTTAACTTTACCCTCAAGTTTATTAATTCTTCTCCTTCATCTCTTCTTCTTTTCTTTTCATTTTCTCTTCATTTTTCCTCTTCTTTTCTTCTTCTTCTTTCCTTTTATTTTCATCTTCTTTCTTCTCCCTTTGTGAATCCTTACCCTACATATACTCCTAAAAAATCCTAACCCTCCAAGAAAGATTATATTTTCTTGCTCCATATTTTCTTGTCTCATCTAGGTTTTCCTCTCTTTTCCACTACCTAGTTTCTTGGCATCCAAGTTCTCTCTTCAACTTGCAAAATGCAAACACCAACCTAGACCTTTTGGACTCTGATACCAATTTTATGTAATTTTAAAAGGACTCAAAAATCACATAATCACAACTTCAAAATTATCATGCAATACTACACATTTTGCAAACTTATAACTAAATCAACAAACTAGGACAAAAAATTTCACTTGAGAAGAGACGATCATAACTTTCGCAAATGAAGAGATAAAAATAATTCCCTTTATGAGAGAGTATAAATATAATTTAAACAGATTTTTCCAAATTTATAGCTCAAAATGATAACTAGAATAAAATTTATTACTATTCTTCCAAAACTACTCACATAAAATCAAGTTCAAACCAATCTACACTCAAATGCTCATAATATATTCAAATCACAATAAAATTCAACAAAACTAAAACTAAAATAAATATAACTCAAATATCTTACTAAAAATATAATTTGAATTTTTTTATCTTTTCTTATGAATTTATACCAATAGAAATAATAGTTAGGTTTCTAGAAAATTACACAAAAAATTAGCATAAAACTTGTAAGAAAAACAAAACTCCTTTCATTTATATTCTTCTCAAAAAACATTCCAACCATTACCCTCTATAAATCATGACTATTAAATGATATTTTAATGTCTTTTCAATTCTTCTAACTGTTGGATACCTCCTATAACTCTTGACATTCCTCTTTACATCAACTTTACATATTGCTAAATTTTTGTGACAATATTTTATTGCATATTTGAAAACTTTTGCATTTTCTCATAAATGACCTTTTAACTTTATAAAACCCCTACTAACATATCAAAATAGACTATATATGAAATTTTATGACATTTGACCTTTCCATGGGTTTATTTACATAATTTGACCATACTAGACAACTTTGACAATCTATTACAAATTGATTCCAAGGTTTAACTTAGCCTTAAATGTTGACTCAAATATATTGACAAACATTAACTTGACATTTTAGAACAAAAATTAATGAAATATGTAATCTTTATGTCCATTTTTCTAGGTGCTCCTACACTAGAAAAAGTAAATATGTGTGAGATTGTAAAACAACAATTGTTAGATAATATATACAAATTGAAGAAGACAACGAATGTGATGCTCAAGTTTGAGTCCTTGTTAATACACATATTCTTTCAAGTAATCAAAATATTTTTTGGAATTCCTAATCATGAATGGGAAAATAACAATTGCATAATGAGTATGATTACTTATCATTATAGAAAACATTCAGAAGAAAGGATGACAGAGGACATGTCTAAGATGATGAAACTTTTTCAAGAAGCTATGAAGTAGAGGTATAGGATATGTCTATTACTAGTAGAAAAATATAAGAATGGCATATGTTTTATGTTTGAAATTAATGTGAGATTCATAGAGGTAGTTGAACCAAGAGTCAAGTTCATTGATCCTATGGGATATGAAATAACTAAGGAGTTGATAGAAGGTTGTGCAAAGATAATCCTAGAATCTAAGAGAGATGAGGAGTCTCCTAGATGGGGCACTTATGAGGAGAAAGTTAAGAAAATTCAAAGTGAACTTCATATAAAAGAAATAAATAAGAAAGTAGAAAATAAAATTGATACAATTATGAAGGAATTTGGTATGACAAGAGAATAATACAAGGAAGAAATGGGAATTTCACTAGAAATTAGAGCAAGTGTTCAATTAAGATATTGGTGGCTAAACCTTTAGAAATTGATGTTAGATCACCACAAGGGGTCACAGTAGCTAGAGCATTAGTCAATGTACCATATGCATTGGTATCACAAGTATAGCTACAAGTTATACCAAAATTTTAGAAAAAAATATGAAGAAGAAATGAAGATCACCAAGGTTCAAATAGTTACCCTTCCTAGCTTTAGGAAGTCTACGAGGTTAACTAAGGTCAAACAAGAGAAAATAGAATCTCCTTCACACAAATGAAAAAGGAAAATGGCAAGTGGACCAAGTAAGAAAATAAAAATAGTATATGGGACATAGAGAAGGAAGACACAAATAATTGAGTTTAAATTAGATGAATCTAAGGAAGAGGGAGTAGAAGAAAAATAGGAAGAGCAAGAAAAGGTAGAGGTGAAGGCACTTGCTAGGAGAAAGCCTTGGAAGCCTAAGGTAGAAACTCTTAATTTTGCAATTATAAATAATGAAAGTTTTGTACAGTTGAATAAGTTTTATGATTTATGTAATAGTATGTATAGACTAAAATTAGAGAATTTTGTAGTGAGAAATGATTTTTTCAAACAAGAGGTTTGAGGATATTCAGAAGAAGATACCTAAAGACTTGTTTAATAGATTGATTAATAGAAAGAAAAGAGTGATTGATGAGGATAAGAAAATTAGAGAACATTTGGTACATAAGCTATGTGAAGTGAAGAGTAGAAAACACCTTGAGAGCATAATGAAGCGTATTGAGCCCCTATGGAGGCACAAAAGAAGAGAAATTTAATTATGGGAGGTAATTATGCATATGTGAATGAAGAAACCAAAGAGACAATTATGAAATTCATGACCATTGCACCTAGTCAAAAAGAATAAATCAAAGACTTAGGGGAGCAAGCCCTATAGTTTCAGAAAAAACAAAGAAGAAATCACTTGAGGCAGTAGCAACAATAGTATCAAAGGCACCATTTGCAAAAGTTGGTAAAGATATAGTAATGTTAGAGTCTACTCTACAAGTAACCATTTGTACTAATATCATACAAGTGGACAGTACAAGAATCACTTTGGATACAATAGGGGATCCTTTCAAAGATTATGGTAAAAAAATTGTTGGTAATTTGGTTAGCTACACCATCTCTAAAGATGAGAAAGAGAAAAAGAGCAAATAATAAGAGGAAGAAAGAAAGAAAGATATAGAGAAAATGAAGAGACTAGAAGAAAGAAAGAAAAGAGAAGAGTAAAAGAAAAGAAAAGAAGAAGAAGACAAGAGGACAATAGAAGAAGAAAAGAAAAGAGAAGAGGAAAAGAAGAAAGAAGAAGAGGAGAAGAGGAAAGAAGAAGAAAGGAAGAGGAAATTTGAAGAGGAGAAATGAAAATAAGGAGAAAAGAAGAAGAAGAAGAAAGAAGAAGATGAGAAGAAGAGGCAAGGAGACCCTATCAGAGTTGATTGGAGGATAATAATGCATGAGTCAACATTATTACCTCGACTTAATCATATTAAAATAGAGTTTGATAAAGTCTTATTCCAGCATAAAGAAAATATTTTATTGGAGACACCTGAGAATGTTAAATCTACTATGGAATTAGTATTAGATAACTTGTATGGAGATGATGATGATCAGTTAGGCCTAATATCATCCTTGAGAAAATTCTTTGAAAGGAACAAGAAAGTTAAAAGTCTAGAAAATAATTTGGGAGAAGTATCTAAGAAACTACAAAATGTCATCTCAGTCAAGGTAATAGAGGCAAATCCCTAGTTAAGAAAAAAAAAGAATCCATAAAAGCTTTTGATAATGAATTTAATCATTTATTAGAAGTGGCAATGGAACAAGCGCAGGTCAAACATGATACAAAAATATTTGCTAGAGTGTGCACAAATGTTAGGAATGACTTGTTGACACTTGACGCTTGCATCAAGGAGCTAACAAGATTCTTGACAGAGAGAAGAACATTGTATGGATAGTGTACCCTATCATACAACTATGTTAAGGACATAAATGATGAGTTGAGTGAGAAATTGAATGAGTTGTAGAATTTGGTGAGAAAAATCTAGCAGCTTGACACCAAGATTGAAGATCTTGAAGTAGATATAGAAGTTGCTCATGATGATATAAAGATCATTGAGGTGAAGAAGGAGAGAAAAATAAAAAGGTTCTCACTATTAAGAAAACATTCGACTTTGAAGATCAACAATGTGCAAAAGTAGCTAGATGAGTGTCTTACAACGAAGACTTCATATGAGAAATTTGTGTATTCTAACCTTAATACAATTGAAATAGAATGATATGGACAATACACTCTTCTCATTATATTAGAGGTAGTAAAAGACACACAGAAGAAAGATTTTGAGAGTCTAAAGTTAAAATTTGAAGACTGTATTTCGAGAATGACAAACTTGACATAAGGAGAAAGGTAATACAATTTTGATTTGTATATAAATTTTGACACCTTTGTCATTGATGTCAAAGGTGCGGTGATGTATAATTGTATATATATATACATATATATACATATACATGTATATTATACATACATATATATATATATATATATATATATGCATATATATATATATATATGCATATAAATATACATGTATATATATACATATACATATATATGTATATATGTATATGTATATGTATATATATACATATACATATACATATATGTATATGTATATATATACATACACACACACACACACACACACACATATATATATATGTATATATATATATATATGTATATATGTATATGTGTATGTATATATATACCTATATATATAGGTATATATATACATACATATATACATATATACATATATGTGTATGTAGATATATACATATATATAGGTATATATATACATACACATATACATATATACATATATATGTATATATATACACATATATATACATATATATGTGTATGTGTATATATACACCTATATATATAGGTATATATATATACATACACTTATACATATATACATATATGTGTATGTATATATGTATGTATGTATGTATGTATGTATACATACATACATACATGTGTGTGTGTGTGGGTGTAAGGAGAGGATAAGTAGATTTATAATGTAATTAGGAGATATAAGGAAATAAGGTAGATGTAATGATCCACAATTTTGAAATTTTTGTAAGGGCCAAGTTTTGTAAATATTTTGAAGTTTCATTTTGGGATTTAGCCAATTTTTTCATATGTTGTTATCAATTCCAAAGGGGGATATTTTTATCAATTTGGCTAGGTTAGATATTTTTATGCTATCATTTATGGAAACATATCAACTATATAAAGTGAGCAAAATAGGAAGATAAATTTATGGCATGTATACTTAGAAAATTGTCTAAGTGTAACATAGTTTATCTGTTAGAACATATGAAGTTTTGGTTAGTATAGTTTATAGAGCCTATATTAGTATGTGCACACTTAAGGACAAATATTATAGAGTATGAGGATGCTACAGTCAAGTCCATAGGACAATATGGTCAGTACGAACAAAGTTATGATGAATTCACCAATTACAATAGTGTACAAGTGTAACATCGTATAATAAGGAAATGAGAAATTTTGGGTTAAAGAATTTTTTTTTACGAAATAATTACTTCACTAATTAGGGATGACATCCTAGATGTTAACCCTAAGTCAATAAAAGCTAATATTATATTTTGATTATTTTATAAAGGCATGAAGATCGACTAGACATATATTTGTAAATTAGCAAGTTATAAAGGAAATTGCTAAATGTGAAGTTATCAAGAAGTTGTATGAAAAGTAGTTTAATTTTTTTTGATGCAAATTCTGATGTGTGATCAAATGAATGCAAATTTTTTGAATGCACAGCAAAGGAAAGATCTAATATTGAAGATATCAACAACATTGTCAAGATGTTTTTGTATCTATCTCTTTATATTGAAAAACTTTATTGTTCATTGCATGTTTGGGAAGTGATCTAATCTTGCATACATTTTTTAATTGTATATAAAAAATCCTAATAGGTTGAGGCTTCTAACAAGGCCTACTCCTCTAAAAAGGATAGTGACACTATACAGATGAATAAGACTCATAATAGGATCAATATCTTTCATAGAATACTTTTTATTAGTGGATCATTTTGTGGGTATCATCCCCACTGAGGTTTTTCCTTGGCCAAAGTTTCCATAGGTAACAAAATATTGTGTTATGATTTTTCTTACTATATGGTTATGTTTACTATTCAACATAGTTATTTTAATTTTTTATACATGTTATAAATTTGTTAAAGATATCTAGTTTTAGGCTAAAGTTTGTAAAATACTGATCCCCCCCCCCCCCCCCCTCAATTTCTTATTTCTAACAATAATTGCATGGGTGTGACATGTGGATAGATGACTTCTATGATATGATACCAATGATAGAATTTGATGGAGGGTGTGATACAAAATGTCATTGGACAAAGATTTTGGATATGATTCTTAGGATCGAGGATCTTAAAATGCTTAAAGGATGATGACCTATATGATGATTCCCTATAAGAACTTTAGGGTGAAATAGTTCAAAGTGTGTGAGGAAGGAAAAGTTGATTTAATTGAAGTGGTTGTAGGTTGTGAATTTGGTAAGCCTGTGATTGACTCCACTTCTAAGGGTTATGTTATTGATGTTGTAGTCCCACTCTATCTATAAAGCTACCTTAATGTCATCTTTCTCTATTTAGATCCCTTTTGTGATTCTTTGTTTGAGGGATAATATTTTTTATTTTACTTCTAGTTCACTATATGTGATTGATGATTTAATCTTGATCTTTATGAATTTAGGTTTAGGTAGGTCTAATGCAGGGACTCAAATTGACAATAATTTGACAAAATAATGTTTAGATTCAGGTAGTGATTATGATAAGTATACCTAATTTAGGTTGGATGATAGGTTTCTTTAGAAATACTCCTAGAGTTGTTGCAAATGAACTTGCTAACAACTTTTTGGTAAATAACAACATTTTTTTATAAAAATAGGTCAAGTGAACATACAATCTCCCAAAGGACAAAGCAACTTTAAGGGAGACAAGAAAGTGATCTCTTTTGGCAAAGGATCTTGAAAATAGGACCAACAATGTGTATGTTCAATATATTTTTTTCACAAGGGAACATCACAATATGGAAACTTCAAACATACATTATCCCTTTGCTCAAATTTGGTTGCAATATAGTATTCATAGGCTTGTAGGGAGGAATCCAATCTTATGTTTTTGAATCTCCCATGCACTAGTTCCCTCTCAACCTAAGAGTTAAATTGATATAAGAGTTGATCAACAATATTACATGTCAATGAGCCTTTAAGGCATGGAAAATAGAAGTCCCCTTTCTACAAGGTTGGTTCTTAGAGATGAAGCCCAAGTAGACTTATGCCTATAATAGGGGAAGAAATAAGGTTATTAACTTCAAAGAAACCTTATATTATCTTGTACTATGAATAAAATACCAAGGATAAAAAGGCTTGCTTGCTAGAATTGGTTTGTAATAAGATTTGTGGCATCCTCTCAATCAATTTGCATGTTTTTACTCACTAAAGAGCCTAGTTGACATTGTAAAAATCATAAGGATATTCACCTGCCTTGGGCTGCTATCAACACACCTTATCTAAAATTGAGGCATAGACAAGATATTACCTCACTATCTTTTATATAACAACTAGGAAATTACTGGCATGAGATTGTTCGTTGATAGTGACATGCATTTTCTAAGGATAGGTCTCTCTAGAAGTGCTCCTAGAGTTGTTGTGAATGATCTTGCTAACAACTTTTTGATACACATATCACTTAATTAAATGGATTTATTATGTAGAAAGATGAATGAGCCAATGGAAGTGTCTTTGAGAAACACTACTTAAAAAAAATCAAACACTTGTTCATTCTAAACTGAGATTTTTTAGATTTTTCTTTCTATGATAGAAGACACTCGTAATTATCATGCAACATTCATTCTTTTAAAGTAAATCCATGTATGATTGAGAAAGGAACATGAAAACTTGAAAGAGGGGAGAATAAGAATGTTTTCAACCTTTAAAATTCAAGATTTATTTTCTCATTTTAAGCCTAAATCTGAATTGTTTGATTTGCAATATTCATTAACCATCATGCATTCAAGATTGGATGACTTCATTTTAATCCCAAATCAAAGTTTCATATTGTTGTACATCCTCCCTTATCATTTGAGATTGTGTGATGTGAAAGCATACACTATCCTTTTAAATATTCCAAACTGAAAAGTGAATAAACTTATACGATTTAGAGGATATGAACTTTGAAAGTTGGTACATGTACAATTAGAAAAAAAGTAGGAGTGTAACCATGGGTCAAAGAAGTCTTTTCATGTTCACAAGATCATGTTACCACAATCTTGGAAAGAATGTAAAAAATTGGCAAATAAAATAGTGGAATAATAAATATAGTCTAGATTGTGAATCATAGAGCATTCTTGTTGTGGGTCCATAATACATGTCCCATTTCTTACTTCAAAAATGGGGACCACCCCCACCCCCCCCCCCCCACCTTTCCCTCTTTTTTTGGCTCATAGAAGCTCATTCCTCATAATAGGGTATCTTCCAAAGTGCCTCAGGGAGTGGAAATTTTGTAGTTACGGTTTAAGAGTTTAGTCAATTAGCATCATTTTAAATCTTTATCTATTTATCTTTTGTGTAGATCATCATGATGTCCTCATTATCTGTAGCACAAAAAATGACCATAGAATTGCATGTGCATATTAAACACAAGTGCCTTGGGAATTCACATAAAAGAAGTAGGAGTTCAAGTCTATGACAATGTTGGACTATAAAGAGGGAATAAATAATCAAAAAGATAAATAATAAGTACATAAGAGTGGTCCTAGACCCCATTTCAGCAGAACTTAGAAACCATTTTCAAAACTGAGAACTTTAATTTTTGGGTGAATTGAGTACCTTTTGCATTTCCCTAAAGGTACATATGTATGCAAGGTGTGCATTACAATTTTAAATATGTATAATTTGAAGGACTTCAAAAGGTGTGTAGGTGTACAAATCTAAAGTCTTGAAGATGCCCAAGCTCCCAAAGATGTTAAGGTGTGCAAGTGAGAAAAGTGCACAAATGGACCTAAATCATTGAAAATATTCAAAATAAGTACACAAGAGTGGTCTAAAACTCCATTTGAGAAAAATCTAGAAATCATTTCCAAAACTAAGAACTTTGATTTTTCCATGAATTGTGCACTTTCTTGAAAGTGCACAGGTGCACAATTTGAAGATTTGGTGAATGAATTACCTCTAAAGGTGTGTAGTGTACATATATAAAACATCTAGAGCCCCCGAGGTCCCCAACATTACTATGGATTCCTCATCTTCTACAGTAGCTAAGTTCACACTCAAACCCATGACTTTCAAGTTCCAAGGAATGCCCAAGAAGTAATATTTCATTATTTCCACATGGAAAGTGAGGGAAAATTATGAAGCTTTAGACTTGTTAGCTCATCAAGAAATGACCTCTACCATTCAAAATTTCAAATGGGAACAAACACACATCATTTTGTTTGAAGGTCAACAAGACCCAGATGATGGAAACTGAAAAGTTGTAGAGTTAGAAAAATTCTAACTTTTCAAAATTGTGGAGTTAGACAAATTCTCACTTTGGAAAATTGTGGAGTTAGAAAAATTCTAAATTTTGAAAATTGAGAAGTTAGAAAAAATCTCACTTTGGAAAATTGTGGAGTTAGAAAAAATCTCACTTTGAAAAAATCTCACTTTGAAAAATTGTGGAGATAGAAAAACTCTCACTCTTGGAAAATTGTGGAGTTAGAAAAATTCTCACTTTGGAAAATTGTGGAGTTAGAAAAATTCTCACTTTAAAAATTGTGGAGTTAGAAAAATTCTTTCTTGGAAAATTGTGGACTTAGAAAAATTATCAATCTTGGAAATTTGTGTAGTTAGAAAAAATCTGTCAATTTTGGGCATTTCATAGAGGTGCGCTTTTTAGAAGGTGTGCTTTTTACAAGGTGCACTTTTCATAAGGTGCACCAAATCAAGAGTTGTGCTGAAAATTTTGAAGATGAAGCAGTGCACTGATAGTTAACTAATAGTTGTTATTTTTAAGCATTTCATGCACTAGAAATGTGTTTTGATGGTAGTTCAACTCCCAGAAACACCTAAAGAAGGCCAAGCTTGCATTTTTAGAAGTCCCAATGACTCATAAATCATCTAATGGCTTATTTCTTGTTGTCTTCTTCTTATTTTATTATTTTAAGTTGTGCAAAGGTTCATGCACCCATGAATTTATATAAACAAGGGCAGAAACCTAATTAGCATATTTAGAGAGTCAGTTTGTATATAATTAGCTTTATTTTATTATTTTTTAGCAAAGTGTTTGCATTAGAAGAGATCTCACTCCTAACACAAAAAGAGGAGAGGGATTCTTATAAATACATGGATGTAATATGTACTCTAGGCCAATATTTTGAAGCAATAATAAATGCTATTGGTTCTCTCATTTTGAGTGTAGTAAATCTTGTCGAAGTTTGTTATTTTTGTGAATTTTGGCTCATGAATGATAATGGAGCTAATGGTTTTATTATGTTGTGATAATTGTGTGATCTTTTAAATTCTAGTGTTTACCTTATGTTAATAAATGTCATTGTTGGGTGTTGAAACTCTAGCATAAGAATAACCCATATCTTCAGTATGGGTAGAATGGGAAGTGAAGTGAGTGCGGTGAGCAAGAAAGATAGATTCAAAAATTCAAGAGGGAATGGGGTAGGATCATCTAGATCTAAAGATCAAGTAGGGATGACTTTGGACTCTAAAAGGGAGAAGGATCCCAATGAAGGTGGGAAAATAGAGGATCAAGAGGGGGGGGGGGGGGGGGCGGGGGGGGGGGGGGGGGGGGGTGTTTCCCAAGCCTATTATTTTTCTAGCAAAAAGTGGTCCAACTTATTTGGTATCAAGCCAGTAGGTAAGTCCTCCTTTCCACTAGCTAAGAATATTTCTTCTAATGAGCAAGGTATGTTAACATTGGAAATCCCAAATCAAATCACAGATAAAAATATTTCTAGAATGGATTCGACTCGGGTGGGAAGGTTTTTAGGAACCAGACCCAATATTGAAGTTTTTCGTGCCTTTCTTCTTAGAAAGTGGGTTTTGAAAGGCTAGGTGGACATCAGTGCTATGGCTAAAGGATGTTTATCCTTTATCTTTTCCTGTGAAGAAGATAAACGTGAGATTCTTTGTAATGGTCCCTAGGTTGTGGGTAAACATACCTTAATACTACATAAAAGGTCACCAAATATGAACTCTCATGATAAATCAATGATTCAAGCACTCGTATGGATTAGAATACCAAGGTTACCTCTAGAGTTTTGGGTGGAGGATGTGTTTCAAGGGATTGCTAATACTTTTGGTGAACTTCTTTCTATGGACCCAAATACATTTTCTAGAAGAAGATTGACTTATGCTAGAATTTGTGTGGGAGTTCTTCAAGGAATGGATATGCCAAAGGTTATTTCACTCAAATCTAAGCACAGAACTTAGAATCAAAAGATAGAGCATGAATCCATCCCCTTTTCCTATTTTCATTGCAAAAAATCTGGTTATTGGGCTAAAAAATGTCCATCTTTAATTGGAGCTTAAAATTTTTTTTGAAAATATTGGGTTCACAAAGGATTAAATGATTTGGTAGAAGTTTTCCAATGTTTCTCTAAGGAAGGGAATACTCAAGAGGCAAGTGGTATTGAGAAGGGAGCTTTAGTGTCTAAAGTTACTAAACAGGTTGAATCAACCCAGCAGGCAAGAGTTCTAAAGTGGAGAACCAAGAATAGCTACTTTTGGATCACAACAAGGAAGATGAGAATACAATGATAGCACAAGAAATAGATGAAGGAAGTCTCAAAAAAGGGGAAGAAGAAGTGGATGGTGGGATTTAGATTGAAGATGTTAGCAATGATGATTTTGATTTCCATGAGAAATAGGATTGTATCAATATAAGGAAGGAAACTCAAAGTTTGGTTAGACCTCTTTTAGATGTAATAGTTATAGAGAGTAATCAAAAGTGGGGGGATACTGAGGACATCTCTAAAGCTTTTCTAGGGGAGGATGATGAATCTAGTGTAGACTAGATGAAAGTGGTGGCTAAAAAAACCACAAAGTCAAAAAAGAAAAATGAGGTTTTGTCTTCTAATAAGAATAAAGAGAATGCTCTATTGAAAAGTAGGAGTAATAAGATAGGAGATATCCTCAGCACACCATCTAGAAAGAACATTAAAAAAGGTGATCTTAAGAGCGACAAAGCTAGGGACTTCTATTTACCTCCAACACCATCTTGAAAGGGTATCAAAGCTGGAGATGTTGGTCTATCTCCTACTTCTATAGGAAGACCCTCTAATGTGCAAAGAAGAATAGTGGAGACTAATAGAAGTATAGAGGATGATAGTCAAAGGACTATCGTACATAGGATTAAATAATCCTCACAAGCAAGATATAGTGAAAAATATGATTAGGGATAACAAGCCGGATATTGTTCTTATTCAAGAAACAAAAATGTTAAAGGACAAAGTTGAAGGTCTTTTGGTTTTTAGGGGAGGTAAGGTTATTGGGAGTGATTCTGATGGGGCCTCAAGTGGTATGGCAGTTTATTGGAATGATAGATGTATTAATGGGGAATTTATCTCTCAAAATAGAAATATTATGAACATTAGATTTACCAATTATAAGGATGGTTCTTCTTGGGTGCTTACTAATGTTTATGCCCCCAATTCCAAATGGGGTAGAAAGGCACTTTGGGAAGCCCTTACTAATCAGAGGAAAAAATTTGTGGATGAAAATTGGATCATTATGGGGGACTTTAATACTCCTTTAAAAGAGAACAAGAAGATGGGAGGAAGTTAGACCAACATGGACAATAGATTGGAGTTGATGGATTTTATTGATAGTCATCTCTTCCATGATATGTATTTGCATGGGGTAGATTATACTTGGACCAATAGAAGATCTGGGAAGGACCTCATCCAAGTCAGATTGAATAGAGCCCTTATTAGTAGTGAATGGTTTTTGCAATATAAATGTTCTCTTTCTGCTCAGGTTCATATTGGTTTAGATCACTACCCCATTTTCCTTGTGGTTGATCCCTTATCTTTTAAGAATAATTATCCCTTTAGGTTTGAAAAAATGTGGACAAGAGTTCATCTAGGGCTGGAAAAGCTTATCAAGGAATGGTGGAGTATTAAAATGGAGGGCACAACCATGTTCAAAGTTGCTAAAATAAGTTGAAAAATATTAAAAAGAATATCAAAAGATGGAATAAGGATACCTTTGGCAACATCTTTGACAATAAGAAGAAGGTTATTGAGGAGCTTAAAGAGATTCAGGATGGTATTCACGTAGAAGGGTATGGGTTAGTCTCCAAGGAGAAGGAGGGCTTGAAATTGACTAAGATGCATGATATTATTACTAAGGAGGAGATATATTGGAGACAACGGTCTAGAAAAGTTTTTTTGAAGGAAGGGGATCAGAACACTAAATATTTTCACATGACTACCTTGAAGCATAGAATGGTTAATAGAATTTCTAGAATTATTACTAATGGCATCCCTACTGAGGATGAGGAGATCATTAAAAGGGAAGCTATGGATTTTTCAGTAATTTGCTAAAAGGTGATCCCAATCTGGATAAGAATAGGATTAAAATGTTTCTTCATTGTATCCCAAAATGTATTTCAAGGACCAAAATAAATTCCTCACTGTTATTCCATCTAATGAAGAAATTACCTAGCCTATCTTCTCCTTTCATGGTGATAAGGCTCCTCATCCTGATGTGTTCCCTTTCCTATTTTTTCATAAGTATTGGTGTATCATCCAAGAAGATGTTTGTAACAAGGTTCAAGAGTTCTTTGGCTCAAGGGAAATTCTCAAGGAGTTGAATGGTACTTTCCTAGCTTTGATTCCAAAAAAGCCTGGTGTTGATTGCATGGATCATTTTAGACCAATAAGTCTTTGTAATTCATTTTATAAAGGTATTTCTAAAGTTCTAATGCTTAGAATTTAATTTTTTCTTCCTAATCTAATTTTCAAACATAATGGGTTTATTCCTGGTAGGTAGATTTTGGATTCTATCATCTTGATGCATAAGAATATTCATTCCCTTATTATGTCCAAGAGAGAGGGGTTCTTTCTTAAACTTGATTTTTCTAAAACTTATAATAGGGTGCATTGGGATTTTTTACAAAGAGGGTTGGAAGCTTTTGGTTTTAATAAGATATTTTTTGAGTTGGTCCTTATGCTAGTTTCCTCTACTACCTTCTCTATTCTTTTTAATGGTTCTCCAACTCCTTTTTTTTGTGCTTCTCATGGGTTGAGGCAAGGGGATTCACTTTTGCCTATCCTATTCATTCTTATGGCTAAATGCTTAGGTAGATTTGTGGAAAAAATGGTGTTAGTGGGGGATTTTTTTGGGCTCAGACCTTTGTCTAAATATCTAATTTTTTTCCATCTGCAATTTGTGGATGATTCTATTATGATGGGAGAAGCTTCTATTAGGAATGCAAGGAACATCAAGAAAGCCCTTGAAGATTATGGGCATGCCTTTGGCCAAATTATCAATTGGAACAAAAGTGTGATATATTTTGTCAATGTTAATGATAATAGGTAGAATAAAATTAAAAGAATTATTGCCAGGCTCTTATCTTGGTTTACCCCTTTGTCTTGACCCACCCAAGGTTTTTTGGAGTTCACTGATTGATAAAATCCATTCTAAGTTAGCTAGGTGGAAAGGTTCCCTCCTTAGCCAAGTTGGTAAGGATATTGTCCTCAAATCCACCTTATAGAATGTTTTGCTATATGCTTTGGGTATTTTTAAGATCCCTAGAAAGTTTTCTTTAGCAATTGAGAAAATTTAGAAACTTTTCTTATGGACGGGTATGGAAAAGAAGAAAAGATTGATGTTGATTGCTTGGGAGAAATTTTGCATGCCTATCAATAAAGGAGGCCTTGGTCTTAGAAGAGTTACTTCTATGAATGATTCTTGCTTGCCAATCTTATATGGAGATGGCATAAAGAGGAGGGAGAATGGAGAGGCATTTGGAATGTTAAATATAATAGGGAGAATCAAGATCTTAAACTCTTCCTTAGCAATGAGACTTTACAAGGGGGTTCAGTGATTTGGAAACATGCATAGAAAAATAAGCAAATTATCAATAGAGGGGTGAGATGGAAGGTGGGAAATGGAAGAAATATTCTTTTTTGGGATGATATTTGGATTCTTGATCATTCCCTCAATTCAGATCAAAGATGGAATGGCTTTATGGAACAGTGCAAGAATTTCTTTGGAATTTTTGTTGAGGACTATTGGAAGGAAAATAATTGGGTTGACCTCAATAGAGTGGATAATTAACTTAATGATCTCAACAAGATTCTAAATGCTATCTTTTTAAGACAAGAGGAGAATGCTTTGATATGGAAATATAATCCTAATGGGTTATTTTCTATGTCTTCAGTGTATGTTAATACTTCTCAAGAGCATCAAGAGCCTTGCTAGACCAAAACTCAATTTAAAGGTATGCCACCTAAAGTTAACTTCTTCTTTTTTGGATTCTTTTGCAGGATAAAATTTTGACCATGGACAATTTGTTGAAGAGAGGGTTCAACATTATCAATTGATATTATCTATGTAAGGAAGATGATGAATTGGTTAACCATATGACTATTCATTGTTTTAATAGTAGAAAATGATGGGAAAATGTTTGTGGCTTGCTAAATATTACTTGGGTTTTCCCCCTTACCATTCAAGATTTTTTCAATGGTTGGAAGTCTCCCTCTACTAATACTTTGGTTATGAGGTTGTAGGATTTCATCCTTTCATTCCTTTATTGGGAATGTTTAGAAGGAATGAAATGATAGGGTGTTTAGGGGTAAGGAAACTAATCCAGGCCAACTATTCTGCAAGATTAAGAATATGGTAACAAAGAATATCATATCTTATGGAAAAGGCCACGAACCTTAGAATGCTTGGGAAGAAATAAAGTTTCAAAACTAGAATTTGGATGGTCTTATTCTTGTTCAAAATGGTCCTAACCTTAGGGATTTGGCAAGATGGGATTTTCCTCCTAAGGATTGGTGTAAGATTATCTTTGATGGGGCCTTAGAGGGAAACCTAGGAATAGTGGGCTATGGTGTCATCATTAGGAATATGAATGGGGACAGATTGGATGGGATGGCCCTTCGTATTGGGGTTCAAACTAATCATTTGGTGGAAGCTAGTGCAACCCTCTATGGTCTTAGTTATGCCAAACGTTTGAATTTGAATAAGATCTGGCTTGAGGGGAACTCTCTTAATATAATGAATTGCCTTAATAAAGTTACTAATCCTTCTTGGAAAATTAATAATATTATAGGCAAGGCCATTGATCTTATCAATTCCTTTGAAAATTATGTAGTCACTCACAATTATAGAGAAACTAATCAAGTTGTTGATTGGGCTACTAATGTGGCTTGCAAAAGGGATTAAAAGTTAATTTGGAATTAAAGTGATGTTATTCCTATCGAGGGGCTTTTATTGATTGAGCATGGCAAAGCTAGAAGTAAACAAAAAAGTTCCATTAATGATGAATATGCCATAAAGGATTAATAATGATATGGGAAGGATTGGGAATCAGTGGGATATTATGAGATGGATAGTGTATTGCCATTCATTACCACATAGATTATGGGTCTTTTTTCACACTAAAATCCTTGGCTATGATTTTGACCTTGGTCTTTTATTGAAGTGGATATTTTTGAGGAGTTAAAGTCCTTTTTTTAGCATGAAGAAGATGAGATGAAGGAGAAAGAGAATTGAATAGGTGAGCTACAAAGAATGGAAGAAGAAAAGTGAGATTTGGAATATTCTAGAACAGGGGAATTTTATAGGTTTTATGGAGAAACTGAAAGGTAGTAACCCTACCATTACTCGATAATTCATCAAAACTTGGAAAGATAGAAGTATATTGGTGGGTAATCAGAGGATGTAGGATTCTAAAGATATTATTGCTGAAGAAATGGGTCTTGACATTGAGGGTATTAACTTCTACTAGGATAGGAAGTTTTCAGATCGAGCGGTTGAAGAGTTTGCAAAAATGGCTAAGGAGAGCAATAGGCTAGTGAAATCAGTAATTCATGCTTTAGCCCTAACTCCATTTCTCACCCATGGATATTTGTTATGTTTGTGGTGATTGAGTATCTTACTTTAGATGGCTGCTTCACTAAGATATATGGACACCATTTTATGTTGGTTAACAATTTTAGCCATAGGGTTAGGCTAAATTTACCCTTCTATCTCAGAAAAACTTTGGGTAACACTATTTTAGCTGTTCAAAATGATCCTGAGGGTGATCATGCTTGTCATGAGGGGTTAATGGTGCTATTTATGAACATGTTGAAATCTAAAAAAGTGGATAGACTCTAGCAGAGCAAGAAATATTTAGATTGTGAGATAGAGGGAAGTGAACTAGAGGAGGAATTTGATGAGGATATAGAGGATGAGATTACTGAGGTTGAGATGAAGAAGAGGAAGAAATGTGATATTGGGAGCTTTTCTAGGAAGAAAAGGAAGGATAAGGAGATTGATTCTAAACAAGACATTGATTCTGAAGAGGAGCAAGAAGAGGGTTTTGAGAAGAGAGAAAAATAGGGCAAGGTATTAGGGAACAAGGGGAAGAATGTTGAAAGGGTTCATGTACCCTCCAATGATGAAATCCTAATTAAGAGGATGGAGAGAAAAGGGAAAAAAAGTGATGGCTTAGGAATTGGATGCGGATAAAGATCTTAAGGAGGCTAAGATGGATAGGAACAAATAGGGGGGGCATGAGGATTATCTTGTGCATAACAAGAACAAGGAAGATCAGGATTTTTTGAAGGGAATCTTTGGTAATATGGGGATTATGATGAAGGATATAGGCAACCTAAAGGAGCAATTGTAGGACATCTCAAGGGATTTTGATTAGATCAGTAGGAAGGTTAGGGGGGAGAGAACCCTAGGTCAGCACATTGATAGACTTTCTAAGGTTACAGGCAACATTGAAGAGGTAAAGAATTTGATGAAATGGGTTCCACTACTTGAATCCAAGAATAGAAATTTACATCAATTGGGAAAAGACCTTCAAAAAGGGTGGATGGTCTAGATACCAGAATGGGTAACTTGGAAAAAATAGTTTAGAAATTGGCCGATCAAAACTGCACTATCTTGAAGACCATGGTTGACAACTTTAACACTTTGTTGAACAAGCTGGAACATGGTAAAGGCCAAGATGCTAATGATATGAAAGAGGACTAGGGTCTGAGAAAGAAAACAAAGGATAATTCCAAGAAGAATGAGGATATGGAAGAAAAAAGTTGGATGATATGAAAGCCTTTGTAGATAGCATGAACATCCTAGTAGACCAAGCAGGGGATCTTTTGAAAACACTGTAGCTATCTTGGGGTTGTCTTTTTTCTTTCCTTTTTTTTCATGCATAGTTGTATTCTAACCTCTTGTTTTTAGCTTGTATAGTCTATTTTTTTTTAGGCTCTAAGGCCTTCTATTTTTCTGAGCTTTTCTTCTCTTTTTTCTATAATACTTTGTACAAGGCTACGTAATCAAAACAAATTCCACTGTTGCAAAATCCATTGTTAAGATAATTATTCTAAAATATAATTTACAAAACATTTCCCTATATGCTTTGAGTGTTAAAAATTCAGAAAAAATCCTTATGGAATGGTATGGAAAAGAAGAAAATAATGGCTTTGATTGCTTGGGATAAGGTTTGTATGCCCATCAAAAAAGGAGGGCCAAGTCTAAGAAAGATTAATAGCATGAATGATCTTTTACTTGCTAAGATTATTTGGAGATTATTTAATGAAGATAAAGAATGGAAAGACATATAGAATGGTAAAATAATAGGGAGAATCAATGCTTTAATCTTGTCCTTGGTAGTGAGGATACTCAAGGGGGGTCTATGATTTGGAGGCAGGCTCAGAAAAGCAGGCAAATTATCAATAAAGGGGTAAGATGGAAGGTTGGGAAATGGCAAGACTATTCAATTTTGGGATGACATATGGATTCTTGAATATGCTCTGAGTTTTGATCAGAAGTGGAATGGGCATATGGATCAATGCAAGACTATTTTTGGGACATATGTTGTTGATTATTGGGAAGAAGATAAATGGGTGAACCTTACCAGAGTTGATGAGGCTCTTAATGACCTTAAAAAAATGTTGAATGTTATCATTTTAGTTCATGAGGAAGATGCTTTAATCTAGAAATTTAATCCAAATGGATTTTTTCCTGTCTCATCTTTGTATGATAATTCTTTTGAAGACTTTCATATGCCTTGTTGGGCTAAAGCCTGGATTAAAGGCTTGACACCCAAAGTTAACATATTTTTTTGGATCTTATTGCAATATAGAATCCTTACTACTGATATTTTAATGAAGAAAGGTATGTGTCTTGTTAGCAAATGTGATCTTTGTAAGGAAGAGGAAGAGTGAGTTAATCATTTGACCATTCATTTCTCTTACACTAGAAGGTTATGGGAGAGGATTTGTAGACTTCTAGATGTGGAATGGGTTTTCCCCATCATTATTTAAGGTTTATTCTTAGCCTAGAAGTCTCCTTGTATTAATTTTCTTATTAATTTATGGGATTTCATCCTTCCATATCTATGTTGGGGTGTTTGGACGGAAATAAATGATAGGGTTTTTAGGGGTATAAAGACTACTTCCAATTAGATATTTCATAAGATAAAACATATGGTGATTGAGAATATTAGGATAATGGGAAATGTCAAGAGCCTCAAGATGACTAGGAAGCCAAAGTAATTCATAATTGGAACTTGGAAGGGATCAGATACTCTTAGAATGATAGTAACCTTCGAAAATTGGCTACGTGGGATTGTCCACTACAAGGATGGTATAAGATTAATTTTGATGGGGGATCAAAGGGAAACCCAAGGATAGTGGGTTGTAGTGTCATTATCAGAAATAAAAATGGAGATAGTTTGGGGGTTATAGCTATTCCTATTGGGGATCAAACCAATCATGTTGTAGATGCTAGTGTGGCTCTCTATGGTCTTTTATTTGCCAAGAGCATGAATTTGGAGAAATTTTGGCTACAAAGGGGATTCCCTTAATATTATTAATTGTCTTAATAAAGTTAATAACCCCTCTTGGACCATCCATAATATAATTTTCAAGGCTAATGATTTGATTAATTCCTTTGCAGAATGTGTTGTCACTCATAACTATAGAGAAACTAACAAAGTGGTTGACTGGGCTCCGAACATGGCATGTAAAAGCCATACAAAGATGATAAGGAATTATGGTGACAAAATCCCTACTAATGAGCTATCTTTGATAGAGTACAACAAGGTTAGAAGTATGCAAAAGAGTTTTAAAAATGATGGAAACAACATTTAGGAACAATTATGATTTGTGTAGGAATGGGGAGTTGTGGGTTATGATTATATTTGATGAGACAACTCATTGATTACCACACAGATTTGTGGGTATTTCTATATAAGAGAAAACTTTGTTGTTATTTCGACACATAGATTTCTACTTCATCTAAGCTTATTAGGACTTTGAGGAATTAATGTAGTTTGAGGAATATGGGTGGTAAGAGAAAGAGGTTGATCCTGCAAGTTGCAAGGAATGGAAGTAGAAGACAAAAATTTGGGATATTTTAGAACAGGGTCAATTTATGGGGTTCATGGAGAAGTTAAAGGGTAGTAATTCATCCATAACCTACCAATTTATCAAGACATGGAAGAATGGAAGCATTATGGTGGGAAACCAAAGAATAGATCTCATAGAGGACATTATAGTTGAAGCCATCAGTCTTGATATGGATGTGATCAAATTCTATAGGGATAGGAAGCTATCTGATCATGTTGTTGATGGGTTTTTATAGTCAACCAAGGAGAGAAACAGGTTGGTCAAAATTAGCAACTCCTATTTTAGCCCTCATTCAATTTCTAGACCATGGAGGTTTATAATGTTTGTTGTGATTGAATACCTAACCCTTGATGGTCATTTTACAAAGTATTTTGGGCACCACTTTATGTTGCTAAATCATTCTAGGCATAGGGTTATAATTAATTTCCCTTTCTACCTAAGGTAGTCATTGGATAATACCATTTTAGCTATCCAAAATGACCCTAAGGGGGATCATGCTTGCCATGAGGGTTTGATGGTGTTGATCATGAATCTTCTTAAAACTAAAAAAGTGGATAGACCCTGTATTAGTAAAAAAACCTTGGAGTGTGATATAGAGGGGAGTGACCAAGATGAGATTTTGAAGAGGAAACAAAGGAGGAGGAAGATGAGATGGTTGACAAGAAGAGGAAAAACATTTCACTTGGGAGCTTGTCTTCTAAGAAAAGGAAGAGTAAGAAGGTGGATTATGAGATGGAGACAGAATCTGATGAGTATCTTGAGGAGGTTAAAGGGAAGAAAACCAAAGGAAAAACTAGTATTGTTACCATAACCAAGGTGAAGAAGACTATAAGAGTTATGAACATTCCCTTAGATGATGAGCCTCTGATAAAAAAGAAGGAGCTAAGAGGTAAGAAAGTGCTATCTCAAGGGAAGGCTAAGGAAAAAGGCATCAAGGAGGTGTATACTAAAAGAAACACTATGGTTACGAATGAGGAAAGCTTGAATCAGAGCAAGGACCATGATGAATAGGGGTATACAAAGGGAATCCTAAGAAACCCAGGTGTAATGAAAAGGGATATCAGTAGTATGAAGGAACAAATGCAAGATATACATAGGGATTTTGATCAGCTAAGTAGAACTATCAAATGTGAGAGAATTCTTGATAAAAATCTAGATAAACTCTCTAATGTTATTAGAAATGCAAAATAATTCAAGAATTTAATGAAGAGTCCCACCTCTAGAAGAAAAAAAAAATCTATAGAACAAATGATGAAGGATATGTAGAAGAAGATGGATGTCATGGGAAACCGAGTTGACAATACTAAGAATGCAATAAAGAAACTTGTAGACTAGAGTTGCTTCATCTTGAAGACTATAGTGGATAACATTAAGACTCTACTAGACAAACTAGAATAGGGGAGAATTCAAGATTTTAAGGACATGAAAGAGGATTAGGGCCCCAATAAATGCACTAGGGCTAATTCAAAGAAGACAGTGTTTATGGAAGATGAATAAATTGATGAGCTAAAGGCCTCTACTGTGAACATGAATATCCTTGAAAATCAAGCTATCAATTTATTGAAGACCTTGTAGCTATTTTGGTGTTGTCTTTTGCTGAATTTTTGTTGTCTTTTCCTGTTTGATGTATTAAGGCCACTTGTCATAGTTTGTATTGTTTTTTGGTGTTGGTACACAATTCCTCGTGGGATTTCTTATCTTTTATGTTTGATACTATGTAAAAGATTTTGGGTCCTTCAAAACCTATTATTAATTAATCAAAAAAATTCCACCATTATGAAAAATTGGAGAAAGGATCATTATTATTCTTGCATAGTGTTTTATCTCGTGTGCATGCACTTTCCATGGCTGCACAATTTAATGAATCATGAAACATCTTATGATTTTCATTATTAAAGTTACCATCAATGGAGTCAATTTTCCTACCAAGTCCCTTTGATAATTTAATTTGTAGACATGTTACTTTGGCTTATGTCTATTAGGAATTTCCCTTTCAATAATTTGCTTTAAATCTCTCATCCCTTTGTCTTCATTATTGTCTTTTCAAAGACATGGTTAAAATAGGAATTCATATAGTTGCATTTATAAGAAATTGCATTACTCATAAAATAGAAAATACAAAAATATATTGGTTTTGTGGTTACGTTTCAACAAAGTTGTGCAGAATTGGTAGATACCAGAAAAGGCCTCCTTGTGAACATTCACATTTATCTTCAATTGAGCTACCCAGCAAGTTGAAAAAAAGTCATCCAAAACCTTAGAGTTGGTCATTTATTAGCTTTTCAAGAGAGAGATTCATGATAATTTCTATTGTCAGTATTGTGCAAAATGACTACTTAATAGTTCCTACAAAGATGCATTCTCGTAGGTAAATAGTATGTTCCTATGGTTAGAAATTGGTGAAATTGTTATGAATTTCCCAAAGGCTTGTAGTAAGCATTCTTTCTAGGTAAACTTGTGTTCCCTTGGAGTCAACTCACATTCACACAGAGTCAACTTGCATTCTTGCGAAAGTGGAATTGAAAGAAAAAGTTTAGAGGTCAATCAAATAGAAAAAGATGTATCTTTTTATATTCTATATTGTTGTGACTCATTCTTGCAAGTGCAAGACATTCATGCTAGTTAATAGGTGCATTCACGCAATCATAGGATCACAAATTTGGAGAGGATTTTCTACTTGTATGAATTTTGATTTGAGTATTGGCTACACCTGAGCCTTCTCCTACACATTTAAGCTGCAAAACCCAAAAACAACCTACACAAATCACTCAAAATATGAATGTTACATGGTATGGTTGGTCCTTCATCAAAGAAAAAAAACTAACTTAGGATAGAGGAATGATCCTATTGGTAAGTCCCACTAGATGTACCAAAATATGTGCTATATAATTAGTGTGCAAAAGATATAAAGTCAAAGCTAAATATCTAACAAACCAATCAACAACAAAAAATATTATAAGACTAAAATAAAGTAAAAATAATAGAAATGAAAACCTCCTAAATCCTTGTTTATATGTTCTCAATGGTTGCTTCAAGCTTCAATAATGTAGATTCAAGGATGGATGAATGTATAAGAATTTGAGTATAGCAATGGTGCTTTGATAGCATTTAGCTCTCAAAACAACATAATTCCTTTTCTCAAATGGTAGATGAATTGTGAAGGATAGAGGATTCAATTTATAGGTCATGGTTAGAGTAAATGGATGGCCAAGATTTAAAGCAAAAATATTGTGAGGGAGGGTTGGGATGCAAGGATAAATGAGTATATGGATTGTGCTTTTGGAAATGAGTGTGAGGGGAAAGGATTTGTGAATGGATAGTTAACTGAAAGAGGTGTGAGATGGACTTTAGTGTTGTTTGGTGGGAGAGGGAGACGTGGCAGTAGAGTGGACTTGGGATTGAATCAAGTCCTAATTTGTGCCTTGATTTGTGCAAGTGATCTAGGAGAGGGAGATGTGGCAGGAGAGTGGACTTGGGCTTGAGTTAGGAAGTTCTAATTTGTGCCTTGATTTGTATAAGTGATCTCGTAGAGGCAATTAGAGATGGATAAGGGGGTGATGTGACTTATACAAGAGGGTGACATGGCTCAATTAAGGGGGTGATGTTATAGGTGGATGCATTTGTTAGAAAAAAAAGGTAGGTAGAGGAGTTAATTAAATAAATTGAATTATTTGGATTTATTGGTACACGAGTTGGGTTAGGCTAACTATTGAGTTTGGGAGATAGTTTGGGGTTGATAGATTTAATCAATTGAATTAATTAAATAAAAGGGGGATTTAGAATTGAATAAATAGATTGTGCATTTATTTAATTTAATCAAGTAAGGGGGATTTAATTAATAAATCAAACTATTGGTTAATGTTTAATTATTAATCAAACTATAGTCAATTAATTGAATTAATTGATTAAGGGATAACATAAATTAATCAAAAATTTAATATTTAATCAATAATGCCTTAGAATATGATTACATTTGATTATTTATTGTGTAATCAGATTTAGGCATCTACAAGTGGAAACTTAGAGAACCACTCCATTGCTTGTCCCCCTATACTCCTAGAAAATAACCTCATTAAATAAGTGGGTTCATGAATGAACTCCATGCTTAATGTGCAACATTCTATAATGTGACATTAAGGGTTAGATGTGCCCACATATTTATCATATTCTAGAATTTAAACATTTGGAGGAAATGCTATCATAACCTTAAAAATTTTATCAATGGGAAAGGGACATATTCCTTCTAGGGTGAATCTCTTAAGTGGTTTTCATTCTTCATAATGATAATTATTCTTTGGAGAGACTTACGATGTTTTCCAAATGATCTAAGAGGGTTAAACTCTTCTTTATTTTTATTTAGGTTAGGCACATCAAAATCACAGGGCAACAAGTGGCATGTTGTTGTGCTAACATTATGAACTATCTCTCCTTGTCTCTTCTAGCAATCCCTCCATCATTTTGGTAAAATGTATATTTTGGAATGCTTCCTCCATTTATTATTTCATTTATCTCTTCTCCATTTTGATTTTTTTCCTCCTAGACTTCCAGAGAAAAGTCATTCTCCCATATAGGCATGGTTGAAGATAGTTCTTATGTTTCTTCTTTAATTTGAACAAGTTTATATGATGAGTGAGGTTCTTCTTGAGGTATTTTCTCACTATGCAATGTTTCATCTTCCTTATGAGTGTGTTTAAATTTTAAATACCTTATTTGTACCAATATAAAAATATTATCCACACCTTTTTTCAAGAAAGATATTTTGAAATGATTCGGTTGAGTTTGGAATTTAGATTTAAATATCCAAGCAATTGATAAATTTGAGGTGTTTCAGTGTTTGATCGGATCAGAGTGGATTGAATTAGGGATAAAATATGAAATAGGAAATATGCATCGTTATGATGAAGATCTTGATGGTTGATCTTGTTAACTTCAATTTTAGGATAAGGATTAAGTATCCTTTTATTACAAACCTCAAAAATGCAAAAATCAACAATGTTTGAACAATTGAAGAATAACTTAATGATTCTAAAACCTAGTAGATACAGTGCAATTTTCTTGACAAGTGAAAATATGGTAAATTTAAACTCCTTCTCAACTAGGAAATAAAAATCTTGGAAAAGGGTATCAAAATATATTTTTGGTTTTGTCTAAAAAACTTGGGAAATGCTCATTATTTGGCCATTACAATCTATACATGTTATTTGAAAACTAGTAGGTTATTTGGTTATTTAGAGGATATATCCTAGTGAAAAATAAGTGTTGTATGTTTCCTGAGAGAGATTTTTTAATATTGATAGACATTATTTCTAGGTTTTATAAGCATTGAAATATTATTTTTAAGCATTGCATAATTTCTCAAAAGTGTGATCTATTAGAATTCTCTAGAATAACTGAGAGGGGAGGTGAATCAATTATTCAAGGTCCATATCTACAAATAAAAAATTTCACTTGGCTTAGTGAATTCATAAAATGTTCATATTTGTGCATGCATCCAAGCAATCACTAAAACTTGCAGGTTACTATTAAATCAACTTTGCAGAAATGTAAACATGAAACATAAAAGATTCATCAACACACTTGACACAATGATTTAATGTGGGAACCCAATTTGGGAAAAACCACCAATAACATGGTACTCCTTTTCACTCTTTTGAAGTGATGCCCTATGAAAGGCAAACCCTTTTAAAGGTTACAACACACACTGTTAAGTGTGACCCGTTTAAGGGATTTCAATCACCCTGTTAGAAATGAGCCTTGTTAGAGGACTTTAGGTCATTCACTTGGAATGCCGCCCCATTAAAGGATTTTCAAATGACTGTTAGGTCAACCTTAATCCAAAGGATTTTCCCTAAATTGATACAATTATTAGAGAGTAACAGTAGAGCTTTGATATGATACAACTTACAACTTCTCTTGTAGAATACAGATTACTATTCAGTCCTCAATTTTGCTTGGCTTTTATACTTTGCAGTTCTGACAGCTTTTTCACCCTTCAAGCATATGTCTCCTTAAGCCTTCTTGCTTAGCATCCTAATGTAGTTACCTTTTAGGTCACTTGATGAAGCAAAGTCCTTTACTTCCTATCTTCCTTCTTTTCTTTGTTCTTATCCTTGTCTTCTCTAACCTTCTCCTTTATTACTTCATGACCGGACATTCCTATAAATAGGAAATTAAGATACTTTTCCATTTTCCATCATCCATTTTAGGGTTTGGATAGATTAGGTAAGATACAATGTATCTACCTCATATTTCATCTTTCTTCTAGAAACTTCTCCTAGAATCCATTTGAATTCACCTAGAAATTGTTTACCTCAAGCTTTGTGCCACCAACTCATCAACCTTATCTTCCCCCTGGTTCAAAGACTTCAAGAAAATAAGCTTGTCAGCTCAGATTCAGTGAATCTTTGATCTTTCTTGTAATGCAGTAGCTCGGCATTATCAATCTTCTGATGCTCGACACATACTACATTGCTCAGCATCAACTAAGGTTTAGTGATGCTCAACACATATTGTGTTTCTTGGCATCAACTATTTTACTTAGCTTCAATTTTTTTACTCGAAATACACTAGAATTTTCTTTTACTTGGCTCCAATTGATTTTTTGCTCGGCTTGCACTAACTTTGCTCAACACCTACTATCAACTCAGTCAAGCTTGGCAAACAGTATTTGTGTAACTTGTTCTTCTAAAGTTTCTAAGTGTAACCAACCTTTGTAACCTCAAGTAGATTATCAATACATCATGTTATCATTGTCTTAACTGATCCTTGTACTTTATTACATAATCATAACTCAACCTTTCCTCTAGGTGTTATTGTTACATCTTATTGATCAAATCCTCTTCATCAATCAACTAATTGATAGTACTTGAATCTTATAAACAATTGTTTTACCAACAAAATAGAAAGTTTGACATCAGTGAAAAAATAATGATTCAAACACATTTTCTACTTCAACAATTTCCCTCTTTCAATAATCTCTTTCAGCAATGATCTTTTCAATAAGATCTCAACATTATCTAAACTAATAAGTTCGCAAACTTCAAAACTTTGAGGATTTTCAACTAAATTTGGATATTCAATGAATTTTTTTCTCTAATAACATGCATCTTCAAATACAAAAATCACAATAACAATTATTTTGTCAACATTAAATGTTAAGCATCAAGTGATCTACCTAAGGTCAAATTTGGTTCAACATGGTTAAAATAGGTAGGTTTTCTAATTAATTAGGATTTTTTCAATAATACATTCAAGGATATTTTCTTTTACCTCTCTATCAAGAGATTCCCACCATGTGCAAAGAAGGTTTTGCACAATCTAGTTAAGACTACTAGAGGAAGGCCATTATATTTCTCCTTGCCTTACACCCCATAAAGGATATATACATTTTATTTTCAAAGTGAGATGGATCAACTCTAGATAAAGTAGTTTTATTTCTCACTTTAGGGGCCATCTCTCTCACTTCTATTGTCATGCCCAATTCTCTTTTCCTGAACAAGGCACACACATACACTCAATAATAATATTCTATTTTAATTCCTAGAAATAATTTGAGAAATATTTAAACTAAAATATATTCACAATATTGAAAAGTCTTTTCAAATATTACAATCATAATTTGGATCCTTACAACAATTCACAAATTACATGAAGACCTACTTCTGATCTTTTACAATACATAACTTTTACAAATATTTATAATAAATCATCTTCAAATCTCCAACAAAAAAAAAAAATCTTCCAAGCTTTTCTTCAACACATATCCATTTAGAAAATCTGTACAAAACAACTCTGTAAACCATGGAGAGCTCATCTCCTAGCCTAGGTCTCTAAGAGACCGCCCACCAAGCTTGGAGAACCAAGACCAACCAGGTAAGAATCAAACACACACATATTAATCAACAATACAAGATACAACATTTAACCCCCTTTTTGAGCTTATACAACAGGTTACTAGAAGAACCAATAGAATGGGTGAATGTGTACCTAAAACCTCAAGGAGAAGCCAAATACAGAAAACCAAATCTACCTTCACAAGGCATACAAAATAAATACCAACTCTCACAAAATTTCTCCCCTTATCACCCCCAAAGTGCATAACAAAGTACTGGCACATGTAGCCCATATTACATGTTTATCTCTTCCTTCTAGGGAAGAGACTCTACACTCAAGGAAGAGGCCCGACTAACCCCTTCACCTGAAGGCCACTTCTTCCCTTTCGAGGGTGAGTGATGTCCTTACACACCCACAACATCATACTCACAAAAATCAAATGAAAATAAGGCAATAGAAATTCATCCACACCCAGCAATACAATAGGATCAATGAACAACACACATATGCATCTGTAGCAAAATTTACACGTCTTTTATTTAGAAAAAAAAAATACAACACATAATTTCCAAAACATGAAAAAAGCTCCAACCTTTCTCCAAGCTATGGTAAATGACCTAATTTGAGAAGAGCCATCTATATCAAAAATCTCTAAAACTTGTGTGTGGGTGAATGTCAACTCTATTTTCCAATTTCCCTCTAAAAGAAGAACATTCCTAATTTTTCTCCATTATAAAAAGAAAAAACACTTCAACTCCACCTACCCTATTTGGTTGGAATTATTAACTCACTGGAGATAATGTAGGAATTTTGGGTAAGACTTCTTCCATTTTCGTAATACATAAGAAATAGAATTTTACAAGTGTCAGAAAAGAGATTTTAACTTCAGTAAAGCCAAAATTAAATCCCTAACATATAGTACTAACATGTAGGTAACTTAATTTCATTAAAAGAACACTCTAAAACTCAAAAAAAGCCCTCTAAAGTCACCCTAAACTTCATATCTGAAATTTAATTTAAGTAAAACCTTCATAAGAAATTTTATGCAAGGGGATGAAAACTTAAACATTTCTAACTAGTTAGGAATAAGGTTGGTGTCTTTTGCCAATGACTCAACCTGAATCACCATTTAAACACATAACAATACAAGTGTCAAGTGACACTATCAATATACATTTAACATTACAAGTGACAAATCAATTTTCAAAAAAAGGAATCTAATCTAAGACATCCATTCACATTACGTTCACAAAGTAAAATACTTAACAACGAGGTTAAGATCTCTTCATTAGATCTAACCTTGGCAATCTCAATAAATACAAAGATAGAGTCTTGGTTCTCTATTTTACCATGGTTATTTCTAGCACACTCAAAACACATATCAGTAGTCCAAGATAAATAAAACATATGCATATGTAAATCCTCAATCAATTCTATATTCATAATTGAATCAAAACATAAGGCATTTTTCAATTGAATAACATTTTTCCATTTCTAACCATTGTGCATATATAATACTACCATTATTGAACTGAACATGATATGACTCTTTTGCAACATTTCATGATTTTCATATATATATATATATATATTCAAACATGAATATATCCATCTAACATTTATATTCAAACATAATTTCCTATTCATTAATAAAATAACCAACCAAGTACATGAATGCAACCAATCATCAAGCATCATAAATAAGTTCTAACATCATAAATGATTACTATAAGATAAAGTGTCCCATAGTATCAAATAGTCTGAGTAACAGTCCAAAATAGTCCAACATATAACAAGGTCTCAAAATATAAAGTATCTACAATGCAAGATATAAATTATCTAAAATGCAAATAAACTACTATGATATGCTATGATGGGCCAAGGTGAGGCCTCACATCCTCCTCCCTAGGCATGAACCTCCTAGAGTTCATCAAAGAGGTATGGGTACTAAGCTCTAATCTATGTTGTGTCCTCCCATGAAGCCGTGACCTCATCATAACAATCCCATTGGACTCTAACCTGGTCTAACTCCCTACCTCGAAGTGTTAGGGTCCATCAGCCCAAAATAAAAATGGGCTCTAGAGCTATGTGTCTATCTGACTCCACTTGTAAAGCACCCCAATCTATAATGTGAGACTTATCATAAATATACTTCCTCGATATTGAAACATAAACACATCATGGATGCGTGATAAGCTAGGTGGCAAAGCTAAATGGTAGGCAACTAGTCCTATCCTCTCCAGTATCTCAAATGGTTTGACAAAACGAGGTGCCAACTTAGGACCCTTCCCAAAATGGATCAGACTCTTGTGTAGATGCACTCTGAGAAAAATTGTATCACCAACCATGTAATCTTTGTGTTCCCTCTTAACATCAACATACTTTTTCTATCTATCTTGAACCTCCCTAAGACATTTCCTAATCAAATCAACTTGTTGCTCCATGTCTCTGACTAACTACAGTCCAATGGATACTCTATCCTCAATCCTATCCCAACTCAAAGGAGTTCTGCAAGGTCTACCATATAAGGCCTAATAAGGAGGCATACCTATAGAAGTATGATGGCTATTATTATAGGTGAACTCCACAAGATGAAGGTACTCCTCCCACTTGACTTGATGGTCCATCACATACATTTGCAACATATCCTCTAATACCTAATTAGCCCTTTCTATCTGTCCATCAGTCTAAGGGTGATATGTTGTACTAAAATTAAGACTAGTAACTAAAGCTATTTGAAGCTCACTCCAAAATGAAGATGTGAATAGAGAGTCTTGATAAGATGTGAATTTGAAGCTCACTCCAAAATGAAGATGTGAATAGAGAGTCTTGATAAAAAGTGATCTTACGAGGAATGCCATGAAGTCTAACAACATCTTGTAAGAACACTTGTGCTATTGCTAGTACTATAAAGGCAGTTCGAATAGGGGAGAAGTGGGCGACCTTAGACAATGTATCCATTGTCACCAAGATAGCATCATGGCGATGAGAAGACATAGGACGGCCAACAATAAAGTCCATAGATATCACATCCCACTTCCACATAGGTATCTCAGTGGCTATAAAAGTCCCCCTAGATGGCTGTGCTCTGCCTTCACTCTCTGACATTCAAGACATCTAGCAATAATATTGGCAATTTGTACCCTCATCTTGGGCCAAAAATACAATTGTCTCAAGTCTAAATGTAACTTCTTAACACCAGGATGTGCTGCATAAGGTGCTTGATGAGCCTCTAAAATGATGAACTCTCGCAGGTCACCAAAAGAAGGCACATAAATGCGTCCTCTATGACATAAAAGCCCATTAAGCTCCAAAGAATAGTCTGCAAATTTTCCCACTAGGGGTCTTTGAGAATGTGTAATTTGAAAAATCTCCGCATACAACTTATGCTCGAGAAAATATTGTAAGATGCACTCTTTCAAATTTGTGGTAGTAGTCATAGAAGATATCATATGTCATCTCCTACTCAAAGCATCTACAACCACATTCTCCTTGCCCTTGATGTAAAAAGGGTGTTAAATGTTGTATCTTGTATTATTGATTTATATGTGTGTGTTTGATTGTTACCCGGTTGGTCTTGGTTCTCCAAGCTCAGTGGGTGGTCTCTTAGAGGCGTATGTTGGGAGGTGAGCTCTCCATGGTTTACAAGGTTGTTTTGTATAGGTTTTCTAAATGGATATGTGTTGAAGAAAAGCTTAGAAGATTTTCATTTATATATATAATCCAACATTTATATTCAAACTTAATTTCCTATTCATTAATAAAATAACCAACCAAGTACATGAATGAAACTAATCATCAAGCATCATAAATAAGTTCTAACATCATAAATGATTACCATAAAATAAAGTGTCCCATAGTATCAAATAGTCTGAGTAACAGTCCAAAATAGTCCAACATATAACAAGGTCTCAAAATATAAAGTATCTGCAATGCAAGATATAAAGTATCTAAAATGCAAATAAACTGCTATAATATGCTATGATGGGCTAAGGTGAGGCCTCACATCTATGTTAAAGCACTTAGGAGTTGTGCCCTCCATACCTCAATTCTAACTAGCAATTATTTGAAAGAAATGAAATGAGGTAAAAATTAGGTCAAGGAGTTTGATCACCTAAGAAGGATGAAAGAATATCGCTACTAAATATTAATCTCCAAATAGAATTGAATTTTTCCTTCATTCCTGAAGCCTTTAATACAATGGAAATATGGAATTTTGAGCATTTTAATCACTTTTTGAAAAGTGAGAGGACAAAGTGAAGAAAATCCAAAGCAAATCCAAAGCAAAAGTAAATGCAAAATGATTTTCAATTTGCATTAATGAGAAGTACTTAAGCTAAAAGTAATGAATGAAATTTGTCTTGATACAATTGAATAATCTTCATTGAATTCTTACAAGCTTTTACTTGATCATTTAAACTTCCTAGAATATTTTTATTGTGAATTTTCTTAGCATACTTATCTATCCTTTTGATCTCCTTCTCCTTGTAATAATCAAGCATCTAAACTTTTGGTTTCTTTGCCTTTTTAAACTTTGTGATCTATAAAACATTTTTAAAAAATCATATTTGAGAATTTTAAATTTATCAATTACAGGTGCTATTATAAATCTACTAGGCACTACAACTTAGTTGATACACGCTACAATTTGTAGCTTACACTCTAAAATTTAATTGCATTAAAAAAAAAATTGTACAAGAGTTGTAAGAAATACAAAGTGGCATCAAATTTTTTAATTTTAAGCATTCTAAGAAATTCTGATAAAAGATAGAAGAATCTCTGTAGACATTGAAAGAATTATTGCAAACATAAAAAAAATATCTTTAAGCACCATAAATTTTTGTATATGCACTAAACTTTATTGTCTAGGCACTAAAGTTTAGTGTGTAAGCACTCATTTACCTACAAATGCTAAATCTCAAATACAAATTCACTCAAAATCATCAAAAACTATTTACAAATATTAGTACGAGGCATGATCCCCATGATGGGTTCCATATTATGTATGTAAATTACCTTCATAGGACCTTAATTCAATTAGAATCAATTTAACATCAAAGATCTACACTATTTAGTAGTTTGTATTGAAACTAATCAAGAACATGATATGTTTCTCTAATTAGAAGGACTAAATTCACACTCTTAATTGCAAGAAAGCTCCTAAAGAGACAACCTTTCTAATGAGAGTGAAAAGATTGATGAAATAATAAGATAAAATGCAATTGCAATGTAAAATAAGCCAAATGCCCTATTCTAAATGCTTAATTTAACTATAATTATCCATAATCTATTATTATGATGAAATTCAAAGCTATGAGACTAAAAGTGAGCCCAATTATGTTAAAATTTAATGCTATTTCACTATAGGAATGATGCAAATGAATTAGATATCAATTACACTAAGAGTGCATCCTATTTATAGGATTTTCAAGGGCAGGGGGTAGAGTTTAAGTTGAGTTAGGAAAACAATAGTCAAAGATAAGGGTGAGTGTGTTTGCTGATGTGTCACAAATAGAGAGACACGATTAAGTTATTTAAATTGAATGGTCAAGATAACGAAGTCCTATGTGAACCCATGTGCTCCAAATCCTTTTTCCTTAGTGGTTTAACTAAAATTTGTCTTGTTATGGTTGTTTTTTATTAAGTAAAACAAGTTTTTTACAGAGGTTCCTAAAACCTACCAGTAATCAATAAAAATAAACTAAAAGTTTAGGTCTAGCAACCAAGCAACATAAAAACAACAAGCCTAACCTAGCCAATCGGCCTAAAGCCAAGGAACAAGCAAAAACCAAGAGTAATGATCAGGGTACAAGTTCTTTAGCCAACTCCAACTTCTTGAACTCCATCTCTTCCTTGGCCTTAACCTCATCAATCTTCAATTGGCTATCATCTTGAGAAGCCTCCTCTTCCCTCTTCCTCTTTTCCACTCTCCTTTTTCTGCTTGGGCTCTCCCCCTACAAAGATGCATCCTCATCAGTCACCATAGTTTCCTCTTTGTCCTTATCCTCTTTCCCCTTTTTATTTTCCTCCATCATCATGTGCAACTGAATGATGTTATCATTTAGACCTTTAATTATGTTAAGGCTCTAATTAGCCAAGCTATGGAGCATAGTCTCCATCCTTTCCACCCTTTTTTCAATCTCTAAAACCCTAGCCTCCAATTTGCCAATTTTGTCATTCTCATCCACCCCTTTCAACATTTCTTTCCCCTGCAACCTAAACTTAATTTCTTCAATTTCATAGAAGATCTATTTTATGGATCGAAAATTGCCTACCAGGCTATTGTGGGCGTTGTTAAAGAGGTCCATACCCATTTCCTAAGCACCATCACTAAGAATCACTAGAGCTGGGTTAATAAGATCTTCCAATTGATTTTTTCCATCCCTTCCCTCGAACACCTTTAGGTTGATATGTTCTCTGACAAGCCCCATTTCTGTTGTACTAGCATGAAAGTTCCTCCATGCAGATTTCCTTCCCTTTGTGTCCAGAGAAACTGTAGTATTTACCAAGCCCTCTTCCCCCTTCCTCTCTTCTGAAGCCTCAGAAGTGCTCTCTTACCTTTTTCGTAAGCCCTCTAAGCTCCCTTCTGCCTTCCTCTTTTCCTTTTGACTGAGCTCTCCACCTTCCTGCTTACCTGTGCCTTACTAGTTCCTTCCTCTCTTACATTTCCTTCCCTATCCATGTCCATCCCCTCTTCCTCATCATAGTAATCATCCTCTGATTCCTCCTCCTGCTTTATCCTTTTCTCCACTCCTTTCCTTGGCTTCTTTTTGTTCTTCTTACCCATATCCTTAATGATTTTCACCACCTCCTCTTTTTCTTTTGAGTGCATGCCAACACTATCTTTCGAGTCCAACAAGAGGTAGGATCTCTCTATTTCCTCAGAAGAAACCACCTTCTAGACAACAACCCTTCTGCGAGTTTGAGCTTTAAAATGCTCATTTATGAGTAATAACAAACCCTCATGGAAGGCTGGGTTAGAGAACACTTTCTTCTTATAATCTATTATACTCTTATTTGCAAAGAAAAATAGATAGTAGGGGATGGAAATTTTGGTTCCATACTTGAAATGATTTAGAATAATGAAATGATGGGTTCAAATCCTATCAAACCTGGTGTCAAGCATAATGTAGGAAATAATTGCCCTTAGGAAAAACTGCACAATTTCTTTATAGATGCTTGCTCATAGTAGGCACCAATCTTCACAAGATCCTTCATTTCCTTCACGTCCTTAGCAAAGTTTTCACCGCATTCAGGGAAATTTTCTTGTCCCTATAGAATTTTATGCCCTAGTCGAGGGAGTTTATCACCTCATCTATAAACCCTTCATTGACTTGGAAGTCCACCCCATCAATCTTCACCTTTCCCTCTCTCCATGTTTTCACCATTAGGTCAATAATCTTCGAGTCCCATCCATGAAGTTTTTCAATGAAGGACGAGATGCCACCTTCCCTCAATTTCTCCCACACCTTCGAACGCCTCTTCCACTTCTCAATTTCTCCCTTTGACTCCCTTCTATGCCTCTCCCCAACCATTATGTTGCATATAGAAATATAGAGACTCTAAGCTCTCCAGTCACCATGAGCTGAGACTTGGTTTTTCTCCCAAAACTTGTACTTGACTCTGACCTCAGAAAAGTAATAGATGTAGTAATTACCATAAGCCCTTAAGATCACCCATAAAACGTGCCAATAAGCCCCCCAATTATGATGCTTCTAAATCGGCTCATGCCAAACTCTCATTACTTTATATGCCTGATTGACAACATTAACTGCTATAATTATACTTTATGTTGCCCGATGTCCCCTGGATCCTCTCCAGCTCAATTATTCCTTTTGTGTCAATTGGAAAACCTTGTCCACTTGACCATCTTTTTGACATGTCCCTCCTTACTGCCTTATTTGCCATTCAATCAGGGGCCATGCTACCTTCACGGTAAACATGTGACACAAAGAACTTAACGAAAGAAAGAAAGAAAAAATCGTTTCCTCCATCATGTTCTTAATACTCCATACTGAAGGGTGTTCTCCCCTTAAGAATTTAATAATGTTGTTTGAGTCCCCCTCCAACCAAAGGCATTTGACCCCTACCTTTTTAAGGCAATTTTGTAGTTTGAAGAGCAACACAGGCCTCTGCATAATGGTTAGTTTGAAAACCTAGGGGGAAAGTAACCGCTGCTACACTATACCCATGACTATTCCTAATCACCTCTCCACATCTTGCCTCTCCCAGGTTACCTTTGGTTGCACCATCAAAGTTGGCTTTGTGCCAACCTTTCGGGGGTAAAGACCAGTGATACTCCTTTCTTCTTGTCTGAGTATCATTAGTTCTAACATTATCACCTACAAAAGGGTTAGTTTTTTAAATTATAAACATATAATTTTCTGAAAGGGTATTATGAATTTTTTCAGACACAATTCTAGCAATAAGGTTAGCATCCCTAAATATCCGGTTATTGTGTTCCTTCCATATACCCCATCCAAAATGAGGTAAGGCCCATTTACTTACAATTTGAAGCCCATATCCCCACCAAGAATTATCCCACTGCCTGAAGGAATCAGTAGTCAAGTTAGGGGCACACTAGCTCATCCCGAAAGCTTGACTGAAGAAAGACCAAACCTCTCTAGAGAGAGCAGTGTATAAATAGACGATCCACTGTCTCAGCCTGGTTTTTGCAATTGACACATCTATTAGGAATAGGATGTCCCCTCTTGCACAAGTTGTCTATAGTCAAATAAATTGAATCATATGTTAGAGACAAATAAATCGAATCATATGTTACAGATTGATCTAAACCAGCTGCAGACAAATAAATCGAATTGTTAAAAAGCCGGCTCGTTAATAACAACGAGCCATAGACAAGTAGGGCGGAAAGAGCAAATATGTTTGACGTGAAAATTAAAGAAATCGATTTTATTTAATCGTGCACCCACTTCAATATTTTGTACAAGCTGATAGATATGGGAAACAAAATTGTGAAGTTATTTGTATGGTTTTCCATAACCCTAATAACATTTGCAGTGTTTGCAGCAGTGGAGACAGATGCCCGAGATGCGTGTGATTATTACAACTGTCAAATTCAACAAACGATTTGGGTACGCGTCTGATTCAAATTCAATATTGCTGAAACATGGCAAGCATGCTCATTAATTGGTTGCAGAAACAAACTCTTTCTCTTTCTCTGCAACTTCAATCCTCTGACCGCCATGAAGAAAAATGAAGCTTCCAGGTGGACCATGGGGGTTTCCCTTTCCCTTGCCTTGTTCCTTAGTGCTGTCTCTCTGGCTTTGTTATCGGGGCTCTTACGTCTTGGTGTTTGTGGCCTTGTATGATGCTTTTGTTTTTCCATTGGCTCCTTCATCTTTCTAGTTGTATTTCTTGTTGACATTTCCTCAATTTTCTCCTTGTATTTCTTCCTTACATCTTCTCAATTTTATATTGTAAATTATTGATTATATAAATTAATTATTAACAATGGTTAAAAACTAGAGAGAGAATTAAACAAGAAACACACAAGGAAAAAACAATATCATTTTTCCAGTTTACATTTGCTCAATTTTAAATTTGTAAATAATTAATTATATGTATAAATAAAATTAATAATTTATAAAATGAGTCAAAAAATTAAGACGAAGAAGGAGAATCAAAGAGAGTCACAAATGAAAATAATAATGAGAAAAACAAATTAAATAAAAATGATAGTGTTTTTCATCATTGTTTTGAGTTGGTGTTAGTTTAGTTTTCCTTTTCCATTTGTTTTTTTTACTAATTTTATTTTGTCATTCTCAGTTGAAGTTCTAAAATTTGATGGCTGTATTGGCCATTTTAGCACTTTTTGCACCGCATATGAAAGGTGAAAAATTGTTTGAAAATTAGATAAATTTCTAGGAAATTGTCAATATAACATTTAAATTTATTACTGAACTATCAATATTTATATTTATTATAGGCAACTTAATAAAAATAGAATAAATAAATTTTAAAAACTTATTTTTATTATAGACAACTTAATAGATTTATATTTATATTAAATTAGAAACTTGCTAATTTTATTTGAAATGTTTTAGATAGTATTTTAATATATATAAAATATTTTAGATAGTATTAATTTAAAGGTACAAGTCCACTTTTTATAAGTTACTAATTTTAATTTATTAGATATTTAAATTTTAAAAGATTTTTTTCTAAACTATTGACAATCATTTACCTAAAATGAAAGATATTAAATACCTAAAGTGACGCCTCTCCTCTTGAGTTCTTTAGCTTCTAATGTATAATTATTATTTTTTGGTTCCTTATACTTTTTAAATTTTCATAATATGAAATTCTCTTGTTACGCCGAGAGGCGTTCTATACAATGGCAGCACAAATGCCCAGCACGGGAATATGCCAAGATTCTTTGTCAATAAAAAAGAATTGGGAGCAGTTACAAACTTCCAAATTAAATATTAAAAAAGAATTCCCGAAATAATAGCTGGCCGAAATAATAGGAAGCCAAATGGAGGCCGAAATAATAGGCTCGAAAAAGTAGGGCTCGAAAAAATAGGGCCGAAATAATTTCAATATGATTTTTCTTTTTGTTAAATATAATTTTGCATGCACATTCATGCTTTTTTTTTGCGAGGAGTGGGAGAATTTGAAACAAATTCGTGGAATGTGAAGAGACGTCTGTTGGGGGATATGAGGAGCCTCTCAGAAGTTATAAAACCAAGGCTCCTCATTTCATTTTCATTTTATGTTTTTGCAGGAAGGAAGAGGTGGAGGTTATTGGAGGATTAGATTGGAGTTTTTGAATAGGAGTAAATTGAAGTTTTGGAGTAACATTTTTGCAGGTGAGACTTCTATTTTGGATTTCAATCCCAAATTAGAACAACTTATTTGAATTTCTGGAGGACCTGTGCAGAGTTTTCTGTGGAGATAAGCATGTGGGTACCGAATCAAGGCACATTAGGCCTCTTGGAGATGTAATTGCGGTGACTTCCATGGCTTTTTGAATCGAATAGAGCAATCTAAACAATCTCAGATCTGAAATTCTTTTTTTCCTTTTCAGCCGAAGACAGAACAAAGATTGCTTGCAAGAAATTTTGCAGAGTTTAAGATTTGATTGCTTATGGCCGACTATTCTTGGTAACTGATATTTCTATTGTATATTCCCGTGCCCAGCACGGGAAGTTTTAATCTATACAATTTATTTTGTGCATTTAGTGCACAAACTAAAGAATGCATATGCAATCAATTTTTTTATCAATCTTTATGATAGCTTTTTTTTTTAAATAGAAAATAGAAATTATTCTTTTATGTAAGTAGAAAAAAATTAGAAAGATTTTATGTATGTAAAAAATTAAAAGAATTCTATATACATCTAGATTTATTGAAAAGAATTCTATTTACATCTAGATATTTTGATTGAAATAACCATAATGTAAAAACAAAATACAAAATAGAAATGTTAATATATGTATGTAGAAAAAATTAGAAAGATTGCATGCATCTAAAAAAATTCTATTTACATCTAGATTTTTTTAGAATGGAAAAAAATGGATAATAGAAATATCAGTTGCATGTTTGTAGAAATAAATTAGAAAAACATCTATCTAGAAATTAAAAAGATTCTATATGTGTCTAATTTTTAGATTTTACTTTATTATAAACTAATTATTGATGGATATATATTTTAAAAATATTTATGTAGTTTAAAGTTTAGATTTTAATTAATTTGTATGCAAATAGGAAAAAGAATAAATATTTTATATATATGTAGATTAATTTCTATTTTTAAAATTTACAAGTAAATGAGTACTTTATTCATTTAAAGTAAACAAGTTTTTAAGTAATATATTTTTATTTTAGAAATATATTAATCATAATGTTCATTTATTATTACTTATTTAATATACTTACTCTCAAATCTAAGACAATAGAAATGATATTTTATTAACTTTGAAATAGGGAAGTGTTAAGCAAGTTCGTTTACAAAAATACCAAAAATATATTTGGTCTTTGATCAAATTGGAGTTAATATTAGAAATATAAATATGATCATTAACAATTAAGCTAAATTCAATTCAAAACAATAATTACGCCGAGAGGCGTTCTATACAATGGCAGCACAAATGCCCAGCACAGGAATATGCCAAGATTCCTGTCAATAAAAAAGAATTGGGAGCAGTTACAAACTTTCAAATTAAATATTAAAAAAGAATTCCCGAAATAATAGCTGGCCAAATGGAGGCCGAAATAATAGGCTCGAAAAAGTAGGGCCCGAAAAAGTAGGACCCGAAAAAATAGGGCCCGAAAAAATAGGGGCGAAATAATTTCAATATGATTTTTTTTTTGTTAAATATAATTTTGCATGCACATTCATGCTTTTTTTTTGCGGGGAGTGGGGGAATTTGAAACAAATTTGTGGAATGTGAAGAGACGTCTGTTGGGGGATATGAGGAGCCTCTCAGAAGTTATAAAACCAAGGCTCCTCATTTCATTTTCATTTTATGTTTTTGCAGGAAGGAAGAGGTGGAGGTTATTGGAAGATTAGATTGGAGTTTTTGAATAGGAGTAAATTGAAGTTTCGGAGTAACATTTTTGCAGGTGAGATTTCTATTTTTTATTTACATTTTCATTTAGATTTAGATGTAGAAGTAAATTGAAATTCAAAATTAGTTATAATATTCTACTTTGATTTATATTTCAATTTTAATTAATTTCATTTAGATTTAGAATTCTGTTCATATGACCGAAATTGAGGCCACTGGAGGACCTGTGCAGAGTTTTTCGTGGAGATAAGCATGTGGGTACTGAATCAAGGCACATTAGGCCTCTTGGAGATGTAATTGCGGTGACTTCCATGGCTTTTTGAATCGAATAGGGCAATCTAAACAATCTCAGATCTGAAATTCTTTTTTTCCTTTTCAGCCGAAGACAGAACAAAGATTGCTTGCAAGAAATTTTGCAGAGTTTAAGATTTGATTGCTTATGGCCGACTATTCTTGGTAATTGATATTTCTATTGTATATTCCCGTGCCCAGCACGGGAAGTTTTAATCTATACAATTTATTTTGTGCATTTAGTGCACAAACTAAATAATGCATATGCAATCAATTTTTTTATCAATCTTTATGATAGCTTTTTTTTAAAAATAGAAAATAGAAATTATTCTTTTATGTATGTAGAAAAAAATTAGAAAGATTTTATGTATGTAAAAAATTAAAAGAATTCTATATACATCTAGATTTATTGAAAAGAATTCTATTTACATCTAGATATTTTGATTGAAATAACCATAATGTAAAAACAAAATATAAAATAGAAATGTTAATATATGTATGTAGAAAAAATTAGAAAGATTGCATGCATCTAAAAAAATTCTATTTACATATAGATTTTTTTAGAATGGAAAAAAATGGATAATAGAAATATCAGTTGCATGTTTGTAGAAATAAATTAGAAAAACATGTATCTAGAAATTAAAAAGATTTTATATGTGTCTAATTTTTAGATTTTACTTTATTCTAAACTAATTATTGATGGATATATATTTTAAAAATATTTATGTAGTTTAAAGTTTAGATTTTAATTAATTTGTATGCAAATAGGAAAAAGAATAAATATTTTATATATATGTAGATTAATTTCTATTTTTAAAATTTACAAGTAAATGAGTACTTTATTCATTTAAAGTAAACAAGTTTTTAAGTAATATATTTTTATTTTAGAAATATATTAATCATAATGTTCATTTATTATTACTTATTTAATATACTTACTCTCAAATCTAAGACAATAGAAATGATATTTTATTAACTTTGAAATAGGGAAGTGTTAAGCAAGTTCGTTTACAAAAATACCAAAAATATATTTGGTCTTTGATCAAATTGGAGTTAATATTAGAAATATAAATATGATCATTAACAATTAAGCTAAATTCAGTTCAAAACAATAATGTTATTTAAATTTAAATAATATTTTTTGAAAAGAATTCTATTTACATCTAGATATTTTGATTGAAATAACCATAATGTAAAAACAAAATATAAAATAGAAATGTTAATATATGTATGTAGAAAAAATTAGAAAGATTGCATGCATCTAAAAAAATTCTATTTACATCTAGATTTTTTTAGAATGGAAAAAAATGGATAATAGAAATATCAGTTGCATGTTTGTAGAAATAAATTAGAAAAACATGTATCTAGAAATTAAAAAGATTCTATATGTGTCTAATTTTTAGATTTTACTTTATTCTAAACTATTTATTGATGGATATATATTTTAAAAATATTTATGTAGTTTAAAGTTTAGATTTTAATTAATTTGTATGCAAATAGGAAAAAGAATAAATATTTTATATATATGTAGATTAATTTCTATTTTTAAAATTTACAAGTAAATGAGTACTTTATTCATTTAAAGTAAACAAGTTTTTAAGTAATATATTTTTATTTTAGAAATATATTAATCATAATGTTCATTAATTATTACTTATTTAATATACTTACTCTCAAATCTAAGACAATAGAAATGATATTTTATTAACTTTGAAATAGGGAAGTGTTAAGCAAGTTCGTTTACAAAAATACCAAAAATATATTTGGTCTTTGATCAAATTGGAGTTAATATTAGAAATATAAATATGATCATTAACAATTAAGCTAAATTCAATTCAAAACAATAATATTGTTTAAATTTAAATAAAATAAGCCATGTTTACTTTGAAACATCAAACAACTAATTAACTAATACAATAATTAAAATAAATGAATCTATTATGACATAGAAAAATATTTTCGAAGTATAATTTCTTTGCTTTTGAATCAATATGAGTTTTTTTTTCTACTTGAAAAGATAAACCATCCTAATTGTCATCCTTAGTTAACCCTAACAACAACCCCTACCTTAGCCCTAGCCCCAACAATGATGTACAATATAACTATAATCCAACATTAAACTATAATTATAGCACTAAAACATATCCCTATTGATATAACGAAAATCTCAATCCAAACCATAATCTAAACCAAAAACCTACACACTAATATTGGTTATAGTCCTAACCCTAAAATCTAACCCTTAACCATAATGTAAAAAAAAACTCCAAAATATTGATCAAAATCCTAAGCCTACCTATATGGATAACCATGATATTAAACTCTAAATCCAGTCCCAAGGTCCTAACCATGGTGTAAACCTATAACCGAACTCTTAAAAAATTTACTAATCCCTGATCCTAATCACATTCCCAACTTTAAACTTGAACCATAAACCATAGTTGTAACCATAATCATAAACTTACACAAAACCCTAACCCTAAAGGTACAATCATAAAATTAATCATAGCTTAGACCCTAATCCTAGCACAAACCACAATCATGACCAAATATAAATCTTCACCTTACCCCTAATCATAATTTCAATGTTAACCCTAATATTAGTTTCAATCCTACCATGATATGAACCCTAATATAGACTTCACCTTGATCCTCACCCTAATCTTAAGTCTAATTAAACCCTAACAAAAACCTAATCTAAATGATATATCTAACCATAACTCAAAACCTAACCCTAATCGTAGCTAGGATTCTAATACTCTGTCTACCCCTAACTCAAACTATAGCCCTAACTATACCTCAAACTCTAATCGTAACTCATATTCTAACCCTAAACCTAACCCTAACCTTGACCCTAACCCTAAGCCTAAGCCTAAGCCTAACCCTTTGTCTACCCCTATCTCTAACCCTAACCCTAACCCTAACCCTACCCCTAACTCTAACCCTAAATCTAACTCTTTTTGTAAATCTAACTCTACCATAATTAGACTCTAACCCTAACCCTAACTTTAATCCTAACTGAAACCCTAACTCTAACCTTAACCCTGACTCAATCCCCTTACCCTAACCTTAACATTGATATAACTTTCTCTATATATAACCCTAACTCTAAATATAAACCTAACCCTAACCCTAACCCTAACCCTAAATCTAACTCTAACCCTAACTGTAAGCGTAACCCTACCCCTACCCATAACTCTAACTGTAAATCTAACTCTACCATAATTGGATTTTAATTTTAACCCTAACCCTAACTCTAACCCTAACCTTGACTCAAAACTCTAACCCTAACCCTAACTCTAACATTAACCCAACTGTAAAATCAACTCTATTGGTAACTCAAACCCTAAAACTAACCCTAATTCTAACCCTAACTCTAACTCTAGCTCTAGCTCTAACCCTAACTCTAACCATAACTCAAACTCAAACCCTAAACCTAACCCTAATCCTAACCCAAATTATAATGCTCTGTCTACCCCTAACTCAAACTATAACCCTAACTCTAACTCAAACTCTAACCCTAACTCATACTCTAACCCTAACTCATACTCTAACCCTAAACCTGACCCTAGCCCTAACCCTAACCTAGAACCTTACCCTAACCCTAACCCTAACCCTATCTATAACCCTAATCCTAACCCTAACTATAATCTTAATCTTAACCCTAATTCTAATCCTATCTATAACTCTAATCCTAACCCTAACTCTAACCATAAATCTAACTCTACCATAATTAGAATCTAACCCTAACCCTAACCTTAACCCTAGCTCAAACCCTTACCCTAACTTTGTCCCTAACCATATATCTACGTATGACCATAACATTTTACATTACAATATCCCAAAAATTAAATATATATTTTTATCTAAATTAAACTCCTTATATTAAATTTAAAATAATATTTGACTCAAACCTTAACCGTAACCCTAACCTTAACCATGAGCATTACTCTAACCCTAACCTTAACCATAAACATAACTCTACAACTAACTCTAACCCTAATTCTAACTCTACCATAATTGGACTCTAATCCTATCCCTAACCCTAACTATAAGCATAACTCTATCCATAGCCTTAACCATGAGCATAACTCTAACGTTAGCCTTACTATAACCCTAACGCCAACCCTAATCATAACCATAACCATAACTCTAACCCTAACCTTAACCATGACCATAACATTAACCCTAACCTTAACCATAAACATTAATCTAAACCATAACCATAACTCTAACAATAACCATAACCATAACTCTATCCCTAACCTTAACCATAGCTCAAACCCTAACCCTAACTCCAACCCTAACTCTAATGCTAACCCTAACCCTAATTCTATCCCTAAGGTTAACATTAACTATAATGGTAACTTTGTCCCTAACCATATATCTATGTATGACTACAACATTTTACATTACAATATCCCAAAAATAAAAAATATATTTTTAATCTATATTAAACTCCTTATATTAAATTTTTAAAAATATTTTGAAGCATAATTTTATACTAACTTCATACAACTCTAATTAAAAATTAATTAACAATTTTATAGTAACCTTATCAAAATAAAAAATAAAAAGTAAATATTTTTCCTATTGCGCCGCGACTGCCACTAGCTATATATACCTCTATATATATTACGCCGAGAGTAATCGTTCTCGAGGTGCCTATTTTTATTTTCATTAATCCCAACTTCGATTAAAATAACTTTGGGATTAAATAAAAATAGGCGCCTCGAGAACGATTACTCTCGGCGTAATATATATAGAGGTATATATAGCTAGTTACGCCGAGAGGCGTTCTATACAATGGCAGCACAAATGCCCAGCACGGGAATATGCCAAGATTCTTTGTCAATAAAAAAGAATTGGGAGCAGTTACAAACTTCCAAATTAAATATTAAAAAAGAATTCCCGAAATAATAGCTGGCCGAAATAATAGGAAGCCAAATGGAGGCCGAAATAATAGGCTCGAAAAAGTAGGGCTCGAAAAAATAGGGCCGAAATAATTTCAATATGATTTTTCTTTTTGTTAAATATAATTTTGCATGCACATTCATGCTTTTTTTTTGCGAGGAGTGGGAGAATTTGAAACAAATTCATGGAATGTGAAGAGACGTCTGTTGGGGGATATGAGGAGCCTCTCAGAAGTTATAAAACCAAGGCTCCTCATTTCATTTTCATTTTATGTTTTTGCAGGAAGGAAGAGGTGGAGGTTATTGGAGGATTAGATTGGAGTTTTTGAATAGGAGTAAATTGAAGTTTTGGAGTAACATTTTTGCAGGTGAGACTTCTATTTTGGATTTCAATCCCAAATTAGAACAACTTATTTGAATTTCTGGAGGACCTGTGCAGAGTTTTCTGTGGAGATAAGCATGTGGGTACCGAATCAAGGCACATTAGGCCTCTTGGAGATGTAATTGCGGTGACTTCCATGGCTTTTTGAATCGAATAGAGCAATCTAAACAATCTCAGATCTGAAATTCTTTTTTTCCTTTTCAGCCGAAGACAGAACAAAGATTGCTTGCAAGAAATTTTGCAGAGTTTAAGATTTGATTGCTTATGGCCGACTATTCTTGGTAACTGATATTTCTATTGTATATTCCCGTGCCCAGCACGGGAAGTTTTAATCTATACAATTTATTTTGTGCATTTAGTGCACAAACTAAAGAATGCATATGCAATCAATTTTTTTATCAATCTTTATGATAGCTTTTTTTTTAAAAATAGAAAATAGAAATTATTCTTTTATGTAAGTAGAAAAAAATTAGAAAGATTTTATGTATGTAAAAAATTAAAAGAATTCTATATACATCTAGATTTATTGAAAAGAATTCTATTTACATCTAGATATTTTGATTGAAATAACCATAATGTAAAAACAAAATATAAAATAGAAATGTTAATATATGTATGTAGAAAAAATTAGAAAGATTGCATGCATCTAAAAAAATTCTATTTACATCTAGATTTTTTTAGAATGGAAAAAAATGGATAATAGAAATATCAGTTGCATGTTTGTAGAAATAAATTAGAAAAACATGTATCTAGAAATTAAAAAGATTCTATATGTGTCTAATTTTTAGATTTTACTTTATTATAAACTAATTATTGATGGATATATATTTTAAAAATATTTATGTAGTTTAAAGTTTAGATTTTAATTAATTTGTATGCAAATAGGAAAAAGAATAAATATTTTATATCTATGTAGATTAATTTCTATTTTAAAAATTTACAAGTAAATGAGTACTTTATTCATTTAAAGTAAACAAGTTTTTAAGTAATATATTTTTATTTTAGAAATATATTAATCATAATGTTCATTTATTATTACTTATTTAATATACTTACTCTCAAATCTAAGACAATAGAAATGATATTTTATTAACTTTGAAATAGGGAAGTGTTAAGCAAGTTCGTTTACAAAAATACCAAAAATATATTTGGTCTTTGATCAAATTGGAGTTAATATTAGAAATATAAATATGATCATTAACAATTAAGCTAAATTCAATTCAAAACAATAATGTTATTTAAATTTAAATAAATTTTTTTGAAAAGAATTCTATTTACATCTACATATTAATTAAGCTAAATTCAGTTCAAAACAATAATGTTATTTAAATTTAAATAAATTTTTTTGAAAAGAATTCTATTTACATCTACATATTTTGATTGAAATAACCATAATGTAAAAACAAAATATAAAATAGAAATGTTAATATATGTATGTAGAAAAAATTAGAAAGATTGCATGCATCTAAAAAAATTCTATTTACATCTAGATTTTTTTAGAATGGAAAAAAATGGATAATAGAAATATCAGTTGCATGTTTGTAGAAATAAATTAGAAAAACATATATATAGAAATTAAAAAGATTGTATATGTGTCTAATTTTTAGATTTTACTTTATTCTAAACTATTTATTGATGGATATATATTTTAAAAATATTTATGTAGTTTAAAGTTTAGATTTTAATTAATTTGTATGCAAATAGGAAAAAGAATAAATATTTTATATATATGTAGATTAATTTCTATTTTAAAAATTTACAAGTAAATAAGTACTTTATTCATTTAAAGTAAACAAGTTTTTAAGTAATATATTTTTATTTTAGAAATATATTAATCATAATGTTCATTTATTATTACTTATTTAATATACTTACTCTCAAATCTAAGACAATAGAAATGATATTTTATTAACTTTGAAATAGGGAAGTGTTAAGCAAGTTCGTTTACAAAAATACCAAAAATATATTTGGTCTTTGATCAAATTGGAGTTAATATTAGAAATATAAATATGATCATTAACAATTAAGCTAAATTCAATTCAAAACAATAATATTATTTAAATTTAAATAAAATAAGCCATGTTTACTTTGAAACATCAAACAACTAATTAACTAATACAATAATTAAAATAAATGAATCTATTATGACATAGAAAAATATTTTCGAAGTATAATTTCTTTGTTTTTGAATCAATATGAGTTTTTTTTTCTACTTGAAAAGATAAACCATCCTAATTGTCATCCTTAGTTAACCCTAACAACAACCCCTACCTTAGCCCTAGCCCCAACAATGATGTACAATATAACTATAATCCAACATTAAACTATAATTATAGCACTAAAACATATCCCTATTGATATAACGAAAATCTCAGTCCAAACCATAATCTAAACCAAAAACGTACACACTAATATTGGTTATAGTCCTAACCCTAAAATCTAACCCTTAACCATAATGTAAAAAAAAACTCCAAAATATTGATCAAAATCCTAAACCTACCTATATGGATAACCATGATATTAAACTCTAAATCCAGTCCCAAGGTCCTAACCATGGTGTAAACCTATAACCGAACTCTTAAAAAATTTACTAATCCCTGATCCTAATCACATTCCCAACTTTAAACTTGAACCATAAACCATAGTTGTAACCATAATCATAAACTTAAACAAAACCCTAACCCTAAAGGTACAATCATAAAATTAATCATAGCTTAGACCCTAATCCTAGCACAAACCACAATCATGACCAAATATAAATCTTCACCTTACCCCTAATCATAATTTCAATGTTAACCCTAACATTAGTTTCAATCCTACCATGATATGAACCCTAATATAGACTTCACCTTGATCCTCACCCTAATCTTAAGTCTAATTAAACCCTGACTAAAACCTAATCTAAATGATATATCTAACTATAATCCTAACTGTAATTATCATACAACCCAATGCTAACCCTCATGTATATTTAATCCCTAATCTTAACTCTAAATATTCTATAAACTCTAGAATTGACCTTGATTCTAACCATAACCCTAAAATCTAAATTGTAACCATAGCACGAAAGGTGGGGACCCTCGCTACATGGCACAATTCTGGGTCTTGGAGCCTTGCGAAAGCACTACAGAGTGAGGAAATGTCATAAAGGTGACATGTAGTAGCATGATGCAATTTTGGGCTTTAGAGCATTGCAGAAACAATGCAGCTTAAGGAGGCGCTAGAATGGAGACTCATGGAAAGAAGAGGAAAGACATTCATGTCGCTGGCAAAAAACTATGAAAAGAGATAACATGATGTCTTAACCTCCCACAAAAAATGCAAGGTTGATCCCAAGGGGGAATTTGGTTTCCCCAAAAATGAATGATGGTCATCGATGAAGGTCTTCATCTCGAAATAGACGGCATAGATGCATCGTGAATCCTCACCAATGAAGGATTAAGTCGCAACCGTCGATGTAGATTCTCCCCTCAAAAAGGATGACTGAGATGCAACGAGGAAACTCCTCCTAATGAAGGATTAAGTCACATTCGTCGATCAAGATTGGCTTTATTTCCAATGGATGACTAAGATGTAGTGAAGAGATTCCTCCCAACAAACGAAGCAGATAGCACAAAAGGTGTGAACCCCCTCCATGTGGCACAATTTTGGGTCTTAAAGACTCATGAAAGCATTGTGGAGTGAGGAAATGTTGGAAAGGCAATGCGTGGTAGCATGATGCAATTTTGGGCTTCAGAGAATTGAAGAAACAATGTAGAATGACGATGCATCAGAATGGAGATGCATGGCAGCATCTTGTGCAATTCTAGGCTTTAGAGTGTTTCGAAGACACTAGCATATAAAGAAACGTTAGAATGGGAATGCATGGCAACATCTTGCACTTTTGGGAAGATGGGAAGATAGCTCGCGAAGAAATAAGAGTTATCGAATCTCGCAGCATGAATCAACCCGACCAAGAAAAAATGATCCAGCGTGGTCAATGAAGAAACCGAGCCAACCCAAAATGTTAGCCGCCAACTTTAGCGATGTTAACCCTCTGCAAAGAACCTATCGCATTTAAGGTCTCTTAGATCAGACATCAGTGATGGGTTGAATAGGGGGAAAAAATAGCACACAATGCCCTCCTAAATGAAATTCTAAATGTAACACTAATAACCACAGTCCTACTTCTTTCCCTAACCTTATCCATGAGCGTGGGAATATACATATTATTATATAGGGCACCTTATATAATAATAAATATAATCTAAAATCCCAACCCTTACTCCCCTCCTAACTATAACTGTGACCATAAGAAAACTTCTAAATATAACCCTTCCTCTAACTCTAACCCTAACCCTAACCCTAACCCTAACTATAATTGTAACCCTATCCCTACCACTAACTGTAACCCTGAATCTAACTCTACCATAATTGGACTTTAACCCTAACTATAACTATAACCCTAAACCTAACTCTAACCTTAACCGTAACCATAACCGTAACCCAAAACCTAACCCTAATCGTAGCTAGGATTCTAATACTCTGTCTACCCCTAACTCAAACTATAGCCCTAACTATACCTCAAACTCTAACCGTAACTCATATTCTAACCCTAAACCTAACCCTAACCTTGACCCTAACCCTAACCCTAACCCTAAGCCTAACCCTTTGTCTACCCCTATCTCTAACCCTAACCCTAACCCTAACCCTACCCCTAACTCTAACACTAAATCTAACTCTTTCTGTAAATCTAACTCTACCATAATTAGACTCTAACCCTAACCCTAACTTTAATCTTGACTGAAACCCTAACCCTAACCCTAACTCTAACCTTAACCCTGACTCAATCCCCTTACCCTAACCTTAACATTGATATAACTCTCTCTATATATAACCCTAACTCTAAATATAAACCTAACCCTAACCCTAACCCTAACCCTAAATCTACCTCTAACCCTAACTGTAAGCGTAACCCTACCCCTACCCATAACTCTAACTGTAAATCTAACTCTACCATAATTGGATTTTAATTTTAACCATAACCCTAACTCTAACCCTAATTCTAACTCTACCATAATTGGACTCTAATCCTATCCCTAACCCTAACTATAAGCATAACTCTAACCCTAGCCTTAACCATGAGCATAACTCTAACGTTAGCCTTACTATAACCCTAACACTAACCCTAATCATAACCATAACCATAACTCTAACCCTAACCTTAACCATGACCATAACATTAACCCTAACCTTAACCATAAACATAACTCTAATCTAAACCATAACCATAACTCTAACAATAACCATAACCATAACTCTATCCCTAACCTTAACCATAGCTCAAACCCTAACCCTAACTCCAACCCTAACTCTAATGCTAACCCTAACCCTAATTCTATCCCTAAGGTTAACATTAACTATAATGGTAACTTTGTCCCTAACCATATATCTATGTATGACTACAACATTTTACATTACAATATCCCAAAAATAAAAAATATATTTTTAATCTATATTAAACTCCTTATATTAAATTTTTAAAAATATTTTGAAGCATAATTTTATACTAACTTCATACAACTCTAATTAAAAATTAATTAACAATTTTATAGTAACCTTATCAAAATAAAAAATAAAAAGTAAATATTTTTCCTATTGCGCCGCGACTGCCACTAGCTATATATACCTCTATATATATTACGCCGAGAGTAATCGTTCTCGAGGTGCCTATTTTTATTTTCATTAATCCCAACTTCGATTAAAATAACTTTGGGATTAAATAAAAATAGGCGCCTCGAGAACGATTACTCTCGGCGTAATATATATAGAGGTATATATAGCTAGTTTACCTATTTTTCCTCAATTTTATATTTTTTTTCTCTTCAATTTTGCTATCTCTATGTTTTGACTCTCTCTTTTAAATTAGTATTTAGAAAATTCCACCACAATCTACCCACAAAAGTTTCAAACAAATAATAATTTGCTAAAACGACATTACTATAGAAATATCATTAGATTTAAATTTTTTAATTTCTAAATTAAAACTAAAATTTTACTTCATATGAAATTTTAGTCTAAGAGGCTCTAGGCTAATCGGATACTTGTGGATCACCTCCATCAAAAAATAAATATAATTATAATAGATTTATAAATTTATAAATAAAATTCATCATTATAATTGACACATTCTAATCCACAAACCAAATAGAAACTACATTGAAAACAAATCTCGTCAACAAATAGAAACTAAATTGACAACAAATCTAGTCAATTAAAATATATAAAATCCTTAATTTATTACCACATTTTGAAAAAACATACCACTTAAACACTAATCATTTATCATTTAATATAGTTACTTTTTATTTATATCCTTATCTAAAATGAAAGAACTATATTGAATCATTGACACAAATTTTTGACCAACTTTCAAATATACCTATCACTTAAAAACTAATTATTTAGTTAAATAAATACTTATGATTTCATTTAGTTGCACTTACTTTTTATATCCTTGTCAAAATGAAAACCTATTTTAAACTATTGACAAAAATACCTTATGATTATGTCCCAAGCTAAAACATCCCGTAATTATAAACCAAGACGGGAAAGAGGAAACACTCGATGATGCATTCCGTCCGAGAGCCTTTCAACTGAACAACCTCTGTAGCCTGAGCAACAAACTCTTAACGATTTGGGTACGTCTCTGTTCCAAATTCAACATTGCTGAAACATGGCAAGCATGCTCCTTAATTGGTTGCAGAAACATACTCTTTCTCTTTGGTTGCAGAAACAAATTCTTTCTCTTTCTCTGTAAATTCAATCCTCTGACCGCCATGAAGAAAAATGAAGCTTCTAGGTGGGCCATGAAAACCCCCTTGGTAGGTGAATTGGGTTTGGATGGTAATGGTAGGACTACCAAATATTCTTCTCCTTCTCTCGCTTCCCCTAACCTCCACGGTCTCCTCCATTGTTTACCGCTGCAACTTTTAATTAACTTTCACGCTTTCCTGAATGGAATGAATATATTAATATAATTGCCTATGATTGACAAAGCAGGATGTTCTTTTGCTTTAAAAAATGGTATGTTGTCCTTTGGTGGCCTGTTTCGTTGCGTTTGTTGGAATATAGGCAGATTTGGTATTTTTTTCTTTCGAAAAAACTAATCTACAGTGAACCACTGTGTTACAGAATCTGAAATCTGGGATTGTTCTTGGTAATCGGATGATGGCGACGATGCTGATGTGTTAGTAACAGGGGAACTGCAGATATTTTTTGGGGATTTTGATAAGGGAGGGAAGATGGGAAAATGGCAGTGGGCAAGGCAAAGGCAATGCTTTGCGTGGGTGATTCTTTTGGGGCTGGCAAGCATTGTTGGTATTCTTCACACGGAGATCATACCTAGTGCGCGGCCATTGTTGCCTCTGAGAACAATACAAGCCCATCTTTATAACTATGTTCGTGGTGAATCGGTGAACAATAATAGGATTGCCATCTGTCTGGTGGGAGGAGCTAGGAAGTTTGAGTTAACGGGCCCTTCTCTGCTCAAATATGTGGTGAACACATACAATAATTCCGATATATTTCTCCATGCCCCTTTCGACAAGGACTCTTACAAATTTGGTCTTCTTAATCAGGCGTCCTCTCCTCTGGCAGCAGTGCGCATATTTCCCCAGGAGAAGATAAATGAAACCTCACTGCAGGCCCAGGTTTTCACATCCTCCGGCTCACCCAACGGGTTGCAGGTATTTCTACTTTCCTTCTCTTTTTGTTATTGTGGTATGCCTATTTTTAAACTTTGATCCAATTAGTAAACAATCCCCGTTATTTTAGGCATATTTCCTCTATATTTTAGCTTTGAGGGCGGAGGAAACCGATTCGGCTGTTTTTCAATCCTCTCGGAGGAAGCCTTTGTTGATCGCTTCTTCTTGGCCATTTCTGCCTCAAATCCTCTCATAACGTTGACCTAAATTTAATCATCATTGGTTCCAAATTTTAACATGGGCCTATTATTTTCTCTGCCCAGGATATTGCTCTGTCGAATGGATAGCTAAATTATTCAGGGGCATAATGCCTAGTAATAGAGGCAGCCTTGATCAATAAGAACCCTAATCAACCGTAGCATTTCTTTAACAGTTATTTTGCGAAGCTTCGTGTCTTTGTTCAATACCAGAGTTATTGGCATGCCAGGAATAATTGACACCTGAATTATCTGCCAAGTTCTTACCCTGTGAACAAGTTCAGTGCTATAGAGCGACTGGCACCATTTTTAGCAGTCTTTCACTTTTTTCTGCTTTTAAAAAAATCATGCTAATAGGTGCTTGTATTAGAGTGACTACATTCATCGTGGCAAGCTTATAGGTCTTTCTTGCTCTAATTGCTTCCAGGGACTATTGCAATATTTCCACTTGGTTGAAGGATGCTTGACAATGATAAAGTCATACCAGACCAAACACAACATAAGATACGATTGGATTGTCAGAACCAGAGTAGATGGATACTGGAATGGACCCCTTCCGCCTGCTCAAAGCTATTCAAAAAACAAGTATATTGTGCCACCAGGTTCTCAATTTGGCGGACTTAATGACAGACTTGGAATTGGTGATATGAAAACTAGTGAAGTTGCACTCTCAAGGATGAGTCTAATACGAATTCTGTATGACAATAACTACAGAAATCTGAATTCAGAGACTGCTTTCAAGCATCAATTAGATGTGAAAGGTGTGGGATATATGTTCAGAAATTTTCCCTTTTGCATTTTAAGTGAGAGAAAGTACGAATGGCCTCCTTCTAGATGGGGGGTTCCTGTGGCTTCACTTTCAAGTAAAGGAGATTTAAATGGAGCCAAATGTAGACCATGTACACCCGCATCAAGAGGAGTAGATTCAGTGAATATCATTGGGTATTTGATAAAGTCATGGAGTTGGATTTTAAGTACACCGGGGTTAGAGCTTTGCGATGCTCATGAAAGTTGGGAAGAAAATTGGGAACAGATATTTGACAAGGTGGCTGGTCCTGAATTCTCTGCTCTTAGAAAGAAGGTTAAAAACCGTAGTCTAGCTGATTGCATCAGAGATTTTGAAGCCATGAAACAGAAGACAGTTGAATGGGATGCTCCACCGTCGGAAACCATTTGCAAGAAAGCTTTTCAGCAATCACGTTGATTGAAAATGAGGTTGTTACGTGATTACTCTGAGTAAAACGCCGTGCAAAGAATCAAGAGCCATCTGTATGTTGAACACATCACAGCAGACTGACAGCCTTTATGAAAAAATTGTATAGTAGTATCCTAACAACACCTGACTTATTCAATCAAGGGCAGCCTGCTTTTTTCTTATTCAGTTCGGATAGAACAGGAGTTGTATTGGAAGATGTTCTGAATATAGATGATATTGGGGATATGTTTTTAGAGTTTCATTAAAAAAATTGGGATCTTCTGTAGCCTGAAGTTTTCAGGCAAACGCCATGTATCTTATTAAATTCCATAAGCTTCCACAATCCATAAGTATGTTTGCAATGTTTCTGGATTCAATTGTGCATCAAATTTTGGTATCAATGTTTTGGATCACACTCCACTATTGTGCTCTCTATCATCCTGAGGATAGATCACGGAATCTGATCCGAAAACATTGATGCAAAAATTTGATACACAATCGAATCCAGAAACATTGCAAACACACCATGTATCTTGTTTAGAGAGGAAGCTAATCTAATCCATATGGTTAAATTTTAGAACTTTATTTTTCCTTCAAACGTGTATTCTTTTTATTGTATAAGAATCAGACTATTCATTTAATCTCTATCTCTTGGTGGACATGAATGTCTAGAAGGATGACAAATATACATGCAAGGTCTGTCATGTGTAACATCTGAACATATGAAGGCAGGAGAAGAACCTTCTTTACTCACACTTACCCCAAGCTATCTTTCAGGTTTCATTCGTATGCCTTTTATAGTTTGTAAGTTTTAAATTTTGAAGCATACAACTTCATGTGGCATGGACACTTGCATTGCATCTCTGCAACAACCATACTTGTTTGTTCAGCTGGGCAATTGAAAATAAATGCTTTGTGCAGTTTTAGATTGTGAGTTATAATTTCTGGATTTGATTGTGTATATTTTTGGTTCTTCTTGTTCTCTTACATCCTGATGATGGATCATGCAGTATGATCCGAAACGTTGATGATAAAAAACTATACACAATCAAATCCAGAAATTATAACTCATTTTTATGGATTCTGGAAATCTTATAGATCTGAGTTTTAGATTGTGTTTCATCATTTTACAGCTTGGGTCTAAAGTTGTTTTTTTCAATCTGGAAAGGGACCTAGTGAAAATTTGGAGCTAATTTAGTCTAAATGGTGTTTTGAGAGTGATGGAGTTGTCAATGCAGTTTATATTATTTTTTGTGCTCTTTTTTATCATAGTACATACACACTAGCATTTACACAGACATGCAAGTGCAGACAGCTCCTCCTTAATGCTTCTAAATAGCATATAATGCTCATCTCAGGTACAGTTGGCGCTCTTTAAGATATTCCGTTAGACTGGTCAGATTTTCTTGTAAATTAGTATCTGTCCAACTCTTCCATTTATTACACTGAAGACTGTTGTAATCAAGTAATCATAACTCTTGAAATGTTTTCATTAATGGGCACATGAATATAATTTCCAGTAGCAAGAACGTTGAGATTTACATCACAAATTGATATTATAAAATAAGGGCTTAATTGGCAACCGCAATACATCATTATTGGTAGATACTTAAATTTGAAAGGATCTTGAATTTATGCCTTAATTAGAAAAAATTTCTTAGTTGTCAATTCGTGAAACAAATCTGATTTGGGCATGTGAATCAGATCGTTTGTATATATATACTAAAAAATGAGAGAAATATACATACTTCTAAAACTAAATCATTTCATAGTATGAATCTATGATTCTTGTATGGATCTATGAATCTAGTATACTTGATAATTGATTTATTTTCACAATTATAAAGAAAATCAACACATTCACATTGAATTGTTAAATTACAAAATGAAATTATGATCCTTGAGGATCTGGGCAGGATACTTGATTCTGCTTGACTGGATCCTTGATTCTGCCTGTGGGTTTTCATTTCTTGAGAACTCATCTCACAAATCATGAAATCATATTCAATATTCAGATTATCAAGCATCAAGGATCCCACAAGAAGAATCAAGGATCCTGCCCGGATCCTCAAGGATCGCTCAGCAGAATCAAGGATCCTGCTCAGATCCAAACATGAATCTGGATCCAGATCGGATCCAGATCTGGGCTGTCTAGGACTAATCCGGCAACTAAGAGAAAAATAAAAGTATCTGGCCTCTATGGGAAGAGGCAAGCAGAAAAAAATTGCGAAGATGCATAGAAAACCTTACGAAACTTGGTTTGGAAAATGAGTTTGTCTCTTGTTATAACACAAACGAGTTTCAAATTATCAGAAGTGTCTTCCCAGCTCATTACTGTTGAAATCACAAGTAGTAAATTATTTCAATTTGAGAATATTGAATATGATTTCATGATTTGTAAGACGAGTTCTCGAGAAATGAAAACGAGAAAGCATAATTTTATATATCTGTATTTCAACTGGTTCATAACAATTTAAAAAAAAATTAGTTCCAAGTAAGTCTGGAAATACATTTCAACATCCTCCCCTTCGGACAATTAAAAAAAGGCTTACTGTTAGTTCTTATGTAAATAAATAGCATCAGAAACATTTGCATTTTAATTCAATATATGCTCCATACATCATAATTCAAAACATGCTTCATACGATGAAAAATCATATGTATGCGATCAATTTGTTTCTAAATCTTCATCATTCGGATGGTAAACCTAAAATCTTGATGTAAAAAATCATGTGTATGCGGTCAATTTCTTTCTACAGTTCTATTATCCTAATGATGAATCATTGAATATGATCTAAAATCTTAATGTAAACAAGATTTACATAATTGAATCCAAAAGTACAACACACTAACTATATAATTCAATTTTAACCACATCCTATGTCATATAACAGTTATAAGAGTTTGCACATTGCTTATGAAAAACTATATATAACTACAATATTGACGTCTAAAGAGTAATTTCCCATAAAATCTGTATGTAACTACAATATTGACGTCTAGAGAGTCATTTCTCATAAAATTTACACATGAGGAGATTTGAATTAAAAGGATTCAGTGAATAAACCTAAACGACAGACAAGTTCAACCATAGTTCTACAGAGTTCTGTGATAGAGGGTGTGGCGATGGGGAGGGGGGACTAAAATAAAGTGAGGTAGCAGCAGGGGGATTATGCTGATATGCGAATTGGGGTGAATTGAAATCTTCAAGACAAGGCGGATTAATTTTTCACAAAGTTAAAAGGTTGCAATTAGTATGTATGACATGTGCTATATTGCAAACAAGGCAAACTAGTTTTCACAAATTTAAAGATAGCAATTAGCATGTATGATATGTATAGTACCACAAACAATTCAACAGGCTGGCAGAGGCGTGGGAGGTAGCAGAGGTGGCAAAAGTGGCAGAGGTGGTGATTTTGTGGGAGAATGTGTGGGAGATTGTGTCTCCAAATCCCAAGACTTGGAAACAGGGGACATGTGGTTTTTTTCTTAGGGGGCTTATCCCAATGGGACACGCTGATCTCAACCCCTCCCTCGGACTGGAGCAAGAGAATGTTTTCTTCCAATATGAATTGGTTGTTGACGATAGATTGGAACAGGTTACAACGACGGAAATATCAATTATTAAAAACATTTATTGCAAAATACAGTGGAGTCTGAATGCCCATCTTCAGCTCTATACTCCATTCATTGCCATTCATTCCTGCATTGAATGTTGTCCACTGGGTGCCTGGTGCAAACAGTTCTGAAATGCAGAATGACACTACACCCTGTTTAAACAGTTCTGAAATGCACAATGACACTATGTACTATCTATTATTGTGATGGTGTTTCCCAATGATGTGCACTATTGTAAATGAAAATGATCTTTTCTTATGCTTACTCTAGGGTAAACAGATGAAATGGGCATAGCTCAGCACAAATCAGCACAAATCAACTTAAGCTAAGATTAGATATTGATCTTATTGTTTCTTTAGTACTTTTCATTTGATGATGGATTACAGAGTTCGGTTTGAAATATTAATACAAAAATATCACACACAATCAATCAATCCCAGAAACTACATCAATCTAAATTAGTCATATTTTTAGAAAAGTTACGCAATGATTAAGGCTACTTTAGAACTGATGTGGATGGATATGTTTGATGTAGCGCAAATTATAATACTCTAGTTAAAAAAGAAGGAAAGTTGGATATGCCCCGTCTCAGATTTTGCATAGAATTGGGACTGTGCTTGGATCAAGTCCAGAGATATGGATCACTTCCACGGGTGTGGATTTGAATTGTGGCCCATGAATCTGATATGGTAATTTTGTACCTCTGCTCTCCAGTTTGTCATGAAGTCTACTTCACATGCAGTGTTAACAGAGTCTGGTGTTCGTAAAATATGAAAAATATTGATGACACATTACTTGCTTGGTTCATGACAGGAAAGAAATGGGTAGTGGTCTTTGAATTTTGAGTTTAATTTGTTAAATTTTAGAGTTAGTTCTTTGGGCATGTCCTTCACTAATAGACTCGGGATAAGGGAATGGTAATCCTAATACTCCAAATGAATAATATTCAAATATAGTAGAGCAAGTTTGAAATTCACAGTATTTTATATAGAAATGAATGGGAGGTCAAATATATGAGAGTGATAGGTGAAGAAATGGGGAATGAATCTAATTCCAGTCAAGATTGTACTTTTTATATTTGATTCTATTATTATTATGTCATTACTTTAAAATCGGTCAAAAACTAAATTGAAATTGAAATTGACGGTAGTGTGTAATTTTTTGCACTATTACATTATTCCCCCCCCCGGTACATGTGAATTATATAATGAACAAAAACTTCGAAGTAAATGATCAACAATAATAGAAATTTTGTTAGATTTGTGGTTGTTATTCTTTTTATGAAATATTGTATGATTTATTTTTTATTAATATCAAGTTTTATAGAAATTATTCAAAAAAGATATTCACACGTAAAAGGTTATCAATGTCTATAGAAAACAAGGGACTCCTTAGATTTCATATAGTGCGTACATCTTATGATGTGTGTTTCATAGTATCCTACAAAAATGTAAGTAGAATTAATCAAAATTGTTAAATACATTCTACTACCAATGATAATAAGGTGTGGGTAATATGATGACATAACATATCAAGAGGTACCATGTCATGTGGTAATGATCTATTGAAGACATGATGCTGAATATCTAAGCACCTACAACTATTGACAGTCTCAAGGTTCATTTATTGAATTGTTAGTCATTATCACTTCACAAGCATAAGAGAGAGATTAGGCACAAAGTTGTAGAACTACTCATTGAAACTTCAAAAACTCAAGGGAAGAAAGAGATAGAATCAAGCCATCCACATATAATCTTGATTTATTTCACTAATAGATTGTATTCATGAGAGAATAGTATATTGCAATCATATATTGCGAATAAGAGGTTCAATTGTCAACATGCAAATAGAAAAACATTTAGATGGGAAGTAATGTTAGCATGAACGTTGATGGTATTCCTATGGGGGAGTATCCTAGCAGTGTTGGAGACATGATTTGAAGATTGTCTATTGCGTTCATGATAGAGTTTGTCATTGATGTCAACGTACTAGTTAATATGTGAAGATTGACAGAGCAACATGTAGAGTTTGACACTATTGTGCGGTTCGAGGATTGAAGATCAACTTATGTGTACTTGGGAGAATATTTTAGAGTATGTCTAGATGCTAAAATTAAGAGCATGTACCAAAATATGAAGACTGGACAGAGTTATGATGGATTTAGTGAAGGCAACATTAAGACAATTTGTGGAAAGTAGGTATTGTTGTTTGAATTGTATCTCTTAAAATAGATGGAATCTAGCTAAGTGGACTTGGAAAGAGGTAGAAGACATTTTGAGGAAGTTGAGGTTAATCACACACATTCAGATGATAAGCTAGTAAAGAGTTATGAAGATTGTGAGCTAACATATTGCTTGTAATTTTGAAAATGATGTAATATTGTAATGTAATATCTTAGGTTGGTCCTATATTATTATTGTAAATTGGGAAAGCCTTAAGACCGACTCAATAATCAATTCTAGGACTTAGTATAAAGGATGGATGATTTCCTTAGTTGTGTTGTGGTTCTCACAATGCATGCCCCATTCTAGTCTCAAAATGGGAATCCCCTCTTTTGAACTCAAAATGGGGATCCCCTCTTTTGAACCATGAGATCCCTTTCAGAGCACCTAGTTAGGCACCTCTATGGATCCAGTCAGGAAAGTATGAGCACTACCAGGAATTTTTTTTTCTGCTTCAAAGGTTAAAGGAGTGCACCTATGCACCTACACACCATGTGCACATGCGTACTCACCTCCAACCCTAGAGGCATAGGGGCACACCCTCCTGAGCCTCCCCCTATAAATAAGACCCCCACCCCTTACTATTCACTCGTTCATCTCTCTGACTCCAAAAACCACGCCTTTGCACCCCTCCAACCTCTGCATCTCCACAAGAGTGCACCACCACACCTGCTCCTTTGCTAAGGTAAAACAAGAAAGAAGGTGCACACAAGTGCACATGTGCATGTGCACACCCTCACATTAAGTGCACAATGCACAAAGACAAGTAGAGGCCAACCTTACACAAGTAAAGTGTGCATGTGCGCTACGTGCGCTATGCACACACTTATATTCACTACATTGTGTAACCCTTGGAAGGCTTGCATTGTGCACCTTGTGCACACTATGTGCATATGCACATTTCAGGCACTATTAGGGGCTTTTGGTCATTTTCATCTATTTTTACCAGTTTTCTACCAGTTAAGTCACCTTTTTGAGATCGTATTAGTTTTTCATAGTTAATAATACTGATATTTCTCTTTTGTGCAGATAAAATGGCATCATCTTCATCCTCTATGTCTGCAAAGATTGCACCTAAACCAATTGCATTCAAATATCAAGGAGCGCCCAAGAAATTCAAATTTGGAGACAAGCACTTAGAAATTCGAGACAAAGAATTAGGGCATATCGATTGGAATGCCTTTCTACTACTATGCAACAAGCCAAATGAGAGATCAACTATGGTATCAACGTTGATTAGGAGCAAACTAGTGAACATGACCTCTCATCCGGTATCAGTCCAGTCATCGGAGTTAATTATGACTCTAACACACCACTATGTACCGTATGAGAAAGTTGTTAAAAGTGTGACCAGGGAAATCATCTTAGACATCAAGCCTCAAAATATTGAGAAGGTCTTCCATATACCATGGGGAGATCAATACTTATAGATCTCTAATGACATGGTGGATATGTAGTACAGAGAAAATGAGTCCGAAGAAAAAGAACTAGTACAAGGAAAGTACCTCATTGACATGACACCATTGAACCAAAGAAATTGAAAGGTTGATATGACCTAAGGTTACATGATAGATGACATTGGATACTCTATAGTCTTCTTGAGTAGAGCCATGGGCCTCCTTGCAACTGGTCACTTAGAAACATAGATGGTGCGCTTCATAGAGACTATTAGAATGAGGAAGGTGCCTATTGATTGGGCTATCACCCTTAGCGACAATCTAGATGAGAAACTAATTTTAGTGAAGAGTGATCCCCTCTTCTACATGACCTCCTACATTGTATATCTCCTAGCGACAAGACCAACATATTACCTAGGGTTGGTTAGGAAGGGAAGTATGCAAGATGCAAACGCCTAGTCATACATAGTTTATTCTCAACTTGTCAAGAAGAATCTCCCCTTCAAGAGTCTTGAATATAGGTTGGTCAATGATGGATTCATATTTTCCATCATTCAATTTATAGGAGACTATGTCAAGAGAATGTTAGTAGAAGCAACAAAACAAATAACACAATTTGGAGCTTATTTCATCTAGTTTAACACATTTTCTTATATCTAGGTAGCTGGTATCCTCCTATACCTGAAAAGCTCCCACAATACCCATTAGATAGACTACTGCTATTAGAGATAGCAAGGCAATTGGCCTCTTCTTAGGATAGGGTGAGAAAGTAACATACGAAGACATGGGTCTGGTCGATCACTATTGGGGCTTTTGAGGTCAAACAGAAGTAGGACATTACTACTTTTGACTCAAAATGATACCAGTATCCTCTAGAGGATTATTAATCACCTCACCTATACTTTGAAAACATTGGAATGGTACAATAGTCCAGATTAGGGACTATTGTAGAATGAGTCTACAACTTGTAGAAAAGATTCCTAACTTAGAAATACCCCTCAAAGAATGGAATAAAGATGCCCCTCAAGTGTTGGATCCCTTATACAATAGGGATAAGATATACGAGCAGCCCATCATGAATGCAAAAATTAGGTGAGAAAAGAATGATGATATTCATCATAGGGCTCAACATGTTATAGAGTTAACAAGGGAATGGGTTAGGAAACCTTTTCATTTGGACCCAATTCCTCAAGCCATTGCTCGACCCAAGAAAGGAAAAGGAACAAAGGTCACAGTTCCTACATACCCTACTAAGTCATTGGTAAGGCCAAAAACGGTGCATCATCATGAATGAAAGGTAGAATATTTGCAAACAAAAAGGGTGAAGAGCAAGAAGAGAAAGAGGGTCACTCGAGTAAGAGACCAACAAGAGAAAATCCAAGTAGAGCCAACCACACAAGAAGAAGCTCAAGCAGAGAAAGAAGAGGCTCAACCCATAGAAGAAGGGTTACCGATACAAGAAGACCCTACAACCCTAACAAAGGCCACCCTGTTAGTGCCTAAAAGAGCTTGAACCAAGACAACAGTGGTAGGTGAGAAGAGAAGAAAGTTAAAGAAGAAACACAATCCGTCACCTTTGGTTCTAGAAACCATCCTCGAGGTATAAGATGAGGAAGAGGGGGAGAAAATCGAATTTGTCCCACTTAACAAGAGGACTGGCTCAGTGAGGGATGTAGAAGAAGAAAAGAGGAGTTTGACTCAAATACCACCTTTTATTCCCTAAGAGCCTGTCCATGTAGAGACCTCAAAAGAAGAACAAAAGGGATGGACAACAGAGATGGGAGACAAAGGAACTGGTGTCTTTGACATTTCAGACTTTGATTTCATGCTAGTGGGAACCAAAATGGTAGGTGAGAAGATATAGGATACCCCTTGAAATGAGCCATTGGGAGAAGATTGGGAACAATTGCCTCCTTTACCTAAAAAGCCTCTTGGTATACATCCTTTGCCATCACAAGATCTTATGTTTGTACCTCTTCAGTTGGAGCAAGAATCAACTGCCCTACATCCTCCAATAGTAGAACTTGAAAGTTAGACCTTAGAGGAAGGGGCATATGTCTAGTTACATATTGACAAAATATCAAAAGGACAAATTGTTGAGGAAGGGGAACAAGTTCATCATAGAATAGAGACTAGGTCTTCCGCCCAAGCTGAGATGGAAGCTCAATTAGTAGTCCTCCCTTGACAATAAAAGACTCTAGAATGAGGTGATAAAGGGAAAAGGCCAACTTTCAAACCTATATCTTCTTCCCAGTACATGTCACCTATGGGAACGACCTCAACATGGTTGAAAAAGGAGGTTTTAATTCGACAAAGAGGACATGTGGAGCTTATTGAAGAAAATAGTATGGTAGAATTGATAAAAGTGGTCAGAAAGCTCAAATTCCCCAAGGGTGATGCCAAGACATTAGCCTTTATCATGAAGAATCAAAATGAAGATCTTCTGGCACATATTGTCATTTTGCCTATCTATGTTGATACAAAAGAATTGACTCTAAAAGACTACCAGATGAAAGAGATAGTGCTAGGCAAGCCTAGAGTGGATACAATTAAGGTTTTAATCACCACATGCCTTAAGAAAGCATTTTTCACACCTAGATTAAGGCAAGTTAGAGGTCTTGGTTTTGAGAAAGAAAAATGAACTACTGAGGGGATACTTGAATGAGATAGTGGGTCCAATAGACCCCAATCACCTAGAGATTGCTCTAGGGGCCGCTTTGGAGAGAACAGAGTCTAGACAAGTCTTAGGAAAAACTAATTCATTTTTTGGACACTTGCAAAAGGTGGTGTCACAGTTTTGAAGATAGAGGGGTACAAATTATAGAAGGTAATTTAAACCATTTGCACAACATTCAAAATAATGCCAACAAATCGGTTGCAATAATAAACCAATAATTTGGTCTAATGGATGAAGTGTATACTTGGACCAATGATCTGCAAACATTAAAATCTTTCAAAGAGCAGAGGTACTAAATGTTGATGGAAATATATATGGTAGAAGAGTTGGGTAACATAGATGAACGAATAGAGGTGTCAATAGGTAAATATGTTATGGATGAATTATATGCGGATATCCAAGAAAAAAAGAATAAAGGTTGAGGGCATTTTTTGGAAGCAGAGAAGTATTATAATGCCGCTAGCCTAGAGATATTTGAGGACAAGTCAAGGAATAAAATTTCTTCAGTACAAACAATTGTGCAACAATTCAAAGCATTATTTGAGGCTTCTTTGTCTAAAGATGATGTTAGACAAATATTTAAGACAAAAGAAGCGTTACTGGAGTTAGATTCCAAATTAGAAGATTTTGTGGATACCATGATAGAGATAAGTAATTACTACTAGGTGGTGCGTGATAGGTATGAGTTTTTGGACTTTCCAGAAGCTAAGGAGATCACGATGATTATCAAAAAGTTCAAGAACAAACATCCAAACATCATTTTGGTCTAAAGGGAAGAAAACCTAGATGCTAGAAATTGAGTTTTGACACTTAACATAATTTTGGTATTTTTTGATCCTTTCAGAAGTGCGCTTTTCACAAGGTGCGTTAAATCAAGAGGTATGCCAACAAATTTTGAAGATGACAGAGAGCACTGACAGTTAACTACTAGTGGATAGTTTTTAGCATTTCATGCATTAGAAACATATTTTGACAACAATTCAACTCCCACAAACACCTAGAGAAGGCCAAGCATCCATTTTTAGAAGTCTCAGTGACTTCCAGATCATCTCATGGCTTCTCTCCTCTTATTTTCTTATTCTTTTATTGTTTTAAGTCATGTAAAGGCTCATGCACCCATTAATGGACATAAAAAAGGGTGGAGACTTACTTAGCACCATTTAGAGAGACAATTTGTATGTAATTAGTTTTATTTTATTAGGTTTTTAACATGAGTTTGCATTAGAAGAGCTCTCACTCATAACACAAAAGGATGAGATAATTTCTTTTAAATACATGGATGTAATATGTACTCCAAGTTGATATTTGGATGCAATCATAAATGTTATTGGTGCTCTCATTCTGAATGTAGTAAATCTTGATGGAGTGTGTTATTTTTTGTGAATTCAAGTTCATGAATGATAATGGAGCTAATGGTTTTATTGCATTGTTACAATTGTGCAATCTTTTAATTCTGGTGTTTGTTGACAAATTTTGTTGTGACAAATTGGAGAAAGGATCACTATTGTTCTTGAATAACATTTTGTTTTGTGTGGGTATACCTTCTATGGCTGCATGATTTGATGAATAGTGAAACATCTTTCATTTTTCATTAAAGTTCCCATTGATGATTGCATCAGGGGAGTTGAGGAAGTGTCACACCTAATTTCATTGGTTTCCTACCATATCCTTTTGATAATTTAATTTTTAGACGTGTTGTTACTTTGGCTTATGTCTGTTAGGAATTTCCCTTTCAATTATTTGCTATAGTCTCTTGTTACTCTATCTTTGTTATTTTCTTTTTGAAACACTTGATTAAAATAGAAATTCATATAGTTGCATTTGTTATAAATTGCATTCATTGTAAAATAGAAAATAGAAAATATATTGGTTTTGTGGTTATGTTTTAACAAAGATTGTGTAGAATTGGTATATACCAACAAAGGCCTCCTTGCGAACATTCACATTTATCTTCAGTTGAGTTACCCAATAGGTTGAAAAACAACCATTTGGAAACTTGGAGTTGGTCATTGATCAACTTTTTAGGAGAGAGATTCGAGAGAATTTATGCTATTAGGATCGTGCAAAACAACCACTCAATAGGTTATAATCATCCTATGTGGATATTATGTAATCAATGAGATATTGCATTGTGTGAACTTACGTGCAAATATCTTTTGGATCAAAGAAGTGGTTAGTGTAGTTGAGGCACGGTGAACTTACAAGGAATTGTATTTGACAAAGAAGTTGTTGTTGGACAATATTGATGTACAATTGTATTATCTAGTGAGGATAAGTACTAAGGTTGTTTTGATAGTGGATCCTTCTGTCTTCCTTTTAACTACTAATAGGATTGGAATATTCTAGGATAGGGATACAAAGTCTCCTAACAGGGATTGATATGTACTGATTGTATTTCATTGAATCCTAATAGGGACCACTCTTTCACAAGGAAATTTTATATTAGTACATCATCTTGTGGGTACCATGCTCACCAAGGTTTTCGCTCAGATCAAGGGTTTTCCTAATTAATAGATTTGGTGTTATTGTGTATGGTTATCTTTATGTCGTTGTCTTTCTTTTCTATTTACATATTTCAGAATTAATAAGGATATTGATAGTTGCTTTTGCATAACTGATTCACCCGCCTCCCTCCCTCTCCCCCCACCCCCTCTTAGTTATCTTGGTGGACTTTACTTTCTAACAATTGGTATTAGAGCATCAGGTCCTTGAAATAAAAGCTTAACACCTTAAGGAGATCTATGGCGCATTTCAAGAAAGAAAGTTTGAAGTTTAATGAAGTTAATAATGAAAATTGGAAGGGGAAGATGAAGACACATTTTCTTTGCATGAGTTTGGGTTATTGGTTGATTACTAAAAGTAAAAAGGATGTGATTGAAGAGGGCAAGATTGAAGGTTGTGATGAAGCTTAGAAAGATGCATTCATGTTCAATATGCTTTCTAGAGAAACACTATTGTCAGCTCTTCTTAAAATTAAATTTTCTCAGATAAAATCTTTAAGATTAGCTCATGAAATTTGGAAAGCTTTGCAAAGTACATTTGAAGGTGATAATCATGCTCAGAAGGATAGATTACAGAATTGGATATGATTGTATTAAGATGTTAAAATTATGGAAGATGAAAATATAAGAAGTTACTTTGGTATAATATTAGAAATTGTTGTAGGAATTTAGACTTGTGGAGGAGAGAAATATGAAGATAAAGTTATATGAAAGATATTGAAAACTTTGACACTTGCATACAAAAAAACAACACAAATGATTGAACAAGTTATTTCCTTATCATCTAATTTTACAAGAGAGACTCTTCTTGGGAAATTACAATTAGTAGAAATGTGGATGAGATAGAGTGGAGAATTGCCTAGAGTTGAAATTGCTTTCAACACATTAAATTTTTAGCCTATGTTGACAAGGAGCAAAAGAAGTGGATATTATGCCAATAGTAACCAAACAAAATTTGAAGAAGACAAGAATATTGAGGAAGGAATTGACTTGCTTATGAAGAGAGAGGCTAAAGGTAAACAAATCTTTAAGTGTTGGAATTGTAATGAACTAGGTTATTATTCTTCTAAATGTCTTAAGAGAGTAAAGAAATACAAGAAGCCCTATAAATCAAGGCTAGAAAAATTCTTAAGTGAAAGTAATGATGAGATTGATGGGATAAGATTTGTTTCCATTGAGGAAGAAAGCCCTAAAAAATAAGAAGTTAAAGAATAAAAAATGTTAGTATAACAAACAGAGAAGAAGAAATCTGATTGAATCATTGATAGTTGTTATTCCCATCACATGACTGGAGATATGAATAATCTTGAATTCAATAGCGATGATGGAGGAATTGTTAGAGTTAGATATAATGTAGCCTACCATATGAAAGGAAAATGATCTATTACACTTGATAGAAAGACTAACACTGATGATGTTTACTTTGTGGATGGTTTGAAACATAATCTTTTGAGTGTTGGACAACTAGTGGATAAGGTATATCAATTGCAATTTACAGGGAATACTTGCATTATCAAAGACAAAGATGGTTCATTGGTTGGTATCGGTACAAGGACAAGAGGTGATACATTTCAGTTCAATCCTACTAAGATGATATGTCTAGTTGCTAAGGTTGATGATAGTTGGTTGTGGCATAAGGTTCTAGCATATCAACTTTGATAATCTTGTGAAGTTCAATACTACATTTTCACTAAAAGATAAGATTGTGAAATATACTAATGTGTGTGTTAGGAATGTGTAATGGTGAAATAGAAGAAAATCTCATTTTCAAGCAAGAAATTCACTACATCAACAAAGTTAGAGATTGTGCACATAGATTTGAGTGGTCCTATAAAGAAAAGAGTATTCTATGGTGAAAGTCATTTTATGATTCTTGTTGATGATTCCACTAGAATTATGTGGGTAGCATTTCTCAGAGAGAAATATGAAGCTTTTGAGAAATTCAAGATATTTAAGAGTAGAGTTGAGAATGAATATGGTTTGAAGATAAGATGTTTGATATCTAATAGAGGAGAATTAACTTCAAATGAGTTTAACAATTTTTGTGAAGATAATGGTATAAAGAGATGGCTTTCAACCCGTAAAACACCTTAACAAAATGGGATAGTAGAAAGGAGAAACAAGATAGTGACAAAAGCAATAAGAGAAATGATGTTTGAGAATAATGCATCTAAGATATTCTGGAGAGAAGCGGTGAATACAATAGTGTACACTATGAACATAATACAAATCAGACAAGGCATTGGTAAGACACCTTATGAAATTTGGTTCGACATAAATTCTCAGTTAAATATTTCAAAATCTTTGGAAGTAAATGTTACATTAAGAGAGGTGATGATATTGCAAATTTTGATTCAAGAAGTAATAAAGGTATGTTTCTTGGATATTTGTTGAAAATTAACACAAATAGATGTTTTAATCAAAGAACTAAGACTATTGTTGAGAGTGCAAATGTGAGAGTTGATGAAAATTTTAGGATTCAAGAAAGGATAATTGATTACAATTTTGATGAAGAGACTAATCCAAGGCTTAATAGAGAAAATGTTGATCACGAATTATTTTACAGGACTGACCATAATTTAAAGAATGAAATTTAGAGAGTAGTATAGAAAGAAAAACAAAGAGAAGAACCTATATCTAAACCTATAAACGAAAACATAGTTGAAGCAGTGACACCTAATAGAAACTTGATAAAAAATCACCTTGCTAAAGAAATCTTTGGAAGAAAAGACATAGGAGTTATGAAAAGAAATAAGGTACAAGAAGAACTATGTTTAATTTCTCAAGTTGAACCTAAGAATTTTGATGAAGCTTGCAAAAACGATTATTGGATTAAAGCTATGAAAGAAAAACTAGAGCATATTGAGAAAAATAATACATGAGAATTAGTTCCTAGACCTAAGGATACTAATGTTATTGGAACTAAATAGGTATTAAAAAATAAGACGAATGAAGTATGTGAAGTTGTAAGAAACAAAGAAAGATTGGTATGTAAAGGTTGTTTACAATAGGAAGGAATTGATTTTGAGGAAAAAATTGCACCCATTGCTAGAATAGAAGTAGTAAGAATGATTTTGGCTAATGCAACTAACAAGGAATTTACATTTTATAAAATGATGTCAAATAAGCTTGTCTGAATGGTGGCCTAGAAGAAGAGGTATACATTGAGCAGCATGATCGTTTTCCTTTGACAGATAAAGATGATATGGTTTGCAAATTAAAGAAACATTGTATGGATTGAAATAAGCACCTAGAGCCTACTATGCAAGATTAGATAAGTATCTAATAAGTTTTGGATTTATAAAAGGTAAAGTTGATGGTAACTTATATTTGAAAAAGATTTATAGTGGTTGGGTGATTGTTGAGGTATTTGTGGATGACATCATTTTTGGAGGAAATGATGAAACAAGTAAGACATTTACAAAAGAAATGAACAAATAACTTGAGATGAGTATGATTGGTGAGATGAAGTATTTCTTCTAAATGTAGATTGTTTAGAACAAAGATGACATTTTCATATCACAAGCTAAGTATCTTAAAGACTTGTAAAAGAGGTTTGGTTTGGAAAGTTGTAAAACTATTAGAACACATATGGTAACTTGACACAAGCTATCTAGAAGAGATGATTCCCCTAATATTGAGTAGAAAAGGTAGGGATCTGTGATTGGTGGATTGCAATATTTGACACATACTAGACCTGATATAGCTAATGTAGTTGGAATTGTGGCTAGATTTCAAGAAAACTCTAAAGAGTCACGTTATGCAACAATAAAGAGAATTTTTAGATATTTGAAGGGTATACTTGATTATGGATTATGGTATGACAAATCAAATGATTTTACTTTTTATGCATACACTGATGTGGATTGGCTGAGAAGTGTAGATGATAGAAAAAAGTATCAGTGGTGGGGCATTTTTCTTGGGAGGAGGATTAGTTTCTTGGCTAAGAAAAAAATAGGACTATATTTCACAGAGTACTGTAGAAGTAGAGTATGTAGTAGCAACAAATAGTTGTAATTAGATTATTTGGATAAAACAAATATTGAATGCCATCGAGATTGAGTTTACAGAGCCTATTATCATAAATTGTGATAACACAAGTACAATGAGTATGTTTAAGAATATAGTTTTACATTCAAAGACAATACATATATCTATTAAGTATCACTTTTTGAGAGAGAAATAAACTAGATTAGAGTATGTTAGCACAAAGGATAAGATAAAAAACATATTTAAAAAAACTTTGGCGAAGGACACATTTGAGTACTTGAGAGGGATGTTTGGGGTTATGCCCCAACCTGTTTTGAGTAGTTGATGCAAAGATTACATCAATCCAGTGGTAAAAAAATACTATTTATTTGATCTAGATTGGATGCTTGATGCTTCCTCTATGGGGGAGTGTATGTGTTTGAGATGAGTCATAAAGAACTCTTGGTAACTAGTATTCAACACTATCTTTGGATAGTTGAGCTTATAGTAGATCTTACATTGGGAATTGACATAATGATACCATTTTCATTGATATCAATGGGGGAGGGAGATACACCCCAAAAAAATCATTTGATATGAATGTGTGTAGATATCTTATGGAAGAGAATAATATTTGGGAGAGAGTAACAGATGAAATATCCTTGTAAATTGATAGAGATTGATGTCAATGGGGAAGACATGTTCGTGAAGGAGAGATTTGATTGATGAAGAGGATTTTAAAAGATGATAGTGTATGGGGGAGATTAACACCTTCCTTGTGCATGATGGTTACAATATAGTTGACATTCATGATCAACATGAATTGGTAACAGTTCCAATAGAGACATTTGGTATTCATGTAACTTAGATGTTTTTCATGTGTGTTTCCATAAATGCCAAAGAGTGGGATTATTGGCATGAATGCTGATGGTATTCCTATGGGGGAGTATCTTGGTAGTGCTTGAGACATGATTCAAGGATTGTGTGTTGCATTCATGACAAAGTTTGTCATTGATGTCAATATATTAGTTATTCTATGAAGACTGGAAGAGAAGTAGAAAGGGTTTGGCTTTGTGTCATTCGAGGATCAAAGATCAACACATGTGAACTTGGGATGATGTTCTAGAGTTTGTCTAGATGCTACAGTTAAGAGCACATAGGGAAATATGAAGACAAGACATAGTCATGATGGATTTAGTGAATGTAACATTTAGATAGAGTTTGTGGAAAGATGGTACTATTGTTTGGATTGTATTTCTTAATAGAGATGGAATCGATTTAAGAGGACTTAGAAGAGGTAGAAGACATGTTGAGGTTGATCACAAACATTCAGATGATCAACTAGTAAAGTGTTACGAAGATTGTGAGCTGAAAGATTTCTTATAATTATGAAAATGATGTAATATTATAATGTAATGTGCAATGTAATATCTTAAGTTGGCCCTATATTATTATTATTATAAATTAGAAATACCTCAAGGTTGAATCAATAATTTATTCTAGGACTTGGTATAAATGAAGGATGATTTCTTTGGTTGCAATTATCTAATGCAAATATTATGTGATTGGTGTATTTGAGCCATATCCTCCTCAAATTTACCAAACTTGGGTGTTTTAGTGGATCTACTTTGGATTAGGTTGTCATTTGACCTTGCATGAAATGTTTATAACTTACCTAGAAAGAGTGGAGGCTGTTAGGAATAAGGTGTCTCAACCTTGGATAATTCCTATTCTTATTATTTTTTTTGTAACATCTTATATCAACCTCAACATGTCTTCTACCTCTTCTAAGTCCTCTTAAATAGATTCCATCTCTATTAAGAAATACAATCCAAACAATAGTACAATCTTTCCACAAACTCTATCTCAATGTTACATTCACTAAATCCATCATGACTATGTCTTGTCTTCATAATTCCCTATGCGCTCTTAACTGTAGCATCTAGAAAAACCCTAGAACATCGTCCCAAGTTCACATGTGTTGATCTTTGATCCTCGAACGACACAAAGCCAAACTCTTTCTACTTCTCTTAATTGGTATATTACAGGAAAATATATTTTGGAACAGAGAAGTGGTTGGTGTATTTGAGGCATATTGAGCTTACAAGGAACTATATTTGGAAAATAAGTTGTTGTTGGATAGTGTTGATGTAAAATTATATTATTCAGTGAGGATAGTATTGAGGCTATTTGGATAGTGGTTCCTTTTGTCTTCCTTTCAACTACTAATAGGGTTGGAATCTCCTTACATGGATTCAGAGTCTCCTAAGAGGGACTGATATGTACTAATTGTATTTCATTGACTCTTAATAGGGTCCATACTTTCATAAGGAACTTTTATATTAGTACATCATCTTATGGGTACCATCCCCATTAGGGTTTTCCCTCTAGTCAAGGGTTTTCCTAGTTAAAAGATCTGGTGTTATTGTATATGGTTATCTTTTTGTGGTTGTTGCATCTTCTGTTACATAATTCAAAATTAATAAGGATATTGAGAATTTTGTTAATGGGTGATAGTATGGGCTCCCCCATGGGCTTCTGTAAGGAAACTCAGGTGTGGAAACAACTTCCTACACTAATCTCTTAAGAGAAGTATGGTGCAAATCCTATTAAAAATCTTTTACACTTACAGATTCAATATCATGTAAACAACAATATTTCAGCCAACCAAGCATAAAGAAAATAGACAGAGAAAGAAACACATAACACAAAGATTTTTCGGTGGGGAAAAACCTTTCGGTAAAACAACCCCACCCCTCCAGAACCTGCACAATGTATTATCTTCAACACAAGGTTACAATACACTTGCAATGCAAGTTCAATAGCGACAACAAAAGACACCAGTAGCAACTCACAGTACAAAAAATACCCTTTCTCGCATCCCACCTCTTCGCAACCCTAAAAATGCTTATAACATGTGCTTCACTTTTAGGGCTACGCCCAAAGGTAATCGTATTAGGGTTTTACCCGAACCCTATTATTGGGGTAGAGTGTACAGTACTCAAATTTATTAGTTGCCACATGTCTTCACTTGTCACTGAATCTTCCTAACATAGCTCTTACGTGTCATAGGAATCCATCATAACCATTTTAGTGATGATCTCCTTAAACACAATTCAAGATGTTGACACATCAACATTATTTGCAAGAAATACATTTTACAAAACAAATAATAAGAATAGGAATTATCCAAGGTTGAGTCACCTTATTCCTAATAGCCTCCACTCTTTGTAGGTAAGTTATAAACATTTGATGCAAGGTCAAATGAAAACCTAATCCAAAGTAGATCCACTAAAACACCCAAGTTTGGTAAATTTGAGGAGGGTTTAGCTCTTAAGCTTATAGATTCGCCCATGAAAAATATTGTATCAATGATGGACGAGGAATTTGTGGGCAATATTTTTCCATATCATCCTTATATTGGTTAAAGTTGTCTCTATGAGTGTCATGACTAGAGGCTTCTTTCTATTTAGCCTTTTCTTCATAAAGGACATGTCTAAGGTTCAAGTTGAGTAGCCATGGGGTTTTAGTTAAAATAATATAAACATCTTTTTGTTGTGTAAAGGGAAACTTGGGTTTGACCTAAGTGCTAACCTTTATATTTTTCCTCCTACATAGCTTTATCTACTAAGATTGTCTTTGTAGTTTTGGGATCCTATCAATTTAGTTACTATTTCTGATTCTCCTAGTTAGTTCCTTTTTATTGATAAAGTTAATATGGATAAAATGACTAATTTGAAAGGTTTTATGATAATGTGGATGTGAATAGGTCTCTACCATTGCACCCACATGGGTAGTGGATTTGGCTTGGGCATTTAGTTTTCTTCCTAGTGGTCTTGAGTTTAACAATACAACTCAGACTCACCCAAAGGATTAGTCTTGCTCCAACTCCTTCTCAACCCCAATTTGGTAGTGGAATAAGTCAAAGTTAAGGTAGGTTGGACATCAGGCTAGGTCTTGGGTATACCTTTGGCACAACAACACAAAAGGCTCCACTTTACAAATAGTCCTATAATTGGGCTTTAGAAAATGGACTAAGTTGATTATTTATAAAAATTGTGAAGTATATTCATGAAAATTTTCCAAACTTAGGCATCTCATTTATAGATTCCCAAAATACCTCAATGAAAAAAAGAATCAGAAGATAAGGAAAAATGACTTGAGTAATTAAAGGATACCTCTTTGAAGAGGAACTTTTAAAGATTTTGGATTCACCTAATATCAACTAGCTAGGTTTTGTTGAGTGTCAAATACTTTAGTTATTTTCTCACAACTCAATATCAAATAGCTAAGTTTTGTCAGAGACATTATTCTAGAAGTTCCTCTAAATATTTTTTTTTTGTTGATAAATCTTAACCAATTATATTAACTTACAAATAAATCAAAATAATTATGAGAGGAAAAGCTCACTCCCTTAGAGTTCTATTGGAATTTCTTAGAAATTAGAATTTATAAAAACATAAGGGCCAAGCTCTAAAGTAGAAAAAAAATGGCAATAGGCCAAAAAGAAAGTACCCTAATGCAACTAAAGTGGTAGAAAAAGGAGGAGGAGGGTCTATTTTATCTTTCTTTCATAGCTCTTCATCTAGGTCATGGTCAGGTGTTGTCCAATCGTCAATATTATCCTCTTCACCCGCTTTCTCTTCTTGCCTTGGAGAAATAGCTAGTGCCAATATGGGATAACCTTTGGAAGATGAAGTCCAACCCTAGGGATTGCTGGGCCAACTTTAAGGTCCACCCTAAGAGGGCCAACCCAAGGGTGTTGAAGGAGTACTAACAATTGGAGGCCAACTAGACTAGGTGGTGTAGGAGCACCAAGGGAAGACATCAAAGTAGTATTTAATATTCTTAATTAAATTAAATTAATTTTGCATTGGTAATGCCATTTTAACTCAATGTGAATCACTATGTAAGGCTAAAAGATCCTATTGTAATGAGCTCTCATAATATGGTCTTCAATTGGTTATTTGATAAAATTTGTGTAAAATAACCATGAAATTCTAAAATGATGATAAAAGATATTATTATTCCATTCTAATATGTTTTTAGTTTTATTGTGAAGATTGTAAAGTCATTTGAATCAAATATTGTAGAAGTTGTGAAATGCAACTTTTCAAAAGTTGTGAAAGCACAAATGGGAAGTTGGATGGTCATAAGAGGAAGTTGAGTAGTTATAACTTCCAAATGAAGGTGTAAAGGCTATAAAAACCTTTGTAATGGTTGTTCATAGGCATGATGTAAAGTTGAAGAAGGATTGAAAAGCATTGGAAGCATTTTGGTATCAAATCTTCATTGTTTCAATCTATTTTTTTGTTGTCTTGAAAGTTTTTCCTCTTGTTTTCAAGTCTTGTACGACCATGTACAACCTGAAAAAAGTGTATTTATATTATGGTAGTTTTTTATCTTTAGTAATATTTCCATTTATTTTGGTTTGAGATAATTTCATGCACTATTGAGGAAGTTATCAAGGTTTTGGTGCAAATCATTTGTACCTACCCAAAACTCTGATTCACGATGACCAGTTTTGGGAAAACAATCATAACTTTTTATTGCACCGTTTGATCTTTCTATAAATTCTATAAATGATATATAATTATCCATTCTACAATATGAATGGTGGGATTGATATAATTTTCAATATTCGAAGAGTTATTGATGAGTATATTTTTATGACCAAAATAGAGTTTATTTCACATATGTTAATGCCTCTATCATGTTGAAGAAATTGCGTTGATCATTGGGCTCTATGGTTGATTTTGAGGGTTCTTTTTTGGATTTCCATGATTCTCTGCATCACTAGGATCCATGATGACATGGAGGACCAAATGAGTTATGAGGTGACTATCATTGAGGAACATGTGAATGGGAACATTTTGTACTTCTACAAGAAGAATTTAGACCTCAACAATGACCATGAGAAGGAGATCAATCACCAATAACAAAAACACATAGAGGAGCTATATCAACTATACATAGTGCATCTCTCAAAATTTGCAATAACTCTTGCCAGTCGGCCACCTTAAGGGGCTCCTTGTTAGCTTGATCATGTATCTATAACATCACATTATTATATATGCAATTTTAGTAAGAATGGACAGGTTAATATTAATTATGGCATGTGAAAAAACCACTATATTTTTTTGTTTCCATATAAAAAATAGTATTTCCATTATGAAAATATTCCATAACTATAGAAAAGGAAAAACTATGTGGGGGATTGAACCTAGTGGATGCTTCAACGTCTCATCTATATTTAAACTAGGGGATAAGGTCAATTCCCCTATATGGGCTAAAGCTTGGATCAAGGGTCTTACCCCTAAAATTAACATTTTCTTTTGGACTCTACTTCAAAATAAAATTTTGACCCTAGATAATTTGCAAAAAAGAGGTATCTATTTGGTGAATAGGTGTTGTCTTTGTAAGATGGAATTGGAAGAGATGGATCACATTTTTTTGAACTGCAGATATAGTTAGAACGTTTGGGGATACCTCCTTCAATATTGGAATACTTGGTGGGTTCAGTCTAATAATATTGATGACTGTTTTAAGAATTCCATTTGTTCAATTAAGGGAGCTAAAATTGGATTTCTTGGGAAGATCTCTCTTCCTCATCTTTGCTGGGGCATTTGGAAAGAAAGGAACCATAGAATATTTAGAAATAAAGAAACTACTGAGTGGGTTATGCGACGAAGTGTCATTAGAGCCATCAAAGAGAATTTTAGATCTCAAAACAAAAATAGTGATGAAGCCAAAATTAGAAATCCTATGAAGGATATTGGAACTAATACTAAAAAAGAAGACAATATGTGAAATGGAAATCTCCTCCTTTGGGTTGGTTGAAAACTAATTTTGATGGATCTACTAAAGGGGATCATGTAAGAGTAGGATGTGGTGGAATTTTAAGAGACCATTATAGTAGAGTGGTGGATGCTATTGCTATTCCTATTGGTAAATCTACTATTTAAAAAGTTGAGGCTACTGTGGCTCTATATATTGTTAGGTTGGCAATGAATTCTAGTTATAGGAATCTATGGCTGGAAGGGGATTCTCTTAATATTGTCAATATGATGAATAACATGAGTATCACTACAAGGAGTATTGATGGTAGTATTAAGGAAATCAAATATCTTATTAAAAAAATTGATAAAGTTATTATAACTCACATCTTCTGTGAAGGTAATAAAGTCATTGTCTGGATTACAAATAAAGCGGTCTATAGGGATGAAAAAATGACATGGCATGATTACCTTAGGAAGGAGAGTGAGATGGTGGCAACTATTAATAATAATATGACTAATGCTACTAAAGGAAAGATTACAAAAGATTAAGCAATTTATTATGATTATCAATGGTTTTATGGAAGATTGTTTGCATATCTCTAGGAGGTACTATTATTTCATCATTAAAAGTTCTTGACACATTTTAAGGGTAAATAATTTTCTTGAGATTAAACATACCTTGTTCTCAGTTAATGTTACCATTTCTTAGAAAAATTGTAGAGCTGGTTATTCAATGGGTGGAGAGACAAGGAAACAAGAATCAATTACATGCAAGGAGTGGAAGGTGAAATATGCAGTGTGGGAAATACTTTCCAAGGGAAAAGTGACAAAGTATTTTGAGAAGTTACATGGCTACAAGCCCCATATCATTGAGTACTTCTTTAAGAACTGGACTAGAGAAAGGGTTGCTATGCATGGAGTTACAATGAATTTGATAGAGGATTTCATAGTGGAGATTACCAATCTTCCAATGGGTGGGTTAAAATTTAGAAAAGAAAAAAGTATTTCAAATGTAGATTTCAAGAAATTTCTAAAAATTGATGATGAGGAGAAAAGACTAGTGAAGAATGGGGATTTCTATGACCTAGAACAAGTCAAGGCTATATGGCAAGATTTCTTGTCTTGCATTTGTGAATACTTCATTCTTGATAGAAGATAAAAAAGGGTACATAAATTTCACGTCATATTTTTAAACCATTTCTAGTATAAAGATAGGATGTCTTTCCCTTTTTATTTGAAGTTTTCTTTGCTTCATAGTCTTCAGGCCCATAGGAAGAAGGAATCTAGACCTGTGCTCCATGAGGGGCTTATTATTTTAATTAAAAATTACTATAAGAGTAATGTTGTGAAAAACTCTTCTATAATAGAGAAGAAGCATAAATTTCTTGATAATGAGCCTCATCAAAAAATGAGTGCTAAGAAAATCAAGGTTAAATTTGAGGAGGGTTTTAGTGATAGAAAGAGTTCTAAGAAAGAGATTAAGATGGAGAAAAAGAAGAAAATTATTAAGGAAAATATAGAGTCTAAGAAAATTGGTGATGAAGAGGATAATAGGGAAACAAGGGATTTGAGCTCTAATCTGGATGGTTATTTTGGTAGCAAGGGAATTTTTGAGGTTAAGCTTGAGGGGGAGAGTAGAAAAGATAGGAATGTGGAGTCAAAATCTTTTACTGAAGCTTCATAATCCACTAAAAAGGATCTTTCTAATGCTAAGAGTTTGGAGGACATAGAAATTGAGAATAATAATGAAGGCAAATCCCTTGTTATTAAAGATCAAGAATAAAGAGAATGAAAAGGAGATATTAGAACAAAAGGGAACTATTTCTAAGAATTAGATCTATCTCAAGGATAACCAAGAAATTACTAATGATTCTAGTAAAAATCTCGGTGAAGAGATCAGAGATGAAATTAAACTATCCTTCATAAAGCCAAGATGAAAGTGGATGTTGCCTTCCAAGTGGACTCCTAGCTCTATAATGAAATAACTATGCTTAAGAGGAAAATGGGTGAAATACAGAAAGATTTGGAAGAAGAAATAACTAAGAGAACCTAGCTAGAAAATCAAGTTGGGAATATTCTTGAGAAATTGAAAGAGTATGAAATGGAACTTCAAAAATTGGTCAAAGATAGTGGAAAAAAAATGGAGATGGTGACTTCTGGCTTATGTGTCATGACTACTAGTTTAGGGAAAAAGAGAAACAAGGAGATTATGTCTCCTAAGGTTGTGGTGGAAAAGATCCCTGGTGGGATGAGAAAAAGAACATGACAAGGTACCAAGAAGGTGGCTAGAGAGGTTCCTGGTTTTTCTATGGAAGAGATCATTTCGAGTACAACAAAGGTTGGAAAGGAATTAGAAAAGGTCGTTAAAGAGCTAATCTAGTCACTAGTTTGGTTTGTAGGTGTCTGGTCTCTAGTTGGTGCATTGGTTCTATTTTTTGTTGTTACCATTTTTTTCTAGATTTTCATAGTTTTACTCTAGTTTCTAGGTCCTTGTAAAACTTGGGTTGGTACTTTGTTTAAATTATGGTTTCAGGTCCCTATAAAATTTGGTTTTTTGATGTTTTGTTGTGAACTTCAAGTTTCAGGTCCTTATAAAACTTGATGATACTTCTTATATATCTTTTGTTTTTGTAAGGCTTTTCAGGTCCCCTCAAAACTTTTTTTTTCCTTAATCTAAAACTATAGAAAAGAAAAAATGAATCTAGTGTTATTTCATAGGAGAAACATATGCAAAAAAAACTCTGGGTGAAATGGAGAAAAGAAATTATGGTTCCAAAATCAATAATATTGAGCCCTTCTATAGAACCAAAACACATGAATAAAGGATTGGGACTAGCCACTAGAAAGGGTGACAGGGAAATAGAAAACCCAAATAGTGAAGATGAGAGACCAACAAGAAGCATTGGAAATAAATACATTAGGCAAAATGTGTTATTTTGGGTGTTGTAAAAGTAGACCAGATAGTAAGAAAACACAACCTCCAAGTGGAATGCGAGGATTGAAAATACCATTGCTGGTTTAAAACTTTAACCATTCACAAATGGGATGGATTCCAATGATATCCCTACGAGGCATGTATCTCTAGAAAGTCATCTAAGGATACAAATGATAATCCTTCCACCAAGGTTGAATACTTGTAATGCCAATCTTATGCAATAATTCCACTGGCAAGACAAAGACAAGTAGTTCAAAAGTCTCACACTCTTGGCATGTTGGATAAAATTGAACTTGGACATCCTCCCAATTGCCAAAAAACATTGTAGATCTACAAAAAAGGTCATTTGGGTTTGAATACCACACTTGTGAAAGAAACTAACATGTTAACTTGAGACTTGAGAGAGTAACAAGCCTGGCACTCAAATTAATGGAAATCTTAAAAGGTTGTTCTAGTTAAAAGATAACTCATCTTGTAAGTTGGATCCATCCTAATGATCCTGTAGTTTTACAACTTCCTAAGCACACCAAATGATTCTTTCCACAAATGAACCCTAGATTTGTACCAATTCTTGCATAATTAGAATAGTTTGGAAGATAATCTTTTTCCAAGTTGGGTGACACAAAGGAAACCTAGAGGAAATGTAGTGGTGAAGTAGAAATATCCAAGATTCATTCCCTAAGATGCTTCAAATGACCCATTAGATACACAAGGCTTGTCCTTGTTTATAGGTGGAAATGAGGCCAAGGTACTAAGAGTGGGGAGGTAGGGGGTTGAATCTGTAGTACCTCTTGTTTCTAGTTTGCACCTTGTTATATTTTGATTTGAGAGATACTTGTTACTCATGTTAGTTTTACATTTGAGATCACTTGAGGGCCAAATGTTATACTTTTATTTCTAGTATCATAGATGTTAGATTATTATGTTGTTCAGTTGATAATTATTGGCATTATATTGTATTTTGTCATTAGTGACAACACTTATTCAATTCTGAATGCTTACTGAGCTCATCACTTAGTCTATAGTTTACACTGAGCATTTAGTGGTTACCTTATAAGTTCAATAATTAGGTAGTTCACGCCGAGCATTCCTGAGGCTACTGAGTGAATATGCAGTTCAACAGTGTTTATCAAGCTCACAGTATTCACCGAACAGATAATGGTCATCGAGCTTCATAGTATCTACTGAGTAATTAATTTGCATGATATGAAATTAGTTTCTATCAAGTAATGGATGTGTAGTTTTTACTGAGTGATAGCAAGGTAAGCGAAGGTTTCAGTATTTATTGAGTGACACTATATCTACCAAGTCTCCAATGGTTACCAAGCTCCAAGCTACGTTGTGTGATTAGTATGGACCATGCTTCTACTTATACTGAGTGCATGACGATGCCGAGTAATGCAATGGATGCTAAGTATCAGAAGATCACCAAGTCAGCTCGAAGAGCTCGAGTTTTTTACTATTTGGCCAACTCAGTAATATTTGTTTACTTATGTTTTAGCTGACCTTGCAATTGTAATTAAAGGAATGGTATATATGTAATGTACTGTATCATTTGAAAATGATATTATTGTCATGAATGTCAAGGAATGGACATGGAATGTTAGAGAAAAGTAAATGTGAATCAGCAACATAAAAGAGTATTTAGCAAGGTCATTAAGGAGCAGCAAAGACATATCAGTCACAAGAGGTGATATGTACTTCAAGATCTATTCAGCAATCAAGTTGTAAGTTAGATCTACTATTTCATCCTAACAGGTGAATCGGTTTTCTAAATCCTTTATTGAGGTAGACTTAACAGTCTTTGTATAAATCTCTTAACACAGTGCATACTTCATTGTATGTTTGCAAAACCTCTAACAAGGTGGACCTAGTAGTCCAAATTGCTCTTAACAGGGTAGATCATCAAAAATGGTCAATGTAAGCCCTAACAAGCCAACTTTATAATGTAGTAGTGAAGTTTTGTGGGTATCATCCCCACCCCAATTTTACTTTCTATTTGGAAGGTTTCTGGGTCACCAAATACTATGTTCATGTGTTATGAATGTTTATATTTTCTCATGCATGCAGTAGATTAGATGAATGAATGATGAATGATTTACATGGTTAAGTGCTGAATTGATTTAAAGTTTTTGAGGTTATTGATTCACCCCTCCCCTCTTAATAACCTAGCTAGTCTTGATTATTTCTAACAATTGGTATCAGAGCTTTGTGGTTCTCAGGATAAAGTTTGACAGCTTGAGCAAAGGTCAAGGAAAATGGAGATATTTAGACTTGACAAAGCTAATGAGAATGAGAAGCTAGATTTGAAAATGGCCATAGCTCAACTCAAGGAAGAAAAAGAGCATCTTTCCCAATCTCTAAAAAGAAGGAAGTAACTTGCAAGAAAAATGAATGACCATCAATATGTTGAAGAAAAGATTGAAGAATTTTTCCCATCAAGTAGTTCAAATGAAACAAATGAGGCAATCAAAGAACTCTTATCAAAGAATGGCTCTTTGTAAGAAGAGGTAAGAAAATTGAGAAGAGAAGAAGAAGTTCAGTCAATAAGAATGTGTGAAATCTTGGAACAAAGGAATAAGGCAAGGAACAATGCAAATCAAAATCAATCCCTTCAACAAAAAAGTCTTATTAATCAACTCTCTAATGCTAATGACAAAATCTTTAATCTGAGATCTGAAAATGAAAACTTAAGGAATGATCTAATCACTGAAAGATAGATCAATGAAAGATTGAAAGCTGATCTAATCTTTGAAAAGAAACTCAATGAAAGGATGATGGAATCTCAAGCAGACATGGATCAATTGAATCAACAAAGTGAGTAGAATCTTCATAGACAAAAAGGTAAAGCAGGACTTAATTACAAAGAAGAAGGTGAATCTTCCAAACAAGGTGCCCAAAGGAATCTAAGACCTACTTGCAATCACTATGGAAAATTAGGTCATACATCAAACAAATGTTGGAGCAATGGAAAGGAAAAATTCAATGGAAAATGCTACAATTGTAGTAAATAGGGTCATAAAGCTAATGAATGCAAGGAGAAACCAAAATTTAAAGGTAAATATCACAAATGCAAGAAACAAGGTCACAAGGCATCTGAATGCAGATCCAAACCATTCAATCCAGTTGAACAAATTGTCAAAGCAATATTTGGTTGGGATTACAACACTTGGTGAAGATGTCACTATTGTGGAGAATATGGACATATTGGCATAGACTGCACAAGGCATCACTTAAGAAAAAGAGATTCAATAGTAAGATGTTACGCATGCACTAAAATTGGTCACATAGCTAAAAATTGCATGAACATAGGAAGAGTTGAAGATGAGAAGAAAGCTAAAGCTGATAACATCAAGAAGTAGATGAGACAACAGTGGATTCCCAAATCTATCAAGCAGAATAGTTCAAATGATGGCAATGTCACTGAAGAAGTGGGTGACTCCACCATTTCCACTTAGATTCTTCTAAGGAGGGATTGGAACTATATCTTCAAGCTATATCTCGAGTAGTTCCAAATGGAAGAAAGCAAAAGATCCAAATCAGTGTTTTAGATACAAAAGGATCACTTAAGCTCAATTCATACCAAGAAAGGTTGGTCACAGACTCAACCAAGCTAGGTCGAGAGCAATGTAAGTTTTGTTTGATCGCCAAGTTACAAATTTATACTGAGCTACTAAGTGGATGATAGTTTGTCACGCACTACATTAGTATGGTACCTAGCATTAATTGAAAATTTTCATCAAAAGGGGTAGAATTTGACTCCATTTTTCATTGCATTTTTAGTATTCAAAGAGCAAAGAGATTTCCAAGTGCACTCAAGCAATTCCAAAGTGATTTTGAGAAAATTTGCAGCTAAGAAATTTGTTCAAAAATTTCCATCACTTACCGAGTAGCAATGGCATCTGGAAGTACCAGTAGCAGCAAGGTGAAAAGGGGTTCAAAGATGTTGGTCAAGGGTGTAGAATGGAAAGTGCCAAATTTCAAACTAGTTCCAGCAGTGGTGGAGGCACTCGACCCTAATGGTGTGCAATCCAAAATACCAACAAAGGTACTATTAATTAACGATATCCACACTCATTTTATGTGTTCAATTTAGGAGATAGGAACCCTAGAAATGGATAGTGCTTTAGAGGAAATGTATGTTGATGGCTCATTAAAACTCGAGCACAAGCATCTTAAAACAAAAGGGTTGACACACATATCACACCTGCCAAGGAATTTTCAAATAAAATGGATTAGGTATATTATTAGCCATGTAGGCAATGGTCAATTATGGTTAGAGAAACCCATATTAATAACCAAAGAGATGATTCACAATATTACTAGCCTTCCCATACTGAGCAAAGCAAAGTCTACCAAAACCCTAGGTAGGGATGAACTCCAAAAGAAAACCCTATCCAAGTAGGACAATAGAGGTTTGAAAATTAGCACCATTTCTAATGTGGAGTTGAGTTTTAAAATTCATGTGATTTCCCATAGAATTTATAGTTCAAGTCATTTAAACAGTGTACCATGTGAGGTAGTAGACTTAGCATTTAAAGTTGTGAAGAAAAACATGGAATTTGATCTATCAGAATTACTACTCAAACAATTAAACAAAAATATGGATAGCATCCAGACATCAAAGAACAATCCCTATAAATTTGGTTCTTTGTTGACATGCCTTTTCTTTTATGCGCAAAAATTCTTTCCATCAAAAGGTTCTGTTGTGTGGAGAAAGGATGTTCCCATTTTGTATTAGATAAATGAGTTTATTGCAAAAATGGGTGTATCAGATAAATTATTTTGAAGATTTCAAAGAAAGGATGAACAATAGGTTCAGGATTCCTCCTAAAATTGTTGAGGATTATAAAGATGATGTGTGTTTCATGGTAGACTATGATAGAGTATACATTTAGGAAGTCAGGCCCCGAGTTGCATGGGTGAAACCTCTCCTTTATGAGGTTAATATTGATGAAACCAGGGACATCATTGAAGTACTAGTAAATGAGCTTGCAGATCCCAAGCAACCAATTTTTTTCACATATGATGAGGAAAAAGCCATAATTGAACTGGAAATCAAGCTACCTCAAGCAATCAACAAAGGCAAGAGGAAAATTGCTAAGATGAAAACTGCCACTAGTCCCTTAATGCTTACCAAGGGAAAAGGAGAGGATGAAGAAGAAGGAGGAGGAGGAGGAGGAGGAGGAGAAGAGCAAGAAGCTAAGAAGGAGGTAGATCCAAAAAAGAAGAAGGCCAGGGTAATTATTACCAAGCCACCAAAGACCTCCATAGCTGTTTTCACCGAGAGATAAAGGAAAAGGTAAAGGTGAAGTTATGTTCAACAAGCCCCCACTTACCTTCCATGAAAGACTGAAATATATGGAAGAAGGAGCTGGCATCACAAACTTCAAGGCTTTAAAGTTTGAAACAAGAACTGATGCTGAGAAGATGCAAATTGAGGAGCTGGTACTCACCAAAATGGGAAAATGGAAATATTTTCCAAACCATATTTCTCCTCAAATCTCAAAGGAATTATTAGTGAGATTACAACCAAGGTGGGAATTTGCTGTGTAGATAGCTAAAGACATCTATGAACAATCTCTGAGAAAACTATTGCCAAATCTTGTTGATGTAGAAGTAAAGGTAGCAATGAAGAATAATGAAGGTAAAATGATGATAAGATTCCACACATATTTGATTTTAATTAAAGATATTGAGCATGTTGTAAGAGATGCAACAAACATGTGGAAGAATATCTATCAATTGCATAAGCCTAGTGATGATCTAGTTGAGATCAAGGATGATGATGGTGAAAGTGATGATGAAGAACATGATAACACTCCATGTGATACTATTGATGTTGAAGACTATCAAGCACTAAGGGTTGATGATGAAGAGAAAGAGGAAGAAGATGATGAGGAAGACAAGGAAGCAGATGAAGAAGATGACCCAATGAAGATTGTAGCAGAAGTCATTGCTTCCCTTCCTCACTCTCCACCTATAACAGCAACATCATCAAGGTTGGAGCCAGCTTCAGCAGGATTGATTACAACTACATCAGAAATATCATCAGCTCCTACCACCTCATAGCTCTAGGTATCTTCAATGGAAGTATCAGTTACTTCATCTACCAAGCTGCAACCCTCTTCATCAGCATCTGAGTAATCCACCTTAGCAGTGTGCATAGCTACCAGTTCTACAATTGTATCAACTTCTACTGCAGCTTGTTCAGTAAGTTTGCTAATTTGTTCTACAATTTTGTCTACTGTAGCTTTAACTGTACCAATTTTTGTTCTAGTTAATTCTTCAATTGTAAATATTCTAGCTTGTACATTACCTATTGGTACATCCATTTTTGGGAGGCACATCAATTTTGGGCATAGTTGGTACTTCTCTCAGTTTTCCTCTAGTTGGACCAATCCAAGTTTTTACTACTAGTCCATCTACATCAACTATTGTTTCTATTTCTAAATCCAAGGAAGTAAGCGCTAAAGTAAAACCAAGGACTCCTCTAAAAAAGTTTCTTACTGGCAAGGCAATTGATGAAGATATAGACTTGGATAAAGAAATTATTATCCCTAAGATAGATTTGGACATTGGCTCAGCCAATGAAATGAGTTTGGTTAGTCAGCTTTTAGAGAAAAAGGCAAGGTAGAAACAACTAAAAGAAGAGAGAGACATAGAATTCACAATAATTGAGAATGCCAAAGACATAATTATTGAGGCTATAGGTGTTGATGTTGATCCATCTCAACACATTTTGTTACAATTAGAAGAGGCTGTAAATAAGTTCAATGAGGACACTTCTGGTCAAGACAAGCTCATTGAGAAGGTAGAGAAGAAATTTGACAATAAGGTGCTTGAGTACATTGATCAGCACATTGCAATAAATTAGGTAGAATTATCCACAATTTTAATTAACCTCGAACAATCCTTCACAAATGTAACATTACTTTTTGGCAAGCTTTGTGATGTTATTGAGTATACCAAGGATATTAAGGAGAAATTGAATAAGATTGATATGGACATGAAGGCTAGTGCTCAAAGGTTATAGCTTGACCCTAGTTCAAGCTCAACACATCACATGAAGGTGAAAATTTTGTCAAAAATGCAGGCAGAGCTACTCAAAGAGGAAGCCAAGATTAGGTCTACACTGATTGATATCTAGAATATGATCCTTCCAATTATGAACCCAATGCAAAAACATATTGCATATTCAAAAACATTGGTCCAAGATAATAAATTTTTAGTAGCAGATCATATGATCAACCTTTCTACAGAACTTCAAGTGGCCCTCTCCACTTGCACAATTTTGCAAGATAATTGGGATAAGATATTGGCTCTTATTCTTAAGGTACACTTCAAATTTCTCTCACATTTTGGTGTCTCTATTTGAATATATTGTATATACCCTTTGGCATTATTGTCAAAAAGGGGGAGTACGAGATGAACAAGGGAGAGAACAGGGAGAGTAAATAGACTTGTGGAGAAATCAAAAGAGAAAATGAATTAATATATGTACAGATAAAAGCTATGTATATATTATGCCATATGTATGGGGGAGATATGTAAGATACGTATATACAACAACTTTACAAAGATCAATTTTAAAAAATCAAAATCAAAATGTCAATGTACATAAGTTTTGGCTCATAAGTGTTTTTGTCACTAAAGTCAAAAGGGGAGATTGTTGGCATTATGTTGTATTTTTTCATTAGTAACAACACTTATTCCATTATAAATGCTTACTAAGCTCATCAATCAGTCCACAGTTTACATCGAGCATTCAGTGGTTACCTTGTAAGTTCAACAATTAAGCAGTTCACACCAAGCATTCTTGAGGCTACCGAGTGAATGTGCAGTTCAATAGTGTTTACTGAGCTTATAGTATTCACCAAATAGATAATGGTCACCGAGCTTCATAGTATCTATCGAGTCATCAGTTTGCATGATATGAAATCAGTTTCTATCAAGTAATGGATGTGTAGTGTTTACCGTGTGACAGCAAGGTAAGCAAAAGTTTCAGTATTTACTGAGTGACACTATATCTATCGAGTCTCCAATGGTTACTAAGCTCTAAGCTATGTTGTGTGATTAGTATGGACCATGCTTCTACTTCTACTGAGTGCATGATGATGCTGAGTAATGCAATGGATGCTGAGTATCAGAAGGTCATCGAGTTAGCTTGAAGAGCCCAAGTTTTTTACTGTTTGGATGACTCATTAATATTTGTTTACTTATGTTTTAGTCAACCTTACAATTGTAATTAAAGGAATGGTAAATATGTAATGTATTGTATCATTTGAAAATGCTATTATTGTCATGAATGTCAAGGAATGGATATGTAATGTCAGAGAAGAGTAAATGTGAATCAGAAGCAGAACAGAGTATTTAGCAAGGTCATTAAAGATGAGCAAAGACATATCAGTCACAAGAGGTGATCTGTACTTCAAGATCTATTCAAAAATCAAGTTGTAAGTCAGATCTACTATCTCATTCTAACAGGTAAATTAGTTTTCTAAATCCTTTAACAGGGTAGACTTAACAATCTTTGTATAAATCTCTTAATAGAGTGCATACTTCATTGTATGTTTGCAAAACCTCTAACAAGGTGGACTTAGTAGTCCAAATTGTTCTTAATAGGGTAGATCATTAGAAGTGGGCAATGTAAGCCCTAACAGGCCAACTTTATACTGAAGTAGTGAAGTTTTGTGGGTATCATCCCCACCCTTTCTATTTGGAAGGTTTCTGGGTCACCAAATATTGTGTTCATGTGTTATGAATGTTT